>CM062805.1:1359159495-1359792471 GCA_031772625.1 Pinus tabuliformis
ATTGCAGAGATACAGTGAATAATACAATGATAGCTTCTCCCTCAAGAGTCCAACCATGAAAATGAGCAAGAAAGTACATAATATAGATGATCTAACCTCTTTCCCTGCCTCCATGGGTCGAGCTCACTATCCTAGGAGTTGTTTCAACCACTTCTAAACTAAGCACTACAAACTAAGCAGTCAAAACAACTTGCCTCTATAAGCTAGGAAACCAATTCATTCATTTAATATTTACCCTTTTCATGAATGAATCTTCTAGAAGTGTTACATAAGAGTAAAAGTGTCTAAAAAGTACAATAATTACATCAAAGAGGATCACATTTCATCCCAAAAAGTCAAACTGGGTCAAACTGTGCTTTTCCGAGTTGTACAGTGCATTTCTGGACAAAACTGCCTGACAGGTCGCGTGCCCCTGCCTGACGGGTCGCGCGCCTTTGGAGCCATGTTTGGGGCACTTGCAGGTGTCCAAATTGGGCAAGAGTAGGCCTGTTGGAAAGGTCTGTGAGTCTACTTTCCAACCCAACTGGTATTTTTGAATTTGGAGTTCATTTTCCCTGTCAAAAATCAAATCTCCCAAGACTGCTTTCTGTAACTCAAAAAAGTGGCAGAAAGTCATTTTTTGCTAGTTTTTTGACTTTCTGGAGGCCCAAAACTTCACCAAATCTCAAGTCCATCCATGAGCATGTGTAACTTTGCATGACAAATCTGGAAATGCTGAGTTTTAGCCAAATGGAGTTGCCATGATGAAGGGTCGCGCAGGGGGAGAGACCCGTTAATGGACAAAACCTGTAAATTGCCTGAAAAAACCAAAATTTACCCAAAATGCTCAAAATTTCTTGGGATTTGTGTTGTGGATAGGCTATTTAGTGCCATGCTCAGTCAAAGAGGCTTTGACCAAAATTTGGAGTGGATCGGGCCTTTTCCGTCGTTTTAGTGCCTTGGCTAACCTCCTTGGATCCGGCGATTGTAATTTTGACATTTCTCTAAAACCATGACACCTGTGCAAAAAGTGAAGGAGGTTTTTCTTCTTTGGCATGTTGTGGACAAAAACCTCTCTCAGTTTTGCAAAATTCATCTTTGATTGCTCTGAAACATCATTTGAGTGAAACTTGCCCCGATGTGTGAAACAAGGAATTTTGTCGAAATGAAGCGAAATGAAGGGGATAAGGGGCTTCTAAATTCTTGGGGAAATTTTTGGAAGTAGGGAGGGATGTTAGGAAGCAGGGGAAAGTGGAATCTCATGGATTGAGTGAGGGGAAGGGGTCCAAAAGGGCAAAACACAGGCCAAACCTAGAAAATTGCCAGGTTGTAGCTAGAAACTAGGGTTTGTGCAAAAATGAGAAATTTGGCGGATCTAAGGGATGGGAAGTGTTTGATAAGGTACTTTAAGGATAGTGGAAGGTGTATGAACATCTGGATACAATTTTTGCTAATTATTTGACCGTCCACGAGAAATCGCCTTCAAAACCCTAGGAGAGGGAAATGACCTTGCCTGGGCACAACTGAAGCATGAACAAGGTGTAAAATGACCCAATGGAATCTAATATGATGATGAAAACCCTCTGAATGATGATACACTCAGCTGAATGATGACATGGACTGACATTTGGACAACTTTAAGCCCAAAAGCACAATGGAGACTTTTACTTGCAAATGAAGACCTTTAGAAATACAATCATGATCTTCTTGAACTGTAGCAAGCAATAATTTTTCATGATGGAGGGCCTACCTTGCAAAATTTGGCAATTTGTGGCTCCTTGGTGAATTTGCAGGCGGTTTTACAAAGAGGGCGCTGACGGGTCGCGCGCCTCACCCAACGGGTCGCGCGCCTCTGACGGGTCGCGCCCGTTATAATTTTGCACTGGCGGAGGGTGCCTGATGGGTCGCGCGCCTAGTCTGATGGGTCGCGCGCCTGTCAAGCTCACAAATTTCACTCAAACTCTCTTGCAATCAGTTGCTCTATCACTTGGATGCATAATGAGGCTTGATAGAGGGAGATTAGGGCTTTTATAACCTTGTTTGAATTAATTTCATGTCACAACCCACATGGTTTCCTTTTATCTTGAAATTGGTTGATTTGATGCTTTTCTTTGATAATTTTTGCAGGGACAACATCTGAGGGATCTTGACAAGGGAGCCAGGGTTATATGTTGTCCTTTGAATCATTTTGAATTTTTTACAATTTTTACAAAATTTTGAGAAATGACCTTGGCTTTAAAAAACAGGGTTTTTAAATCCAAGGTGAAAATTAGCTGCACAAGATAGAATCTTTCGAAGAAACACTTTGAAAATCATCCCTCTGGCTTGCTCGGCACTTATTGACCTTCAGAGACATGACCTTGAAGACAAATTTGACCAAAAACCCTAGACCTAAAAATTTGATCTCAAGACAATAAACAAGTAACCATGACAAAGTTTAATGACTGAAACAAGCTGATCCAGCAGTGCCAAGAGGGGAAAAAGACACCAGCTCCTCCATCAGGGTTATGGCATGCCTAATGGAATGCAAGACACTGATGAGACACCTACTTATGCAAATGCAAAGAGCTTTGATCGCTGATGGAGGGCTACTATACCGACTCTAACATTGGCTCCAATGGGGATGGTAGCTCCTTGGAGGTACCAAGAACCTTAGACCTCTGGGAGAGCAGACCAGTGCTTTCAACCATTGGGCGATGGAGTCATTATTTCGGCAAACAATACAAGACTTTGACTCATTTATTCAATGATAACTTGACTACAAACTGACTGAAACTTAACTAAAGCTTGACTCAAACCGACTCGATGGCAAACTGAAATAACTTGAAAAAACTCACTTAACAGACCAAACACAAATGACTCATGACTGACTTAACTAAAACAAGAACTTACAAAGCTTATGGAAGGGCAGCAGTCCATCAAGATTTGAAATCATGATGACAACCACCTGTGTTTCTTACAAAACAATACACCATCAAACTATATCAAAATGCCAATGCAACCAATCAAGCAGATGCCTTCTTGATTGATTCTCCTGATTAGATCTTCTGGTCAACAATGAATACTGGCAACTGGGCATCCAAAAACATAGCTGACCATAATCTCCTTCATCACTGAACACAACAATAATCGCTTTCACTGCTGACTGTAACAAGGCTGCCACTGGATCTTGAAAAACATGAAGTTTTGCCACTGCCACCTCCTTCTGAAAGAACAAGGTGTCTTTTGTTTCAAATTTTGATCTGCCTTCATCATGTGCTTTGGTAAAAGTATGCTCATGGGCTTCAAAAAATTCTGAACAAATAGATGAGCAGACCTCCTCTTGAAATAACATTTCAAAACATGAGACATATGAAGAATCTGAAAGGTAATCCTGTATGCTCTGATCTTCTGTAGTTTGACAATATGGTGGGTCATCTTCAAATGATATGACAGCCGGATTATCATCTTTGTGAAGGAAAACGTTATCTATTTGCTGATCTACAAGACAATCATCTTTTTCAACAGAGGAAGAAGTTTTCCCAACACTTTCCTGACTATGTGTGCACTGCAAATCTGTTGTAGCTTGGGCTGTAACAAGGCCTTTCAAAAGTTGATCTATCTCCTCTTCAGAAAAAGGAGACAATGCCTTTTGTTTTCTTCTGCTTAAACAGTAATTATCTTCATATGAAAGGGCACTCAAACTATCATTTATTATTGAGTTATTGAAAGGAGATTCATCACTTACTTGCACAAAGATCTCACCTTGTTGTTCATGAACATCTGAATCCAAAACTCTGTCTATGATATCAACAGTAGAGCTTTCTTTGATGGGCTTCAGCACAAGATATTCCTGGTCATCATAATCTAAATGTTGTTTGAAGTAGCTGTCCTAACATTATCACATTCTGCAATCTGGTCTTCTTCTGTGGGCAGATCTGAAACAAGCTCTTCTCTTTCATCATCTTCCACTATATGGAAATCTTCAGCCTGCTGATCTTGACAAGTATCCTCTAAGATTTTTGTGTGCTGCTGAAACGGATTTTCATACAGAGCCTCCATAATCTCAACGTCCATAAAATTATCATCTTCATAATATTTCTCAAGGCTTTCAATAAAACTATAAGCATGCTTGCAACAGTCATGAACTAAATTTAATGATGGATAAGATGCTTGATATCTTTCAATGAACATAGCATGAAAATCCTTTAATAGTAAATACAAGCAGGCGGCAAACTTTCATACCATGATTGGGCTTCACCTTCCAGAGTGGCCAGAAATATCTTCATCAAGCAATCTTCAGGAAAATCCACCTTCAACTTGTGAATATGCATATGAAATCTAACTAGATGTAGAGCAGCATCTTTCTTACCATCATCATTAAATGTAGGCAAATTCCTTGACCAATCTACCTTCGGAATTTTATTCGGAAAACCTGGGATGTGATCTCGGCTCAAGGGAGCATATCTTCTTGCAATCCGATCCATCTTGAAAATCTCAAAGCTACTGATCTCTCTGCAGTGAAGTCACCATGAAGCATTGATCTCTGGATTTTTCAGTGAAGGAGTCGCCAGTGAATAATTTCAGCCTTTCAAGTGTCTGATCGTTGTCCACTATCAACAATCAGATCTAAACTTGATACATGTACTGGGGTAAAATGCAAATGAAGTGATGTATTCACAAGCTCACGGAGATTGACTGAAGCAGCGTTTATCTACTAACGCTGATGTAAAACAAGAGCGTTTTCGAAGGCTACCTGGCGTATCTTCAGGCTCCGTCTAAGACTTATGAATATAACACGTCAATGAGCAAACGATTAATTTGTTATTCCCAGTATGGTCGCCAGTATGTTAGCGCTTGAAATTTCACCTCAGGCTGAGAAAGGTAAACCTCAAGGCAACATCAAACCATTTAGCCTCGTAGCTAGCCCTACGGGGCAGGAGAAGGCTCTCTCCGGTCTATCTCGGTAAAATCTTCAATAGATGAGATGACCAATAAGGTAACACTGATATTAGGCTAGTAAACTGATCAAAAGGGTTGATTTGGGGTTTTTTGGGTTTTTGGTGGCAAATTGAGGACAGGGCAATTTTGGGTGCGGGGATTGGACACAGTTTCTGCAGGGGGTTCCTTGGGGCGAGGTAGGAGACAGTGTTGATGCCTTAGATTGAGGTGGATGGTCCGGAATGAAAGGTGAGGAGCTAAAGAGAGCAAACAATAACTTTGAATTCTCTTTAGACAGTAGAAAACATTGAAATTAAACAAACTTAAAAGCAGAGCATGGCAGGCATGAATTCTTACTTTAACACTTCATTTGTTTAATGTGCAAAAGTAAAAGAAAGGAAATGAATCACATAACAAGCTTACAAGTACATTGAGTAACACACCATCAACACATGAGTCCACAAGAATCCCAAAGAGGACTGCAAAACCCTAGTCTTCCTTAGCCAAAAATTGCAGAGATACAGTGAATAATACAATGATAGCTTCTCCCTCAAGAGTCCTGTTAGCGCTTGAGATTTCACCCTAGGCTGAAGAAGGTAAACCTTCAAGGCAACATCAAACCATTTCACCTCGTAGCTAGCCCTACGGGGTATGAGAAGGCTCTCTCCGGTCAAACTCGGTAGATCTTTCAATAGGATGAGCTGACCCAATTAGGAACACTGATATTAGGCTAGTAAACTGATAAGGAGGGTTGATTTAAAGTTTTTGGGGTTTTTGGTGGCAATTGGAGGGAGTGCAATTCAGGGTGCGGGGATTGAGCTCAGTTTTTGCAGGTGGGTCTTTGGGGCAAGGTAGGAGTTTGTGCTGATGCCTTAAGCTGAGATGGATGATCAAGGAAGAAAGAGAGGGAGCTAAAGAGGGCAAACAATGGCTTTGAATCCTCTTTAGACAGTGGAAAACATAAATATCAAACAAAATTGAAAGCTGAGCATGGCATGCATGAATTCAAACTTTATCACTTCTTTTGTTTAATTAGCAGCAATAGAATAAGAGATGGAACACATAAACACACTTACAATGACAAGTAGGAAACACACCATCAACACAATAATCCACAAGAATCCACAATGATGTCTGCAAAACCCTGACCCTCCTTTTCCTCAAATTGCAGAGATACAAGTAAAATATACAATAGAGCTTCTCCCTCAAGAGTCCAACCATGAAAATGAGCAAGAGAAGGCATAATATAGATCATCTAACTCCTTTCCCCACCTCTAGGGGTCGAGCTTAGCTTCCTAGGAGCTGTTTCAACTAATTCTAAACTGAGCACTAGATAATAGGCAGTCAAAACAACTTGCCTCTAAAACTTAGGAAACTAATCCATGCATTAAATTTTCACTATTTACATCAAAGAAAGTTCTAGAAGTTTCAAAGGAGAGTAAATGCATCCATGTGCCATGAAAATTACACCAAAGTTTCTTATTTACATGCCCAAAAGTCATCCAAGAGTAAAAACGGTGTTTTGCTGGCCGAAATGGTCAAATCTAGCAATTTTCCCTGAGTGGTCGTGCCCCTTTGCAGCTCTGGTTGAAGGCCTTCCTGGTGTCCAAATCAGGTGCAAGATAGCTCGTTGGAAAGGTCTGGGAGTCTACTTTCCAACTCAAGTGGAATTTCTAAATTTGGAGTTTATTTGACCCCTCAAAAATCATTTCTCCCAAGGCAGCTTTCTGCAACTCAAAAAAGGGGCAGAAAGTCAAAATTTGCATGTATTTTGAGCTTTTGGAGGCCCAAATCTCCATAAAATTTGAAACCCATCCATATCCAAGTGTATTTTGTCATGACAAATCCAAATATGTAGAGTTTTCCTCAATCTGAGCTGTCCCCATGAGTGGTCGCGCGGGGGGTGAGACCACTCAAATGACCAAAACCTGTAAAATGCTAAAAAATGCCAAAAATGCCTCAAAATCCTCAAAATTTCTTGTGTTTGCTGCTGGGAGGATACTAATGAGTATCATGGTGAGTGAGTGATGCCTCAGCCAAGATACGGAGTGGGTTGGCCTTCTTCTTCCTCGAAAGAGCCTCGTTCAACCGCCGTTGAAGGATCTTCATCCTTGCTTTGCAAACATGCATTCTTGCCCAATAATGATCCTTCATGTGTCTGAGCAACCTTTTGTCTCGGTTGGCTTTCTCCAACAGCTGCTGCAAGTGTACATTTGAACTGATGAGCCTTGATTCCCGGTCCCTAGGCCACAAGTCACCCGGCCTCCTACGGTTCAAGTCTCGGTTGCTACGAATTCTCCATAGTTCATCCAACTCTTTTTCCTCTTCTAGTTGCTTGTTGCGCTGCTCCAAGTAATTTATTGTCCACTTGGCCATATCAAGCTTCTCCTGCAGCAAGCGGTTTTCCGCCTCTCTCTGTCGGATGATCTCGTGCAAATCTGATGTAGGGAAGCGAGCATTAAGATCAATGATGTCAACCGGCATGTCAATGGCTCTCTCCTCCTCTGTCACGGGCTGTTTGCCCTCTCGTACCACTGATGAAGAATGCGAGGCCCCTTCCACCTGATGTGGAGATAACACTCGCTGACCTGTAGCTGATGATGATGGCGAGACCCCTTCCACCTGCTGTGGAGAAAGTACTCGCCGAGCTGCTGCAAACAAGGCCCTCGGGCCTTTCTGATAAGTGAGGCGAGGTGAGGAAGCCATGTGTCTCGGAACAGTGATCTCAGGCTGATGTGAAGGACCTCCCTCCTCAAAAATGACCTCTGGCTGTGGCTCGGGCTGTGGCTCTGTGAAGAAATCCCGAGAAATGAAGTCTGCCCATGCAATGCCCTGCTGAGTCAACTGATGGGCAACAATAAGCTGGATAAGACCGTGATGGCACAAACTCCGATACTGCTGAGCTGGAGACCGCCTCTGGAACACTGACACCATCCTCTGAATATCATGGAAAAAGAAAACCGGGATGTTCATCATCCTCACCCGGGTGAAGTGCATCAGCAAGCGAATGTGATAAGAGAAGACCCGAGAAAATCTCCCCTCGCATGTGAAGTAGTGCATGATAAGCCGCATAATAGAAGCATACTCCGCCCGGAGGAACCTGAAAGGAAAGATCCCCGACAAATGACTCATGAATGCTGGCCTGACATATGGCTCAAAATAAACATAATCCAGCATTTTGCGCTTGGGCCACACCTCACCCACATTTGGTATCCCGGTAGCCTCTGAAATCACCTCCGGAGATAGTACACAATTCACCCCTGCAAGAGTGACCTGCCCATCATGAAGGTGCAAAACAAATAATCGGGCCAACTCCCTGTGGTGCTAAATCTGGGCCAGCCTCTCACAAAACTCAAGACATGACATGTACCGGAAAAAAGTCACTGCCAAAGGGCAAGCCTGTAACTCTGCTAGAGAAGTGGGCTCTTCTATCTTATGATGACCACCTTTGCCACCCTTCCGACGCCTCTGTACCTCAGACTCCGAAGAAGAAGACCGGTCATCACCTTGCTCAATAGTTTCGGTGGTTGACATGATGTTATTGAGCAAGGTGGAGAAAAAGAACACAACTGATTGCTGCCCTGCCTGCAAAATGCTGAGAAGTATGCTGTTTTCAAGGGGAAAAAATCATGAAGGAAATGTTAGGGGAGGGACTTTTAATAAGGAAAGGGAAATATATAAAAACAGGGAATTTAAAGGACTGATTCACAAAATATCAAACATGTTCCTCATCTCTTATCATTTGGAAATCATTTGCAAATAAATACTTTATTAGGGAAGATATGTGTAATGATCACCAAGGGAAAGGACAATATATTTTTTTTAACATGGGGTAAATGACAACATGATCATAGGGGTATGGGGTAGCATCAATCATTAGCATCAACAGGCTGCTCCTTTAATTTGTCTTTGACTGTACTTTATAAGCATCTCTGTTTTTTCAAGTTTATGTGCTTTTGATGCTAAGGGGAAACAAAGCATTAGTTTGCATTTGTCATGAGGGAAAAAGGGGCTTCAGTTACATGTTGACAAAAGGGAAGAGGGATTTCAATTGCACTGGGATTTTTAGGGAAGGAATAGAGCAATTGAACTGGGATTTTAATGAAGGGAAAAGTAGGGAAAACAGAGTTTAAAATTGGGGAGATGCAACAATTGTTCCTGTGCAAACCCTATCACAGCAAACTGTCCATTTTGAGCATCATGTACAGCTATATATTGTTGATTTTGGCATGAATGTTTACACAGCATCCTTGCCTCTGATTTTTACACAACAATATGTCTTTTTGCTCTTGTAGTGGCTAGGCTATGGCATGGTAATACTTGACTCTGTTTTTGTGGTGAACATGCACATGCATTTGCCATATATATATACTCTTTTCTTTTTCATAACATTTCTTTTTATCTCTGCTGTGTTTTTATATATCTTTTGTTTTATTAACTGCTGTGTAATAATGCTTTAGGGTTTGAGTAGGGTATATAGGCATTAGGGTTTGGAGGAGGGGTTAGGCATTAGGGTTTTGAGGAGGGGTTAGGGTTTTAGGAACTTTGGGATGGGATTTTTAGTATAGTTTGCAAATGAGATAAAAGAGAGAGACACACTGACATTTGTGAACCAAAATGGGAAACCAAGGAGGGAAAAAAGGAATTATAAACCTTGAAAAACAAACATAACCCTAGCATAATGCCTACAACACAAACAATCATTCCTATCCTTTCTCCATGTATTTTTTCTGTGATAACATGCATATCAAGCCCATGAATTCATATCTCTAGCTTTCAAATGTATAAAGAGACCCTACCTCGACCGATTGAGTGAATGAGAGAGAGTTTGGGTCAATTTTGGAGGTTCCTGGGCAAATCGACCTGAGTGGTCGCGCCCCCGTGTTGAGTGGTCGCGCCCCTGCTGAGTGGTCGCGCCCTTGTAAATTTACACAGCAAAAATTGCGCTGAGTGGTCGCGCACCCTGCCTGAGTGGTCGCGCACCAGGCAAATACCCAATTTTGCTGCAAATCGCCTTCTTCGACCTCTCAAGTGTGTTTGCTTGCTCTCAAATGCATAATGAGGCTCCTTAGAGGGAAATTTGGCCTTTATATGCCCAAATTTGAAAAAATTAACTTACCAAACCCACTTTGTAATGTTTTTGCTTTGGCATTCATTTTAACATTGTTTTTGAGTTCATTTTGTCCTGATTTTGGCCTTTTGAATGTTTTAACTCCGTTCTTTTTGCAGGTTAGCCATCTGAGGGATGCTAGTGAGGAGACCAGGGTTATTGCCGGCATTTTGGAGAATTTTGAAAATTTTCTTTATTTTTGCAAATTTCACATGACCTTGGGTTTAAAAACAGAGTTTTTAAAACCAAGGTATAAATGAGCTGCAACTGATGAAAAATATTAATGAAACATATGTACATGCTTCCTTCTGGTTTGCTGGGCACATGAACCTTTGACTCATGACCTTGCAGTGATTTTTGACTTAAAACCCTAGACCTAAGACTTGGGATCTCAAGACCAAAATAAACAAGTATAACACAAGCTCATTAAATGACATGACCTGCTCCAGCAAAACCAAGAAGGGAACAAAAGACCAACTCCTCCATCAGTGTTATGGCATGCCTAATGGAATGCATAATTGATACTGATGAGACACCTACCTATGCATATGCAAAGAGTTTTTTTGATCACTGATGGAGGGCATCATGACCGACACTAACATTGGCTCCGATTGGGGATGGTAGCTCCTTGGAGGTGCCAAGAACCTTAGACCTCTGGGAGAGCAGACCAGTGCTTTCAACCATTGGGCGATGGAGTCCATTATTCAAGCTAAAATTCATGACTAAAAACCAACACAAACTGACTTAACCACAAGGCTAAAAATTGACTCATAAAGGACTCATGACTCAACTAAAAACTGACTCAATACTTAAACACACTCGACCAACTGAAAATGATGCTCAAAGTGGAGCTTATTCATCACAACCTACTCTAACAGTTTCATTCATCACCTGATCAAGTGAAATGAAACAACCAATGCAACCAAGTAAGTATCTCATCTGCTGTTCGAATTCTCTGCAAGTGCTCACTTATGACCAACAAGAGAGAACTACTGAAAGGCAACTCCGATGGCAACCTGGGAACAGATCCGCTGAATGATACGAACTCTCTATGCGCCTCCAAAAACACTGCATAAGGATCTTGAAATTCAAGCTCACTGGAACTTAGCTCATCCAATAGATTACTTCTCGTTTCCTCATGCCATGAATGCAAACTTTGATCTGAGTCTTGTGACGAGACCTCTGCTAAAAATGACAAAGAAACCGGCTGCCAGATCAAATTCATATCAGCACATTTTTCAAGCTCACATGTAGTCAATGGAGATAGATTTTGACTGCAAAACTCATCCAAAACATCAGCTATGGGATCATGAAAAACTTGAAAAGACTGCTGCAATGTATCCATTGAAGATGTATGACATCCTTCTAGCTGTTCATCTTGTTCTTGAGAGATTTTATGAGAATTCTGCCTTATAAACTGAAATGCTTCGAAACAAAAGGGCATAGAATCTTCCTTCATCATCAAATCATGTATTTCGGCTGCCACAGCTTCATCTGTAATCTGCCCTTCAAGTTCATTTGGTAGCTGCAAATCTGATGCTACAGGCTGCTCAAGAATTTTGTCATTTGTCTCATCCTCAACATTAAATGATTTACTATGCAATCTACCCTTCAAAAACTGAAATGTTTCGAAACAAAAAGGTAGGGAACCTTCTTGTATCATTTGATCAAATATGTCAACTTCCATGCCTTCATCTGCAACTTGACAACCAATGGCATTTGGGGGCTGCAAATCTGAATATGAGAAGTCTGGAACAAGGTTTTTATTGCCTTCAAGATGGTCTAGATCAAGACTTGTTGACAGCTGATTTCTAATTTCATGGAAGTTGTCTCTAATGAGCTGACATGAATCAAAAAAAAAAGGCAAAGATCCTTCACTTGCTTCAAAATTTGCTGCACTTTCCTCATCACTGTCATAGCTGATATGTGATGGCTGAACATTGTATTCAAGCTGCTGAAAATGAACCTCTTCCTCCCACAAACTAGCTGTTGGTTTATCTACAAGATTAGCTTCTGTTTGGAGAACATAATCATCGTCATATTGATCAAACCGAGGCAAATCATCGGTATAAAACATATCATCAAGCATGCAGGTCATATCAACAGTTCTTTCTTCGCCAAGGTGATCTACAAAGCAATCATTATCAGATCTACGACAACTAGGATAAGAAACAAAATGTTTTGGATCAGCAACTTGTTCTTCTTCAATCAGCGAGCCTTGAACATCATAAGCATTTCTTGAGGTGACCTTCTCCATCATCTTTTCCACTGCACTTACCAAAATATCAAGCTTCACCTCTAGAGATGTTGATTTTTCCGGATCTATGTTTTTCATCTCTTCTTCCTTCAACCTTGCCCTTCGGATCAGCAGGTGCGCCTCTACATTTACTGCACTGTTTTGCATCTCGTGAAGTGTTGCAATATCCCTTTCTCTCAGCTAAAACTCCATCTCCGGATCAAAGGCACCCGGATAGTGCAAGAGAGCAGATCTAGGAGTAGGCCTTATATCAACTGGGATTGAATAATAAACTTGGTTAAATCTCGCTGAAAACTGTTGTACTGTCTCCCCTGGTAATCTTTTCAGCTGGTTGTACTCTTCTACAATCAAGAGAAGGTTCTGCCCAATCATCCACCTATCGAGAAAAACTTTGACAAACTGCTGGAAATATGAGATGCTTGCATCAGGCAGGGCTTTGAACCAACTCTTCACTTTGGCTTGCAAAGAAAGAGCAAAAAGCCTTATACTAACATCTTCTTCATCAACTTCAAAAAGATCTAGAAAATTCTCAAAATTTTGGACATGTTGCTCAGCGTTGACATTCTTACATTCACCATCAAACATCGGCAAGTATAGATCATAGTTTTTGGGGAAAGCATGAAGAACAGGAGGTAAAACAAGAGGTTCATACCGATCTGGAATTTTACAAGGTGTAGGGATATGTACAGCAGGTATAGAATCAGACTTGGTCGCTTGGGGTTCATCACAAAATTCGGAAAAAGGATCTTGATCAAGCTCAAAAGCATGCAAATCTTTGGTATTCACAATCTTCGAAGGAAAAGAATTAACTGTAGGCTGAGGATCTCTTCTCAAATACAATATACTTTGCAAAGCCTTCTTGACATTCTTGGGAAAAGAGAAGAAATAATTTATGACAAAGAACAAAATGTCCTGGATGAAATTCCAACTTGAGTACCTGATCTTGCCATATTCTCCTTTCATGTTTCTGCTGGTCGGGATCATCCTCCAGTGGAGTCTTTGGATCTGATCTTCAAAAATGATTTAGAGTCGCCAAGTGAATGATTTCAGCCTTTCAAGTGTCTGATCGTTGTCCACTATCAACAATCAGATCTAAACTTGATATATGTACTGGGGTAAAGTGTCAATGAAGCGCTACGTTCACAAGCTCACGGAGATTGACTGAAGCAGCGTTTATCTACTAACGCTGATGTAAAACAAGAGTGTTTTCGAAGGCTACCTGGCGTAACTTCAGGCTCCGTCTAAGACTTATGAAATAACACGTTCAATGAGCAAACGATCAGTTGTTGTCCCCAGTATGGTCGCCACTATGTTAGCGCTTGAGATTTCACCCTAGGCTGAAGAAGGTAAACCTTCAAGGCAACATCAAACCATTTCACCTCGTAGCTAGCCCTACGGGGTATGAGAAGGCTCTCTCCGGTCAAACTCGGTAGATCTTTCATTAGGATGAGCTGACCCAATTAGGAACACTGATATTAGGCTAGTAAACTGATAAGGAGGGTTGATTTAAAGTTTTTGGGGTTTTTGGTGGCAATTGGAGGGAGTGCAATTCAGGGTGTGGGGATTGAGCTCAGTTTTTGCAGGTGGGTCTTTGGGGCAAGGTAGGAGTTTGTGCTGATGCCTTAAGCTGAGATGGATGATCAAGGAAGAAAGAGAGGGAGCTAAAGAGGGCAAACAATGGCTTTGAATCCTCTTTAGACAGTGGAAAACATAAATATCAAACAAAATTGAAAGCTGAGCATGGCATGCATGAATTCAAACTTTATCACTTCTTTTGTTTAATTAGCAGCAATAGAATAAGAGATGGAACACATAAACACACTTACAATGACAAGTAGGAAACACACCATCAACACAATAATCCACAAGAATCCACAATGATGTCTGCAAAACCCTGGCCCTCCTTTTCCTCAAATTGCAGAGATACAAGTAAAATATACAATAGAGTTTCTCCCTCAAGAGTCCAACCATGAAAATGAGCAAGAGAAGGCATAATATAGATCATCTAACTCCTTTCCCCACCTCTAGGGGTAGAGCTCAGCTTCCTAGGAGCTATTTCAACTAATTCTAAACTGAGCACTAGATAATAGGCAGTCAAAACAACTTGCCTCTAAAACTTAGGAAACTAATCCATGCATTAAATTTTCACTATTTACATCAAAGAAAGTTCTAGAAGTGTCAAAGGAGAGTAAATGCATCCATGTGCCATGAAAATTACACCAAAGTTTCTTATTTACATGCCCAAAAGTCATCCAAGAGTAAAAACGGTGTTTTGCTGGCCGAAATGGTCAAATCTGGCAATTTTCCCTGAGTGGTCGCGCCCCTGATCCTGAGTGGTCGCGCCCCTTTGCAACTCTGGTTGAAGGCCTTCCCGGTGTCCAAATCAGGTGCAAGATAGCTCGTTGGAAAGGTATGGGAGTCTACTTTCCAACCCAAGTGGAATTTCTGAATTTGGAGTTGATTTGACCCCTCAAAAATCATTTCTCCCAAGGCAGCTTTCTGCAACTCAAAAAAGGGGCAGAAAGTCAAAATTTGCATGTATTTTGAGCTTTTGGAGGCCCAAATCTCCATAAAATTTGAAACCCATCCATATCCAAGTGTATTTTGTCATGACAAATCCAAATATGTAGAGTTTTCCTCAATCTGAGCTGTCCCCATGAGTGGTCGCGCGGGGGGTGAGACCACTCAAATGACCAAAACCTGTAAAATGCTAAAAAATGCCAAAAATGCCTCAAAATCCTCAAAATTTCTTGTGTTTACTGCTGGGAGGATACTAATGAGTATCATGGTGAGTGAGTGATGCCTTAGCCAAGATACGGAGTGGGTTGGCCTTCTTCTTCCTCGAAAGAGCCTCGTTCAACCGCCGTTGAAGGATCTTCATCCTTGCTTTGCAAACATGCATTCTTGCCCAATAATGATCCTTCATGTGTCTGAGCAACCTTTTGTCTCGGTTGGCTTTCTCCAACAGCTGCTGCAAGTGTACATTTGAACTGATGAGCCTTGATTCCCGGTCCCTAGGCCACAAGTCACCCGGCCTCCTACGGTTCAAGTCTCGGTTGCTACGAATTCTCCATAGTTCATCCAACTCTTTTTCCTCTTCTAGTTGCTTGTTGCGCTGCTCCAAGTAATTTATTGTCCACTTGGCCATATCAAGCTTCTCCTGCAGCAAGCGTTTTTCCGCCTCTCTCTGTCGGATGATCTCGTGCAAATCTGATGTAGGGGAGCGAGCATTAAGATCAATGATGTCAACTGGCATGTCAATGGCTCTCTCCTCCTCTGTCACGGGCTGTTTGCCCTCTCGTACCGCTGATGAAGAATGCGAGGCCCCTTCCACCTGATGTGGAGATAACACTCGCTGACCTGTAGCTGATGATGATGGCGAGACCCCTTCCACCTGCTGTGGAGAAAGTACTCGCCGAGCTGCTGCAAACAAGGCCCTCGGGCCTTTCTGATAAGTGAGGCGAGGTGAGGAAGCCATGTGTCTCGGAACAGTGATCTCAGGCTGATGTGAAGGACCTCCCTCCTCAAAAATGACCTCTGGCTGTGGCTCGGGCTGTGGCTCTGTGAAGAAATCCCGAGAAATGAAGTCTGCCCATGCAATGCCCTGCTGAGTCAACTGATGGGCAACAATAAGCTGGATAAGACCGTGATGGCACAAACTCCGATACTGCTGAGCTGGAGACCGCCTCTGGAACACTGACACCATCCTCTGAATATCATGGAAAAAGAAAACCGGGATGTTCATCATCCTCACCCGGGTGAAGTGCATCAGCAAGCGAATGTGATAAGAGAAGACCCGAGAAAATCTCCCCTCGCATGTGAAGTAGTGCATGATAAGCCGCATAATAGAAGCATACTCCGCCCGGAGGAACCTGAAAGGAAAGATCCCCGACAAATGACTCATGAATGCTGGCCTGACATATGGCTCAAAATAAACATAATCCAGCATTTTGCGCTTGGGCCACACCTCACCCACATTTGGTATCCCGGTAGCCTCTGAAATCACCTCCGGAGATAGTACAAAATTCACCCCTGCAAGAGTGACCTGCCCATCATGAAGGTGCAAAACAAATAATCGGGCCAACTCCCTGTGGTGCTGAATCTGGGCCAGCCTCTCACAAAACTCAAGACATGACATGTACCGGAAAAAAGTCACTGCCAAAGGGCAAGCCTGTAACTCTGCTAGAGAAGTGGGCTCTTCTCTCTTATGATGACCACCTTTGCCACCCTTCCGAGGCCTCTGTACCTCAGACTCCGAAGAAGAAGACTGGTCATCACCTTGCTCATTAGTTTCGGTGGTTGACATGATGTTATTGAGCAAGGTGGAGAAAAAGAACACAACTGATTGCTGCCCTGCCTGCAAAATGCTGAGAAGTATGCTGTTTTCAAGGGGAAAAAATCATGAAGGAAATGTTAGGGGAGGGACTTTTAATAAGGAAAGGGAAATATATAAAAACAGGGAATTTAAAGGACTGATTCACAAAATATCAAACATGTTCCTCATCTCTTATCATTTGGAAATCATTTGCAAATAAATACTTTATTAGGGAAAATATGTGTAATGATCACCAAGGGAAAGGACAATATATTTTTTTTAACATGGGGTAAATGACAACATGATCATAGGGGTATGGGGTAGCATCAATCATTAGCATCAACAGGTTGCTCCTTTAATTTGTCTTTGACTGTACTTTATAAGCATACTCTGTTTTTTCAAGTTTATGTGCTTTTGATGCTAAGGGGAAACAAAGCATTAGTTTGCATTTGTCATGAGGGAAAAAGGGGCTTCAGTTACATGTTGACAAAAGGGAAGAGGGATTTCAATTGCACTGGGATTTTTAGGGAAGGAATAGAGCAATTGAACTGGGATTTTAATGAAGGGAAAAGTAGGGAAAACAGAGTTTAAAATTGGGGAGATGCAACAATTGTTCCTGTGCAAACCCTATCACAGCAAACTGTCCATTTTGAGCATCATGTACAGCTGTATATTGTTGATTTTGGCATGAATGTTTACACAGCATCCTTGCCTCTGATTTTTACACAACAATATGTCTTTTTTCTCTTGTAGTGGCTAGGCTATGGCATGGTAATACTTGACTCTGTTTTTGTGGTGAACATGCACATGCATTTGCCATATATATATACTCTTTTCTTTTTCATAACATTTCTTTTTATCTCTGCTGTGTTTTTATATATCTTTTGTTTTATTAACTGCTGTGTGATAATGCTTTAGGGTTTGAGTAGGGTATATAGGCATTAGGGTTTGGAGGAGGGGTTAGGCATTAGGGTTTTGAGGAGGGGTTAGGGTTTTAGGAACTTTGGGATGGGATTTTTAGTATAGTTTGCAAATGAGATAAAAGAGAGAGACACACTGACATTTGTGAACCAAAATGGGAAACCAAGGAGGGAAAAAAGGAATTATAAACCTTGAAAAACAAACATAACCCTAGCATAATGCCTACAACACAAACAATCATTCCTATCCTTTCTCCATGTATTTTTTCTGTGATAACATACATATCAAGCCCATGAATTCATATCTCTAGCTTTCAAATGTATAAAGAGACCCTACCTCGACCGATTGAGTGAATGAGAGAGAGTTTGGGTCGATTTTGGAGGTTCCTGGGCAAATTGACCTGAGTGGTCGCGCCCCCGTGCTGAGTGGTCGCGCCCCTGCTGAGTGGTCGCGCCCTTGTAAATTTACACAGCAAAAATTGCGCTGAGTGGTCGCACACCCTGCCTGAGTGGTCGCGCACCAGGCAAATACCCAATTTTGCTGCAAATCGCCTTCTTCGACCTCTCAAGTGTGTTTGCTTGCTCTCAAATGCATAATGAGGCTCCTTAGAGGGAAATTTGGCCTTTATATGCCCAAATTTGAAAAAATTAACTTACCAAACCCACTTTGTAATGTTTTTGCTTTGGCATTCATTTTAACACTGTTTTTGAGTTCATTTTGTCCTGATTTTGGCCTTTTGAATGTTTTAACTCCGTTCTTTTTGCAGGTTAGCCATCTGAGGGATGCTAGTGAGGAGACCAGGGTTATTGCCGGCATTTTGTAGAATTTTGAAAATTTTCTTTATTTTTGCAAATTTCACATGACCTTGGGTTTAAAAACAGAGTTTTTAAAACCAAGGTATAAATGAGCTGCAACTGATGAAAAATATTAATGAAACATATGTACATGCTTCCTTCTGGTTTGCTGGGCACATGAACCTTTGACTCATGACCTTGCAGTGATTTTTGACTTAAAACCCTAGACCTAAGACTTGGGATCTCAAGACCAAAATAAACAAGTATAACACAAGCTCATTAAATGACATGACCTGCTCCAGCAAAACCAAGAAGGGAACAAAAGACCAGCTCCTCCATCAGTGTTATGGCATGCCTAATGGAATGCAAAATTGATACTGATGAGACACCTACCTATGCATATGCAAAGAGTTTTTTTGATCACTGATGGAGGGCATCATGACCGACACTAACAAGTCCAACCATGAAAATGAGCAAGAAAGTACATAATATAGATGATCTAACCTCTTTCCCTGCCTCCATGGGTCGAGCTCACTATCCTAGGAGCTGTTTCAACCACTTCTAAACTAAGCACTACAAACTAAGCAGTCAAAACAACTTGCCTCTATAAGCTAGGAAACCAATTCATTCATTTAATATTTACCCTTTTCATGAATGAATCTTCTAGAAGTGTTACACAAGAGTAAAAGTGTCTAAAAAGTACAATAATTACATCGAATTACATCAAAGAGGATCACATTTCATCCCAAAAAGTCAAACTGGGTCAAATTGTGCTTTTCCGAGTTGTACAGTGCATTTCTGAACAAAACTGCCTGACAGGTCGCGCGCCCCTGTCTGACGGGTCGCGCGCCTTTGGAGCCATGTTTGGGGCACTTGCAGGTGTCCAAATTGGGCAAGAGTAGGCCTGTTGGAAAGGTCTGTGAGTCTACTTTCCAACCCAACTGGTATTTTTGAATTTGGAGTTCATTTGCCCTGTCAAAAATCAAATCTCCCAAGACTGCTTTCTGTAACTCAAAAAAGTGGCAGAAAGTCATTTTTTGCTAGTTTTTTGACTTTCTGGAGGCCCAAAACTTCACCAAATCTCAAGTCCATCCATGAGCATGTGTAACTTTGCATGACAAATTTGGAAATGCTGAGTTTTTTCCAAATGGAGTTGCCATGATGAAGGGTCGCGCAGGGGGTGAGACCCGTTAATGGACAAAACCTGTAAATTGCCTGAAAAAACCAAAATTTACCCAAAATGCTCAAAATTTCTTGGGATTTGTGCTGTGGATAGGCTATTTAGTGCCATGCTCAGTCAAAGAGGCTTTGACCAAAATTTGGAGTGGATCGGGCCTTTTCCGTCGTTTTAGTGCCTTGGTTAACCTCCTTGGATCCGGCGATTGTAATTTTGACATTTCTCTAAAACCATGACACCTGTGCAAAAAGTGAAGGAGGTTTTTCTTCTTTGGCATGTTGTGGACAAAAACCTCTCTCAGTTTTGCAAAATTCATCTTTGATTGCTCTGAAACATCATTTGAGTGAAACTTGCCCCGATGTGTGAAACAAGGAATTTTGTCGAAATGAAGCGAAATGAAGGGGATAAGGGGCTTCTAAATTCTTGGGGAAATTTTTGGAAGTAGGGAGGGATGTTAGGAAGCAGGGGAAAGTGGAATCTCAGGGATTGAGTGAGGGGAAGGGGTCCAAAAGGGCAAAACACAAGCCAAACCTAGAAAATTGCCAGGTTGTAGCTAGAAACTAGGGTTTGTGCAAAAATGAGAAATTTGGCGGATCTAAGCGATGGGAAGTGTTTGATAAGGTACTTTAAGGATAGGGGAAGGTGTATGAACATCTCGATACAAGTTTTGCTAATGATTTGACCGTCCACGAGAAATCGCCTTCAAAACCCTAGGAGAGGGAAATGACCTTGCCTGGGCACAACTGAAGCATGAACAAGGTGTAAAATGACCCAATGGAATCTAATATGATGATGAAAACCCTATGAATGATGATACACTCAGCTGAATGATGACACAGACTGACATTTGGACAACTTTAAGCCCAAAAGCACAATGGAGACTTTTACTTGCAAATGAAGACCTTTAGAAATACAATCATGATCCTCTTGAACTGTAGCAAGCAATAATTTTTCATGATGGAGGGCCTACCTTGCAAAATTTGGCAATTTGTGGCTCCTTGGTGAATTTGCAGGCGGTTTTACAAAGAGGGCGCTGACGGGTCGCGCGCCTCTGACGGGTCACGCCCGTTATAATTTTGCACTGGCGGAGGGTGCCTGACGGGTCGCGCGCCTGGTCTGATGGGTCGCGCGCCTGTCAAGCTCACAAATTTCACTCAAACTCTCTTGCAATCAGTTGCTCTATCACTTGGATGCATAATGAGGCTTGATAGAGGGAGATTAGGGCTTTTATAACCTTGTTTGAATTAATTTCATGTCACAACCCACATGGTTTCCTTTTATCTTGAAATTGGTTGATTTGATGCTTTTCTTTGATAATTTTTGCAGGGACAACATCTGAGGGATCTTGACAAGGGAGCCAGGGTTATATGTTGTCCTTTGAATCATTTTGAATTTTTTACAATTTTTACAAAATTTTGAGAAATGACCTTGGCTTTAAAAAACAGGGTTTTTAAATCCAAGGTGAAAATTAGCTGCACAAGATAGAATCTTTCGAAGAAACACTTTGAAAATCATCCCTCTGGCTTGCTGGGCACTTATTGACCTTCAGAGACATGACCTTGAAGACAAATTTGACCAAAAACCCTAGACCTAAAAATTTGATCTCAAGACAATAAACAAGTAACCATGACAAAGTTTAATGACTGAAACAAGCTGATCCAGCAGTGCCAAGAGGGGGACAAAGACACCAGCTCCTCCATCAGGGTTATGGCATGCCTAATGGAATGCAAGACACTGATGAGACACCTACTTATGCAAATGCAAAGAGCTTTGATCGCTGATGGAGGGCTACTAGACCGACTCTAACAGGACCAAAGAGCTTTTATAAAAAAGAAAGAAAGAAAACTATTTTAACATCCACAAGGCTAAAGATAGTCTATGGGACAAATTGCTTCTTCATTTGGTTGATGTATTCGACCCTCTTCTTGTGAAGCCTCACAATAAATGCTCTCGTCTTTTTGACAAACCCCTCACTAAATAGATTATCCCAAGAGCTACTTGCCAGAATATCTGCATAACTTTCCATGTTGTCTTTGAAGGCCTTGCATTCTAAAATGAAATGTTTTTTTGTTTCCACTTTTCCGGAAGAACAAAAAATACATACTCTTTCCTCCCACACTTATTTTGGCCTTTTCTGGCGCCCTGTGTCACAACGAAGTTGATGAGAATTAGTCCTTAATTGAGCAATAAGAATTTTGGCTCCCCAAAAATATTGGCCTCTATGTACGCTTTGTGTTGATGGCTCTGAGTGGGATTAAACACTTCAATATAGTACTTTTTCTTTCTCCCCAGCTCCTTATCCCAAGTACGCTTATGGAACTTATCCATAAGAAAAGCTTTTATCTCTTTATTTTTTATGGGACATGTGTTCAAGCAAATACCCCATTTACTAAACCATTTTCTATTTTGTTGCATCCAAGTCTTTTTTCTTTTGCACAATATTTCATTAAAGACAACCTTAGGCCATGTACTCTCTTCCATTTGCTAAAATTTTTTTAAATACCTTATGACTCGCACCATAGCAATTACTTCAATAGGAGCAACCCATGTTTCACTTAACAAGATAGCATAAGGAACTGCACTTTTAATTTTGAATTTTTTGTAATCAAATGCTTCTGAATTTTCTCAATTTGTTTCCACTGATAGTAAGTGCTCTTGCAAACCAAGAGCAGATTTAGCAATCAGAATAAGGTCATTTGCATACAAAAGAAGCATTATAACAAACTTGCCCAAATAGATACCATCACCCACTTGCGAATTTAACCACTCTTCAAGCTTGTCGATATATAAACCAAAAAGGGTAAGAGGCAGTGGGAAACCTTGCTTGATCCCGATATCGCTTCTAAAACTTTTAGAAATGCCTGCTGAAGTTCTAATTTTGACTTTTACCTCTTCATACAGCCTATGCACAACTGCTCTCAAATGTTTAGGAACCTCAAGTTCCTCCATTTTGTGCCAAATCTTATCCTTAGGAATTGTGTCAAACGTTTTTCTAAAATCAACAAAGCAACAAAAGACTTCTTCCTTTTTCCCTCAAACTTTTTCAATGATGTGCCTTAAATTTATACAATGATCAAGTATGGAATGTTTAGGTCTAAAACTTACCTGCCCTTTAGCACTCCTATTTCTTTCTTCTTCCCACTTGCTAATTTTATTTTCTAGCATGCTTCCAAATAGCTTTGCAAACAAAGGGTTTATCATTATGGTCCTATAATTGGAGGGATTATTGACGTCACCGCTCTTGAAAATAGGTATTGTCAGACTAGTTGTCCAATCTGTGGGGAACCCTTGTTGTATGATGTTGTTGAAAATTTTTGTAATGTGAGGTGCAACAATCTTTGAGCCCCACTTTAGATACTCTGTTTGGATTTCAGCTAAGTCTTTTGCTTTTCTAACACCCAACTTCTTGATACCCATCTCTACCTCTTGCACCGTGAAGATTTCGGTACTAGTGTAGACCAAGGGGGGAGGGTCAACCTTGGGATCATGCTCATAGAGTTGTCTTGCATAGTCAAACCATTTAGAAGTTGTAATGCTATTTTCAATTTGCATCTTTCTCTGTTGGAGCTCCTTAAAAAATAATTAGGGATTATTTTTCCCAAGGAAGATTAGTTCTTCCCTCCTTGAAACCATGAAATCGATCTTTTTCTTTCTTAATATCTTCTTGTAAGCTTTGAGCTTTATGTTATCCTTGTTTGACTCTTTCCACATTCTCCTTGCCTTTTTGCATTCCTCGTCAAACCAAGCATTCACCGGAAAGCAATTTGTTTCAGACTTCTTATCTTTTGTTCTTTTTCACTCTACAAGTGTGCATTGAATTAAATGTGTTAATTTGTGACTATGAAGGTCGTGAATTGGGATTTCTCCTTTTTGAAGAGCCTCTCTAGCATCATTTTGTATGTATTACAATTTTTTGGAGTCAAAATAATTCTACCCTTTGGGAGATTTTGTTGAACACACTGAGTTTTTTACTCTAATTGCTTCTTTTCAGTCCATGAGAATCTTAAATAAATTGGCTTGTGATCTGATTTTAAGTCCCAAAGCTAATCTCCAATCAAAACTTCCTCCATTTTCTCACATAAACCATGCAAGAAAATTACATAATCTACTACACTTGCTCCATTGTAAGTATTGCAAGTGAAATTACTGGACTTTGCCCATCTAGTCAAGCCATTACAAATGACTAAACCAAAGGCCCCACATAGAGTAAGCAATTGTTCACCAAAGAGATTGCAACCATTGTCCTCTGAAATTATTTCCCACCGATGATTACTCTCTTATGTAAGCCAAATAAGGTCGAAGTCTTCTTTACAACAAAGAATATTAGCTTGCTCACTTGTAGTCCTAGCATTGAAATCACCCACTATAAGGACTTCACCTTGCTAAGAATATGTTGCAATATCTACTTTTAAGGCTGCAAAGGGATCTTTGTGGTCAAGCCCTCTACTTTTGTAGATTTTAAAACTTGCAGCGCAAAATAACATGCTGCAATTCTGATGTGATTTCCATTTTCTGATATTTTAAACCAAATGAATTGTTTATTTGAGCCTTCTTTTTCTAACTGAATGAGACGACCTTCTTTTTCTTTCACTAATATCATGATACCCCCATGTCCTTTGTCATTCCCTGCTACCTTGTTCCACACTTCCATCTTCTAGTATCCTTCAAACGAAGGTGTCTTGCACCGTTCATGCTTACGTGTTTCTATGAGGCAAATTATGCCTTTGTCTTCCACAATAGGCCCTAACCCAAGTCCTCATCTCCATGGGTAACCTTTGCAGTTCAGCCAAACTAATTTTAAGGAAACCTAGGTATGACTTGATTGTTATTAATTTCAATATGCAAGACTTACACTTGAGTCTTTGTCCCTGCTTTCCCATATTGACCTTGCTTCCTGATTCCCTGTTGAAGAGTTTTTTGCCTCTTCTTTATTACCATCTTGCTGCTCTGTTTTGGAAGGAGGTCCAAATCGCGCTATGACGACTTTACCTTTATAAATCCATGCTCTCTTGCCTTCATCTCTTGTTGCCCTAACCTTTAACATTTCCTCCCTCATTTCCTCCTATTGTCTTACAGTTAAATCTTCTTCTAGAAAAAAGCGAGAACCCCTCAAGAGATGCTTCTTGCTTAGAATGATATATCTATCCTGCAAGCTAGGCATGGTGACTTTTAAGAGCTTGGCTCTTTCACCGTTATATTTACCCACCCTCCATTCTTGGCATTTTTGTCCTCGCCATAACAATTTGTCTTTCAAGAAGTCCCTTGCAAGGTTCAGAGTACATTCATTTTTCCCATAGTCTTTCACCTCTTTAATAGTTATGTTTGTTGCTCTATTTTGTCTTTCCTTTCTTTCTCTATCTTGCATGTTGTCAACCCAAATGTTTGTTTCTCCTTCCTTATTAGCATAATTGTTAATAACTTGAGCCCAAGTTCTGGAAACTTTTGTGGAATCTCCATTCCTTTCTTCTCTTGCTTTCTCTTCATGGTTGTCTATTTGGGCAACCACTTTCCCTTTATCCTGGGATGGTTTCGCATTCACCACCTTTGTGCTTTGCACTACATATTTCTTTATGTGTTTCACATCCACCTTCATGTGTTTTCATTCTTTCTTCCCTATCAAGAGAACTTCCTGTAGCAATTCCACTTGTTCTTTCAAAACTTTATTACTTTCTGTTAAATCCTTGTTCTTAGTTGTTATTATATGAATTTTATGATCATTTTCCTGCTCTGTAGCTTCTAAAACCTCCAACCTTTGTTTTTCGTTTAACGATTCTTTCACATAAAGATCAAATGACCAGTCAAGAGGTGTGGATGTGGGACTATATAAGGCAAAATCATCAATGACTTTTCCTTTGGACTTCTTGTTGCCACATGCTTGCAAAGGGGACTTGTTTGAGTGCTTATTGTGAAGGGCTCGAGTACTTTCCCTTTGAGACCATTTTTTCCTTGTCTGCTCCCATTTTAGACGGGCTAGTCTTCGTTTTAAAATTCCCTGGTACTATTTGGTATTGACCCAAACCCACTTCCCAGCTTTGGTAGATGAGGCAATTTTCACTTGTCCTAGATCATTTGTTTCCACGGGTTCTAAAACTTCTTGTCCTGTTGTCTTGTCTTGAAATTTCTTGTCCCATTTGCTTATTGACATTGGCACGGTGAGTAACCCTAGATTTTTGTTGTCAAAGGTGGCCACTCCGAGATACCGTGCACTCCCAGAATTATTGTTGGATTTTTTCTTTTGAAATCCCCCAATCTCCCTGCGCTTTGAACCCCTGATCATTAGTAGTAAGTATTGGTTTTCCACTTCACTCAATCTTACCTCAAAAGCAAATATGACAGCTAGCCCACTGCTGCCGACAACTAACACCAGCAAGGTTGCCTGCTGAAGACATCTCAGACAATCATGTACCAACTAATTTGCAGTCATTACTGCTTCAGAAAAACTTGAATTCATAGTTGGGATTTCAAGCAGTCTGCTATAGGGATTCCCTGCCTCGACTTTGGACTTAATGCGCAAAAGTAATTCACCATTGCAGGCCCTGCTAGATCATATTTGTACAAGTTGTCGCCTTCAACTACCAAATTCTCATGCGTTCTAAACTTCCTCGTCTGCCTGAAATGTGTGAAAATTGTTGTTGATATCTTCTGTAGGTTAGGTTTTGCTTCAAGTTTAGGGCTTTAGACTTCGTATCTACAAGTCGGTGCTTTCCTTGGCTCATGGTCCGCTTATACTCCTCCTGATCCGCTTATATTCATCCAGAGTAGCAGTTCTCATATTCTTTTGCTTTCCGCCTGCTCTCGTATCAGGATTAAGGTGGCCCGCTCTGATCCACTCTGGTTCTTCGCTAGATGTCCATTCCTTCCCGCTCTGATAGCAACAGTGAGATCAAGGTATCACGGTAAAGAGGGTAAAAGGGAATCTCCTTTCCATTAGAGAACGTAGCATTGGCAACTACAGGGCCAGGCTCGACGAGGTACAATATTGTCAACATTCTCTTCAACTAAGTACAATATTATCTTGAATTAAGATTATTTTAATTTATTTAATTTTATTAAGAATATTATCTTAGATTATTTAATTGATTTAAATTTTATTAATAAAAAAGATATTTTATATTATTTATTTATTAATTTTTTGAATTATATAAATTAATTTATTATTTATTATATTAAAATTTTATAAAATTAAAATTTATATCATTAAATAAAATAAAATGGAACACAACTTTTTCCAAAATGAGAAAAGGTCATACAACATAGTATAAAACAAAATTGCATGATCACATTCTAGAAAACATTTCTAATATGATTTTAAAGTCTATGACCCTATTGCAAATAAACTTTCATTAAAAAAAGTGTTGTACATTATTTTTGTAAATTGCGTGATCACATTCTAGAAAACATTTCCGATTTGATTTTAAAGCCTATGACTGTATCACAAAAAAATGTCTGTCGCAACAGGTATTAGGAATTTGGTAATAGGCTGACCACCTATTACTTTGGTCAAACAGGGTAAATAATGTTGAATTACAAATAACCAAATACCTCAATTTACCAATCACTAAAATCTAAATTGACCCAATTCTAAACCTTAATACTAACTTGAATTTAATATTTTTACTTTGATTTAATTACATTTAAACTAAGTGGCAGGCACTAGCTACTATGTAACCCTTGTTCATATTGGATTCAGGTTATTAAGTTTATGTATCTAATTTTACACTAAATAAAATCCTCAAAATGAACTTGGCCAATAAGTATCATCTTTAAAATAGAGAATATACACATTGGAAACAAATTATTTTCATGAAAAATAATAGCATACATGGAGACTTAATTATAAGAAATAAAAGAATTATTACATTGCAAGATATATCTCTAAAGTATTAATGTTCTTTTTAGGCGATTATTGATTGAAGTTAGGTTTCAGTATTGAGGGGGACAAGGGCTCAGAGGCTAGAACCCTAGCCTCTGCAGCCCTCATTTTCATTTTGTTGTTTCCTCTTTCGCCTAGTTCATGGTGTCGCCTTCGGCTGGAGTGCTCGTGCAGCCCTCGTATGTGTGTCATCATTCGTGCTTTGCCCGATGTTGTCATGCTTTGGTGTGGGTTTGTTCATTGTTGTTTTCGTTGTGTCTGTTTGTTGCCTCCAATTGTGGTCGTCACTTTGTGGTAGCCCCTCTGCAATTTTCATCTTGATGTTTGGCCTCCTCCCTCCGTGGCTTGTGAGCTTGCTTGGCTTCCTCCCCATGTTTGTGGTTACAATGTTGTCGTTGTTTTTGGGGTTGGGTCTATGGACCCATTTTGTGGGCTTTTCCATTTGCATTCATTGTGAAGTTTTTTGAACCACTTGGGTTAATGTATGCAGGCCTTTGTGCCCTGTATTTTAAATTTAAGGATTGTTCTTGGTCCATTCATATTTGGAGGTTTTGACCCAGTTGCTTCTACTTTGTAAGGTTCTCTGTTTTGTGGCCTAGGGTTTGTGTTTCTTGTGCAGAGCATAGGGTTTAAATGTTTAACTAAAATGTATAGAAATTTTTCATGGCTTTCATGTTGGCCCTCCTAGGTTTCTTCACATGGAAAGCGTTATTTTATTAGTTTGTATTTCTAGAATGTGTTTACACATATGAAAAATGTAATTTTTTCTTCTTGGATGAATAAAATTACATTTCCTTTTCTATGTAACAAAAAAAGAAATATCTTCACTATTCAGATTTTTGGGCACTCTTTGAATGTTGTGAAATGGGTCAATGGTAAAAGTAGATGTCAGAATTACATGTTGAGACCGATATTAGAAGAGATCCTCAATTTAAAACTCTCTTTTAATGTGTTTTCAATTGATCATATCTACAGGGACCGAAATGAAGAAGCGGACAGGATTTCTAAAGATGGTCTACAGCAAGCTATGGGCGTTTGGAAATTAACTGAACAAGTTCTTGAACAGATCCGTGTGTCGGATCATCCTCCTTATGTTTAATTTCAAATTTTCTGCTGATTAGAGTTATTTTTGGTACTTTCAATATTGTATATAGCTGTTGTGGAAAACGTTTGATACAGTCTTTGTAACGGGACAGTTAAAAAAATTTTGATTGCATATGTGTTTATCCAGGATAACCTGTTTTCCTCTATGAGGAGACCCACGAATGGAAACTCGAACTGAGAAAGCGCGTTTCTGTTGGTCTTTTTGGAAAAAAAAAGGACTGTGGTTGTGATCAGCCAGAATGGTGAATGAACTGTTCGGACTCAGGGGAACAGTGTTTTGTTTTTCTCAGATTGTACAGAGGAGATAGTTGACTTCTCTGGGGCTGTTGTGGTTTCATCTCTACAGCATACTGAATGCTTTGCATCTGCTTGTAACTTTTTATCTATCTCATATAAAAAGTTCGTTTTTTTTCTTTGGAAAAAAAAAAAAAAAACAAAAAAGAAGAAGAAAAAGAAAAAAGAAGTATTAAAGCTAAATTTTGTATTCATTGATTCACTATGATTTGAGGCCATGTGATGGGTTCAAAGTTATATCCAAAATTTAAAAAGTAAGAATGTATCCCTTAAAATAATGAATTATTTTGCTCGAGCGAGATAGATTAAAAATTAAGCATGATAAATCGATTTATATAGTTTAGCCTAAATTTGGGGCCAACAATGTGGTATTATTTTATAAATGTATACAATGAATTTTCTTTACTATTTTAGTGTTTAAAAATATAGAATAGCTTGTTTATATGGTAGTTTAGTCCATGTTATGAAATTAGAAAAAATATAATGAATAATCAAATTTAATATGACTAAATTACCTATAATTAATGTTAAAGAAGATTAAAATCATATGAAAAACAACTTAATGTAAATAATTATCAATTATAAATTACACATTGACATTATTATAATAATTGGATTTATTCATAAAAGGTCTCGGAAGTAATCCAAAAATTTTATGAGGGAGATGAGCGGTGGCTAGGGTTTCTGTAGCTTTTTATCAATGGTGATTCTAGTGATTTAGAGAAGAAATTTGTTTTTATTGAAGAAATAGCAACACAAGCCTCGATTTTGTACAGTTCCATGTTGAAATCTGGATATGCTCTTCTAGTTGTCCAAGAAGCTATAGCCCTTAATGTTCCTTTGAAATAGGATGCCTTTAGTGAAGAAACTTTTTTTTTTTCAAAACAAGGTTTGATCTGCAAATTTAATGGGTTTTGGCCACGATTGACCAATCTCCACAAGTGGATTTATGATACGTAGAAACCCCTCTTTACTAATGATGTGAATATTTACCCTTTGGCTCGAGTTTTTTTTGTTGTGGTTTATGATAATATTGAGAATAAGCAGAATATTTGTGAATTTGAGCCTTGGTTTTGGGGCAAGGTTGGTCTTTTCATGAAGCCCTAGTCTCCCACCTTTGATCCAATTATGACGTCAATCTCCACAACTTTTGTTTGGCACAAACCTTCCTCTGCATCTTTCGAACCTCCCAACATTATCTTCCATTGGTACTGCAATAGGGAAGTTTTATTGCCGCATCCCAAAATCTAATTTTTTTTATAAAACCACTTATGCTCGAATATATGTTGAGATGGATTTCAACAAGGGTTTCCCTGCTGAGATTAATCTAACAGCTCCAAACTATGTGTGGGTTCAGAAGTTGGATTATGAAAATGTTTCATTTCAATGTCGAGCATGTTATGAAACAGGGCATGTAATCAAAAATTGGCCAAAGCAAATGTAGAACAACAAAGCCCGAAAAATAACCGGAGGCCTAAATGGTGAGAAGGAGCTCATATCGAACATTATATGGTTTATAAAGAAGAAGAGACTCGGGGTAAGCTGGAAGCAAAGGAAAAATAAAAGAATTTACTTACAAAGAAGATTCACTGAAGGAAACAAAATCCAATCAGGATTATGTGTATGAGGATCCTTCAGATTCAGCGATAATGGGAGCATAACATACCCTAGTGAAATTCGAATCCCCCTCTAAATCCTCAATGAAAACATAAAGAAAAGAAACTTCTTGGGCATATCAGGAAAATAAGGAAGAAACGGAAGACAACGACGCTCACTGATCAACAGGTGATGCATCATGTTGTCGCTTCCAGAGACAGCGTTAGATTTCTTACAAGACCAGTGCCTGGTAACATCTATCTTATGCGTCTTATATGATCTTCAGGAAACCGTACACATCATATACATCTTATACACATAGTAATTACACATATATAAATAACAACATGGATTGGTTCCTTCATCCAAGGATATAAGCCATGTATTTCTGTCATCCTTTCACATATACAACTCACAAGAATATAGGGGAAAATTAGCGGAGGCCGAGTAATTTGAGAACTTACAGTTTAGTCAGCTTTTGTAGAGTAATGAAAGAAGAGAGGGAGAAGACTAACTCATCACATAGAGCTTGAAACCTCAAGAATTATATACTTATCTAAGTTAAAGATAGACAAATGGATGTAAGGGGATTGGATGTTATGATTCATGGAGAGCAAATTTAAATTTATAATCTCAGAATTACATATAGGCATGTGCATTAACTAGTCAACACAAATGAATCCGTAATAACATATGAGATATTTGTGGCAGCTACAATTGCATGAAATCAGAGAGGAAATGTGAACATAATGAAAGTTTAACAGAGAAATAACATACTATAATACTCGAAGGTTGGAATCGCCACTACTTCATTTATAATCTGAAAGATGAAAATCTAGAATTAACACAGTTTCAGAAGTTACATTAGTTTTTCCACAGAATTCAGAACCTTTTCTAAGTGTTTCTTCCTCCCTTTTATAAGGAAAGGGGGAGCAAGGAAATCAGTTACAAAAATATCTTTTGGCCGGAGTTTACAGATGTCTGTATGACTAGATGTCTCTGTGTGAAGTCTCTAACTGTTACAACAGTAAGATACTTTTCTTGAAAATTAAACAAAATAACAGCAACAGCAATCGAAAACAACAAAAACAGAATTAATCAATGAAACACGCCACTCTTCATTGTTGGCCTCTATTCTAAGCGTGTTTTTGCTAAATCATGGTTAATCCTCTCTCGGTCGGTTCCTTGTCACTTTCAGCCTTTAACAGTCTTGTTCCTTCTCTTTCACAAAGCAGGAGCAGTTACCCATCATGGCGATAACAGACTCTGAACGCAACTGCCAACTCATCTGCCCTCCCAGAATCCCTATAAAACACTATCAACACCTTGATATGCCTGGTGATGCAATTATGGTGTAATATGGAGGAGTGTGAGGATGAGTGGTTTTCAGAGGAAGGTATGAGCGGTAAGTGGTAAGTGAGGGGGGGGGGGTGTGAAAAATGATATGAGAGGGACACGTAGTGGCAGGGCCCGGCGGGGAAACCGCTTTTTCAGACCCCCCCCCCCCCCCGCCGATAAAGGGAAACATGGCAGGGGGAGCCGAAAAGCCGTGGGAGCCATTGATCTGGGCGGAGTCAATCCGTGTCGTCCAGAGATGGGGGATGTTTAATCAATATGCGGTCGGACTAGGACTTTGACTTGTGAGATCGTCGATCGCCGATATGCGGGATTGATGACGTCATCAATGCCACGTGTCGCCCGGATATACCACCATAGGACCCCTGAAAATGCCAACTCTGCATGCCACGTGTCCTCCGTACCGCCACATCATGCTGACGTTAGCTACCATGTGTCTTTCTCGAGACCAATCTTGTGCTGCCACATGGCCCTATTGGAGGAGAGAGAAAGAGCCCACCTACCTTTGGTTTTTCACAACAATCCTTTGTTAAATATTTTTCGGCCTTCCTGGTGCTTTCCACTATCATATCGCAACATCGCGATATCATAGTGTTTTGTAGTTGTAACCTTGTCATCACGCCAATCATTGATTTGCGATGCCGTGGACCCTGAAACCCCCGATTACTGATTTTGTGATATCGACAATTGTTGATTGTGATACTTGCTCTGACCTCCCCTGTGACTACTTTAGAAAAGCGCTGATTGCGATTTGCAATGTGCTCCCAGAGTGTGATATGGACGATCGTTGTTTCACACTGCCGATATGTCTTGATTGTTGGGACCTCTGATATACGATTTGCGATGAGCCTTTACCTTTGGTCTTTTTCTCTTTGTTTTCTGGATTTCAAAGGGTAACTTCAACAAGCCTTATCTTCTTATCCAGAAGTCCATTTTCGGACTTCCACATACCGTTGGAAAGTTTGTTCCAAGCACCATGGAAAGGAGAGGGTATTATTTAGCTTTGAGAGCTTTTGTGGCTTGAAAAGGGCTTCAGACTTCACTGTTTTTTGGCACTTGGGACAACTAAAAACTCATAATGCAATGAGTTACAACATTGGCTCCAACTAGGGACAGTGCCTTGCTGACAAGGTGTTGAGAACCTGCAGACCAATAACCTTATTTCCATTGGGCATGGAGTCTTCTTAAACAAGTGAAAATTTTGTGAAAGTGGAACTTTTAAACAAAAAACTGGAAATTTCATATGATAATTACAATACACACTGGTATTTACAATGAGTGCAAGACAGTACCTTTTAATTTTGAAAATAAAGTTTGAGGAACTGACCATTTATTGGTAGCTCCAACGATTCACCTTCTAGATTCTCGAGTAAGTAAGTATTATTTCCTTTTTCTTCTAAAATCTTGAAAGGGTTGAACCACAGTGCATCAAATTTTTCGTGCTTACCCTTTTCTTCCCGTCGGACATCCCATCAAAGAACTAAATCTCCCGGTTGAAGAGGTCGATCCTTGGCCTTTTTGTCAAATAGGGATTTCATCTTCTACTAGTAATTTGCCAATTTAGTCCCCACTTGTTCCCTGTTTTCATGGAGCTCCACTAGTTGGTTTATCCTTCGCTTCAAAGCACTTGGCTCCTCAGCTTCTACTTGCATGGTTTTATTCCACTCTTCAAAGGAATCTTATGTTGTATGATGTTAGCATCAAATGCTTTTAAATCCTCATAAGACCAAGAAAAAACATCCTTATAGTTTTTGAAAAGATTTAAATACCTATGTTTGTATCGTGAGGGGATTCCCTTTGATAGTTGGACCATCGGGATTCATCCTCTGGGCCGATATTTCAATCTTATACTTGCTCATCCATCTCCAGAGCCATTGTTTTGGAGGCTACATCATTCTGTTTAAATCATTTTTCCAGTGGCACTAGCCCACGAGGAATAGTATTCTCTTCCAACTGTAGAATTTATGTCTGGCAACCATGTTCTCCCACAAAGTTGGTTCTTGATTTGCCTCATGTTCCTCTTCCTAATCAATGGTCAAGCTGGCGAACTCCCCAACTACTTCGATAAACCGCCTGACCTACTCGTCGTCCTCAAAAACCTTCCAGTGCTTGACATTATCAGGTATAGAGGATATGTGTTTTACCTCCACCTTGTACCTGAGAAGCGGATTTTAAGGAGATTTGAAGTTGCTTGCTGCTACGGCAAGGGAATCGGCCATTCTATTTTCTTCTCTAGGAAGAAATTTGATATTAAATGCCATGAAGAAATTATTAATTAAATCCCATACTTCATTCCAGTAAGTCCTCAATCTGAGGTGTTTGGCCTGGCACTAATTTCGGATCTGCTTTACAATCAATTCATATTCTCCACGCACAGTTAAGCATTCAATATTCATATTCCTCGTTGTTTGTAGCCCAAGGATAAATTCTTCATACTCTGCCACATTGTTGGTTGCCTCAAAATCTAGCTTGAATGAGAGGGGTATCAAGCTGCCCTCAGGACTTACCAATAATACTTCTACTCCATTTCCTTCTTTTGAATTACCTCCATCAAAGTGTAACTTCCATACTATGTTTTTAACTGTGTTGGTCGCCTAACTGCATCGTTAGATGTACCTGCGTTTCTTCTAAGATGGTCTCATCTTCTTCTAAGACCAGGCAGGAGAGGTCACTTTCTTTTCCATATACAGGAGAATTTCTAGAACCTTCAGCTGGGGTCACAGTCTTTACAAATCTGGACTCTCTGTACAACCTCCTTTCTTTGCCTCCAAAAGTGGGAATAGTGGCATAAGTTAGATCTAATTTTATAGAGCCCCCCACCTTGGAACCTTAAGACCTAGATAGGAGCATGTCAAATCTAGGGGGAATATCTACCACCACTATGTCCACCACTACACTCTTCACGGGGATCTGGGCCAGGTTTACCACCAGATCTTTTATCATTCCCAACCACTTGACTCTCTTAGAGTCAAAGGAGTATAGGTCCTTGTAGGGTCTAGTGATTTGCAAGCCGAGTTGTTCCATCACAGCCAAGGGCATGAGGTTATGGGAGGCTCCAGAGTCCAACATATAGTTATGCAATAAGAAGTCATGGATTACCAGGGTCACATAGAAGGATGCAGTGGAAGAGTCAAGTTCTTCAACATGATGCCCAAAAACAACCATTAGTATCTCTTCTTGAAGGTTTAAACAGTCATGGGTCTGTACTGAAGTGGATGGAAGTATGGACTAAGAGACTTGAACTTTATACGTGGGTTGTTTTAGAAGTTCAGTTAGGGGAACAAGGATCTTTACCTTCTTGAGTTCCTTCTGGAGATTGAATGCAGACTGGCCCTTTTCTACGCCTCCCAGCTCTACTTCTTTTTCTTTATTGCCAGTAGTTTTTATCAGAACAGGTGCCTTCTCTTTTGTATGTTCCTTAGAGTTATTGCATTCCTTATTTAAGGATGCTTTTACTTTGGGTGGATCAGTGTTCAGCTTCCCTTTTCCTTTATTTAATACTGGGGGAATATTTTGGGGAGCAGTTTCCTCTTGTTGTTCAGTTTCCCTCAACCTCTTTTTTGAAGATCTGAGGTCATACTTTTGATGTATCTATGCTTGCATGAAATCTGCAAATTGTTTACAATAATCCCCTATGACCTCCTCATTTGTTGCTGCTTTATTAAGACACGTCTCATGGTGAGCCATGTTTTCCTGTTCCTCTTCAGAGGAGGAATACAGGCTTCCTTGTGTCTCATGTGTATCTAGTGTTTGTTCATCTGGATCATCTTCTAGATACAGAGGTGGAGGGATTTGATCGAGTTGATATTTTCTTTCCCTTTGCAGTATCTGTAGTGGTGGCCTTCAGTACTGTGGGTTGTACCCTCGATTGTTACCTAGAGCATTATGTTTAGGGATATTCTTGTTCTCAAGCTCAAGCTTCACCACTTTGCGAGATAAACTCTTAATGAGCTTCTCCATTTCTTTATTTTTACCAGAGGAGGATGCTTCTTCTTCCCCCCTTTTCTTCTCATGATGATTATGGTTTCCTCTTGACTTCCCTTTCAGGGTGAAATTTGCTTCCACCTCAAGAGCGTCCACTTGGAGTTGATCTAAAGTATGAGACTTCACCTTCCTCAGGGTAAAGCCAAATTTGGACTCAAGGGCTGCCACAAATACTACACGAATAGCCGCTTGAGGAGGTTTTATCTCAATAGGCAGGTTATTATGATGCTTATTGAATCTTTTTATGAATTCTAGTATATCTCTCTGTTCACCCCACTTTTCTCTGAAAGAGTTTTCGAGTTCTTCCCAGGTGGTGATAGATGCATTGGGTAGGGATTTAAACCATTTTCTAGCTTATCCATCAAGGGATTGCACAAAGAGTCTCAGGACCACATCCAGTTGTTCTACATTCAAATTTTCAGCGAAGGCATGAAAGATTCCATTGTGTCTTTGCACAGTATTTTCGTCTTCCCCATTAAACCTAGGCAAAAGATTTAGGTAATCATGGGGCATAACACTTAGGAGTTGAGGCAAATCAAGAGGGGCATATTTATTCAGTAAGAAACCCGAAACGGCCATCTGGATCAATGGAGGAGGATTAAGCTTTACAGGGGGAACTTGGGTCAAAACCGCAGTGGTTGGAGTAGCTAGACTGAGAGAAGTATGAATATTGTTGTTATTGAGGATAGCTTTACCTTTTTCAAACTCAGGAGGAGGAGGAAATGAAACAACAAGAGTCGCCACTGAGATTTCATCCTCTTTGATCTCTACTTTGGGGGCATAATTCTCTATATTATCTTCTGTAGGGTATGTAAGGACCTTAGGAGTTAGATTTGGGTCGTCACTGACAATGTGTTGGGAGCTGGATGAGGAAGCTTCAAATAATGATGAGACAATAGTATAGGTAGTAGGAGTTTTCGCCTTCCATACTCACTTGGAAATTAATTTCTCTGGATCAGATACAGAAGGGTTTTTCCGCTGAGAGGTATCTGAGTGAGTGTGAGGCTTTCTAAAATCTAGGATGATAAATGATAATAAGATTTGTGGAGTCGCCAAGGTGATGAGGATGCAATCAGAACGTCTTTTCTCACCTACACAAAGAGTGCTTCACTTGTCATATCCCAGGGGAAAAATCCTTCAATAAGTTCCCACGGAAATGGTGCCAAAAGATGTTGTCGCTTCCAGAGACAACCTTGGATAGCTTACAAGACCAATGCCTGGTAACATCTATCTTTATGTGTCTTATATGATCTTCAGGAAACCGGGTACATCTTATACACATAGTAATTACAAGTATACAAATAATAGCATGGATTGGTTCCTTCATCCAAGGATATAATACATGTATTTCTAGTACCTTTTCACATATACAACTCACAGGAATATGGGTAAAACCTAGTGGAGGCCGAGTAATTCGAGGACTTACAGTTTAATCAGCTTATGCAGAGTAATGAAAGGAGAGAGGGAGAAGACTAACTCATCACATAGAGCTTGAAACCTCAAGAATTCTATACTTATCTGAGTTAAAGATAGACATATGGATGTAAGGGGATTGGATGTTATGATTCATGGAGCTCAAATTTAAAGATATAATCTCAGAATTACATACGGGTCTGTTCATTAACTAGTCAACACAAATGAATCTATGAGAACATGTGAGATATTTCTGGCAGCTACAATTGCATGAAATCAGAGAGGAAATGTGAACATAATAAAAGTTTAACAGATAAATAACATATTGTAATTCTCGAAGGTTGGAATTGCCACTATTTCATTTATAATTTGAAAGATGCAAATATGGAATTAACACAATTTCAAAAGTTATATTGGTTTTTCCATGGAATTCAGAACCTTTTCTAAGTGTTTCTTCCTCCTTTTTATAAGGAAAGGGGGAGCAAGGAAATTAGTTACAAAAATATCTTATGGTTGAAGTTTATAGATGTCTGTATGACTAGTTGTCTCAGAGTGAAGCCTCTAATTATTACAACAGTAAGATAACTTTCCTGAAAATAAAATAGAATAACAGCAACAACAATTGAAAACAACAAAAACAGAATTAATGAATGAAACTGAAATGATGTCACGAAGTGCGAGCGGTTACCCATCATGGCGATAACAGACTCTGAACGTCGCTGCCAACTCATTCGCCCTCCCATAATCCCTGTAAAACACTATCGACACGCTAATATGCATGGTGATGCAACTATGGTGTAATATGTAGGAGTGTGAGGATGAGTGGTTTTCGGAGGGGGGTATGAGCGACAAGTGGGAAGTGAGGGAGGGTATGAAATGATATGAGATGGACATGTAGCGGTGGGGCCCGGCGGGGAAAAACGTTTTTTCAAACCCCCCACCCCTCGCCGATAAAGGGAAACATGGCGAGGGGGGTGCCGAAAAGGCCTAGGATTCGTCAATCTGGGCAGAGTCAATCTGGGTCGTCCAAAGATGGTGGATGTTTAATCAATATGTGGTCGAACTGGGACTTTGACTTGTGAGATCGCCTATCGCCGATATGCAGGATTGATGATGTCATCGATGCTATGTGTCTCTTCCTTAGTGGTGACACATTTCACCCTAATATACCCCCATAGGACCCCTGAAAATGCTAGATCTATGTGCCATGTGTCCTCCATATCGCTACGTCACGCTGACATTAGATGCCATGTGTCTTTCTCGGGACTAATCCTGTGTTGCCACGTGGCCCTACTGGAGGAGAGAGAAAGAGCCCGCCTACCTTTAGTTTTTCACAGCAATCCTTTATTAAATATTTTTCAGCCTTCCCGGTGCTTTCCATTATCATATCGCAACATCGTAATATCGCAGTGTTTTGGAGTTGTAACCCTGTCGTCACGCCGATCGCTAATTTGCGATGCCCTGGACACTAAAACCCCTAGTCGTCGATTTTGCGATATCGACGATCATTGATCGCTATACTTGCTCTGACCTCCCCTGTGGCTACTTTAGAAAAGCGACGATTGCGATTTACGATGTGCTCCTGGAGTGCGATATCAGCGATCGTTGTTTTACCCTGCCGATATATATATATATATATATATATATATATATATATATCTCTGGTCCTTAATCTAACCAATTCTTATTAAACTATTAATAGAATCAACATATATAATTATTTCTTTTATAATTTAATTAACTCCCATTAATTGATCATTTTGACTTTTTACGCCTTGAGTCAAAATTAGCCGTTGGAAGCTCTGCTCAGAGTATTTAGCATGCATAGCTGGATCTGTTTCTTCAACTTGTCCTGACGATGAGCCACACTGGTTGGTTCGAAACGCGTTGACAAATGTCTCCCTTTATGTGATTTACGCCGAAGTTCTACTTATAAATAATATGGATCACAGAAGCCTCAATTCAACAGCCAATATCTTCTCTAATCAATCCCTCGTGAAAAAAAAAATGTAATATTTTTCTAATTTCCTAGCTATATCGGGGTTATTTTGGGTTGTTGGGTAGTAAGATTGAAATCTCTTTATGTTCAATTATGGCCAGTGATATGTATATTTCTCATGTCTAATTTGAATGTAATGCACTGAATATGTATAGTTTTCATATTTTTCATATCTAAATTTAATGTAATAGGAGGAATATGTGTATTTCTCATAGCAAACAATGTAATACGAGGAATATAATAAATAGAACATGTATATTTTTTATAAACACAGAAAAAACTAACGAACTTAAAACATACTGACCACAGCGTTGTAGAAGCGTTTGTGTTTAATGAGAGTGCATTGCAGAGTCGCCTTCATAGAAGGCACATGAACTAGTTTTTCCAGACCTATGATCACTAAAATGTAATTGTCCAAGTAAAAATGGCGAAATATAGCTCCTTGTGGAGACATGGGTTCTTCTTCTTCATTTAAACTGTCTTTTCTCAGTCTGATATGCCTCAAGTCTGGCTGTTGCTTCACATAGGACCATAATCTGCTCTCATCGTCGTCCATGGCTACTGTTGTGGCTTGTCCACAGTCCATGGCAGAGTTCTGCATAGTGCAATGGCCTCTGAATATTTTATGTCGGTGTGTTTCAGTGTTATTCAATGCATACTGATCTTTCTATAAAATATCTACAAATACATCTCCATTAAGGAAACCTTCGCCAACAGCTCAAATTAATGCGGCTCCTCACATTTAATATTTGAAGACTTTGCTAAATTAACCTACACTACATTGGACGATCTGTAAGCACGTAACAGCAAAGGCCACATGTGTTGAGATATAAATAATTAATCCGGAGATAGCGAGAAACCATCATTTGTCAGTGAGACGGCGATCCAGCGATAGAGAAGAGTTGGAATTCGATCGCTGATCAGTGCAGCTCCATTCCACTCATCCGCTTCAAGCTAAAAGAACCAGCTACGCTACGCTTCGAGCTTCCTTCATTCAATATAGACAGAACAGCAGCATTCCACATGATTGGCATTTCCACACGACCAGCAGCAGAACTGGCACTATGGCTCCCCAACAGCTCATATGTTATGCAAATAGGGAGATCTTCTGTTATGCTCACCACGGGTATGCACTCTTGAATCACCCATTCCCCTAACTACTTTCTACACCCATTCCAGGTTTTCATGACAACCGAGAGAACCTCAGCTCATGCTTGTTGCTACTGCAAGTACTAACCAAGCTTCTAAGCTTTTTCACTCAGCTATCCAACACACAAGATTAACATAGAATGGTACCTGTCACCATTGTCCTGCTCTTCAGCCACGTTTCAATCATGCATTATGATGCATTATGTTCAACCACGTCCCTTGTTATGTTCAACTACGTCTCTGTGGCGCTTGGCTTGTCTCTCGTGGTGGGGCCAAAAACTCATGTTTTCTTGAGTTCTTAGCAACACAAATGACTGATATCTTTCCATGTGGTGACTCAGCAACTGATATGAATGGTATTTTTCAGGAACATCTTAGTAGTGTCAAGATTCAAATTGCTTCTTTTTCTTTATAATATATATGGACAACACTATTCTCGTGTTTCATTGAACTTAGTGCTTTTCTCGATTAGTTTTTGCTAGTTTTTTATTTGTAAATTCATGTAATGTGTGAAAACCGGTGAGAGCATGGAATAGAAGCGTGCCTTCTATGATGATTAGTGCTTTGCTTCTTTTGTGGATTGCGGATTTGATAACTATTGAAGAAATGGTTACAAGGTTTAATCGTATTGTATGTTTCCAAGAAGCAAATAGACGAAGTGAGTCATGGATACCGACACCTTGGGTAATTGTTGCTTTGGTCGTTCTGGGTTTCAACGAGTTTATGGCACTTTTGAGGTATGTTATATGCATTCTTTCGTGAGATAATGTATATGCTTCCTTTCTTATCTGTACTAAAGTATGCCAACTAGCCTGGAATCATCGTTGGAATTTATTGCTAACATGAATCCAATCTATATCGGCGTGTTTTTTGTTCTTTACCTATTGGGAAAAGCTCTTTTTGTGCAATTGGACATCCCTGGGGAGTTCCGGCATGGATTTGTAAGTAACATTATAATTTGGGACATATTTTCTTTTGTAAAACTTTTTCACTTCTATTTAATAAGCATGATAGTGTTTTGACGCTATTAGCATTGGTCTCTCTGTACATTTACATTTATAATGTTTGACGTGTGTACTTCATTCAGCTTTTTGGAATATTGTCATTGTCGGCTAAGTCTCAACCAACAATTATGGCCCTCTTAAAGAGACTTGGTGATGAGGGCCAGAAATTCAGTGGTTCAAAAGCATCAAGCAATACCACTATTCTTCATTCTAAAAACTATGGAGTTGGCGTTAAGGATGTGCAGTTGCAGGACCCTGCACGAAGTTCTTCTCAGTCAAGTTCTATTGAAAATGTTGAATGCTTGCATTCTATAAGACATAGACAAAGCGCACCTATCAAGGCCACTTATTGATTACCTAGTTCATTGGATGGTATCTTGTCGTGATGTTTTGATAAACCCGCCAATGATACTACGCATTGCTAGTCATATGAGAGGAGTTTGCTATATTTGTGTGGATCAAGAAGCCAAGTAGCGGCGGGGAGCTGCCGGGTGAGACTTTGAACTTCCTTACCTTAATCTCTTGACCTTGCTCCTTGACTTTCACTTGACTCGATGTGATCCGATAAGCCCAGGGGTTGTGTGTGTTCGTTCGTTTGCTCTTGGAGTTCTGATTCTCGGTATGTTGGTGGTTCCCGTTTATTTGGGGGAATCAAGTCAGATGTAATATATCAAATTGCAAAATTTATGCTTTTTGTCTTCTTCTTGCTTGGTTCTGTAGGGGGGTCGTCAGTCCTGCCTGCCTTTAGAGGGTAAGGGACAGCTACTAGCACTGCTTCCAAACACTAAACCTCTCAGCTCACTCACTATCAGCCTAACTCTCCTAAACCTGACAACCATGCAATCCTCAACCACCCGCTCACTGCACTTAAGGCAGGGTCTAGCTGCCGTGCAGCCCCTCTTGTTATAATATTTATTTAAAAAAAAAAAGTACCACAAATTATGATGCAACACAAATTACTTCACAAACACTAATATCACTTCAGTATTACATACATGAATAATACTTAAACATTACACAGACATTGGAACAATCAACTGAATGTTTCTCACTAACACAATATCAAGGGGTATAGTTCAGAGAATACAAAACACTTCATTAAGTTGAAGGCATTTCAACGTGATTGAGAAGGAGAGCATCTCTAAGTGAGTTTAGGTGACGAAGACAAGAGAGAGTCCACAGCAGCGGCATGGGAATATAGTAATCATTTTTTAAGTGATGGCACTAATTCATGTTAGATGATGAAAGCTAAGCTAAAGTTTAGTCTCTTTGTTTCACATTGTTTTCAAAGAGTATGGTGATCCAATCTATTAAATGGAGACATTATTTTCGGCCACCAAAAAAAAAAAAAAAAATATATATATATATATATATATATATATATATATATATATATATATAGTTTTATTTGGCCTTTTCCCAAGGAAAAGAAGCAAAAATATGATGCAAAAGGCTATAATACACCAGATCCCCTGCCAGGGCCTCGGATCAGGCTGTACATTAGGATGACGGAAGAGCTGATTATATCCCTGCGAGACAGTGTATTTTCCAGGGATTGGGCCCCAACCTCGGATGTCTGCTTTCCTTCTGTTCATTGGGGCTTTGCCTTTCAGGTGGGAGAGAATTGCAATGTAGTCATTGACAAGGTTTAGTGGCACCTCTAAATTTTTCCATCGCTGTCATTCATCATTTTCCCAGTGGGATAAATCCCACAGCGTTTTGATACCTGCAATGTCCAACCATTCTTTGAGAGAGGCTAAAGATCGGTCATTAGCAAGTGGCTCGCTGCCCATGATACGGTCGTCCCATATTTGAATGCGCTAACCATTACCTGGAATCTAGTGCGCATATTGCTTGATCAGGGGAGAGGTTTTTTCGCACAGCTTGTGTATCATCGAACCTGTAATTATCTTTGGATTGTCCAGGCAGCGTGTTCTCTGCCCACCATAATATTTTTTCCACAGTGCAAGTTGTGCCCAACCCGGTTTTGGAGCGATGATCCTCCATAACAATTTTGCACCCATGGCTATATTTTGATTGCTGAGATTTTTAAAATTTAAACCGCCTTCCATTATGGGTAGAGAAATTGTGTTCCAGCTTATTAAGGGGATTCTCTTCTCGTTAGCTTTGCCACCTTTCCAGAAAAAGTTTTTATGTAAGCCTCCATTTTACTCATTATGCCAATGGGAGCCATCATCACTGTTGCCTAGAAAATGGGTAGACTGTTCAACACTGCTTTTATTAGCACTGTCTTACCTACTAGATTGAGCCAATTGTATCCCCAGGATTGTATTTTAGTTTTGAATTTTTCCAACAGAGGCAACCATTCTCTGCTGAGAGCCCTTTTTTGAAAGACAGGGAGCCCCAGGTACTTGAATGATGTCCAAGAATAGGTGGTTGCGAAGCCAAAACGATTAGAAATGGCTTGGCGCGATCTGGCAGAGGTATTCCAGCAGAAGACATGACATTTGCCTTTGTTGAGCTTGCTTCCTGAGTCATCACAATAGGCGTCCACTACCTCTTTAAATCGTTTAGCCAAGACCAAAGAGGCAGCACCCAGCAAAAGAGAGTCGTCTGCGAACAGCGCATGATTTATGCTTTTAACTCCTCTTGCAATGTTTATTCCCATTATTTCTTGTTCTAACTATTTTTTATTCAAGAGGAAGCTTAGAACTGAGGCTTGGAGGACAAATAGCAAAGGGGAGAGAGGACACCCTTGCCTCAGCCCTCTTGAGGCTTTGAAGAAGTCAGTGGCTCTCCCGTTCACCAATGGGGCAATCCATGGCTCACTGATGCAAGCCTTGATCCATTTGATAAAATTATGCCCAAACCCAAACTTGTGAAGGACATCCAGCAAGAATCTATGCCTCGCCCTGTCAAAGGCACTTTCAAGATCTAGTTTGACGACCATTCCTTTCTCTTTCCGGGCCAAGCTTGAATGAATCGCCTCTTGGACCAGGATGTAGTTGTCCATTATCTGTCTTCCCTGAATCAAGCCCCCCTGATTCTCAGGAATAATGTCAGGGAGAATTGTTTTCAACCTGTTCGCAAACACTTTTGTTATCAGTTTGTAGCCTATATTGCAAAGGGATATAGGACGAAATCTGGAGAAGGAGTTGGCGCCTCTTTCCTTGGGGATAAGGGCCAGAAAAGCCGAGTTGGTGCTTCCCCATATTTTCTGACAGGTTTGAGATTTCCGGACCATTCTTCATAAATCTTTTTCAACTATCTACCAATAGTTCTGCAAGAATCTGGCAGTAAAGCCATCTGGGCCCGGGGCCTTGTCCGGCTCCATAGAGAAGAGGGTGGATTTGATTTCATTATTTGTGACTTTTGCTTCCAAAAACTAATTCTTTCTAGTAGATATCAGAGAGGGAACCTCATTTACGATCGATGGAATTTGACCCTGATCCTCTATTTCGCTATATAGGTTTTTGAAATGGAGGAAGGCCGCATTTTTTATGCTTTGAATGTCTCTATGGATGATGTTCTCTTCCTTGATTTCGGTGATGGAATTAAAAATTTTCCGTGTTTGGGCTTGCTTATGAAAGAAGGATGATTCCTGTCGCCTGCCTTAAGCCAAAGCCTATGAGATTTGGTCCTCCAGTACTCTTCCTCAGCCAGGTTTGCTTTAAGCAGCTTTTGCTGGAGGTCCGCCTCTTTTTCGAGAATTTCTTTTGTGATCCCTTCATTTTCTGAATTAAGATGGTGGATCTCAAGCTGTTCTTGTAACTTTTGCCTTTCCACTGCAGGGTTTGGGAGAGATTTTGCCCAAATTTTCAATGCAGCCTTCACTCTCCTGAGCTTTTCCTCCCATACAAAGAACGCAGAGCCGTTGATTGGTTGCTTCCAAGTATCTTTTACTAAATGTAGAAAGGATTGCTCCTTGACCCATAGGGGGTTGAATTTAAATGGAATGGGGCCTTGATCCTAGTGAGCCAAAATATCGAGTTTGATGGGCTTGTGATCAGAGACACTACAAGGGAGAATATGCATTCTAGAATCTAGGCCAAGCAGAAGAAAATAACTTTGAATAAGAAATCTATCTAACCTTGCAGTGATATGGCCCGGACCGAGTCTTTTGTTGGACCAGGTGTATTTGCCCGACAAAGGTTTGATGTCGATCATGTCCCAGTCTTGGAGCAGATCCTCAACCCATTCTCGCGCTGGATCCCTTACAATGCTCCCTCCACGTTTTTCAGCCATAGTTAAAGTGAGATTTAGATCCCCAGCGATGATGATATTTGCTAAGTCCTCAGAGTCTGCCAGCTCTCTAATAGAATCCCAGCAATTATTTTTTTCTCATGCGCTGACTAGGACATACACGTTGAAGAGACAGAGGGTCTCATCTGAGTCAACGTTCTTCAGCTTTGAGAACAGCCAATGAGTGTTGGCGATCTCTTTTACCCTTGTGAACTTGTTTGCTTTCCAGAGGGTGCCCAGGCCTCCTCAGGCACCCCTGGCTGAGACAGCTTGCCCTTCACTTCTTTTCCACAGATTTTTGCTGATATGGAGGAAGGCCTTGTCCTCCATTTTAGTCTCCTGGATGAGGAATATGTCGGGAGATTCAGATCTTATCAAACTTTTGACAGCTTCTTCTTTTATTTTGCTCCCCATGTCCCTACAGTTCTAGGAGACTATCCTCATCACTTGTTTTTGGAATGGAGAGCTCCTTTAGAGCTCTAGGGTTGGTTTCTATTCATCTTCGGAGTTTTAGCCAGGAGTTTCTCGAGGGTGGGTTGACTTCCTTGCAGTTTGTCTTTGTAGGTCTCCTGCTCTCTTTTTTCATGGACAGATTTTCGACCCCTCAAAGATCTTCTGGCCGAGGTTTGCAATTCACCTATTTCACCTTCTTCTTCTGAGTCCTCTGAACCTTGTACTTCCTCAGCCTCTTTTGAGGGTATATCTTACATTCTATCTGCTTTACTATCTGCTTGCTTTGGTCCCTTGGGGGGCTCTTTTTGGGGTGATCCTTCATTTTGTGTCTCCAGATCTTGGGTATCCTCTATTGCTGAACTTAGTTGTATAAATTTATTTCCTTGCTCTTCCATGTGTGGGTTTTGAAACCTTGATCCTGTTTGGAGAGCTTTTCCATTAGTATTTCCTGTTCTAGGGGCTTTGCTTTTGGTCCTTTTAACCTGCGTCCATCTATCCTCTTTGCCTTTCTCCGCTTCCTTTTTAGTTGTTATTATTAAAGCTTAAGGAATTTGGTTTGCCAAGAAGGTGCCTTATCTAACTTTCCAACTAAGTTTGTCCTCAACAAAGCAATTAAAATCTAGATTTTTTCAGTCTCAAGTTATGTTTTCTTCTTCTACATGTAGTTTTAATTTAACCAAAATTCTTTCTAATATCTTAGTCACAAAGAGAATTGGCTCATTTGTTTGATATAATCAAAAATTAAATTTCGGTTGATTCTAGTTGTGAAATAATGTTTGTTTGTGAAATGAAAGTATTTATTTGATGTTTTTTTTGGATTGGCTAGAAGAGTTTTTTATGGAAACAATCATTCTCGCCACTCATGTTTGAGGTTGATGTTTTGGCAAAGCAAAAAACAATGGAAGGAGAGGTGGGCACAAGAAAATTATTGTACTTTCAATGCATTTTGATGTTGATATTAAACAATTTCATTGTTGGCTTAGATATGCCTTTTGCATTTCCATCTTGGTAATAATGCTAATTTTCAACCAACCATTCATTTTTTTATGCTAATCTAGTTGTTCACTTATGTTTGTTCACTTGTGTCTAAATTGAATCAACTTATCCAAAATGTTTTGGTCTAAAAATAAAATCTAGGTTGGTAGTTTAACCTCCCCCCTCCTTCTGGGCAATAGCACGAGGTCAAAATTTGGCTTGTTTGACTCAGGGTTGTCTAAATTAGTTGGCAGCTACAGGAGGCCAAAATTAATCCAGTCTAACCAGGTTTAACCAGAGCTAGCTTGTTAGTCTAGTTTGACCAAATTTGACTTGCAAAAATCATATTGTACTTATGTTGAACTAAATTATTTCTCCTAAAAAAGATTGTTGGGTTTCCTCCCGAGTTTGGGCTTCCAAGGTAAAAAATTATGTCCCTTTATGTGCTTTGTTGTCTCTTTATGATCGTATTCTCATTATTGCATTATTGTTGATATTTTCTATGTATAATTTCTTAATGATGTATGTGACATAAGTGAACATGGTTAAAGAAATCATTGGAAAGTAATTATCACAATAGAAGATCAAAATTCTCCTAGAAAATCAACATGGTTTTAGAGCCCTAGGTGAAGGAGAAACTATTAAAGAATCTAGAATAAGGTTGTGTTACTAAGGATACACAATGATCTATCTGTTGGTTAAGGTAAAACTGAGTTTCGATTGTTCCTTGGAGGAGGGTCGAAGCCCTAGAAGGGAGGCCAAGAAGCCTCATGACATGAGAATACAGGGCAGCAAATGACTCTAGCTAGGTTGTAGGCCTAGAAGAGGCCAAAAATGCCTCAATCTGAGCTACAAAGGGTCAAAAGGTCTTAGGGGTGACCTTAGGAGGGCCAAAAGGCCTTAGTGCGACAACAATAGAGGCCGAGAAGCCTCAAAAGGTGGCCAGGAGGGGACCAAAGTGCCTTAGACAGTGGAAAAGATAGCAATATAAGATTTGAAGGATTGATTAAAGGTTTGTTTCATGACATCTCCATGGGAAGAACTTAGGAGCTTAAGGGAGCTAAGAAGAAATTGACCTAGATCAAGTTGTTTAAATGATTGAAAGAGTTTTGATGATCACTTTACTCAAGTTTAGACAAGTGCCATGCTATAAATATGCTAATCTCATGTCTAAAATATCTAAATCAATTATGTTGAAGATGAAGTTAGAAGATCCTTATTGCCTATGGTCTAGAGATATTGTGCTTTTCTAAATGTGATTTGTGGAAACCTTCCTTGAAAGGTGTTTTGACAAGCGATGTGAATCTTATATTTTTTCCATATTTGATCATATTTTTGGGACACTCGTGAATTTTTGTGGTGTAGAAAAAGAGATGAAAATTAAAGAGTGGGATAGTGAATCAAAAGAAGAGAAGGATGAAGAGATTTGCATGTTTTTAATAGCAATGAGCAATGCACAACCTTACTGAAATACCAGATTTGAACAAGTCCTTCCACTTTACTTAAAGAACTCTTCATGGCACTAGAAGGTGTCTATCATCTTCTCTTAGATTCACAAGTGGTAAATATTCTTTAAACATTCAAGATGGTAAATTTGCACATGACAAGTTTGTTGGACTCACAAAGGGTTTTGTTGAAAATTGAAATACCTGGGGTTTGTAAACCCTAAAAGTCTAGAAGTATATGACTTGTATTGAAGTCTTGGTCCTAAGGGTTTGTGAAACCCTAAAGAAAGACCAAGAATGCTAATTAGTGGAGTTGTACTTGCAAATGTGTTAAGCTTGTTGTATAACTCAAGGATGAAGAAACCTTAGCTCATAAAAATCACGCAAGGAAGGAAAGGAAAGCTACATGCATTAGTAATTGATGATGAGGATCATAATGATAATTTCTAGCTTGATGAGATTGTAGTTGGATTGCAATTATTTCTACAAAAAAGATAGGATCAAGAGGGAGTTGACAATTCCCTACAATACTCAGATCAAAAGATAAGTAATTCATATCTTTCTTCCTTGATTATTACTTTATATTTAGTCAGCCTCTTGCATCTATATTTTTTTCTTGGTTATAATCGTTTCTTCCATGGCCTCCTAGTGAGGTTTTTAGGTACATCGTGAAGCCTTCCAAGGCTCCAACAACAGATGGAAGCGTCAAGAAGAACGAAGTAAAGTTATGCAAGAGGATTCTCCTAGGATTGAGCATAAACTCAACGAATGTGATTTGTGTTCAAGAGGGAGAAATTGTATTGAAGATGTAACTACCCTGGTGAAAAGTTCATATAATAAAATTTAATAAAGGAAAAATAAGACCACGATTAAGGGACACTTATTCCACGCTGAATGTTGGGAAAATATATCCTAGTGGGCATCACTAGATGTGTGTTTTGGCTAAGGAAAATTGGCAAAGGCTAAGGCAAAGGCATTAAAAGGAAAAAAGGCATTTTGGCACATTTATTTATGAAAATTAAGGAAATTAGGAGAATAGGAAAGTAAAAGGTCACATGTTGCATGTAAGGAGGAAATTGAAGGAAAATAATAGAAAATGAAGAAATTAGAGGCCTCATGCATAAAAAGGCTTCTGAGGACCAGTTCATGGCTTTTGTCAATTCAACCTTTTGTTAGTTCAAGTTTGGAGCTCTCTCGTTACTGTCTCTCTCACTCTCACTCTCTTGGTCACTTAGAGTTTCCTTGGAGCACTCTAGTTTGGAGCAAAGGAAAGGGAAGGAGAGGAAAGGAAAGGAAAATCAAGCAAGGATCAAGGAAAGGAAAGCAAGCTGAAGCAGCTTCAGTAGGAATACTTGCAGGTAACCTTTTGCATGTGTGATTTCCTAGCTGGTTTGGACATGCATGGCTTTGCATGTTGGTGTATGGTTCTCTTGTTGTCAGTGGTATGGTCTTTTCGGGTTATGACAATGGATTTTAGCCTAGCCTAGCCTTTTTTCCGGATGTCATGGTATGTTGGGATGCTTATTTCAGTTTTTAAGCTTTGGTTTGCCGAATTAGATTTCAGAATCCGAGGCGGAGGTGGTCTTAAGGTTCATTCCCAAAGGCCTAGGAATCCCTTTACCGATTTTGGTGGGATAAACGGTAAAGCCTGAGGGAGCGGTCTCGGTTTAGGGCCTAGTGATCTGGGTTTGGATTGTGGTAAAGCCTGAGAGACTAAGAGATGGAAAATTCCTCAAGGATAGTGATGGATTTTGGGTGGCATTCCAAGTTCTATTTGGTTGTGATCAAAGCACCGGTTTTGGTGTGATCATGGTTTGATGAGGGTGGAGATGGTTTAACCTTTGGATTCCCTTGGTTGTTCTTGGATTGGTTGTTTTATGAGATCCCACATTCATGCTTAGAATATGGCACGAGAGTGACTAGCTGAAAGAGAGATTTAGTTCAACCATGTCTATGGTCGGGTGGTACGTGGAAGTCCTGAACCTGGTCAGATTTGCCTACGATTAATAAAAGCTAAGTTCTCTTACTTTTGCACTGATTTATATGTGGATTTAATGGTTGTCATATCTATGATATCTACATGGTTTAAGTTGGTTATAAGCATAGTTGTGTGGTTGGTTTTATGTCATGGTTATTTTGTGTATTTACTTGTAATTGTTAAATGGATGGATGCAAGACCTAATTGATGATGTAGTAGTTCAATGGAGAAGGAGGTGATCCCTCTTGTTATGTTTCATAGGTTGTTTCAGCTATTTATGCTCTGTCTTGTATCCTAGACCTGTAGGTTGCATTGATGCCAAGTGTTTGATAGAATGTCAATCCCGGTTGGGGATGCTCAGGCCTAGTCCTGAGGGTTATTTTTGATTGATTAGCATGGTTATCATGTTTTTAATGATTTCTAAAAGTTACAACAAGTTCTGGGTAGAGGCCAGGATTCTAGACTAGAAAAGTGGCTCAAATCCCGGGGTCGCTGGCACAGAACTGGAAATTTTGGTCCACAATCACTGGCAAGCATGCATGTGAGAGCGATTTAGGGTTTTTAGTCACTCCCTTGCCCATAGCATGAGAGTGATTATAGCCTAAGAGCTGCAGAATAGCAGTGGGACCTAGGGACAGGCTGTCTGAGTCGTTGAATTGTGTCCTAAGTTTTTTGTTGATGATGTTGGATGATTGTATGTGATGTTATGTCGATTCCACTTCCTTAAAGTGACATAGGAGGTCAAATATGATTGTAGTAGCATCTCTCCTCATGTTTACCCCGTTTCCATGGTTACTTTGGGTAGACCAAGGAGGGGGTGTTACAGATGATCAGAAGAACTCCTAGTTTAGAGGGAGCAGGCAAGCGAGCAAGTTTGAAGGATGCCATGATGAAATAAATTGTACCAAGACATGAAGGGAAGTTAGTGGTGACTTCCAAGTGGATCTACAAGATCAAGCATGCAACATTGAGAAGTATAAAGCGAGGTTCATGAGGGTATCTCTATGAAAGAGGGAGAGGACTATGAGGAGACATTTTCTCCAGTTGTTAGGTACACTTTTTTAGAATTAGTATTTCTATTACTTTTGTAATGGGTTGAAGGTTATACTAGATGGATGTAAAGACCTCTTTCCTCAATATAGTGATTGAGTAAGAAGGGTGCATAGAACTACCTAGGGGCTTTGAGGTACATAAGAGGGAATATCATGTGTGCAGATAGAAGAAAGCCTTGTATAGATCTCAGGTGTGGTATTCTCGGATTGATTGATATTTGATAAGTCTTAGTTGATCTTGTTATTATGTGACTTGTTTCTGACAAGAGTAGAAGGACTCATGTGACAGAGGAAGTGACAGTGGAAAGAGGATTCGCTTTCATGATAGAGGGAGCATTCAAGCCCTACTTCAGTGTGAGGGAGTTGACCTCTAATTTCGAGATGAAGGATATAGATTTGATGCATTATTTCCTTGGTCAATGAAATTATATTGTTGAGATCCTTCAGATGATGGATTGTAAGATTGTTAGACTAGGTGCTCAAATACGGGAGGTCTCTAAAAGAGGTATGCCTTCTATGAGTGGACCATGCCAGACAACAAATATGCTTTAGTAACTAGAAAGCAACAGTGGCATAAGGAGCAACTTAGTTTACCACAGTTGGATCTAATTCAGAGGGTAGGGGTGACAGGAAAGCCACTATGGTGATGGACCAGTGAAGGAAGTCGGTCAATCTGTGGTTGAGTTGAGGCATGTGGCCCAAACATGTGTTGTGGTATCGACATGGTATAGTTGCATATGGATGGAGACATGATGAAGTGCAATTGTAGGGATTTACATATTCAAATTTGGCAGGGAATGTTGAAGACAGGAAGAGCACATCAAGATGTTGCTTCAGTTTGGGTTCTGCTATGATATCTTGGATGAGTAGGAAGCAAACACACGTCGCACTCAACATTGCAGAGGCTAAGTATATTGCAGTTAGTTTGGCAAGTTGTGAAGCAATGTGGCTTCGGAAGCTACTCATAGGATTGTTTGATTAGGTGTTGGAGATGACCATGATGATAGGTCGAAGCACATTGAGATCAAGTACTGATATATGGTACAAAAGGGAGAAATATGGCTCCAGTACATTTCTATAGATAAGTAGGTTGTTGGCATTCTCACAAAGCCTTTGTCCTAAGATGAGGTTTGTTTACTTCAAGGATGTTGATTTTTTAGTAGCTTAGGAGGTACTCCAAGCCCTAGGGTTTGGGTTTTGGAGGTTGGAGTGCCACAAAAGTACTATGTGGTCTTGGAACCCAAGGTGTGGGCTTTGTACCCAAGTTGGTGGGTGTGGAACCACGAGTCATTTCAATGATTTGACACATGGAGGTGTTAGAGGACCCTTAGAGGAGAAAGGGGCAACGAAATTTGAGCTCTAGATGTCGAGATTTTGATTTTTCTTTGTGGTTGTTGGATTTGTACATGAATTGTTCAAGTAAGCTAGAGTTATTTTATGTCACTTGACAAGTTTTCAAGCCCGCACATGTTATTTGATGGAGCCCTCAATTTAGATATAAATTGAGGTGAGTTGAGAGGTCATTTTCACCATCCATGTGAGCATGTTCTCATAGCAAACCATCTTTGAGAGAATCGAAGCTTGGAGGATCAAGGAAGGAAAGTGTTGGGACTGTTTTGGTGTGTCTATTCTCCCCCATAGGTTCGAGCTTGGAGCAGAGATGTTGTCGCAGGTCTAGGCAGTGTTTATGGTGTGTTTTGGAGTGATTTTAGAGAGGTTTCTCTTCTATTGAGAAGGCCACATCTCTGCTTGTTCGTTTCAGGTAAGTCACAGGCCTTGTGTCTTGGACAGGGGGTCAAAAGGCTCTTTTGAGGAGTAGAATAGGTCATAGACCTTAAACCCCTTGCACAGGTAGACATGGAGGCTTGTCGGGGGTTGGTTGTAGCCTAGAACTATAGCGAAGGGTGGACATATTTGTTTGGAGAGAGGTCACAGCTGTGGATAAGACCTGGACGTGAAGGGAAGTGTTGTATCAGTGCTTGTTGTAACCCTAACCAGGAGTGAAAACATACAATAGTACACATCAGCCCATGAATAAAGTTAAGGTATGTGTTTTTAATGGTTTTATATTGAGTTTGATTGCTAGGTGGATGAGGTCCGAGTGTGGACAGATTTGGAGGACAGTAGGAGCCAAGAGGTAGTGATGACTTGGCATGTTAGAAGCCCTATCCAGTGGGAAGATTATACAGTGGTATTTGGTTTTGGTATTGGGAATCTTATGGTCTATTGGAGGGTAGTGTGATAATGCCCAAGTTGGAGCCTCGTGTGTAGCACCTTAATGGACAAAAGTAGCTAGTAGAGTGGTAGTTGTTGGAGCTCGGGTTTTGCCAACCAAAGGAGCATATTTGACAGCCCGTGTTCATCCTTGGAGAAGTGACATTTGATGGTGATATGTGGTAGCCCTCCTACCCTATGCTAGTCCTCATTAAAGCAACATAGGAAGACTATGGTGGGAAGATAAGCCCCAAAAGAGCTAAGGATCAGTAGTGGGAAAAAGTCCCTATGTGATAATGATAGACAGACCTATGATCAGCTAGAGGGCAGATTGTGGAGACCGAGTCCAATGGCCCAAAGGAGTTGGTGCATTGATAGAATCAGTGCTGCAAAACGAAAGCGAAGGACTACAGGTGTACGGGACAAGACAAAGAAGTTGCGATCATCGACTACATCAACTAGATCATAAGGTTATAATGTATTTTATATTCTTGTACTTGTGGATATTTGAGGGCTACCATCTACGAGAGCCTTAAATTGTTGTATTATTCAATTGGATTAATATAATGAAGATTGGGTTATTGTACAATATTATGTAAAAGGTTGTGTATATTTTGTGCACTAGTAGATTTTCCATTGTTTATATTTCATTGTGCAAAGTAGCTTCATTGTGATTCTTGGTTTGGTAGTGTCAATGATCTAAGATTCTATCCCAGAGACCAAGATCGTGGAAAAACAACATGGTATCAGAGCGTGTCTGAGCTACTTTGAGGGACAGTGAATCAGAGTGTGCACAATGAAGTACAACTTGAGAGGGAGTTGGCCATATTGTGGGTGAAGGGATCACTACAATGTCAAAGTTGCAGGTTGGAAGGGTTGTCCAACTATAGTCCATGGAAGGAAAGGATCAAGTTGGTATTGCAGGTCAACAAGATCTAGAAGTTCATTGAGAAAGCCATCAAGAAGCCAACCGACCCTAAGGAGTTTGAATTGTGTGAGGAATTGGATATGAAGGTGAGACTGGTCATCCTAGATGGTGTGAAGGACTCCCTAATACCTCATTTATTCGGGAAGAACATTGCACATTAGATGTGGATTACTCTTCAGAATTTGTTTCAGAATAAGAATGAGAATGGCATATTGGTATTGGAGGATAAGTTGAAATCCACCAAGATGATGCAGGGTGAAGGAGTGACTTCGTATTTGACAAGGTTGTCTCGGGTCAAAGATGAACTTGTTGTCATCATCATGACTATTTAAAATTTTGATATGGTGAGCATTACTTTGAAAGGGTTCACCGAGGATTGGAATCCCTTCATCAAGGGGATCGTTGCTAGACTAGAATAGGTTGTGAGGTGACTTCATTTAGGAGGATTTGTGAGACGAGGATCTTCATCCAAAGAAGAAGGCTTCAAATGATGGTGTGGCACTTGCAGCACAAATGTAGGGAAAGTAGAAGAAGGACTTGAGTACGATCAAGTGTTTCAACCGTGGTGAGATGGGTCATTTTTCGACAACATGTCCAATGAAGAAAAAAATAAGAGATTATGAGAAGAAGAAAGGGAAGCAGGTCATTGGGGTTGCAATTTCTTCCAAGATAGATGATCTTACCAGGAGGTTGGAGAAGGAGGAATTTTCCTTGATCTGTCATTTGTCGCAAGGTACCATCGATGAGGCTACATGGTACGTGGAGATTGTAGCTTCGAAGCATATGACAAGGTCACAGGATTTATTCGAGACTGTAACTGAGTGGGACTCGAAGTTGCACATGGTGTTGGGTGACAAGAGTTAGAAGGAGATACAAGGATCAGGAGTTGTGCCATTTAGGATGGAGTCAAGATAGGTGAGACTCAGGCCTAGAGGCTCTAGCTCCACAGGTGTGGTGATTGGAGGTAGAGAGCATGGTCTATACAAGCTGACGAAAAATCCTATGGATCATGGGAAGAAGAAGTAGGAGGAGCAAGTGCAGGCTTAAGAGGAGCAGGTACAGGTTCCAGAGAAGAAGGTTCAGGTTCCAAAGGCATAGAGGAAGTCGAGTTATGGAGGGAGCTTGTAGGTTCAAAGGGAGACCTTGCAGCCCAAGAAGAGTTTGTGGTCAGTGGGGAGCAAGGGTGCTCCTACAAGTGCCAATAAGGAATCATGGAGAGAGTGGAAGAAATTTCAGGAAATGAAGAAGAAGTAGGATGCTTCCAATGATAGTGACACTTTCGAGAGAAGCGTAGTCCATGCTAAGGGATTTTTGCAGTTGTGGGCACCAGGAGTTGGGCAAGTGTTGCGAGCAATGATGATGATGATGAGTTACTTCCTAGTCCCAGAAATAGCTCCCTCACTAAGAGGGAGTGTTGATTTTTTAGTAGCTTGGGAGACACTCCAAGCCCTGGTGTTCAAGGTTTGGAGGTTGGAGCGCCACAAAAGTACTTTGTGGGCTTGGAACACAAGGTGTGGGATTTGCACCCAAGCTGGTGGATGTGGAACCATGAGGCATTTTGATGATTTGACACATGAAGGTGTTAGAGGACCCTTAGTGGAGAAAGAGGCAACGAAAATCATTGAAATTTGAGCTCTAAATGTGGAGATTTTGATATTTCTTTATGACTGTTTGGTTTCTACGGGATTTGTTCAAATCGGATAGATTTATTTTATGTCACTTAACAAGTTTTCAAGCCCACACATGTGATTTGATGGATACCTCAATTTAGATATAAATTGAGGTGAGTTAATAGGTCATTTTCAAGTTGGATGAGCAAGGAGGACGAGTGTTGGGACTATTTTGCTGTGTCTTTTCTCTCCCATGAGTCTGATCTTGGAGCAAAGAGGCAACCACAACTTTGGGCAGTGTTTATGGTGTGTTTTGGAATGATTTTAGAGATGTTTCTCTTCTGTTGAGAAGGATGCATCTCTAGGTAATCATTTCAGGTAACCTCCATGCCTTGCGTGTCTTGGATAGGGCACCGAAAAGTTGTTATGAGGAGCAGAACAAGACACAGACCTTAAACCCCTTGCACATGTAGACGTGGCAGCTTGTTGGGGACTAGTTGTAGCCCAAAACTATAGCAGAGGGTGGACAAGTTTGTTTGGAGAGAATATGCAACTGTGGAGAAGGCCTAGATGTGAAGGGAAGTGTTGAAGTAGTGCTTGTTGTAGTCCTAACCAAGAGTGCATACCTACAACAATACACATAAACCCATGAACAAAGTTAAGGCATTTGTTTGTGATGGTTTTATGTTGAGTTAGATTGCTAGGTTGATGAGGTCCTAGTGTGGACAGATTTGGAGGAATGTAGGAGCCAAGAGGTAGGGTTGACTTGGCATGTAAGAAACCCTATCTAGTGGGGAGATTCTACAGTGGTATTTGGTTTTGGTATTGGGAATCTTATAATCTATTAGAGGGCAGCGTGATAGTGACCAAGTTGGAGCCCAGTCTGCAACACCTTGATGGACAAAAGTAGCTGCTAGAGTGGCAGTTGTTGGAGCTTAGGTTTGCCCAGCGAGAGGAGCATATTTGATAGCCTGTGTTCATTATTGGAGAATCGACATTTGATGGTGATAGGTGGCATCCCTCCTACCCTATGCTAGTATTTATTGGAGAAGCATAGGAAGACTATAGTGGGAAGATAAGTCTCAAAAGAGCCGAGGAGCATCGACAAGCAGAAGTCCCCATGTGTTGATGATAGATGGACTTATGATCAGCTAGAGGGAGAATAGTGGAGTCTGAGTTCAGTGGCCTAAAGGAGTTGATGCATTGATAGATGTAGTGTTGCAGAAGAGAAGAGAAGGACCGACAGGTGTACATGATAAGACAAAGAAGTTGTGATCATCGACTAAATCAGCTAAATCGTCAGATTATCTTGTATTTTGTATTCTTGTACTTGTGGATATTTGATGGCCATTATCCCTAGTATGGGAGCCCTAGACTGTTGTATTATTTTATTGGACGAATATAATGAAGATTGGGTTATTGTACAATATTTTGTAAGAGGTTATGTATATCTTGTGCACTAGTAGATTTCACGTAGATTTATTGTTGGTTGTAAAGCAGTTTCGTTGTGATTCTTCATTTAGTAGCGTCAGTGATCTGAGATTTTATCCTAGACCCCAAGATCGTGGAAAAACAACAAGGGACAAGCTTGGAGTGGTTGAGAATGCTTCCCTCAGTTAGAGGAAGTGTTGATGTTGTAGCATCAAGGGCATACATTTTCCCTAGGTTAAGGGTATTGACCAGGGGCCATGTAATGTGGCTAGGGAGAATGGCCAAGAGAGATTTAAGGCCTAGAGTGCTCCCTAAGTCAGAAGGTTTTGACCATATTGCCAAGAGGTACTTGGCTAGTGGGTATAGTGAATGTTTGTAGCATCGAGTAAGTGTATTACCATTCAATTGGCATGTGGGAATGGTAATTGGCCCGAGGTTTCACCCTTTTTTTGGTAAAAGGTATTGATCTTGCTCTAAGTGATGACTTGTTGAAATGGTGACCCAGGACTAGTCTTATTGACCCCGGTCAGAAGGTTCTGACGATATCGCCAAAAGGTTTTGGCTAGTGGGTGACTAGATCCATTTGCAAATGGGATTTGACTAGTAGATGAATAGATCCTTTGCATAATGCTTTCCACATGGTTCTAGATTAGAACATGGAGTGGATAGATACACTAACATAGCTAGCTCATTCAATCTTTACTTTGGATGAAGAAATTGTTCAACAAAGAGGACGTCTAAGAAAGTAAAAGTTGAAAACCTCCTTAACTAAGAGGGAGTGTTGATTTTTTTGGTAGTTGCGGTCAGTATTCAAGTCAACCTAAATTAAAATCTGAATTTAAATGCTCAAGTGAGACCCAAATGATTAGGTTGGCCTAGTTAAAAGACACATCACTTTGGGCTAACTAAATCACTATAAATTGGCAATCGACATCCTCGCTTGGAGATCGATTCAGATCCCACAAAAACCACTTGTTTTTTGTTCACATGTGAAAAGGAGAAGAAGAAGAAGATCAAGTCTAATTAGAAGTTTAACCAACGTTGACCTAATTTGTTTGACCAAGTTTTTTTATGAGCAGTTAACTGAAGTTCGATTGGGCAGTTTGACCAAATTTTTAAGGAAGTTGGCCAAACTTTTGGGCAACAATATGAGGCTGAAATTCAACCTGCTTGACTTAGGGTTGACCAAATTAGTTGCTAGTTGCAGGAGGCAAAATTTAGGCTAGTTTGACTAGGTTTGGCCAGAGATAGTTTTTTGGTCTAGTTTGACAGAATTTGACTTGGAAAAATTAGATTTTACTTTTATTGAATTAAACTATTTCTCTTAGAAAATATTGTTGGGTTTTCTCCCGAGTTCAGGTTTCCCAGGTGAAAATTAGTGTCCCTTTGTGTGCTTGGCTGACTCTTTATGATACTACTATCATTATTGCATTATTGTTGAGATTTTCTATGTATAATTGCTTAATGATGTATGTGTCATAAGTGAAATTGGTTAAAGATGTTGAAAAATCTAGGGCAGAAACAAAAGGTGATTTATTTGGCAATGATAATTGATTGTGAATACTTTATACTTCTTTAGATTTTATTCTTCTCTGGCTTAGATTGTTATAGTGTTCTTCTTCATCAAGCATTTACCAAACCATAAACAATAATGAGACAAGAGACACAGGAAGTAGGCGATCAACCAGGGCCAAAACCTCTCCAACTTGAGAGGAAAACCTGAACAAATTCTTCTTCTTATAGAAACTTCAAATGATGAATACCAAGACCAAGACCCTTGACATATCAACCTCTCCAAGACCAAGTCACAAGACACTTCTTTGTTGCTTCTTCTTCTTGTCCAAGCCAACATTGGTCAAACTGATTTCTAACACTGCTAATTTCAGCTACTCTAAAATTTCAGCCTTCTTCCACAGACCTGCAACTCTCGGCCTATTTGTACCTCTACAATTTTGCACATGTGAGCAGATTGATGAAGTTTTGAGAAGCTTTCCTTCTTCGCTTAACTTGGAGTCTTCTCTTAGTGATCTCGGCTAGCAAGGGAGATGGATTGGTGACCTTATTGATGACTCCTTCAAGGGATGATACGATACTACTATAGAAACCCTATATTATGATGGGCCCTTTCTCTAGTGTTTCTTGCACCTCCTTCTCTATTTTAGATGCTTGACCGAATTAGTGTCTCAAGTGACGTTGAGTCCTCACTATTTATAGTGATATGCCCATGAAATAAGCCGACTTGACCTTGTAACTAGGCCGACATGCTATTCCATAATCATCTTGATTCCTTTTTGAAGACTGACTTGAAGGAGTGCTTGTGACAAGGTCTTAGAGGGTTTATGACTCAAAATCAATTCTGTTTTTACAATATGTAACATGCCCCAATGGATCTTCAATACATGACATTGAACCAATTGAATTTATGAAAAAATGACCAAACCTAATAGGTCATAATGGGAGCTTTATCTATAAAATAAAATTACGTGAGCATGAAACCCATGTCGCAAGCATAAAATGACTTTATTTTCCTTCTTTACATTAATTACATAAAATTATGATTACACATGTCATTATGAAGATCGAACCTAGTTACATATTTCAACACTCCCTCTTAACTAGGGAGGTATTCATAATCCATACAATCTGAAGAATTATATTCATAACTTGGACATTCTCAATCTGAATAATTCTCATAAGAAGAGTCAGATTGGTAAACCATCTATATAGCATCATATGATCCACTATTGTCACATAGCAAGGCCTTGACTAAAAACTCTATCTCTCCACAATATCATAACACAATGTTGGCAAGACCAATGATTTATAGACACCCTCATCATTGTCTCTCTTGGAACATACCCCACCTCGGTTCTCTCAGAGTATGTTCCATAAGGACTATTCTTATCTTGGATTCTGAGTCCTCAAAGAATATCGGTCCTCTACGACTACTCTTATCTTGGATGCCCTACCACATCCTCAAAGAGTATCAGATACCATATGCTTATCCAATCCTCCATTCTATCTTCCTATGTGAAGACAAGAATGAATCTCTCCTCATGGAATTCACTAAGACTTATTGTTGTTAGTCCTGGTCTAGTGCATGACACATGATATAGAGAACCATATATGTCACTCCCTCTTAACTAGGGATGACCAACCCATTCCATAAAAGGAATGTACTCAAGATCCCTCTTAATCAAGGACTTGTCCAAGCTCCCTCTTGACTAGCAACTTGCTTCCAACAACTCTTTAGGTGGATATCATGGGACAATCAACCCCTTAAAGAGCTCCCCCTTTCGATGTCATGAACTTCTTTTTCTTTATTTAGGAGTCTTCATATTTTTGGGACTTCTTTTTAGGGCACCGACCATTCATCACTTTCATTCATGAATCATGTCAGTCATGTCATCCTTTCTTTCAGTGGAAAGTGATCCATTAGTCTATATTTGACCTTTCCTTCAAGCCTTGCTACCTTCTTCATATCATGTTTCCTTCAGGATATTTCATCCTACCACATGAGTGTGAGTTGTAGATGACATCTACAACTATTCCTTTGGTAGCCTTACATTAGCCCATCCAAATATTATTCAAAAATAGAAAATGAACATTAAATCAAAAATACCTTTGTGATGGTATTTCATCATGACATCTCCTAGTTTGCATCAACATCCTACATATATATTGACACATCTCTAAAAATATATACAACGTTAAGGGTCTCTTTATTTTTCAGACTTTAACAATATCTTCGTATCTTTCCCATGGAGATATCATAGTCAAATCTTCTAGTCCTTGGATGTTGATTGCCTTCTCCATAGTTGTATTTTTCATGATCTCTTCCTTTCTTTATTCACACATTTCCTCCCAGGAACATCCAATCATAGTTCCTTCAAATTTTTCAACCACCTCATATTTCATATGAGGACATATTATGTTGATTTCATCTAGTCAATGTGTGAACCATGCCTTCATGCATCCTTTCGCAGGAGGAGATGCTTTCTTTTGATCATGCTCTTGAGGTAGAGCACTCATTCATGATATCTGCAACCATATGACATGACTCTATTTTATCAAGTACAAGAATGCATACCTTATCTCTTTCTTTTGGTCATCTATACTTCCTTTGGCAAATTCCTTGATTGAAAGAACTTCAATCCCTTGACCTGCATCACTTTTTTTGATATCATACCATCATCCCATGAATCCCATATAAGTTGGAATTCCCGGTGAGACACTTGCTTCTTCTAGAAGGTGAACCTTCTAATGAAGATTCCAACGATCCTTCATCATCCTCATCCTGCAAATGCTCCTTTTGAATGAGCTATATACTAGATGACTTTATTTTTCCTATGAGTACTACTTATGCTTCAAATTAGGTTACTAAGAGCTACATCCTTCTATAGATGATAACCCTAGACTTTTATTTCAACTATCTTTCATGCTTCCTTATGACGATGTCATGAGTTCTTGCTTTCAATCGTATGCTTCTATTATGCCATGATGTGGCTTATCATGCTCCTTAGTGACTCATGCTAGACATATCTTACAACAGAAAACTTGAAAAGAACTGGGTGAGGAAGACTATCTCAATCATAGTAGAGATCTTTTACTTCCTCTTTCTTGGATTTCTCTTTTCAGCTTCCTCCACTTCTTCGATGATATGGGCTTCTTCTCTTCCCCTTTTGTTATTGTCCTTTTTGAGCTTAGGAAAATCTCTCTTGTAATGCCTATATTCTTGACATCCATATCATTGAACTTTAGCCATATTCTTCTTCTTTTTTCTGAGGACCAAATTTTCCTAGTATTTTTGCCATTGTAGCATATGCCTGATTTTGCTCATTTGATCCTACATCAGTTTTTGCCTTCAACCTGGTTTCTTCAATCTTGCATGGTGACCATAGATTCTTGAATGGAGTAGCTTCCTTGTTCCCATAAATTCTTGATGTAAAGTTACTCCATTCCTCTAGTAGTGCATTTAGTACTATGATAGTCATCTCCTTGTCAGACATTATTTCTCCCAAATCTTGAAGTTGGTCACTTATTTCAGATATCCTCATAAAGTATGAGGCTATTCCTTCTTCTTTTGATATCATTATCTTGTAGAGTTCTTGTCTTAATGAGATTAATTCACCTGTAGTTCTTTTGGAAACCAACTCTACCAGTTTGTCATTTTTTTTTTTGAAGTTTTAAGTTTAGATACATAAGGAATGAGGGGATCCTTGATGGATTCTGCGAGAATCGTTTGAGCCCTTACTTCCCCTTTCATATATCTTGCAAGTGCTTGAACATATTATTTTGGAGGTCTGGAGATTGAGCCCCTAACATGTTCCATGTACTCATTTTCTATGAGATTCAAATTTGTCCTTTTCTTCCATGCAAGAAAATTTGAAGCCCCAACCAACTTGTTGCTTTCATTGCAAAAAGACATTTTTTACAAGTTCATATGTAGATATAAATATACTTACTTGTGAAGATGCTTCTTAAACTTGTTGCCTCCTTTAATTTGATGATTATATAGATAATATAAAACTTCTCCTTGATGAAGATAGTTTTCTTCAAGAGTGATCCTTTTGCTCAAAAGAGAGGGAGATCACCTTAGAACTTTCGATGATGATGACAATGTCCTTGTTGATGACGATGACAATGTCCTTGTTGATGATGATGACAACGTCATTGATCTTGCTTCTCTTGGATGCGTAGACTTCAAGTTACTTTGATTTGTAGATCTCTTCAACTTGAGTAGAGGTAGGGTCTTTGTGGTCTCTTTCCTTGATAATGACTCGAGTGAGGATCCCAAGACTTCTTCTTAGATCGATCTAGGCTTTTGACCCTTCCTTTAAGAAGGTAATGTAGATCTTGACTTGAAACTTCTTGAGTATCCCTTGTGGAACAACCCTTCCTTGATTTTGTCACCTTAGCTCTGATACCATGTTGAGAAATCTAGGGCAAAAATAAAAGGTGATTTCTCTAGCAATGATAACTGCTTGTGAGTACTTTTTACTTCTTTAGATTAGGTTCTTCTTTGAGTTAGATTATTATAGTGTTCTTCTTCATGAAATAGTTACAAAACCATAAACAATAATGAGACAAGAGACAGAGGATATAGGCTATCAGCCAGGGTCAAAACCTCTCCAACTTGAGAGGAAAACCCATATGAATTCTTCTTCTTATTAGAAACTTCAAATGACGAATACCAATACAAAGACCCTTAACATATCAACCTCTCCAAGAACAAGTCACAAGACCCTTCTTCACTGCTTCTTCTTCTTGTCCAAGTCAACACTGGTCAAACTTATTTATAACATTGTTAATTTCAGCTACTCTGAAATTTCAGCTTTCTTCCACATACCTGCAACTCTCGGCCTATCTATACCTCTGCAATTCCACACATGTGAGCAAATTGATGAAGTTTTGAGAAGCTTTCCTTCTTCGCTTGACTTTGAGTCTTCTCTTAGTGATCTCAGCTAGCAAGGGAGCTGAATTGGTGACCCTCTTGATGACTCCTTCAAGGATTGATATGATACTATTGCAGAAACCCTGGATTTTATCACATGTGCAAAGAGAATAACCCAAAACAATTTTAACGTACTTCGGTTTTTGTTCCTCCTTTCTTCGCTTGATGATGAGCACTTTCTCTAGTGTTTCTCGCACTTCCTTATCTATTTTAGATGCTTGATCGAATTGGTGTCTCAAGTGAGGCCAAGTCCTCACTATTTATAGTGATATGCCCATGAAATAAGCCGACTTGACCTTGTAACTAGGCCGACATGCTATTCCAGAATCATCTTCATTCCTTTTTGAAGGTTGACTTGAAGGAGTGCTTATGACAAGGTCTTAGAGGGTTTATGAGATAAATAAATTCTCTTTTACAATATGTGACATGCCCAAATGGGTCTTCAATACATGACATTGACTCAATTGAATTTATGACTTACTAACCCAACCTAATAGCTCACAACGAGAGCTTCATCTATAAAATAAAATTCCTTGAGCATGAAACCCATGTTTCAAGCATAAAATATTTTTTTCTTTCTTCTTTACATTAATTACATAAAATCATGATTACACATGTCATTATGAAGACCAAAACTAGTTACATATTTCAACTAAAGAAATCATTATAAAGTAATTATCACAATAGAAGATCAGAATTCTCCTAAAAAATCAAAATATACAAGCAAAAGTAGGTCGTTTGGTTTCTCGACCAACACCCATGAATTCCCTGGTGATTTTTATTTGGTTCCCCATTGGTATTTTATTGACAATGACAAGAATGTTGGCAAGCATGTGTCTTCCTTGTCTTATTGCATTGTCATTGGAAACCTTTCTAGACGTAAGAATGAGAGTGAAGGGTGCTCCTCCTACATAGAAAGGGAATAACAAGGGAGTACTCTATGTTTTCTCACATAGAACCTCGTTGGATCCCCCGTTCCTCACATCAACACTTGGGCGCTTATGACAATAATAATCTATAGCCTGAATAGAATGTCTAAAATTCTTACACCTATTAAGATCGTTCACTTAACAAGAAATAGAAACTACGATGTTCGAACAACGCAAACTCCGATAATGTTCTATGACACAACAACTCAGAGATTCAAGTGCTTTGATCCTATGAATGCCACAGTCAATAACCATGAATTCCATAGTCATTATGTTCTATGACACAACAACTTGGGGATTCAAGTGCTTTGATCCTATATTCTACCTCATGAATCCAAGTCCTTGTCGTAATATTGAATTCCTTGAATAACTCCCCGATATGCATATTTTTGGATTAATATATTGAATCAACAAACATGCTAAGTTCCCATGTCAGTTGAAGGTTTTATGTTCACATGGTTTAATTCTTCCTACCTGAGTTTAGTTTCGGATCAAGTGTTAAAAAGTTATCATGCTTCCAAGTGTCTTGGTGTAGATCGAGTACATGGGTTTTGAGTATCAAAGGAATGACATGGTTGTGTGTTGTTCCATTCACACTTAGGTCGTTATGAAGTAGCGTGAATCATCAATCAAAGGTATGGTCAAACTATTTCCTTGTGCATAGGTAGTTTGTATACTTTAGAACATTCCCCTGTATCCCTAAATGAGGCGCTTTCGCATCCCTTGTCTCACTAGATGGTACCCAAGAGAATTAGAATATGGTATTCAAAAGGTTTGTACTATATGTCATGGAAATTATAACTGTAAATCTTGTTTGCATGGAGATGGTGTTATGAAGGCTAGCAAAAATAAAACATGTAATGCAAACAATATGTGATACCTCCATTACTTGCTTTCTATGGTTCTCCCTTTGTTGAAGAAGATCCATTATGAGCAATGCTTGGGGCAATATGCAAAAATCATGATTTAAGGAGGAGAAACAAAAATACTGAAACTTCCCAGGGCTAAACTCAATATAGAAGAAAGACTTTATTGTGACAATTGTAGTACCTCTATTGTTGACTACCACAAAAGTTGTCCAAATTGTTCTTATGATCTCTCTGTGACATGTTGTAGGGAGATTCGAGAAGGTTGTCAACCAAGAGGTGATAAAGTAGATTCAACTCGACAATGTTTGACAAATAGAACTTATTTTGAGAGTAGGTGTTATCATCTATATGGATTTTTTTCAAGGAGAAAGAGACCTAAAGCCAAATTGACATCAAACATTTGATAAGTAACAAGGTTCCAAATTGTGACAACAACAAAGCGAAAGCATGAGTCTTGTCTTGCTTTTCCACAATAAATCCTGCTCCTCAGGTTAGATTTATGATTGCAACAACTCATTTAGCCAAAATACGGTTGAGAAGGAAAGGGCAATGTAGTAGCCTTAAACATCTAATCTATAGTGCTTTTGGACTACAAATGTGCAAGTATTGGATGTACTATTTCAATTGTTCTAAATCATAACTAGCACTTGAGATGTTGGCAAATGTAGTAGCTCATTTTTTGTTGTTGTGAAAAATCACATGGCATGGTTTATGCACTCATTGGAGTTGGCTTACGTTATTTTTTTTAATATCTCAAGGTCCATTTGTTTTATTTTGATCTTTAAAATTTGGAAGATTGTGAAACGAATGGGTGGAGCACAAAGAGACAGTGTTGGAATACAAAGAGACAACATGTTAATTTCAAATCCCTGCATTGGAATACAAAGAGATAACAAGTTATATAAAGATGGATTTTTGGAATGTTGTTCTATTATTTTCATTGAATTTTGAGAGGCATGGTTCTTGAATTGTTTGGCAAAGAGAGAAATACAAAAAGACTTGAGGAAGAGGAGCAAAACTGAAACATAATTGAGATAGGAGAAAAGGAAATAATGGGGTAGAGACAAAGTACAAAACAAAGTCAAAGAGAAGTAAGAATTCATAATTTAAAGATCAGGTAAGCCAACAAATAAAATTTTAATCTATTGGGGGATTGGTGTCTCCTTTTAGGTAGTAGCATGAAAAAAAACAGGTTGGAACCTGTAAAAAGTGGGAGCGGATGCTTTCAGCAAGTTGTAGTTTATGAAAGAAAAGAGCAGCTGAAGCCTCTTGTAACTAGGAGCCTACAAAAATTGATGTAAAAAGGAGTGGGTGGTTGCATTTACATCACAACAAAAATTTGTGATTTTCTGTTTTTATGGGTCTCCACTTATATGGTGTCTACATGTGTTGTTTGTGTGTTTGCCTTTGAATTCATGGTTAATTGTTGAACACATATATAACTTTGTTAAATGTTGAAGAAGAAGTTAAAATTGTTAAAATTGGTTATTGTTAAAAAGACACAATTAATGATTCACCCCCCCCAGTAATTACCCAGTGTCCAACATATTATACTTTCTCTTCTTTCTAATTTTAAAAATGTTGCTCGTGGGTAACAAATATCCTTAATTGATAGCTAAAATTAAAAAGTTTACACATGTAACATGTCTTGTTTCTACCATATACATGGATTTTTTTATTTTTTTCATCATTTGTTTTCTATGGTGAGAAAAACATATCTTATTATTTTCTAAATTTAGGCTTCTGTGATCCATATTATGCATGTTGAGAGATCTTTTGGTAAAATCCACATAGGGAACTTTTTGTCGATGCATTTCAAATCGTCTAGTGTGGTTCATCTTTAGGACAAGATGAAAAACCAGATCATGACATCAAATTAAATAAATGAAGAGATGCTTTCTAACTATTAGAATATAACAACTAGTTTTGACTAAAAAATTATCAAAATAATAAATAGTTGTATTAAATTAATATTATTAATTATAAATAATGAAATAAATTAAATTAAATTTTCTAATATTACTATTTTAATAAAAATAAAAGTAAAATAAAATAAAAAAATAAATCACTGAATTAAATAAAATAAATAATATATATATATATATAAAAGTTAAACCAAAATGATAAACTAATGAAAGATCTCTCAATATATTATTATTATTCATTAATTTTTCTTCCTTTAAGGATATGCAAGTTTTTTGTTTGGTCATATTCCATATGACAAGTAATGTGTAGAAATATGAGACAAAGGAAAACACAGGAGAAGGAAAATTATCATTGATATTTCACATATGAGCCACTTACCATTGTAAGCATGGGGACATGCTTGGGCTACTTTGACCATGCCATTTGTGAGGAAATAAAATTGTTGCGGTTGTATGATAAATTTGAGCATGCTCTAACTTTAAGTTTGCACGAAAAGGTGGTTATGTTGAATTGTATGATTATTTTAATGGATTGTAGGGTAATTATATATATATATATATTATTTTTATATATGTTTATTTGTGATTAATATATGAGTTATGAGTTGTAAATTTAGGCATTGAATTTTTATTAGTATAATAATTGATTAATTATATAATGATATGTTTTGTTTTGGTTTTTTTGGGTGTTTCAATATATGTATAGTAAAAAAGTTGAATATATCATTATTGTAGCATATTGTAGCATCTTGATATCGTTGATATAACTATAAAATCTATTTCCATCATATTTTACATTGATTACACAAATTCCCTCATAGTTCATATTGGATACATGTATTGGTTTGCAACAACATATAAAAATGAATATGTTATAATTCTCGTGTCAATAAGGAAATTCATAAAGGTAGTGACCTTCTTACAGATGGCTTGGTTGATTGATTGTGGGGTGATTGGGCTTGGTTGAATGACCTTCCTCTCCCTCCTCTATATGGCATGTGTACTTAAATGTGTAAACAATAAAAAAGTCGGATATATCTTCATGATTGTTGCTACAACTATAAAATCTTCACCCTCCCTAGCCAAGATCATCAACAAAGTATTGAATTAATAAATGTAATACATGTCTTTTGACATTTTTCACACCACCTAAAAAATCAATATAATTTATGGATGAGTTATGAGGTGATTAAACTTGTATTGATATTGAGATATAGATCGAAAATCCTCCGAGTAAATACATAAAATCCCATATCTATATCTCTTTTCTTTAATCATGGTGAATAAACAACATTTTGGAGTAAGAGGAGATCCCACTCTTCAAGCGTTTACAAAAATAGGCCAACATATTCCTATTTGAGAATCAATCTTGGGTGGAGGGGAAAATGAACCATTTACCTAACCACTTAAACTACCCCAATAAATGTCTATATTTAACCAATCTCAATGATGTAGAAACATGCCATTTATAAAAGAGTAAACATTCTTTATTTTTATTTTATTTTTGTTTTGGGTTAGTAGCTCAAGTGGTTAAGAGCACAATTTGTTCTTCCATCCACTCGATTTCAATTTCAAGGGACATGTTTGGCCCGATGTGATAAGGTTGGAAGAGTAGGTAACCTTTGGGATAGATCCCATTCCAGTAGGGGTGGGACGTCTCAAGTCTCGCTAAGTTATAAGTTATTGATATATCTAGCTTGCAGGATGTTAGATATACTCTAGATGTTGTAATAGCAACTTGATATACTCTATGAATTACTGTGGCAACCAAGGTATGATCCTGAACCTTGCCCAAATTACTCTAATGAGTTATTAGTTCACCATAATTTAAAATATATATATATATATTATTTATAGTGAAAATAAAATACAGTGTAGATGTTAAAAGCGTTCATAAGGTTGTTAACCCAAAGAGTCATTCTATATGTTCACTACATGTCCAACTAAACAAGATCAAAACATTTTGTTTCATATAAAGTCCTTGCCCAATGCACTAATATGCTCAATGTCTGCCATGTCCAAGCCCCCTATAGGGAGAAAAATATAGCAAGGAAGAAATGATATCAAGTTATTATCCATCATTCTTCTTATCATAAATCAAATAAATCATTTTCCCATTGATACCTGATCACAAATTTGTATGTGTTGTATGGTGACAATATTGTTTTTAATCTAAAAGGGCCCAAATGTGTCACATGTAGGTGCGTCTCTTAAAAACGTATCCCTTAAAATAACATAAGGAAATCAATGTAGAGGAATCAAATGATCATCTCTTCCTACTTTGTCCCACTGTTAGCCATATATGGGAACAAGTCCTCTCCTCCCTGGCTATCACACAGCGATGGTTAGGTCAAAATATCTTGGATGCTTGGAACCACTGGTGGGCTGGGTCCTCAAACCTGAAAAATCATAATCTCCCATTGATTATATGCTGGACTATTTGGTTGAACAGGAATGGTATCATCTTCAGCAACAAAGAAATTTGGTGGCCCATATCAATTGCTCAAATTATCAATGCATTTCATGAGATTCCTGATGATGATCATACTCCTCCTGTTCGAACAGTGATACCTAAAGCTATTAACCATAATCAACCTTGGGCCTATTTTGACAGATCTGCTCAAGAACAAGGATGTTGGGGGGGGGGGGGGGTGTGGGGGGCATTTTATTACACTTATCAGACAATCATTCTTACCGTATCCAGATGGGATTGGGTGCTGGTACTAATAATTTTGCTGAACTCATCTCACTCAGACACTTGCTACACTTTGCATTGACACATGAATGCAGACACCTACAGATTTTCGGGGACTCCAAAATCATTATTAATTGGTTCAATAACACATCTGCATGTCATGTGCACTCACTCAGGAACATATTGGATGATTCCATGCATTTAAAATCACAATTTGATTATATTTCTTGTCTACACATTTACAGGGAACGCAATCAGGTTGCCGACCAATTATCCAAGGAGGCCACGAACCAGCCCAGGGGTCTATGGTTAATTCAAGAGCAGCGGGAGGCAGAGCATTTTTAGTACTACCACAAGCCATACATCGATCAGCTATATGAGAGGGCCGATAGGCCCTAATCACAGCTATTTTACTGCAACTCACACCAACTATCTATGCTTTATATATTTTTGTATAAATCTTTTTACTGAACAGTCACTGTATACCCTTTGTGGGTAATTTTTGTACAGACTTATTTTTTGAAGGCTATGGCCTAACATAGAACATATTCCTTTAGGCATCTACAACATGTAATTTTCCAAATTAAATTAATAGAAAATTACGATTTTTCCCAGGGGAAAAAAACATAAGGAAAACAATTTGAGAACTATATCTTTGCATTTCCTCGAGGGGATCCCCTATCCGCATACAAATTTGGAAACATCAACCAAAATAAGATCTAACACGCTGCATATGAGAGCAAAAGAGATATAGATAATAGAGTTTTTAATTATGCTCGGGACATAATTGGAGAAAGATAAGCATGCCTTCATAGTCTTCTTGGATTACCCACTGATCTTGAGCTAATGACAATCCTCTTTTTGAAATTTTATCTGCTTCTTGGTTTTTTTTTCCTATATACATGTGAGAAAATTAATTTGTTCGATATATTATGATGAAGAGGAAGAAGAGTGTGATTTCTTAATTTTGTCTTCATAGTCATCTAGTTGATCAAAGTCACTAAGTCCCCATATATATTCATTTTAGTGATTTGAAGAAATTCATCTAATTGGAGGAGAAGTTTTAGATAAAAATATTCCACAAAATTATTTGATGCCAATCCAATGTTATAGGAAAAATAATAGATGTGTGTATCTAATAGATGAACGAGCCATCCTACTCCTCCCATGGATGAATTTTGTTGGGACACTCCATCAAAAGAGGCCCACGACTTATCTTTTTATAAGATTTTCTGAGAATGTTGGTGGTGATTTTGGGCAGCTAATTTCCTTGGAAAGGAATCTTGGAGGGAAAGGCTATTATAACCACTCTAATATATGGTTGGCCTTGGAATTTGAAGATTGCAATGTTCCTCTCAAGCCAAATACCCCAACAAACCACTAAGGGAAGTGCTTTTAAGGTTTCTTTTTGTTTCCCGACTAATCAGGCTTTTAAACATTCCTCCACAAAGTTCCCAAACTACATGTATTCAACCCATCCCAATTTCTAAATTTCCACCCAAATGTTTTTGGAGAAAAGGAAATGTATGAAAATAAGAGGAATTGCTTCAACATCCTCAAGGCAAAAGGGGCAACAACTAGGACCTTGGAAAAATGTTTTTTGAAGGATGTCTCAGGTGGAAGCTTTATCTTCTAAAAGAAGCCACACGAAGAGGTTTGGTTTGGAGGGTAAGATAACTTCTAAGTCTCTTTGCCCACCAAGGAGGAGGATGCATGTTTGGATGTTGAGCAAGGGCTAGATACCCAAATTTTGGGCTATAACGACCTAAGGGGGCCAACAACTAGACTAAGATATCTTCAGTTGATGACAATGAGATGGATGGAGAGAATGGATTCCTTCTTAGGATAATCCAATAGCCTCGTGAATTTGACGATCCTTTAAAAAACAAATTTCTCGAGGGAGATATTCTTTGAAAGAATGGGCTTCAATCAAAGAGAAATGATTTTCGAGATAATTTTATACATAGAGTTGCATAATGATATAGGCCAAAACTGGTTAGAAGATTCAGGTTTGTCAATTTTTGGAATGAGCGCCAATCAGGTAGAGTTAACGGGAGTAAATATTCTTCCATTCGTTCTAGAATACTCAATGACATCCAATAGGTCCTTCCCAATAAACTCAAAACATGCATGATATAATTCAATGGGGAAACCATTCGAGCCCGAATTTTTGTCTTTTTGAAAGCTTTTCATCACCAGTTACAGTTCTTCCCTAGATGTTCCCTAGTAACTTCCTTCATTAGATCCATTTCCATCTTCATCTATAAACCTAGGGAAGTAACCTACCAACTACAAAAATTTATCAATATTTGCTTGACCGTCCTTTTTGAAAGTAGATTTGAAGTAAGCGCATCCTTCCTCTGTAGTATCTTTGAAGGTAGAAGCCTTGGATCCATCAGATTTAGTGACTTTCCATATGGTATTGATGGCCTTCCTATTATTGGAAGTTATGTGAACAAATTTTGTGTTTTCATCCCCCACCTGGAGCGATAGAGCTCTACTTTTTAGTCTCCATTCCTTTTTCTTTTCAAGCATGATATTCCTTTTCTTATGTTCAAGAGATTTGAGGGTTGATTTTTGTTCATCAGAGGATGAGATGTGATTTGAGTTGGATCCTAAAGTTTGCCTTCTATCTCAATGAGGAAGTTTTCATCTTCTAATTTGTTGTCTTTGCCCCATAGAGAGATTATTTTCTTTTCCATTTTTAAATTCTCCTGGAATTGATTAAGAGGGGAGGATCCAAGGGAAGGGTTGAATTTTACCTAGGCCTCCTTGATTTTTTTCAATAAGGAGGAAGGGATTATACAACTATCTTGGGTTTAATTTGAAGAGACCCATGGGCTTAACAAGCACAAAATCCATGTCTAGTATAATAGGTTTATGATTAGGCTCACCTCTCGATTCTACCCATTACTTGATTTGCAGATTTCGATCCAACAATCTTTCAAAGATGAGAAAATGATCCAACCTTTTGGTTATATATGCATGATTATAGTATTTGACTAAGTGGGGAGAATTTTTGCAGGGAGAATGTCCACCAGTTCCATAGAGTCCAAACTGTCCAAAAACTAATCTATTAGGGGGTCTAGGTGAGTCGAAGGCCCCCAAATTTTTTATTGTCCTACTGAGAAATTCAGAACCCCCCCCAAGACATATGAGGTCTGATATGAAACATGGTAGATTGAAAATGTTATGCTAGAAAATTTTCCTTTCAAGTTAAGGCCATAAACATTTAAACCAATGAATGAGAAATTGTTATCCCTATGAATGAATGATGTAACCAAACATGACCAGGGTGTGCACGCTTGTGAACAATACATGATGCATTCTTTCCAACCTGTTATTAGTTCTCTTGATCTATTCAACGCATCAATATGATGAAAGGGTCAGGAGTGAAGAAAAGATGAAAGAATGAATTACACCTTTGTGCCCTCCATTATAGTTTCTTAAACAAAAAATAATTTGAGGAGAGAGGGAACTGATCATCTTCAAAGGGGTAGGATTTTGGAGGGGTTGGCCAAACCCCTAATGTTTAAGGAAAGGATTCTCATCCCAAATCCTTTGCAAGGGTCGATGCTCTTAGCACCCCGAGGATGGATTTTTGCTTCCCCAATTTCGCCTTTGAAGAGGCCTGCTTCATGGCCAAGGAGATAAGAGACTTTTTTCCTTGCCCAAAGCTTTGTGGAAGATGTACTTCTAAAAACCCTAAACCTCCACTAGGCTCAGGAGAAAAAACTTCCATAGTCGAGTAGTCACTGAGAGGGAGGAATGAGTGTGATCTCAAGTAATAGGAATGGGTGGTTGTTGAGATGGGGGGAGGTTGTGGTTCAATCAGGATGAAAGATGGATTTGAAATGAGGGACATAGGGTTTATAAGGTTGGGGGAAGAGTAGAGTGTAATAGGGGGGGCGTGTGGGGGGGAGGGTATTGATAGGTTTTGGAGGTCCGATAAAGGGCAAGAAACAATTTAAGTCGATATAGGGGGAGAACCAATAACACAAGGAGGGAAAAAAATCCAAATATAAAGAGGGTGCAAAGGAAGATAGACAAATACCATAAATTGTGGTCATGACATCCAATCCATGTGCATATTCGTCCTTGAGGTGCAACATGAAAATAACCTCTAGCCCATCCAAAGGCACATCTACTTGAAACTTCCCATGACCAACTGACTCAATGGATGGAGTTGAGTCTTTTTCTCCTTGCCCCTACTTGTAATCTGTAGAAATCAGAGAAGGAGAACTTTCAAAATCTGAACCCCTTAGTTATTTCTTAACCCATTTTTTCTTTAACTTCTTGAGAGTGAAATCTTCCCTTAGATGCCCATTGGAGTGGCACCTCACACATTTGTAGGGAATTTCCTCATAGTCCAATGCTTGTTTTTGAATCTTGGAGCTGACTTGGATTGAGATGGTATCAAGAAACCCTGAACCCATATTTACACCCACTAGAATTCTAGCAATGACCATATATCTTGTTTTCCTGTAAGACATATATGCTTCATAATATAAGCCCAATATATTCCTGATTTCTTTGAATACTTCTTTTGACTAAAAGTGCAGAGGGAGGGCTAGAAGATGAACCTAAATGGGAACCATTGAGAGCCTTTCTAATCGAGCATCGAATCTAACTGACCATTTTTTCATGAATAATGTATGTGAGCCCCATTACCATCTTCACTGGAGGAGTTTATTCACATCCTCTTTCAATTCGATGAGCCACCCCATTGTTGATCAGTGCCTGTCATTGATGTCAACCCAAGCAACACCAGGGGCTACCCCAATCTTGCATGGGCATTTTGACTTGACAACTTACTCTATTATGAGTCAAGGATCTTCTGGATGGATTCTACTCGTCGAGATGTTTCCATTGATATATGGCATGCCAAGTAATTCTTCATGGTTTGAGAGATATTCATGTTTGAAGTTAGTAACCCTAGTTAGTGGGCTAAAACCCTATGGGGTTGTGGCATGTCACTCATAATTGGTTGTGGTCATTGAATAGTCAATAATTAATAAAAAAATTTGCTCCCAAAATCCCTCCAATGTTCACTTGTTGAGGAACCTCTCAACTCAAGACATTAATACAAATAATGACACTCATATCCTCCTATAGTAGGGATTTTGTGGCTTCAAACAAGTCATCGTGGCATTTTAGCTATAATTTATTTATTTATTTAATTTAATTTAATTTAATTTTTAATTTTAATTTTATTTTTTTTTTAATTTTTTTTTAATTTTTTAATTTTTATTTTTTCACTTACTGGTTCACGGATACCCGGGTCAGTGGGTAGCCACTACGTCCAGGGTTTTAAACACTGAGTGGACGCCACCCGAAGGGCATCAACACCCCTCGGCCTATTTACTGACCTAACCCCAAGAGCTTTCGGGATTCGACCCTGTGACCTCCCATTGGCGAGGCACTTGATTTGACCGATTGAGCTAACTCTTGGGGCTTTTAATTTTTTATTATTTTTTATTTTATTTATTTATTTTTATTTTCATTTATTTATTTTATTATTATTATTATTTATTTATTTTATTTTATTTTATTTATTTAATTTAAATTTTTTTTTTCTCTGAAGCTTCAGAAGCTGAAATTAAAACCCATTTGAGCCGAAATCTTGATGAACCTCGTGATCAAATTTCAAATTTTTGTTTGCTATATTTTCGGAGATATGATTTGAGGAAGTTAGGGTTTTTGTAGGCTCCTGAATTCCATATCAAAGAGGTGACGTTGGGAAAATCGTCATAACTTTCTCTCTGAGCATAGGATTCCAATTTTGTAAATAGTGACAGAAAGAGGACAGATTGTAGTTTGTTGAGTAGCGTTTTCAGGGTCGAAGGTCGTAACAGTGACATGCGGCACTTCGGACAAGTTTGCTCTACTCAACCTGTCTATAATCAGGTCATCGTGGGAGATTGGGAATAACTCTTTCTTGAAGAATCCAATTTTGATCAGACCTGTGGGGTTGGAAAGAGGACTCAAAGGGCCACCAAAAGACGAAATTTCAGACCTTGGAGATCCAAAATTACATAGATACAACAGATTCAATATCGAGCTCCTAGAAGGCAAGAAAAAACATGCATTCAAGGATCACTGCAGTAAGGACCACACATCAACAATTAAGGGTAAGTCTCCTACAACAAGGTATGTATGATTAGTGTTTACATTTGAAATATGAGTATCATCTCTTACATATGTTTTTGCAGAACAATGCAAGTACATATAGGGTCTCGATTATATCTCTATGTCTCTATATGTTTTGATACCACATTTCAGATGTCCTATTCTTAATATTACACATTTGATGCTACATATTCTTGATGCTACACCAAGTCTGCTAAATCTATATGATGTTGTAAGTTCATGTTACTTGTCTTGTCATAGTTGATAGAATGGTCTCTGTTGTTGTACTTAGACCTTGGTCCATCACAAATCTAGGGCCTATCATCAGTTTTTATTGTATATATCTTTAGGTCAGTTTTGAATATAGTCCTGCATAGAGTCCATGCCTATATCAAGAGTGGGAGTCTTTGTCTACTGCTGCAACAAGTCAACAACAAAAGTGACAAGCACACTTTAGGTACGCATTGTAATTTTAATTTGTATTTATTCATTATTATGCACTTACATGTGTTTTGCAAGCAGAGGTAAGTTAAAGGGTATTTTGTTTTGTTTTGGGATTGGTTTCGCGGGGCAAATTTTGCATGCAGGTAGAAGAAGATTCAAGTACAACTTCAAGCAAGAATTCAAGAGCAGAAGTATCAAATCAAAGGAAGCATTGCAACGAGACATCCTTTGAAGACATGACAACCATTCATATATTATGAAGAAGTTTCAAGGCCAAGAGTCATCATTGTAAAGTTGTAAAAGAGTCATTTGTAAAAGTGTCATCATTGTAAGAGCCATTATTGTAAAAGAGTCAATCCGCCTAGAGTTGAAAAGGCATTATTGGGAGGTATAAGAGTCTCTCTTGGGATGATGTCATGGTTGGGTTGCAGGTCATAGTGTGATTGCGTGTTCGGTCAAAATCATTGTAAATCATATTGTATTGTGGATCGTTGTCCCTGGTACTGGAATCTACACTCTTGTCTCATTTTCAGTCATTATAGAGTGGTAGGTTGGTCTAGGATGTTAGGGCATCCATTTAGTTGACTACTGAAGAGATCAGGGCATTGGGGTGTTCTTCCAGTGGGAGCTGGAGAAGAATGCTTTTCTAGAATTCTAGGAAGTTGATGCTTTCATTTTAGTTGGGGATGAAGATTAAAGAATTTATTAGAAATCGTTCGATGGTTTTTGACCCGAAGGGGGTTTTCCACCTAAAATTCTTGTGTTTATTGTGTTCTTTTATTTACTATTATTACTGCATAAACATTAATAATAATTAAAATTAACTAATGCTCTAAAAAGATTTCAAAGTGCTAATTGCTAAGGAATACTGATTCACCCCCCTCTAAGTATTTCCAACATCCATCCAACCCTTAGCCATAATTAAACATCGAAACGAGTAACCAAGGATTAGGGAGAAGTTCTTTGACATCTAGCTTCGTATCACAACCATAACCATTCGTTTACTTGCAAAATGTCCAAACAACGCAATCTCTTCCATTCTTGAAATGTCATTAAGCTTGACACCTTCACCCAACAAGAGGTTTGGCTCCTCTGCTTTACATTTTACACATTTTTTTGTTTAGCTTTGTAACCTCCTCCCCTACCATCTAGAGGGATGATGACTGACATGTAGGCAACAAACCCCCACTTTGCATCTCCCACATTAGAATATCGTTTAGAAAAACGAAAGGAGGAAGGAAGTGGCAACATTCAAGTCTGACACAAAACAAGGATGGGTGGTTGGGTCCACGAGGGTAGAGTCAACTCCATGGAATCGGACAAGCAATGCTCTAGCAGGGGTCTATTTGACGAAGGGCTCGAAGAAGGATAACTCTGGTGGATCATACTGAGAAAAAAGACCCTCAAGCTAAGTGGAAACGAAGAAAATCGACAGACAACCAGGCATATAAGTGTAGGACCTCGTCACGTGAACAAGGGAAAAGAGGTTGCAGGATAACCTATACATGTGAAATGTTGCAGGGATGTCAGAACCTTTTGCCCAAGTGTTAATGGAAAATGATGAGCAATATCGTCTAGTTGTGCCCAAATTTTAAGGTCTTCATATGGGTCCTCCAAATAATCCACAAGCTCGTCCTCCATTTTGAATTATGAAAAAATAAATGCCTTAATTGTGATGGAAAAGCCTACTGTGAAAAACCCTAGATATAAATAGAGAAACCCTAAATTACATGAGCACTGAGTCTCAAATCACCTTCAAAACTTACATTAATATGTTCATATATATATTTTGCTTTCTAATTTATATTTATTTTTAGTAAATGGGAAAACCAAATTATACTTTTCTATAATTTTTAACCTTGTCAAAATTACTTTAACTAATTACTAATTCATGCTAATTAAAAAAAATTGTTAATTAATTATTATATATATATATATACATTTTTTTTTTAATAAAAGGCTAAGCCAATTTACTCGTTCATAGATGTCTTTTCAACGAACTAGTTGATGTAAATTAGAGCGAATCACCCAAAATCCTAAACCAATAATTTGAATAAAAAAACATAAAAAAACATAACACTATTAGGAAAATCAACGATTTCCATAAATAAAATAATAATACTCTATTTTAGAGTGGCTAAACATGGATGAATAAGATCAAGGAGCTTTGTTTAATGACAAAGGATCAGATGCCCTTCTTAACGAACAGTTGATGTAAAGTAGAGCGAATTACCCAAAAACCTAAACCAATAATTTGCCGATAAAAAACCAATAATACATAACACTATTAGAAAAATCAACGATTTCCATAAATAAAATAATAATAGTCTATTTTAGAGGGGCTAATATGGATGAATAAGATCAAGGAACTTTGTAGAATCACAAAGGGTCTGATCTTTCAAAGGGTTTTTGTCTCGGTTCTGTATTCAAACCCTTGGTTTCTGTGTTCAAATTTATTCATCTTCCCCGCCTGAATTCGATGGTGATTACATGTACAGAAGCGGCATCGGCACCCTGAATCTAACGGTATTGAATCTTTTAGTAGTTTCTTTTTTTAAAATTACCTAAACACCATTAGGGTTTTGCCCATTTCTATTTTAGAACCTGCAAGAGTCGATGGGTGGAAAAATTTAGATGTCTATTATAAAACTGTGCCTTCTAAGTTATTTTGTATTTGATTTTTCCTGGAATTCAAATGTTGAAATGTTAAGGTGAAGTTTTGTGCATTTTGCCCAAAACTGGCAGCTTGAAAAGTCTGCAGAAGTGTTTTGGGGTCAATTCAGAGAACAGGGGTACTATAGTTAAGGTGAAATTATAGTTGGGGGAGGGTTTGTCCATGTGGGGTATTGCTGTCCAGTCAAATTTGTAGCTGTGAGGGTTTCTCAACGCGGCATTAAACTTGAAGCGATTTTTTTGTATTGGGCGGAGGGTTCGTCCATGTGGTGTATTGCTGTCCAGTCAAATTTGTAGCTGTGAGGGTTTCTCAACGCGGCATTAAACTTGAAGCGATTTTTTTTTATTGGGCGGAGGGTTTCTTCATTCGGGTTATTGAAATTGAGGTGTATGTTTTTCTATTGACAGAGTTTGTTTTTAATCCAGAGCGTTTAAATTGGGGTAAACTTTTTGTTGGCAGGAGGGTTTGAAATCGATAAATAGAAGGATGACAATGCAGTAATTAATATCAAACTCCTGCTGGTGTGCAGGCAAATGTCAGTCTTCGCTGGAAGAATTGATTGAAGACTGATCAAAGGGTATAACGGTAGCTTCTGGTATTCGAATTATGATTGTGAAGAATTTGCTCGCTTTTTTAAAAAATTACAGACTCACAAAGCGATTGTTCTTGTGTTTAAGTCATGAAGTGGTTTATTGAGAGAGTTCCCTGAGCTCTTGCCCCGTAAAGGAACTGTTGTTTCTTGGAGGCCGAGAAGATAGTTAGCCGAGGCTAAAATGCCATCTACGCAAAACTTACTGAGGTTGAAAGCTGCTTTCCAAGGAAATTGCCGAAGAACTTTGAAACACCGAGAACATCAGAAGTCTGCAAGGGGTTTACTCAAAGGAGGCAATCAGTCGCCAAATATCTCATTTTCCTATTCTTTTGGCATAGATAATTTATCGTCAACTGCAGGCTTGCACAATTTGGGCCGTTTCAATCAATCAAATAGATGGTTTGATCAGACAATTGATCACAAAAAGACCCTTTCTATGTCAGGAACTCTTTCCCGGACGTTTTCAATCCCCTCGGTCCATGGTCCTTCATGGCAGGTTTGTGAATATCACACACATCTATTTCTTGTTGATAAGAGCTCAATATCATCCTCAAATTGTTCTCCAAATACAATTTCAGAAGTGAAGTTTCCTAGGAAGGTGGCAGTTGATAACAGCATTAAGGCAGTTACATACCCTGGCACGGGGCATCTGGATGGATTCTGTACATCATTGAAAAGCATTCATGGTGCAAAGTTATCGAGTCAATTATTGGGCCTTCGCAAGGATGCCAATTTGAACAAGATTTCACTAGTTGCTTCTTACTGCAGTATTCAAGGGAATGACCATTACAAGAGGGACGGGGATAGGCCAGAGAAAAGAAACCCTGTTGGATTGAATTTGGCATATGGTTTGTTTGGCTTTCAATTTTTTAGTAATGGAAGCTGGCTTCGGTGGGTATGGGGGCCAGAGTCAAAGGGATTTCACAATTTCACTGCCTTCTTGAATACAGCTGCTCGGGCATCTCCAGACATTACCTTTGATGGTTCTGCTAAATATGATAATCTCGATGACTCTTCTAATGCTTCAGATCAGTATGTCATTTCTTCCTTTACTTGACCTTAGTCTCTGTGCTCTTTTTTATGTGATTCCATTGGATGGGTGTTTTGTGTTTGTTTCTGTTTGCCAACTGCCTTGAATTTGCAATAAAGACTTTTTACAAGGATAAATGCAGGTTATAATAATCTTGTGATACATCTTCCTCGGACCTTGCAAAGCATTCTGGTATTACCTTTACTGTGTTCTATTGGTTTCTTATTAGCCAATGTTAGGTACTGCATATGTATTTTCTGCTTTTTATGTTGTTAGTATAATGTCTATTGAGTTGATTTGGCAGATATTGATTCTGAAATTAAGACTAGAAAATGATTGCACACAGGAAGCTAGAACGTATGATACAATTATTCTATTAAGCGATTTGTGTATTTATATGCAATATATGGTAAAGATTGACTATTGTTGAGAATAAATCCACATGTTGCTGTGTTGTATGCCTGAAGCTTACAATTATGGCCTTTTTACTTGGCTGGAGTTAGCATGGTGGTTCTTGTTGTATTTTTGAGTATACAAGACAGATGAGAGAGAATTTCAAACGGACTTGTGTAATCACCGAGTCACATGATACAATGGGGTTGGTCTCATTGAATATCGTTACTTTAGGTAGTTATGCTACATTATATTTTTTAAATACCCCCTTGAATACATTATCAATCGCCATTTCCCATATAATTAAGGATAATCACAAAATCCGAAATACATCCTTGTTCAAACTTCAACAAGACAACACCGCTCAGTTCTAAGACATCTTTTATGTGGAGTTTAAATTGGTAAGTTACTGAACAAGAATTAAGATAAGTAGTCATCGCTCAATTCAGTATCATTCTCATTAAAACCATTGTCCGGATCCATGCCCCATGACAGTGTTACAATTCTTTGTTCTTGTTTCACAGTATGAGGGGCTTCATTTTTAGAACTAGTATGAAACCTCTGAAGATAGAGTAAATTCACTTTCTGGAACTAAGAAAAATATTAGCTTCTAAAAGTAAATTATACGTACATTTGTCCCCTTTTATGCTTTCAGAACTTCAAATTTGAGAGAATTGGTTTCCTCTGAAAAATATAAGCTTTCTAGAATATTGTTGTCTTCTTTTAGTTTGACTGCATCTGGGATGGTGGGCTGCTTGAAATTGCTGCTAACTAATCTTCTTGGCTGCTGTGTGGATTAAAGATTTTCCCTACTGTATAGTAGCTTTAATCAAACATGATTTGCTCAGAAAATCAAAGAATTTTTATTTTCTTACAGACTTGATTCCAAACTCTTCTGTCTCTTCTGAGAACCCTTGATTCATGACCATGAACAAATTTGATTCAACTTGGGTTTTGCTATGATACCATGAGGGATTTTCGACTATGCAAGAAAGAGGAGAGACAGAGAAATACTCACATAAATTATATTAGTTATTGAGTCACGTACCTTTTTAGCAGCAACCGATAATATGTATTTATATTAAAATTGCTGAGCAGAACGCTCATTTGAGTACATACAAAAACATGCTAGTAGTGGTGGTCTGCATAATCTAGTGAGACAGTATATCCTCAGGCATTTTCAAAAGTTAAGAGTCTAAGACACAGGTTTTCCCAACAGGTTATACAACATTCCATATATACATACGCCAATACTGATCCACCAAAAAACAAAATTTGTTGCACATGTCGAAATACTAAATTAACCATTTGGGGGTATCACCCCCCTGTTGCCATTTTTACCATCTGTTGACTCAACATTTTCCCATTTTAAAAGAATCTCCTCCAGCTGCGATCTGATATAATCCAGTTCGTCCTCCATCTATTGAATTCTGGTCTGAAGGCGCTGCATGTTCTCCAATATATCACATAGTTCCTGATGCATGGTTCTCATAACATAATCAAACCAACAATCGTTCTCATTGTGAGCCATGAGAGTCTGCACCACCACTGTCAAGATGAAACACTGACCTGAGCACAGAGGTAAAACCCACAAGCAAATAGAGTGTTACACAAAGACTAGCCCAATGTTAAAGTTGGAAACTAGGGCCAAATTCCACTTTGGACAGCTCATTAGATTGAGATAATTATTGCATTGAATGCCTTTTTTCAAGAGGACCAAAATTGACCTAAAGATCACTAAATTTGGACAAGGAAAAAAATGTGTGTTTTGAAGTGAAGCCCACACATGTGCAAATTGTCAAGGTCAGCCACATCATCATGTAGGATCATGAAGCCCAAGAGACATGTCTTTTGACCCTCATTGACTCGTATAAATTAGAGTGTCCTCCAACCTCATTTGGCATCATCATCTCACACATCATTCTTCTCTCTCCTCATCTGATTGGTTCGTACACCTTATTGGGCAGCGGTTCTCCTCACATGTGTGGCTGAAAGGAGGATGAATTTCAGGAGGCCAAAATCAGGGAGTTTTCTGCAGTTTGACCAAATGTTGACTTGGGTGTATTTGACCTCCTTTGACTCTGATTTTTATTGGAGATTTTCTGTTTGGGCAGGGCGCATTATTTGGCACAGAAACCGAGGATTTCTGGGCTAGTTGACCATTGTTGACCACAGGGCTGACCACAGGGTTGACTGCAGCAAGAAGTGCAGACTTTGACCAAGTTTGTCTAACTGTTTTGGGACTGTTTTGAGCTGACTTTGACCAGAAAGAGACGCTGGGTTTCTCTTTCTTTTGACCGAGCTCTTTTTGGAGGACTAAGAGCAGAATTGCAGATTTGACAGGGCTGTTTTGGACAGTGAGTTGGCAAGTCAATTTTGACTTTGACTTTGTATTATTGTACTCTTTCTCTCTATCGAACATTTGATATTTATAATAAGAAGAATTGATGTTGGCAAGTCAATTTTGACTTTGAATTTGTATTATTGTACTCTCTCTATTGATCATTTGATATTTATAATAAGAAGAATTGATCAATGGTTTTCCTCATCTTGGGGTTTTTCCATGGTTTGATCCAAATTCTTGTGTTCTCTTGTCTTGGCGTGTCTTCTGCATTTATTGGCTATGTTTTATCTATAGTTATTGTCAATGTGATTGCTATTGGAAATAAAGTGGAAATTATCATTGGGCTAATAAAAGAACATTGAAGTAATTGTTGCAAGCATAGAACATACCATTGTTATCCAAAATTAACATGGTATCAAAGCCCAGGTGAAGACAAAGCCCAAGTAAGAGAGAGAAAAGCAATCACTAAGAGATATGTTGGACAAAGATTATTGGAGAAGTCTCCATGGCTTCTACATCTTACTTCAAGTATGAGGACAAGCTTAATGACAATCTGACTATCATGCATGGAAGATGACTTTGGACTTGACTTTGGATTTGAATTTGGAGGAGTATGAAGTATTGGACTATGTGCAGGGAAAAGTGGCGGAGCCTCCTTCAAATACACTTGTCGCTGTGAAAACGAAGTATAGAAAAGGTGAGTTCAAAGTAAAGAAAATTTTGATTGACTCCATTCAAAAGCATTTAGTTGCCTATATTTCTAATTTGGAAACTTCTAAGGAAATATATGATAAGTTGGTTAGGGTGTTCAAAGTGAACAATGCAAATCAAATCCTTTTTCTCAAAAACAAGTTGAACGATATCAAGATGGATAAAGGGGAGTCTATCCAATCCTACTTCATGAGTATAACTCAAATCAAGAATGATTTGCTATCTATTGGAGAAGTTTTTGTTGGCACGGAGCTCATCTTCATTGCACTTGGAGGTCTTTCAAGACCATGGGATGTATTTGTCACCACTATTCTCAACAATGACAAACTACTTGGTTTCGATGAGTTATTGGCTAGATGCATTCAAGAAGAGACAAGGATGATGGAGAGAGATAAATCCTCTAATGGAAATGAGCCTACTGCTTTCTTCGCTCATGCGAAAAGGAAGAATGATGCTGGTCCAAGGAGACAGGGTCAAGGATCTAAGAAGGGATTCAAAGGAGGAAGAAAAGGAAGATGCTACAATTGTAATAGGTTCGACCACTATGCTAGAGAGTGCCCTCACAAGAAGAATCTTCCAAGGGATGATGACAACAACAACAACAATCACAAAAACAATGGCAATCAAAGGAACAAAAGGTTCAACAACAAAGCAAAAAGAAATGCTCCAGTTGCTCAAATGGAAATGGTCGACCTCCCAAAAGGACAAGAAATGCCAGGTATGATGAAAGTAATGTTGTAGAAAAACAAGATGAGTTCTATCTTATTTCTACTCTATCTACTACCTCTCTTGCAGATACTTTGTATCATTGGTTGATTGATAGTAGAGCCTCAAGGCACTTCACTGGATACAAGAAGGCCTTCTCAAATTTAGTTGAGAAGAAAACTAATTTAAAGATCATACTTGGAGATAATGCCACTTATCTCATGAAAGGGATATGTACTATCACTCTTCACTTGAATCAAGGTCAAACCATTTCATCTACAAGATGTGTTGTATGTACCCGATTTGAAGAAAAACCTGGTGTCTATTTCTGCGATGGAAGACAAAGGTTTCAAGGTAGCATTCATCGATGGAAAGGTACGTATTTGGCATAAAACCCTTAAAGATGCATTTACTCTTGGATTTAGGGTTGATGGTCTCTATCAAGTTGGTGGAAGTCCTTTGGGAGCTTTGGCGAGTAATACTTCTTTTCAATGTGAATTATGGCACTGAAAGTTTGCAGTTTGCCCACTTATATTACAAAGCCTTACCTGGGGTAAGGAAGATGGTCACAATGATGCTCGACTATATGAACCATGAAGGAGTTTGCTAGGGCTGTGCGATTGGGAAACGTACAAAGGGGCCATTCCTTTTAGTGAAAGCAAGATAAACAATATTATTCAATTGATCCATTTTGCCCTATCTAGTTCCCCTGCCTGTAACCTAATTGGGAGGATACATATACTATGCAATATTTGTGGATGACTACTTATGCAAAACCTGGATCTATTTCTTGAAGAGGAAGGATGAAGTGTTCAAGTGGTTTCATTCTTTCAAAGCGTTGGTGGAGAATCAAATAAGGAAGAAGATCAAGACGTTGAGGATCGACAATGGAACCAAATATGAATCAATTGAATTCAACGACTTTTGCAGAGAAGCTGACATTAAGAGGGAGACAACTGTTCTATACACTCTAGAGTAGAATGGTGTTGTTGAAAAAAAAAATCGAACAATTATGGAAGCCACCGGTGCCATGATCTATGATCAAGGTCTACCAAAATTCTTGTGGGGAGAAGTTACCAACATTGTCATATATGTTCTAAATAAGAGCGCTTGCATCAAGCCTAGGATTTCAAAACACCCGAGGAAGTGTTCATTGGAAAGAAACCTGATGTTTCTCATTTTAGAATCTTTGGTTGTTCTGTATACTTTCATGTGCCTAAAGAGAAAAGGAGTAAATTGGAAGCTTCTGGGAAGAAAGGTATATTCGTCAGCTATAGTGAAAATTCAAAGGCATATAAAATATATGTACTTGGTCAAAGAGATGTGGAAGTAAGCTGAGATGTTACCTTTGATGAAGACAATGTTCTCGGGAAAGCCAAAGATCTCCCCATCTCAAGGGAGGATGATGATGATGGTGTTGAAAAACAAGACGAACCTTCGATGGATGAGCTTATGCATGATATTGATGGATGGATCGATCATATTGATCCACCTCCTGGGGATTTCCTCTACCTCAAGGAAAAGACCTCTATGGCTCAAGGACACTCTTGAAGATGTTGAAAGACATTTTGCTCCAAGAGGGAGACTTTGCGAAAGTAAGAAGCCAAATAGGTATCAAGGGTACTTGGTTGCCATGAGTACTATTGTTCAAGCTGAACCTTGCATGTTCGAATAAGCTGTAAAACACCAAGCATGGAAAGATGTGATGAATAAGAAATATGAATCGATCATGAAGATTGTTGTCTGAGACTTGGTGCCTAGACCCAGGACAAGTCTGTGGTCACCTCTAAATGGCTTTACAAAATTAAACATGGAGCTAATGGAAGTGTTGAAAAATAGAAGGCCAGGTTCATAGCTTGTGGCTTCTCTCAAAAGGAAGGAGTGGACTATGATGAAATATTTGCACCAGTTGCTTGATATACCTCTATCTGATCCATTATTGTTTTCGTTGCCAACCAAGGTTGGAGCCTACATCAGATGGACGTCAAGACTGCCTTCTTGCATGGCTCACTTAAGGAGGAAGTCTATTTGGAACAACCTCAGGGGTTTGAAGTACAAGATAGAAGGACACATGTTTGCCGGCTAAAGAAAGCACTCTATGGGTTGAAGCAAAGCCCCTAGGGCTTGGTACGAAAGGATTGATAGTTATCTAGTGAAGCTGGGGTTTACTAGAAGCTATGCTGATCCAAACCTATACTTGAAAGTTGAAAAGGACATGCCTCTAATTTGGTCCTGTTGAGAAATCTAGGGCATTCATAGTTAACATATTTCTCTGCTTGGTAATTTCTTGTGATGTATTTTTACTTCTTAGCTTAGTCTTTTCTTCGTTATGTTATTATTATGTTTTCTTGATCAAGACAATTACCAATATATACAATAAAAAACAAGTGACACAATATGTAGGCTTCTTAGCCAGAGTTAAAACCTCTCACCTTCTTGAGAGGAAAACCCAATCAAAATTCTTCTTCTAGATCTTCAATTGATAAGTACCATGGCCATGACAACAACCCTTGACTCTAGTATCCTCCCAAGATCCTTGTCACTAACCTTGATGCTCTGCCTCTTCCTTTCCTCACCTTTCTTGATCTCAAATTGCTCTCCTCCTCGACTCCTTCTAAAGAAACTCTCTCTCTATCCTTCATACTGCTCCTTGGCTTTCTCTAGATAATCTCAGTCTCTAGGTTTTTGTTGGTCTCCTCTAAAGAAACTCGGTCTCTAGATCTCTACTTTGGTCACCTGGAAGAATCTTCCTTTGTTGCCCCATAAGAAACCTTCCTTCGCTATCCTAGAAGAAACCTCCTTGTTGCTGCCCTAGAGGAATCTCTTCTTCGCTGCCCAGAAGAAATTCCTTCGTCTTGCTCAAAAGATACCTATCTTTGCACTGCCCAGAAGAGACTTCTTTCTCCTTTCTTCGCACTTCTACCCTTTTTTCGCACTTCTCTTCGCACTTCTGTGTTACCGAATTCAGGTCGAGATGCTTTTTTTTCAAATGGAGGACGAGTGTGTGTATATATACACCTCACCACATGTCCTTTAGGCCAACATGGTTGTTGGAGGTAGGCCGACTTGTTCTAGAGAGTTCCTTCATTGTTTGTAGGCTGACTTGAAGAGGATAGATGACAAGTTCTTGGAGGATACTTTACATAGACAAGATTGACCTTTTACAAAGTGTAACATGACTTCATTACATGACAATGACTCTAACATTTTATGACTAGATGACACATAAATCCTAAAGACTCTCAATGGGAGTCTTGACTCAAAAACAAAATCCCTTGCTCATGAAACCCATGAAGCAAGTCAATAAAATAATTTTATTTTTCTTATTTACATCTCATTACATAAAATCATATTTACATGTCATTATGAAGACCAAACCTAGTTACACTTTTCAATAGGTCCTTTATGTTGGTGATCTCTTTCGGACTGGTGCAAACTCTCTCATATATCAATGCAAGAGGGAGTTGAATTCTGAGTTTAGTATGAAAGACCTAGAATTGATGCATTATTTCCTAGGTCTTGCAGTTTGGCAAAAGCCAGGCGAGATTTTCCTTTTTCAAGGAAAATACATTGTGAAGTTGTTAGAAAGATGTGGGATGTTGGATTGCAACTCTGTGACTACTCCAATGGAACTAAACTTCAAGAAGATATGTGGAAGTGTTGCTAGGCCCGAATTGGCAAACCCTTCTAACTACAGACAACTTGTGGGGGCTTTGATGTTCTAGGTAAACTCTCCACTAGACATATGCTTCATTGTAAATACTTTGAGTCAACTTATTGTTGAGCCTCAACACATACATTGGGTTGCTACAAAAAATCTCTCAAGATATCTTCATGGCACTATCAACTATGGGATTAGATACATTGCCGAGATTTTGAGGCTACATGGATATTTTGATGTTGACTGGGTTGGTATTGTGGTGGATAGAAGGATCACGTTAGGATGTTGCTTCTTATTGGGATCTTTTTCGATTTCTTGGATGAGTAGGAAGCATAAATCGATTGCTCTAAGCACTTCCAAGGCTAAATATATTGTAACTAGCATGGCTTGTTGTGAAGCTGTTTGGTTGAGGAAGCTCTTCGGTGAGCTATTTAAGCACGTGCTGGATACCATCGTTATCTATTGCGATAATCAGAGTGGGATTCGTCTTTCAGAGAATCCCGTATTCCATGACCGCTCCAAGCATACTGATATCATGTAACACTTTATCCAGGATATGGTACAACGGGGAGCACTAAGGTTCCAACACACCAGGACTGTTGAGTAGGTTGGGATTCGTCTTTCAGAGAATCCCGTATTCCACGACCGCTCCAAGCATACTGATATCATGTACCACTTTATCCAGGATATGGTACAACAGGGAGCACTAAGGCTCCAACACACCAGGACTGTTGAGTAGGTTGCTGACATCCTCATGAAGCTCTTAGTTAAGGCCAAGTTCTTAACCTTTCAAGAGAGACTTGGAGTCATGGAAGGACCCTCTAATGAGGGTCCCGTTTAAGTTGGACATTGAACTCTGGGAGTTCTTGGGGGCCTGGGTACTTTTTGGAGCTATGAGCGACCATAGGGTGAGTGGTTCAGCTTCCCCAATAGGTATATTGTGTATAGGGTGACTGGTTCACCTTCTCCTGTGATACCCCATGATGATATATGGGAACATAAGGTGACTGATTCACTTTCCCCTGTGATACCCCATGATGATGTATGAAAACATAAGGTGACTGGTTCACCTTCCCTTGTGATACCCCATGATGATATATGAGAACATAGGGTGAGTGGTTCACCTTCCCCTGTGATACCCTATGATGATATATGAGAACATAGGGTGAGTGATTCACCTTCCCCTGTGATACCCCCATGATGATATATGAGAACATAAGGTGAGTGGTTCACCTTCCCCTATGATGGTTGACATGTGTGTAGGGTGAGTGGTTCACTTACTGGTATGGCATATGAGCAAGATTAGTGGTTCTCCTACGGATGCCCCAGCATACATCCTACTGATGTTGTTTGGGACTTTTGGGAAGTACCTCTCATTTCGCCAATGAGTTGGGAAAAGAGGATACAGACTAGAACACTACAGATAGACACATCATGTACTGTTGTACCCCCTATGTCTAGGATGCATAATGTTCAACAACTTGATCAGGGATCAAGTTCGATTGGGGTTCTACCCCTAGTTATGTGGATTGACTTTTGTTTGTGGAGAGCGGCAAGTTCGATTGGGGTTCTGCCCCTAGTTATGTGGACTGACTTTTGTTTGTGGAGAGTGGCAAGGTCTTGTGACTCGCTCTCAATAGATTGTTCTTATTATCTATATCAATGTTCAACGGAGTTAAGATTAGATGTATAGATTGTTCATGATGATGGATGTATTGGCAGGGGGAATTCCCCCTAGTTTAGAGGGAGTGTTAAAGTTGGCAACTAGGGCCAAATTCCACTTTGGACAGCTTATTAGATGGAGATAATTATTGCAATGAATTCCTCTTTTCAAGAGGACCAAAATTGATCTAAAGATCACTAAATTTGGACAAGGAAAAAAATGTGTTTTTGAAGTGAAGCCCACACGTGCAAATTGTCAAGGTCGGCCACATCAACATGTAGGCTCATGAAGCCCAAGGGACATGTCTTTTGACCCTCATCGATTCATAAATAAGAGTGTCCTCCAACCTCATTTGGCATCATCATTGCACACATCATTCTTCTCTCTCTTCATCTAATTAGTTCATATTTCTTATTGGGCAACTGTTCTCCTCATACGTATGGCTAAAAGGAGGACGAATTTCAGGACGCTGAAATCAGGAAGTTTTCTGTAGTTTGACCAAATGTTGACCAATGTTGACTTGGGTGTAGTTGACTTCCTTTGACTGCGATTTTTATCGGAGATTTTCTTTTTGGGTAGGCCATGTTAGTGTCGGTCTTGAAAGCCCTCCATCAGTGATCAAAGCTCTTTGCATTTGCATTAGTAGGTGTCTCATCAGTGTCAAAATTTGCATCTCGTTAGGCATGCCATAATCCTGATGGAGGAGCTGGTCTATTCATACCCCTCTTGGCTTTGCTGGATCAGGTCATATCAGTCATTGAGTTTGTCAAGCTGCTCTTGTTTGGTCTTAATGTCAAAATTCTAGGTCTAGGGTTTTGGTCAGTTGTCTTAGCAAGGTCATGTCTCTGAAAGTCCTTGAGTGACCAGCAAGACAGAGGGAGGATGGTAAACATGTTCCTTTGAAATTTTCATCATGTACAGTTCATTTTTAACCTTGGATTTAAAAACCCTGTTTTTAAAGCCAAGGTCATGATAATTTTTGTAAAAAGAATAAATTTCCAAAATGTTTTCAAAAAGGCAGCAACAACCCTGGTCCCCTTGCCACAGTCCTTCAGATGATCTACCTGCAAAAAGAATCAGGTCAAAGCACTCAAAAAGTCAACTTCAGGATAAAGGAAACCAAGAAAATCAGTGTTTTAAAAAAGTGTCAAAATAGACTTTATAAAGTGAGTTTATGGATGAAATTTTTTCAAATGAGATTATAAAAGGTAATGTTCCCTCCTTTCACTCTCATTGTGCATTTCAAGCTTGCAAGAGAGATTGTGAGAGAGTGATAGGCGAAGGAGGCGAAATTGCAACGGTTTCGGGCAGTTTGCAGGTGCGCGACCCGTCCAGGCTTGTGCGCGACCTGTTGGGCGGTGCGCGACCCGTCCAGCGCACTCCGGCAGTGTAAAATTATAACGGGCGCGACCCGTTGGGCTGTGCGCGACCCGTTGGGGAGCGTGCGCGACCCGTTCAACTGTCTGCCACCAAAACTTCAATCAAATTCCTTCATTCCACTTCAAATTTGCTCAATCGGTCGAGGTAGGCTCTTAATGCATGGTTGTTGATATTGGTGGTGAAAATAAGGATGTATGCTATGATTTCATCTTCTAAATTTGCAAATGAATGGATTAATATGGCTGCTTGCTAATGTTTGTAAAATGCTAGGGTTTTGTGACTGTTTCAAGTGTTTTTGTCCCATTTGGTCCGTTCCCTCTTTTCCTCTTTCATTCATAGTCATGCTTGCATCTCTGTCCCATACTATTTGTACATAAAATGTTGACTTTTTCCCCCATCCCTAAGCTATAAACCCTACCCCTCTCACAAGCACACAAAGCCCTAATTCCCTCTACCATACACATGCAAAAAATAAAACAAAAAGAAAAGATACATTTGTAAATAAAGAAAGATTCATGTGAAAATAAATGCTGCTGTATATCTAGAGGCATGTACATAACCCCTATATACCCTTGATATTCCCTTGTACATGAAAACCTTCCCTCTATGTGAAAACAATGTGCATGTACTCCTTAAGAACAAAAGAGCAAAAATTTGCCTTATGACACACATGAAATCCTATAAGCAAATTTGGTGTATGGTGTCCCTATGTCCCTATTGATACATGATGCCCCTTCCATGTTCATTATCATACATGTTTTTGTCCCATATGAGATGTTCTTTGCAAATGATTTCCCAATGTTAAAATGTGTTCCTATATGCATGACAATTTGTAAAGTTTCCCTTGAAAATTCCCTGTTATTTTCATATATTCCCATTCCTCGTTAAGAAGTTCCCTCCCCTAACATTCCCCTCATGTTTTTTCCCTTTGGAACAGCATAGAATTCAGTACTTTTGCAGGCAGAGGCAGCAGTTCAATTTGTCCTTCAGTTTGCCCACCTTGCTCCAAAACCATGTCAGATACCGAGACTTATGAGCAAGGTGATGACCATTCATCATCTACAGAGATTGAGGAACAGAGGAGGCCTCGTAGAGGAGGTAAGGGAGGCCATCATAAGAGGGAGGAGCCTACTTCTTTGGCAGAGTTACAGGCTTGTCCTTGGGCACTGAATTGTTTCCAGTATATGTCATGCTATCAGTTCTGTGAGAGGCTCTCTCAGATTCAGCATCATAGAGAGTTGGCCCGCTTGTTTGTCTTACACCTCCATGATGGACATGTCACTCTTGCAGGGGTGAATTTCATATTGACACCCGAGGTGATCTCAGAGGCTACAGGGATACCAAATGTGGGTGAGGTGTGGCCTAAGCGCAAATTACTTGATTTTGTTCACTTTGAGCCTTATGTCCGGCCATCATTTGTGAGACTGTTGACGGGTGTTTTCCCATTCAGATTTCTTCGGAGTGAGTATGCCCCCCTCATGAGACTTATCATGCATTATTTTACATGTGAGGGCAGATTTTCACAGGTGTATTCATAATTTCATATCACATTCGCTTGTTGATGCATTTCACCCGGGTGAGGATGATGAACCTCCCGGTCTTCCTGTTTCAGAACCTTCAGAGGATGGTGCCCATGTTGCAGAGGAAGACCCCGACCCAGCAGTACAGGAGCCTTTGTCACTATGGTTTGATCCAGCTTATAGTCTCTCATCAGTTGACTCAGCAGGGTATCCCATGGGAGGAGTTCATCTCCAGTGAGTTTTTCACAGTGCCACCTCAGCCACATCAAGAGGCTATTCATGAGGAGGGAGGACCATCTCAGCAGCCTGATGCTCCCATCACCCGACATGTCAGCTCCACTCCTATGGTCACCTATCAGAAAGGCCCAAGGGCCTTATTTGCAGCAGCTAGGCGAGTATTATCTCCACAGCGGGTGGAAGGGGTCTCGTTTTCTTCGCCAGCACAGGTATTGCAGAGGGGCAAAGAGCCCATGGTTCATGAGGATCCGGTGATTGATCTTGAGGTCAGTTCTCCTAGCCAAGAGGCAAAGGAGATCATTCAGCAGCTCAAGGCCGAGAATGATGTTTTGCAGCGGAGACTTGAGGGTGTCCAATGGACCATCACATATCTAGAGCAGCGGAACACACAGCTGGAGGAGGAGAAGGCACTTGATGAGATTTGGAGGATTCGTAGTGACCGAGTCCTAAACCGTAGGAGGCCCGGTGACCCATTGCCTGTTGACCGGGAGTCATTGCTTATTCAGGAGAATGCCCACTTGGAGAGGCTGTTGGCTAAGGCCAACCAAGAGAAAAAGCTGCTAAGGAACATGAAAAACCACTATTGGGCTAGAATGCACGTTTGTAAAGCAAAGATGAAAATGTTCCAAAGAAGGTTGACCGAGACTCTTAAGAGGAAGAAGAAGACCAACCCCCTCCGCATCTTGGCCGAGGCTTCTCTCACTCATCATGACACCCACTAGCCTCTTCACAGCACCAAGCACAATTTTTTTTTGAAGTTTTGGCTCATTTTTGACATTTTTGGGCAATTTACATGTTTTGGCTTCTCAACGGGTCTCACCCCCGGTGAGACCCTTTGTCATCGTAGCTCCGTTTTGCGAAAACTCAGCATTGCTGGATTTGTCATGCAAAGTTACACATGTCTATGGATGGATTTGAGTTTTCATGAAGTTTTGGGCCTCCAAAAGGTCAAATTACAGCCAAATTTTGACTTTCTGCCCCTTTTTTGAGCTGCAGAAGTAGTCTTGGGAGAATTGACTTTTGACTGGGCAAATGACCTCCAAATCCAAAAATTCCAGTTGGGTTGGAAAGTAGACTCAGAGACCTTTCCAACGAGCTATCCTGCACCTCATTCTGACACCGGGAAGGCCTCCAAACAGGGCTCCAAAGTGCGCGACCCGTTGAGGAGGATGTGCGCGACCCGTTGAGGAATTTGTGCCAGATTTGACCAGTTCAGCCCAGAATTTGCAGTTTAGCTCCAGTTTGACTTTCTGAGGTCGATGGTGGTCCTTTTGACTGTACTTGTGGCACTTTTTGGATACTTTTACCCTTGTTTTACTCTTCTAGAAGTTTCTCTCATGTAAAAGGGTAAAATTGACTGTATGAACTGGTTTCCAAGTTTTTAGAGGCAAGTTGTTTTGACTGCCTATTTTGTAGTGCTTAGTTTAGAAGTTGTTCAAACAGCTCCTAGGATAGTGAGCTCGACCCATGGAGGCACGGAAATAGGTTAGATCATCTATATTATGTACTTTCATGCTCATTTTCATGGTTGGACTCTTGAGGGAGAAGCTATTATTGTATTATTCACTTGTATCTCTGCAATTTTTGGCTAAGGAAGACCAGGGTTTTGCAGTCATCTTTGGGATTCTTGTGGACTCAGGTGTTGATGGTGTGTTTCTTCATGTCATTGTAAGCTTTGTTATGTGATTCATTTCCTTTCTATACTGCTGCATATTAAACAAATGAAGTGATAAAGTTAGAATTCATGCTAGCCATGCTCTGCTTTTAAATTTGTTTAATTTCTATGTTTTCTGCTGTCTAAAGAGAATTCAAATCCATTGTTTGCTCTCTTTAGCCTTCTTATCTTTCTTCCTAATCATCCACTTCAGCTAAAGACATCAATACAGGTTCCTACCTTGCCCCAAAGACCCCCCTGCAGAAACTGTGTCCAATCCCCGCACCCTAAATTGCAGTTCCTCAAATTGCCACCAAAAACCCAAAAAACCCCCAAATCAACCTTCAAATCAGTTTACTAGCCTAATATCAGTGTTACCTTGATTGGTCATCTCTTCCTATTGAAAATTTACCGAGATTGACCGAAGAGAGCCTTCTCCTGCCCCGTAGGGCTAGCTACGAGGCTGAATGGTTTGATGTAGCTTTGAGATTTGCCTTTCCAGCCTGAGGTGAAATTTCAAGTGCTAACAGGCCACATTATGATTTTTGGGCTAGTTGGCCAACATTGATTGCAGGTTTGACTATAGTAAGAAGTGCACACTTTGACCAAGTTTGACTGACTGTTTTGGGAGTGTTTTGAGATGACTTTGACCAACAAGAGAGGCTGAGTTTCTCTCTATTTTCGCTGAGCTCTTTTGGGAGGATTTGTTCAAACTTTGATTGCTGTTGACGTTTTGGTTAGGGCTAATTTGACTGTTGTTGACTGAGAGCAGAATTGCAGATTTGACAGGGTTGTTTTGGACAGTGAGTTGGCAAGTCAATTTTGACTGACTTTGTATTATTGTACTCTGTTGAACATTTGATATTTATAATAAGAAAAATTGATCAAGGGTTTTCCCCATCTTGGGGTTTTTCCTTGGCTTGAGCCAAATTCTTGTGTTTTCTTGTCTTGGCTTGTCTTCTGCATTTATTGTCCATGTTCTATCTACAATCACTGTTAATGTGATTACTATTGGAAATTAAGTGGAAATTAACATTGGGCTAATAAAAGGACATTGAAGTAATTGTTGCAAGCATAGAACATACCATGGTTATCTAAAATTAACACCCAATAACCACCATAAGCACATTGAATATCAAAGAGAACTAGAATAATAGCCTAGAAATAGGGTCTTTAGAGCAACCTATCCAAATTTCCACTCTGAGAGTCAATGACACCCATGACAAGTTAAGATTGATTTCTATCCTAAAACCTCCAATCCAAAGCTAGAAGGAGCACGAAAGTCGCCTTTAAGAGAGCAACAGAGTAGTAGTGCATGTAAGGATCAGGTGAATAATAGAAATTATCATATAAATCTAGCGAGTTCGCCTCACTTGAAAGTCTGAGGTTCTAGCATACAGTCCAAATCCACCAGCATAACCCAAGCCAAAACCTTCATTGACATAGAAACATACACAACGACTGAAGGGCCAGGAGAGGCAAATACAGGCCACCACCAACGATGCTCAACCTTTTGATCACCTAGGCCTAGAAACTTGTTAATTTTAGATAACAATGGTATGTTTTATGCTTGCAACAATTACTTCAATGCCATTTTATTAGCCCGATGATAAATTCCACTTAATTTTCAATAACAATCACATTAACCATTATTCACATTGACAGTGATTGTAGATAGAACATAAACAATAAATGCAAAAGACAAGCCAAGACAAGAGAACACAAGAATTTGGCTCAAGCTAGGGAAAAACCCCAAGATGGGGAAACCCTTGATCAATTCTTCTTATTATCAAATATCAAATGTTCAACAGAGAGAGAGAGAGAGTCCAATCAATGTTGCACGAAGTGGGGGCGAAGCGGAAGCATTTTTTGGAAGCGGGGACGCAGAAGCGTCATTTTTCAAAAATCTAGGAAGCGAAGCGTTCGCGGAAGCGTCTGCTATATATATATTTTAATATTTTTTTGCATTTATACTCAAAACAAACATCCCAAATAGCAAATTAATTGTAGAAGATATGAAAACATGCATATTTTTGCATAAATCAAGATAGATATAACATCCATTGTACATTAATGATTAATTATTCGAGCATCAACCATTTAGATGCATCAACCATCTAGAATTTAGATTCTTCTCCTCTTGTCTAGCCTTTGCCTCTACCTCGATTGTCTAGGGATATTAGTCAACATTGCTCAATTTTGATCAAACTACCTACCTAATTCAAGACTTAAAATATGGTAGAAAAAGCTTAACATGCTTGATCGATGATTTTGACTTGATTGAAAGGTAATTTTTTGCTAAGGGCGTGCCGCGTGACAAAGGAGTTCAACAATTAACCCCACCAACACTAGGGTATATATAGGGTTTGGTGCTCTTGATTAAATGCTAATCAGATACCTTCATACTTGATATAATCTAATGAAATGCCACAATCCCATTGATCCCGAATTCCTGAAAACTGTTAAGTCTGTTGAATAGGATATGAAATTCTATTTTCTCCATATGAAGTCTAATGAGGCTGGAACCACTCTCAAACATCCTGAGTCATTTCATGGTAATGTTAAAAATTTAAGTAAAATGATGAAAATGAAAAATAAAGGAGAATGTCACTTTTACTTTATGAATTTAACATTACCATGAGGGGGCATCTGCTATATTTATATTTCTTTTGCCTTCATTCGTCACCCTAACCCAAGGTGGACCCACCCCCAACAAGCAAACTCACCTAAAATTAAAAAAAAAATTGAAAAAAAAAACGATTTTCTAAACGCTTTTTTGGAAGCGTACGGGAAGCGTATGCTTCCTCCTTCGAAGCGCCACGCTTCCGACGCCCGAAGCGCCGTACGAAGCGCGCTTCGGCGCTTCCGTGCCACGTTTCCGAATTTTCAGGGAGCGGCAAAAAATTCAGAAGCGGCGCTTCCGAATTTCGAAAGTGCGCTTCCGGCCAAGCTTCCTAGGCGCTTCCGTACGAGACGCGCTTCGGGGCTTGGAACCGTGGGGGGGGGGGGGCGCTTCGTGCAACATTGATTCCAATAATGCACAATGATAGATGATCTAATGCCATTGCCCTTAGACAAATAAATAGCCCAATCAAAATCTGCAATCCTCCTCTCAATCAACAATAGTCAAATAGCCTTAACCATTGGTCAATGCAACAACAAAACAATCCCTCTTGAGCTTGGTCAAAGTCAGAGTAGCTCGACCTTCTTTGGAGGTCAAACCGTATCAAAATCAGTCAACTTTGGAGCGGTCAAACCCAGTCAAATAAAAGATCAACTCTGTGTTCAAACAATCACTTCGAGCTCGCGGTCAACGCATGTCAACTGTCCTAGAAATCCTTGTAAATTGTGCCAATAAATGCGGCTTGGTCAAACATAATTAATCCTCCAAAAATCTCAGTCAAAACATGTCAAAGGAGCCTCATCAATGTTGGTCAAATTTGGCTGAAACAAAAAGTCAATGCCCAGTCAAACTATCCTCCAAAAGCTCGCATGTGTGAGATGAAACATGTTGCCTGTAATTTGTACGACCCAATCAGATGAGGAGAGAGAAGAATGATGTGTTGTGAATGTGCCAAATGAGGTTGGAGGTCTCTTCTATTTATATGTGATGGAAGAGGGTCAATTTGTCCAACTTGACCCCAAGGCAACTTTGACAAATTGCACATGTGCGGGCTTGACTTCAAAAACATATTTCTCCTTGTCCAAATTTAGTGATTTTTAGCTCGATTTTGGTCCTCTCAAAAAGAGGAATTCAATCTAATAATCATCTTCTACAAATGAGCTGTCCAAAGTGGAATTTGGCCCTAGTTGCATATTTTAACAAAACTTTGTCCTCGCACTTCACAAAAAAGATCAAAATGAAGCATAAATCCCCACCCCTTGAGGCAAGAAGTGCATACTTTGACCAAGTTTGATTGACTGTTTTGGGAGTGTTTTGAGATGACTTTGACCAACAAGAGAGGCCGAGTTTCTCTCTCTTTTGACTGAGCTCTTTTGGGAGGATTTGATCAAACTTTGACTGCTATTGACGTTTTGGTTAGGGCTGATTTGACTGTTGTTGACTGGGAGCAAAATTGTAGATTTGACAGGGTTGTTTTAGACAGTGAGTTGGCAAGTCAATTTTGACCTACTTTGTATTATTGTACTCTCTCTGTTGAGCATTTGATATTTATAATAAGAAGAATTGATCAAGGGTTTTTCCCACCTCATCCTTGAAGCATTCTCATATGAAGAGTTAGATTGATAAGCCATCTTTGTTAAGCATCTATACCATTACTAGCATTTTCCTTGAAGGCCTTAACTAGACAAGCTCATCTTCATTCCAGAGCATTATGCGGGGAGGCTTTATGTGCGTTGCCACACTACCTCTAAGGCACATGCCCGATTTGGATGTTCACCGAGTATGTCCTTTTAGGACTATTCTTATCATGGATTTCCAATCTTGAATCCTCAAAGAATATGTCCTCTTTGGCTACTTTTGTCTTGGATGCGCTACCTTATTCTCAAAGAGTATCAGTCAACAAATTCTTTTCATGGATTCTACAATCCATAAGAAGTTCCAATCTCGGATGCTTATCCAATCCTCTAGACTCCATTCTTTCTTTATGGCCTTCACTAAGACTTACGACTGATAGTTTTGGTCTAGTGCATGACCCATAAAGACAAGAACTATTCAACATCACTCCCTCTCAATTAGGGAAAAGATGTCTGCCAAACCAAGCTTGTCTCTCTAATACTCAAGCTTCTTGTTTGGTAATGCGTTAGTCATAATATCTGCTACCTATTCATCAATAGGCATGTAATGCAGCTCCACGACCCCATGTTGTACCAGGCTTCTGATGTAGTGGTACTTATTACTTATATGTTTCGTCCTAGCATGAAACACCAAGTCTTTTGTCAATCTTATATAGCGTTCATTGTCACAATGTATACGTGTAGGGCTAAGTGGTCCTTCAAACAAATATTTTAATAACTTCCTTAGCCAAACAACTTCCTGAGAAAATTCACTTGCAACAACATACTTAGCTCCAACACTACTCAAAACAATTGTATCCTTCTTTCTGCTCATCCATGAGATCATGGAAGACCCTAGGTCGAAGCATCCACTTGTGCTTTTTCCATCTCTGTCTCACTACCACCCCAATCTGAATGTGTATATCCCATGAGATGGATTTCATTACTAGTATATCGGAGGTAGTGATGTATGATTCCACACAAATATCTTAGGATATGCTTGGCTGCAATCCAATGATCATGTTTTGGCTCCATCTGAAATTGATTGAGGACATTTACTGCAAAAAAAATGTCAGGTCTTGTGATTACTAGATACATCAAGGACACAGTCAACTGCCTGTAGCAAGTAGGATCCATCGAACTAGAGTCTAAACTCCTCAACTTCTTTAGATTGGTAATCATAGGAGTCATCATATGCTTGTTGTCCATCATGCCAAATTTTTGAAGAATCTTGATCACATATTTACCTTGACCAAGATATATTTCACCTGGCTTCTGCCAAACTTCTAGTCCCAAGTAATAATGCATAATCCCAAGATCCTTCATATCAAACTCAACTACTAACTGCTTCTTGCATTCTTGAATTTGATGCTCTACACTTGTAACAAGTAGATCATCCACATACAAGAGTATGATGATTCGTTCACCCTATACCACTCAGATGTATAGGTTAGGATCTGCAGAACTCTTAGTAAAACCAAGTCTTAGTAGGTATGCATCCATTCTTGCATACCAAGCTCTAGGTGCTTGCTTTAAGCCATATAGAGCTTTATTTAGCATGCAAACATGAGTCTCTCTCTGATTTATTTCAAATCCTTGAGGCTTCTCAATGTAAACCTCTTCATTAATGGTCCCATTCAAAAAAGTTGTCTTAACACCCATTTGATGGATGTTCCATCCCATAGTAGTAGGTAAAGAAACAAGTGATCTTATTGTTGTATATCTAGTTTTAGGAGCAAAGGTTTCTTTGTAACTAATACCTTCTTTCTGTGAGAAGCTTCTTGCTACAAACCTTGCTTTGTATTTATCAACGCTCCGTTTTGATAAATCCATTTTGAAGTGACTATAGATTTGTCACTTGGCCTAGGGACAATTTCACAGACATCGTTCTGCATGATTGACGGGTATTCTTCTTGCATTGCATTCCTCCACTCTTGATGTTTAGCTACATCTTCGTAGGAGCAAGGTTCAACTTCAATGAGCTTTGTCACATATGCAACATACCCATAATACCTTTTTTGGTCTTTTGCTTTCTCTAAGTGTCCCCTTAGCCATGTGTCCTTTTGCTTCTTGTAGAGTAGCTCTTAACAAAGCAAACCTTTTTCAAATTTCTGGAACAGTTACTCGTTGCACATGCTCACTTGGACCTTCAACATCTTCTTCAATAGATGTTTGATCTTGACCCTCATTGTCCCTTGAGATATCCTCAAAGATAGGTATCTCTTCTTCATCGGAGTCGACTAAAACATCTTTTGACTTCTTGTAAGCTATACTCTCATCAAAGATGACATCCCTACCTATTTCAATTTGATGATCCTCCTTAATATAGATTCTATATGCCTTTCATGAAGCACTATACCCAACAAAGACGCCCTTTAGATTGGTAGCATCCAATTTATTTCTCTTGTCCTTGGGTATATGTATATACATAGGACACCTAAATATTTGAAGATGATCCACACTTGGCTTCTTTCCTATAAATGCTTTGTCCAGAGTCATGTTGTTGAGAATCTTGTGAGGACTTTGGTTTTGCAAGTAAACAATTGTCATACATGCCTCTCCCCACATAACTTGAGGGAGATCTTGATCGTGTAGCATGGCCCTGACACATTTTCCAATTGTTCTATTCTTCCTTTCAGCGACGCCATTATGTTCAGGATTATAAGGAACAATTAGGTCATTGTTAATCCTTGCATTCCTTATAGAATGCTATTAATTCTTTGGAGGTGCATTCTCCACCATTGTCGGACCTCAAAGTCTTGATCTTTCTCTCAGCTAGATTTTTCACTTCATTTTTGAATTCTTGAAACTTCTCGAATACCTCATCTTTGTTCTTGAGGAGCATAACTGAGTTTTCCTTGAGAAATCATCAATGAAGGTCACATAATATTGATGCCCACCAAGATATTTTACTGCCATAGGTCCACATACATATGAGTGTCTGAGATCTAAAACTTCTTTAGATCTAGTATCACTTCTTGCAAATGTTTTCTTTACATTGTTCCCTAGAGCACATCCCTTACATGCCCCTTCAGGATCTTCCTTCAATTCGGGGATGCCATTGACCATTTGACTTAGAGATGGCAAAATCTTATAGTGAAGGTGCCCATACCTTCTATGCCATAGTTCGGAAGGGCTTACATCCAAGTGAACTAGGGCTTGAGACAGAGGTGTAAAAAGTCTATCTAATTTCCCCTTAAGAATCCCAATTACCCTAGCATTATCAATACTAGAGCCCTTACCCCAAACCAACACCTTGCCATTTTCTTCAAACTTGGAACATATAGGTTAATAATTCCACTAGACTCTAGCTCCAATGAAGTAGATCCAATCCCTTTGATAGCTCTTCTTGTCTCCAAGTTCGATTGAATGATAGGAGGTTCCTTTTGATAAAGTTTGAAGTTGACTGCATTCTCCCGTCATGTGTCTAGAGGCACCATTGTCAATAACCCATACATCTCGTCCTTAAAAGTGTCAGATAAAGCGGATAACAAACTTCCATCTATTACTTCCTTTGCTACCTTGGAGATGATATTCAATATGCAATCCTTGATAGATGTAGCGAGATTCCAAGAAACTTGAAACCCTTCCTTACAACTCTTGCCACAGTGCCAACTAGAATGTGATCTTCAGTGTCCTTCTTGCACCTTAGCTCTAATACCATGTTGGAAAATCAAGAGACTTATGTATTGATGATTTTCCTTTACTTGTTAATTACTTGTGATATATGTTGGCCTTTTATTACTATATTAGTTCTTGTTCATTAAGCAATTACCAAAACAATGAAGATCAAAACAAGACAAAGTACACAAGATATAGTTTCCAAGCCAGGGAAAAACTCCTCCAAGGGGAAAACCCAGAAAGGATGTTTCACCTCTTATAGAATCTTCTTACAATGAGACTCCCAAGACCCAAAGACCAAAGTCCAAGATCCTCCCAAGCACCAAGTCAGCCACCCTAACAAGATCTCTCCAAGGCAACTTCAAAACTTCGACCTTCTACAACTTTGCTCTAGAATTTCAGCCCTGCAATTGCACTTCAGATTTCGGCCTTGCAATTTTTGGCCTCCTGCAACTAGCAACAACAAAACCCTAACTTTGCATGTGTATAGAGAGAGAGAGAGATGATCCCAAGAAACTTCAACTTCCTTTCTTACTTTCTTTGTTCTTCTAGCTCTTCTCCTTTTCTATTGTAGATTGAACTTGTGTTGGATGTGTGTCTCAAATGAGGTCGAGCTCCTTGTATTTATAGCCTTCTTGAGGGGTCGAATAGCCCTCCCTTAGGCCGACTTGTCCTTGACTGGGGCCGACTTGGTCTTGAAGAAATAAATGGTTTTTTCTTGACAAAATAAATATTTTCCTTTGTTACAATGAGTCCAAATGGGACTATAATACATGACATAAATTCTTCTTTGTCCTAGAAAGACCTAGAAAGACCTAGAAGCACGAAGAACATGCTTTTGACCTAGACTTGAGCATGAAACCCATGCTTTAAATAAAATATTTTTTTCTTTTTTCTTTCTTTATACAAAGTATACAATGTCATGATTACAACTAGGTCATTATGAAGACCGAACCTAGTTGCAATTTCCAACAATTATTAGAGGTGTGGCCCAATCCCCAAACATCCTTCAGTTCTTCATGATTCTCAAGGTGAAACCCCCCTAACTCTTGCCATCCCAATCATTGAGTCACACACTACCTCTGGAGTTGATCTCCTTTTATTTTTTTTGCTATTTAGTTATGCTACATAACATTTTTATTGACTAATTTATTTAGGTCATCATTACACTATAATACACAATTTCTATATTATTGAGTGTTACTTATTTTAACAGATTTTTGCGTGACAAACCTACTATGTTGTCATTATATGATAAGATGCAAAAACATAGTGCTGGGTGAGTGCTACACCAAAGATACTACATTTTGAGTGCTACACCAAAGATATTACATTTTTACAACGGGAAAATGGGTAGGACGATATGCTGTTTTGTTAAATTCACCAACCTTACTTTTGTCATGTGTTATTTTCATGTTTTGGAAGCTTACTTTGTATAAAAAATTTACATAATAAATTGAAAAAGCAAATGTTACACAAATTGTGGGTGCCACTGTAATCCATTGAAAAATATGGTGGGTGCAACACTCATTATGATTGGGGATTCAGAACCCCATTTTTTTTAAAATATATATTATTGCTTCAAAATTTAAGGAGAAATTGTAAGGTGATAAAGAATTAAAGGGAAAAAGGAAACTAAGATATTATAAGGAGATGACCAACTCAAATCTCGAAAATAACATACATCTCTGTCTTGGATAGTGTAAAGAAGAAAATGTTTAATAAACATTGTTAAAATAAGAAAAAATTCTCATGAGCTTTATAGTGAGACTAGACATTGGTCAATTCCCAAGACACCATGGTATAAAAGAATTTGTCAACTTTGCCACACTAAGAGGCTTGAAGATCAAAAGCAACTTCTTTTAGCTTGTCGAGCTTATACTTGTAGAAATTTAATGATCTGAACCCTTAACCCAATTCAAATTTTGCATGTGTTTATTTAGGCCCAACCCATATGTTAAGTCATGTTGATATAAGTTTCAGAATGCATTTATTGCAAACATAAAGAGTGCTTCTACTATTTTTCACTTTCCTAACAACTGATAATTAGCACAAAATTAAATGCAATATGAGACACTTGTTTTTGGTCAAGCCGACCCTAGAAAAATCCCACAACCTCTTGGGCAAAATCGGTCTTCAAGGAGGATTTCATTGCTTGAGAAAATTATTAATAAGTACATAAAAACACAGTACTTATCTCTCTTTTTGTTGTAGCATTAAATGTACAAATTCTAGAAATTTGCGCCCATTGAACAAATCAAAATTTCACAGATTTTTGTGCGCATAAATTCTCCATTTTTCCTCTGCTAAGCTCTTTGATTTAGTGTCCAGATTTTGCCTCGATTTCTGTGCTGAGATGTTGATTGTGCTGCCAAGACATTTGTGCTTGAATGTAGCAGAACAACTACTTGAAAGTCGTGCCTCATGTAGCTTCTATCTTGGAATTTGTGCCTTGAATTTTGGGGCTGAACAATGATGCTTCCTCCCTTGAATTTTGTTGTTGTTCCCCTGTAATTTGTGTTGCCTCTTCCTCTTAGAAATCGAGCTGCTGCTTGTACAGTCTCCTTGGGATTCAAGCTCCTTTCTTTTGGCTGCAAATTCTCCTCCTTGAAGTTTTCTCCGTAGCTCTCTTCTCCTCATGCTTTCTCAAGTGTGAAGTGAAGAATGATTTTCCTTTTCCTCTTTTGTCTCCTTGGAAAAGATTGAATTCCTAAACCTAAGATCCAATGGTTGAAATTTCATCCTCAAACCTCAAGATGAGTGGTTGAGATCAATTCTCTCAAATGAGGCCCCCTCATACATTGGTCCCATCACTTAAAAGTCTCCTAGTACCTTTTTCAAGTCATGTTCCTTTCCTAACTTTTCTCATAAAGTGATTTTTCACTTCACTTTAATATTAGTAAAGTACAGTTAGTACTTTTCACATAAAGTCACTCTATAAAGTACAAGTGACATTAATATTAGAAAAAGTACATGGTTCAACACTTTTAAGTACCTTTTCTAGCGATGGCAATTCATAAATGTAATTGAGACAAAAATCGTTAATGTGCTCAACTGCTCATTAGGCTAAAAGGGATAAAAGCCTAATAACACCTTTCCTTGGTACTATTTTCAACACTCCCTCTTACCTTGTAATATGTTGCTCACCACTCCCATCCAGTCTCTGAAAAATACATGCTTGCCCCTTGGCAATGATTTGGTGAGTGTCTGCTACTTGTTCATTTGTGGATATGTACTCAAGCTTCACTGCTCATCATTGAACCCACTCTCTGATGAAGTGGTATTAGATCTCTATATGTTTTGATTGGTCATGAAATATTGGATTCTCAGAGAATTTAAAACAACTTTGATTATCACAATAAATCATAGTTGGTCCCAACATCTGACCAAATAAACCATAAAGCATCTTGCAAAGCCCCAATGCCTCGCACCCTGCTTGACTAGCTGCCATATACTTTGCATTTGCGTGTTGTTCAATGGCACTGATCTCTGTTTCTTTTTGAACCATGACATAATTGCTGAGCCCGATGAGAAACAACATCTGAAAGTACTCTTCTGGTCACTAACACTACTAACCCAATCGAAGTTTGTGCAACCAATCAATCTAACTCCATCACATTTGACATAGTCCAAACCATAATCCACTGTGCCCTGTAAGTACCTCAACACATGTTTTGCAACCACCCAATGTACTCTCCTGGGCTCCATCATAAACTGACTCAATGTGTTGACTGCAAAACATATATCCAGTCTAGTGTTGATTAGATACATCAATGAACCGATCAGCTGTCGATACAAAGTGGGGTTCAACAATTCGGAATATGAAGCCGCTAACTTCTTTTAGTTGGCGATCGTAGGAGTAGACATAGGCTTGCAACCATTTATACAAAATTTCCTCAATATATCATTGGCATACCTACCCTGGCCCACGAAGATATGCCCATCCTCCTGCCAAACCTCCAACCCCAGAAAGTAATGCATCAACCCCATATTTGTCATATCAAACTCTGAAGCAAGATCTCTCTTGCAGTGTTGGATGAGTCTATCCTTCCCTGTAATAAAAAGTCATCCACATACAAAACCAGAATGAGTGAATCGTCACCTACCAAGATAAAATATAGGTTCGGATCTGCATCACTCTTCTGGAAACCCATTTGCTGCAAGTGGACATCTATCCTCTTGTACCATGCACTGGGTGCTTGCTTCAGTTCATACAAGTCTCTCTTCAACCGACACACATGAGACTCACTCCCATGCAACTCAAAGCCTCAGGTTGCTCAATGTACACCTCCTCCTGTGTAACACCATTGAGAAAGACGGACTTCACATCCATTTGGTGAACCCTCCATCCCATCTCAGCTGCTATAGATATCACTGCTCTAATGGAAGTATAACAAGCAACCAGTGTAAAGGTCTCCTCATAGTCAACTCCCTCTACTTGAGAGAACCCCTGCGCCACAAATCGAGCTTTGAACTTCTCCACGCTGCCATCTGCAATATGTTCGATCTTGTAGAGCCATCTGGAAGTCACCACTGACTTCCCATCAGGACGTGGTACTACCTCCTAGACATCATTCTTCATGATAGAGGCATACTCTTCCAGCATGGCATCACTCCAGATTTGTTGATTGGTAGCCTCCTCAAAACTAGCTAGCTCTGTCTCCACAACATCTGCCACAAAGCCACCCAACCTCTCTAGTGGTCTGCTCTCCCTCATTGACCACTTGGGTCTCCCCGCTGCCTCCTGAGCCTCCTTCAGGGTCTCCCAAAGCCATCTTGGCTTCCTTTTCCCTGCAGTAGTCTCCTGTGGTGGTTTGGGAAAATTCTCAGCTGGTGCCTCTCCTCCTGGAGAGGAAGGCTCTGCTATAACCAATGGACATCCTGAACTCTAAGATACTGTGCCTGATGAGCCTGCACTAGGTGATCTTGAACTATTTGAACTTCTACTCTATGAACTAGTCACCCCTAAAGAAGGTGAACCTCCTGATCTTGATGCACCCCGTAATCTCAACACCCTGATTTTTCTCCTTGTCCGGTTCTCCACAAGAGCGTTAAACTCTTGGAATCTCCGGAAGACATCATCCTTGGTCTTCAAGAAGTAAATCGAGGTCTTCTTGGAGTGGTCATCAATGAAGGTCACATAATACTCATATCCACTCAATGAAACATAAGACGTAGGACCACATACATCAGAATGGATTAAATCAAGGATACCTGTAGCTTTGTTGTCACTGCTCGGGAAAGGTGTCTTGGTGTACTTTCCCAAAGCACACCCCCTGCACACATCATGATGCTCTGTGCTGAAGTCAGGCAAACCTGTAACCATCTCCCTCAACAGCCTTAAAGCTCCATTGTGCAAGTGGGTCATCCTCATGTGCCATAGCTCACATAACTCACTGCTACTGGTTTGCGCTACCATAGCTCGAAGAGGCTGAAACATAAGTCTGTATAGTCTCCCACTACGAGCTCCAATCACACGAGCAAACTCGATACTGGATCCTCTGGGATATATCAACACTTGTGCCTTTCGGAACAATACCTCAAACCCCCTGTCCTCCAAGCTTGAGACTAATATCAAACTCTTCTTCAAACCTATAACATAAAGAATATTTGTCACCTTCAGAAGAGGTAACGACTCCCTCTGAAATGAAACTGTCCCCATTCCAACTGCTTTGAATTTGGAGTTGTCTCCAAGCAAAACATCCAAGTCAACATCATCCTCTAAAAGGCTCGTGAAGTGCTTTCTAACTCCGGTCATATGGCCGGATGCTCCATTGTCTATGAACCATGAACAAGAAGATGTGACATGAGTGGCTAAAATCACCACCAAAGCACACTCTGAATCAAATATAGCCACAAAATGCCCAAGGACCTTTAGGTGCTTGACCAAAAGGACCGGAGGGGAATCTTGAAAAAACCTCCGCCAAGAGAAAATGCTGAGTAGGGGCGGGCTTGGGGCTACGGGCTCTGATATCTTTCTTTCTAAAGGCGGATATAGTGGACAAGAAGGGCACTAATTATGGAGGAAAAGAAAAAGGAATTCCCCAAGGGAGCCCTACCTCTCCAATCCTTATGAACATATATCTGCATCAGCTGGATGTTCTCGTGGAAACATTTTTAGCGAGGTCTCCCTACGCCCATTACGTCCGCTACGCGGATAACATACTACTCGTTTGCAAACATCCACATCAACTGGAGCTGCAACTCCCTGTTTCTTCTTACCCTTATTGTTGGGACATTGAACAACATAGTGACCCATCTTCCCACAAGCAAAGCATTTCACTTTGCTCATGTCCTTCTCCTTAGTCTTCCGCTTCCCCTTCTCCTGCTTTGCTCCACTAGAAGACCCTTTCTTGACCTTCTTACCCTTCTTTCCTTTTGCCGCAAGAGCAACATTCCCCTCTTCACCTCCCCCACCACTCTTGTTGCCCCACTTTGCACTCCTCATCTCCTCTTGGATGAAATCGTCCGACATCCTCCTCCAACCAGGAAAGTGCTATTTGGCCACCAAGCCATGGATAAAACCATCCCATTTCTCGGTGAACCCATCTAAGGCAATCCTAACGAATGCTCCTCTGGAACAGCCTGTCCAATGGTATTTAACTCATCTTTCATGTGTGAGACTCTGGTGATGAAAGAGCTCACACTGTTGGTCTTGGTTATCTTGGTGTTACGTAACCTTTGTCTCAACACCATCTTCCTGTTCTCATTAGAACTCTAGTGTAAAGAGACCAAGGACTCCCACATTTGATAGGCATATCTCATCCCTAAAACATGAGGGAATAAATAGTCCTTGATGGCATCTAGAAAGATCCTCTTTGCCTTCACATTCTTCCCGTTGAACTCCACCAACTGAGCTGGATCAGTGGGTGCTTGTACAATTGCTTCAACAACATCCTAAACTTCGACTTCTTCCAGTAAGCGCATAATTCTCTCCTTCCACAGGCCAAAGTTTTCAGCCCTGCTAATCTGTCCTCTACTCTCAACCTAATAGCCATGATCCCACAACCAACAATATGGAGGAAATTTGTGAGTTAGAGCATTCCTCCCTGTGAACTTCTGAAGTCATTGGGTTTCTGACAAGGTTTTGGTTCACTGTAGCAGAATTAAATGCTTGCTGCCCTCTTTATCAGCTGACTGAAATTTGAGACCTGAGTTTCAACTTTGCTCTGATACCATGTAGAAATTTAATGATCTGCACCCTTAACCCAGTTTACAATTTTGCATGTTTTTGTTTAGGCCCAACACACATGTTTTGTCATGTTGATATAAATTTCAGAATGCATTTATTGCGAACATAAAGAATGCTTCTACTCTTTTTCACATTCCTAACAACTAATAATTAACACAGAATTAAATGCAAACATTCACATATATGAGACGCTTGTTTTTGGTCAAGATAACCTTGGAAAAACCCCACAGGAAATTTGTGAGCTAGAACCTTCCTCCCTCTGAACTTCTGAAGTCTTTGGGTTTCTGACAAGGTTTTGGTTCACTGTAGCAGAATTTAATGCTTGCTGCCCTCTTTATCAGCGGACTGAAATTTGAGACCTGAGCTTCAACTTTGATCTGATAACATGTAGAAATTTAATGATCTGCGCCCTTAACCCAGTTTACAATTTTGCATGTTTTTGTTTAGGCCCAACACACATGTTTCGCCATGCTGATCTAAATTTCAAAATGCGTTTATTGCGAACATAAAGAATGCTTCTACTCTTTTTCACTTTCCTAACCACTGATAATTAACACAGAATTAAATGCAAACATTCACACATATGAGACGCTTGTTTTTGGTCAAGATAACCCCGGAAAAAACCCACAGCCTCTTGGAAAAACCGATCTTCAAAGGACGATTATATTGCTCGAGAAAATTATTATTAAGTACATAAAAACATTGTGCTTATCTCCCTTTCTGATGTAGCATTAAATGTACAAATTCTGGAAATTTGTGCTCATTGAACAAATCATATTTTCACAAATTTTTGTGCCTAGATTTTCTGCATTTTTCCTCTTCTCAGCTCCTCGATTTCAGTGCCCAAAATCTACCTTGATTTCTATGCTGAAATGTTGGTTGTGCTACCTCGAAATTCGTGCTAGAATGCAGTAGAACAACTCCTTGAAAGTTGTGCCTCATGTAGCTTCTATCCCAAAATCCGCGCCTTAAATTTCAGGCCTGAACAATGTTGTTTCCTCCCTCAAAATTTGTGCATCTTGCCTCAAGATTCATGCCTCCTGCTTCAAAATTCGTGCTAAGTATTTGCTGTTGTTCCCTCGATTTTCATGCTGCTGTTCCTTTGAAATTTGTGCTACCTTTTCCTCCTAGAAAATCGAGCTACTACTTGTACAATCTCCTTGGGATTCAAGCTCCTTTCTCTTAGCTTCAAATTCTCCTCCTCCTTGAAGTTTTCTCCTTAGCTCTCTACTCCTCATGCTCTATCAAGTGTGAAGTGAAGAATGATTCCTCTTTTGTCTTATTGGAAAAGATTGAATCCCTAAGCCTAGGATCCAATGGTTGAGATTTTATCTTCAAATTTCAAGATTTGGTTGATATCAGTTCTCCCAAATGAGCCCCCTCATACATTGGCCCCATCACGTAAAATTCTCCTAGTATTTTTTTCAAGTTGTGTACCTTTTCTATTTTTCTCATAAAGTGAATTTTCACCTCACCTTAATATTAGAAAAGTACCCTTAGTGTTTTTCACATAAAGTCATTTTATAAAGTACAAGTGACTTTAATATTAGAAAAAATACATGGCACAACACTTCTAAGCACCTTTTTTAACCATGACATTAATATAACTTATAAATGTCATTGAGGCAAGTCATTAATGTTCTCACTTGGGTAAAAGGGATAAAAGCCTAGTAACACCTCTCCTTGGTACTGTTTTCAACAATACTCACGTTAGATCTAATTTTCAAAATATTTGTCACACTACCAATTTAAGCCAACAAAACTATAGTGATCTTGGAATGCTTCTCTTAATGCTTTTTGAGCAAATAAATAAAATTCTAAAGAATTGTTCATTAAAATTTCAATTTTATATTGAAAATTTGAAAACAAAGAAATAAAATCTCAGACGATTCATAACATCATAGATTTTGGAATTGATCAGGGATTTATAATTCTAACCTTAATTTCTTTATAAATATATATTTAAAATTTTAATTTTATATTGAAAATTTAAAAACAAAGATGAAATATCAAACGATTCATAACATCTTCTGTACAAATGATACATAATAACATGCAACAAAATAAGTACCGACCATGGTACAGAAGAACATGAAATCAAATAGAGGTGTTGCATGATCTTCTATGCATGGGTTACTGCTTATTTTCCTGTACATGGAATGATTGCTAGTATTATTATTTTGTGGGTTAGGATTTATTGTTGCAACATTTTATCTCAGTCTAGCCTCTTAGTGTAAGGCTCATCAATTTTAAATTTTTATTCAAAAAGAATTTGGGTGTGCTAACAATTTAATTGTCAGTGCTAATTTGAAAATGTCAAATAAAGGCGCTGGCGGTTGGATTGCCAGCGCGAATTCAATAAGTATCATAATAAAGCGCTGAAAAATCAAATATTAGCAGATATTTAAATTTCTAAATAAGCGAACGCTGGAAAATCAGTTTTCCATACAACCTATCATTTTTTGAAAAACGACATTGACAAAAAGAGGTTTTTGGAGGGAAGGAGCTGATTAAAAAATCTCTCTTAGTTTTCTAACAACTATCATGGTTTGAGAGATTCAGATGTATCTTTGAGGCCTATTTTTCTAGATTTTTTGAAATTTTGTTTCATATTAAAATGCCAAGTCAACAACTGAAGGCCACCTCGTCAAATTCGACTTGGGGATTAGATATTATCTCCTTGATTTTTTTGATTTAGTAAGCTATAGATAGATGAAGAGGTTTGAGATCCATTATTTTTGGATCTTGAACAATTTGTAAGTAGTCTATAAAGACTATCATTTCTATAATGTACAGGGTTGGGATTTGGAGAAAAGAATTATAATTGGTGTATGTGCTCTGTTTCGTTTATTAATCACAATTGACTAATGATTAGAAAAACGTAGTATGTCAATGCTAAGAATTCATGTATTGATGTGCCCTAGTCAGTTTCGTGGTGAATGTGTTTTTCCTCAGTTATTTTCATTAAATGTTTTTCTTCTTTATGCTTGGATGAAGGTATAAGAAGTAGAATTCATGCTTTACGTTCATGCTGTCTTTTGCATTCAAGTATCGCTTTTCCATCTAAACCTAAAAAGAATTCATCTATCAAATGCTCTGTTTTAAAACAATGTTTTGTTCATTTTTGCCACCACTTTCTATAGCAATTTTGTCTAAGGATATGTCAATTATCTTGCTCTTAGCCTCTGTGACTACAACCTGTATCCTAGTGACCATTGATTAATTTGCAATTTCTATGACTCCATGCCCAAGGATACACATTCTTTGCCTTACCATCATTTCCAAAACCCTACTGAACTCATGATCTAGCCACTATACTAAAGACACAACCAATTGTTGAGGTGACATTGGGTAGTTGAATTATAAAGGAGAGCCCCCTCTTCGAGTTGAAGGGGCTAGCCTTTGGTGCTAAAGTTGGTTTGAAAGAGTTATCTTAGGGGTTTTTCCTTTACAACCAAGGGAAAATTTCTAAGTGATAACATTTTGGTGCTGTTGTCGGGGAACGAAAGTCAAATCATCTTGGGAAAGAATGATAAAGATACAGATCTACTCTCTTTTGTGAATAGAAAAGGCTGCACATCATTCACTTGGCAACTCCACTTTCAGTAGGATCTAGAATTCATAGTATCATTGGCGACTCCACTGTCTCAAAATGGATTCTCAATCTGTAAGGTATGATTTGATGAATCATGCTCATAAACTTGGCTTTCCAAATCGTTTTCCTCGTACTTGCCAAGATTTAAAGATATGGAAGATGATGATGCTTCTCTTCATTTGGTTAAGTTTCATATGCATATACGTAGACTTGGGGTTAAATTGCATGAGGATTCTTTGATGAAAATATTCATGGTCTCTTTGGAGGGAAAGGCACAGTCTTGGTATGAAAGTTGCCAACTGATAGTTTGTATTCCCTTACAAATTTTCACACAGTGTTTTATGAGAAATACAAAGAACATTATCCTTCCTTGTTGCTGGTGAAAAACTATTGTGCACATTTTGAAAAATTTATTGAACATTTGGAAAGTATTTATGGTGGCGAGGAGTTCATGGACGAAGAGATTCTAGAAGTTTGTATGAAACTTCTTTCCAACACTATGAATAGAAATTAGAGCATAACAATTATGATATCCAAGGAAACTGCCAATAAACAGTAGTTTCTTCTCTAGAAATATTTTTTATGAGTTACCTACTTCCACCAATCATTTCATTCAAAATGAGTTTCCAGAGGAATTTGGCGTCAAGGGCCAAATTCATTAAAGATGGATATCTGATTCTCTCTGCACCATATTTTTGGCATTCTCACCATTGCTCAGTTGACTAGATGGAATTTTTTGGAATTAGACTTACTAGTTTGCCACAAAATTTTTCCAATTTGTTGATCCATAACCAATCTAGTCCTCACTGGCAGTAAAAGAATTGGAAACGGAAAAAGAGGTCTAGATAGGGCATATTTAACTAATACCAGTCAACCATAAGGATTTAAAAAGTGCACACACTGTTGTGTGAATTTAACTTTAATTTTGGAATTGAAGTGAAGCTAGGATGGATGGGGAAATATTTTGAGGTTGATTGGCATTCCTAAACACAGATCATTTGTCATATTCTAGAATTATTTATTATTAAGTTTTGTTGTCTTGAGCGTTTAATTTGGGATAGAGAATTATTAGTTGAGAGGTTTGTGGAGAGGTTGTAGAGAAATTGTTGAGAGATCGTAGGAAATGATTCAATCGAGCATTGGCTCATGGGCATGTATAAATATTGGTCTTTTTTAATGAAAATGTTTGGTCTTATTATTGTTGAATTTGTGCGTTGCTCCTTTTATGTTAGTGTAATAGTTCTTCAGTGGCCAGAGTCAAAGCATCAAAGGGTCTATAAAGTATCTAGTTATCGGATATAGATAGACTAGAGACATGGGCAATGGCTGCAATGGTAACTTGCATATTAGGTAGTCATTCACTCTATAAAGTATTTGGAGGGTAGATGCTTTTGGTGGAGAATGTTTTAGTAGGGACCTATTGTGTGTGGGGCCAGATGGTGCTGATGGCATTGAAGTGCCTATTGAATTTTTGTTGGATATCAGAAGGCGAGAATTGTGCTTTGGGGACTGTATTATGCTCTTTTTTAACCTTAAAAGGATATGAATGGTTCAACCTCATCCAGATCTAGGATGGGGGTCTATAAGAGCATAGGATGTGGTGATGGGGACACCTTATGTGACAAGTGGCAAGGTTGAAAGTGTTATAGTCAAAGTTCTTTGAGCATTGGGACAAACTCCCAATCTATATTGAGGATTACCTTGAATCAAGAATGAACTTTTAGGGTGACCTTGAGTTGCCACTATCACTTAGATCATGGGGCCTAGACGGTAAGTAACATAGGTCTAGGTAAGGATTGCATGGAGGAACAAAATGATTTGGTATTTGGTAGTCACACTTTATTCCATTCATTGTGTGGATATAGCATTGATGAGGCCAACAAGACAAATGCCAGAGAGGATGGGTGGTGGTTTTGTTGATCTACGACCATCGGGGTCTAGGAGATAACAAGAACAAGAACAAGAAGGATTACATGAAGAGTGTTGAAGATGGAAGAGCGTTGTCGATTATGTTGACCAATGTGGGGGGGGTGAGGAGGGCATGAGCTAGGTGATAGGTTTATAGATGCATGCTTAGGGATATCATTAAAGTGGCACCCACTACTGCATAGAGTAATGATGGTTAGACAAGTGGTTGAAGATATTTCAGTTGGGGACATGGTGCCATGGGCACTCAAGCCTCCTTCAAAGGAGGACTAGGATATGTGGCTTGCATGCCCCCATTTTTTGATGTATTATGCATGCTATGGACATGCCAAACGTGTTGACACAGGCACTCGAGCTTCCTTTAGAGGAGGACTAGGTTATGTGGCTTGTGTGCCCCCATTTTTTGATGTTTTGGACATGCCAAATGTACATAGAGTAGTGGGGAGGGTTCTTGGTAATCCTTGTGTGTGGTAGTGATCTCTCTCCTCTATGGCTAATGAAAGATGAGATGGTAATGAAGAATGTGGAAAAACATCTTGAATTTTATAAGCAAAATAGTGGTTATCTTTGATATGGTCAAAATATTCAAATATGGTTATTTGACCGAATCAAATTTAACTGTTACTTGATTAATTTATGATTTTCTTTTTTGGCCTAAAATTCAAGAGGAAAGAGTCATAAATAGAGGTTTATGATTTTTATTAAGGGTAGGCAACTTAGGAAAAACTGGTTTTCTAAGCCATTTTAATGATATATGAGTAAATGTAATGAAAATAACTTTGGATAAGTGGTTCCTTGGGCTATTTTCATGGAATACTAGTGTAAAAGTGGGTTTAAACATGGGAAACCCATACTACAATGGTGTATTTTGGTATGAGTATATGCGAGTACAATTACCTTTATATCTTTTATGACTCCTTTAAGCTTTAGGGTCTTAGGTTGTGGTTTCCTTGTCATGGTTGCCAATGGAACTGTATGTTTGCTTTTTTCTTTTCGTGGATATTGGATTTGATCAACTTTTCCAAGATGTGGCAGAATGTATTTTGCAATTGGTTGTATTTGGTCTTTTGGAGTAATTGTTTCTCCTTGAAGTCCGTCTTCTTCAGTTCTATTTTGTTGGACACATGAGATTGAAGCTAGTGATAGTCAGAATCTGAGTTGTTTGTTATAGTGATTTCATTATCTGGGCTTTCGACTTATACTTACTTCCCATCCACTATTCTAGAGTAGTGTAATGATATGCATGTTGGATTTTAAGCACAATCACAGGATGTAAGTGCAAAAAAATACTAGACTAGCTACTCACAAAACAAGAATGAAGAGAATAAAATTGTTGAGAAATTGACTAATGAAGGAAGAAGACAATTCAAATTACTCAAAGTCGGATGATATACAATATATGAGACTCTTGTGGAAGCCAACCAATTCGAATTAGGTTGGGGGTTCCATGTGCATGCACTTCATATAACTCAAAAGTACTTTCCTTAATTGGCAAATGAGTCAAAATTACTCTGGAAACATAATAGTAGGAAAATATCGTAAAATGGAGTGAATTGGAAGTAATATGAGCTGGAAATAAGTTAGAATTGATTAATAACTCTCACATGCAAAAAATTAACCAATTAAACTAGGTTAAAGCCCAAAATATGACTAAACGTCAACTAACAAGGGGAGGAGAGAGAATAATGGCAATTAACTATTGCAAAGTAGAGAGAAGGTGTGTACTCACTTTAGGAAGGACTATGCATGAGGTAGTACGAATTTATGGAGTGGAATTATCCAAGTCATCCTCCAATCAATGCCACATGTCATCCTAGATGGCACCTCCGCCTAAAAATAGGCCAACTAAAAATAGAAAATCTTAAAAATAGAAGATGTGCCAAATGATAGGGAATGTCTAGTAGTGAATGGAAAGTGGTCGTATGTGCCCCTAATAATGCAAGGAAAAGGAAGAGGGTTTGATGATGGCTAGAGTTGAGGTCCTAACGAGGCCCTAATGAACCACTAAGTGCAATGTATTCATAGCTTGGAGTTCAATTTTTAGCAATGCCCTAGAGTCCAATTTCTACCACACCACTAACAACAATTGTTTTCCTTCATTTTCTCCTTCTTTGACTGGCGATATTTATTGGTGTTGTAATCACTTGTTGCACTGCAATTGGTTGTCTTCTTTGAGAATCCAAAAGCTATCTTATTTTGAGTACTGAGCTTTCTTTTTATTATCTTTGCCATGTTTTTGGCTTCAACTAAGTTCTTAGGTCTTGATAGTCTTCATTGGCTGTGAATAATGGGTTTTAACTTTTAATCTTTAATTATACAATTTTGAGCAGTTGATCTTGTGTAAGGTTTGGGATTTTAGTAGCTATGACTTGCCGTTTATGGGTGTGTTCATTAATTGTTATTGTTTGTTGTAAATGAGTGAACCTAGTAAAGGTGTCATCTTATCTCTTTGCCATGCAATCTCCTCAGAAGATCTATGAATATTTGTTAATTAGCAGATAAACCACTCATTTTCTTTGACCAACAGGTGAACCGATCATAAGCGTCACCTTCTAAGTTTAGTGAAGCCGTCAATACTTTTTCTAGTTTGTTAGTAGGTGGGTTTGTAGCATGTTTCCCTTCAATTTGATTAATCCACATGATAACTTTTCTATCGTCTAGTTCATCATATCTATATATCGATTTTGATTTTATTTAGACAATCCATTTTATCTTGATATCTTTGATAACTAGAGCTAGATGGGTTTGGAATTAGTGGTGGTCTTTGGTGGGTCAAGGGTTGTGTAAATAATGCATCTACGCCTTAACTTTGATGGTCAAATCTCTCATGATGATGTTTAAGTATCCTCAGTGTTTAATCCTTGTCTTTCTCATTTTTTGTAGGGGTTGCCTTGGACTCTTCTATTTATCTTTCAATTTTGTCTTCATTTTCTATTAATTTGATGATTTGGTCTCTTAATTCTTTTTGCCCTCTCTCCTTCTCAATGTTGATGATTTATCTCTACATCGGTTAACATATACAATTAGCCTTTTTTTAGTAGACCCCACTTTTGAGTCATTAGATTTCTTTATATACTATGCATAAAAAGTATTGAAAATGATTTTTTTTATATAGCTTAAATAAATTTATTTCTTGAAAGTAATAATTTTGTACGTATGTACAACGGTACGTTTGAAAAGGTAAAAATAAAAAGAGGTGTGACTTTTAAGCTATCCCTTGAAAAAAATTTGAGCAATTTATTAGAGCTTGTACGAATTCCGGAATGATTATGGCTGCATCAACAGATACATAGATGGTGGCTTGTACAGAATGTAAGAGTATGGTTGGATTAGTGTATGGATTGACGTATGCTGAGAATTGGCGTATGCTGATATGATAGCTAAGTGTACGAGTGCAGACAGCTGCAGCAATGTGCAATGGCAAATTGTGTAGAATGATGGCAGATTGTGTGGATCTGGCAGCAGTGGCAACACAAATGGTGTAGGCTAGAACCTCTGCTAATTGACAGCTGTGTACGATGACTGTAAACTTTTAATTGACAGCATGCACAATTACTCGTATGGAATTAATTAATACTGTACAAAATTGATTTGATGATTGCAGGAGTGATATGGACTGATAGCCCTGATTATGGATTGATTGTTATATAGGGGCTGATGTGCAGATTGAAGGTTGTGTGGAACTAATTGAGAATTGGCCAAATCAATGGCTTTGATACCAGCTATATGTCACCTTGTTCGAATTCGAATTCGAGTTCGACAACCTTGAAGTTTGATAAAAATTCGACAGTGAAAATATTTGTAATAAAATTCGGCATTAATTTTGACATACTAAAAAATTTAAGAAAATATATAATAAATGAAGATGAAAATGAAAATATATGTAACTATACACATGAATGCAAGGAACAAAGCATTTAGCTCAACTGGAAGTACCAAAACCACGGAAATACCAAAAATCACGCAGCCTGCATTTAGCCATCGAATTTCAATGACTAATTTTTAAATTCACATCCGCGAAAATCATTTGAATTTGAGTTTGAATTCGAAATGGGGTTCGATTTTTGAGTTCAGCAAATCTGAACCGAATTATTTTGACTGGGCTTAAGATTCGATGAATTTTGACCCTGAAATTCGCTGAATGACGTGACACAGGATACCAGATGGGATAAGTGAACTGTTTTTTGCTGATTGCAAGGAGATTTCTGCAAGTATAGAAAATATTGAATGATAAATGATTAATAGAATGATAAGAATGATGATTATAATGAGCCTCATGACGGTATGCTTATAGCCTTATACACATTGACTGGTCATGAGGGAAAGAGGTATGTGCCCTTTGACCTTTGATTAGCATAATTATATTATTATTATTATGTTCATAACAGGCAAAAAAAATATATTTGCATAAATATCATCCCTAGTGCAGTTTGTTCATAGTTCATACAGAAATGAAATATAATCTCCAATGCAATAATATTTACAAAGGACATTCAAAATATGTCTCCAAGGTGTTTTAGTACAGTGTATCTGGACAACAACCAAACCATCTACTTGACCATGAACTGTCAGCATTTTTCCTCGGTCTATCAAAATGCAGCCAAATCAGTTCTCCAGGCATAGAGACATGGGTGCCTTTTGAGGAGCCTCGATAACTTCAAATTTGCATTCTATTAATTATTACTATCATGACAAACAATTTACAGGATATTGTTCTGTAGAGTCGGTCCAATTTTGTAAAAGTCCAGAATGAAGAGATTTATGTTGCAAAGTACAAGGACATTAATTTTCTTTATTAGCATTATGATAGTTAACAATAAATCATAACAATAAATATAGGATAATGTGAGCTATGTGCAGCATGTTTGAAATGTTTATGGAAACAAGAATCTTTGGTGATAACTTTAGAAACGGTGCTCTCATATCTATACCTCTCGTCCTCTTCAAGAGGGCTGATTCATCTTCCTGCTGCACGTCTTTTCTGGGATGTTTCATCTAAAGACTAGGGTTTGCTAGTTGTAGGTTTATTCTGATGTTGCAATTTGGTACTATTGATTTCTCTAATTAAAGCACAGATGGCCATTGCCTTCCATTCTCACAATTATCTATTTGATAAACAGGGCACTACTTGGCGACAGAGTATTGAAATTACTATCAGGTGCATGCTACCTCCCACACCCGGACAAGGAGGCTACAGGTGGTGAAGATGCTCACTTTATTTGTACAGATGAGCAAGCTATTGGGGTTGCTGATGGTGTTGGAGGTTGGGCTCAGATGGGTGTTAATGCTGGTGATTATGCTCGTGAACTCATGTCTCATTCTGTTGCTGCAATTCAAGAGGAACCCCGAGGTTCTATCGATCTTGCTAGGGTCTTGGAGAAAGCTTACTTAAGTACAAAAGCCAGGGGATCATCAACAGCTTGTTTATTGGCCCTGTCAGATCAGGTAAGTCTTTGCTTCAACCACTGTGTTTCTTACAGTTTCCAGATACACATACTATACAGTAAGACAAAAGTACATTTCTGAAAAGTCCATTATGGCCCCATTATGGAAGTATACATCTCACAAGTATAAATTAGTTAATAATATTTGTATTAACTAGTTACTAATATTAATATTGATATTAGTAATTTTATCCCTGAGTGGCGTTTACAATTGCCAGTTGATTGTATTCTGTAATTACCATTTGATTCTCTGCCACCTTCGGCGGGGCCTCTTTATCTGAGTCTGAACTTTCGGATGCATGAGGTCTTTTAATGCCCGCCCATCTCAGAGTTAGATTCTTTGTTCTGCTGTGCTGGAACTGAGGTTGTTACTACTGCTGTGCTTTGAATCATTGTTCCCTTCTTCTCAACCCCTCCATCCACAGATGCTCCTTGTGATTTCTGGGTATCCATAGAGTTCTGCATTATTTTATGTTCCTCTTTGTCTGAGGAAGGTTGCTCCTGAAACTGCCAACCCTTTGGCTTTTGGGGTTTTTTCTTTTTTCTTTTTGGATATTTCTTTGCCTGTGGACACAAGTTTTGTAGATGTCTAGTCTGAAGACATATACGACATTGGAATGCCGTATTTTCAAAATCTAATAGCTGGGTCCATTGAAAGGTGTTATGAGTCAGGTTGTTACAATCAAGTAAACCCTTACTATGGTCAACTTCTACACATATCCTGACAAAAGTAAAATTTCCCTTTGAAGGGTTATCCAGATCCATCTTTACAAACTTCCCCAAAGTGTTTTCAATTCCTTCTAGAACTTGGTGGTGCCAGAAAGGCAGAGGAAGGTTATGTATCTTATCCAGAGTGGCATTTTGGAAACCACCATGGTATTGGCATCAAACCTTGGAAACCATGGGGTTATAAAAAGCGCTGCGCTGCCCCAAAACCATGGGCCTTCATTTAAGGCGAACTGCACATCCTGCAAGTTAGCAAATTGTACAACAAAAACACTCCTTGAACACAAGTGGATTTCACAATTTGAGGTCCAATTTGTACATATCCAATGATGTAGATCCTTCGCTTTGGGTCAAAAACTGTTAAATCTACAAGTGATTGCTTGAGATTGGAGGTTGGAGAACCATTTTGAAATTACTGCCATTGTCTGGACCTGATCTATTTGTTCCACGATGTAAGGTCTAGGAATATTGGTATTTGGATCAGATTTGTTTTGTGGCTCAACCTTTCTCTTCACTGCACCTTGAAACAATGCTGGACCCTTAGGGTTACTGGGACCTGGCATGCACCCCTCAGCCACAAAGTAATAATGATATAGGAGTTTCTTTTGATTCTGTAGTCTTGCAGAGATCTACCCATGTAAATCAGATTTTGAAACTCTATCGGAATACCCAATCTATTTTGGATCTGCTCCTTCAGATCTTGCACCAGATCTCCAGCCTTTACCCTTACAAGAACCAATTTCCCATCAAGGTTTTAGACAAATTTGAAAGGATTCCCTCTTTACCAGATCTGATTGACAACACTCCTTCCCGTTCAGCATTTGAGATATATCTCCCGTCTTCAGAGATTTGAAGGGGAGCCTAAAAAATGCCCCCAGATCTGTAGATAGGGCAAAATTTTCCTCCAGATCCAGAAGAGTAGATAACAGATCCTTGGCTAAGATCGTTTTTGCAGTGACTTGCTTCCATGAAATCACAAAAAACAACCCCCACAAAACATGTTTTTGGCTGCACAAGAAGATGAAAACAAAGCAAAATACTACCGGCTCTGGCTGCGAGGCCTGTTGAGAAATCTAGGGCATAAAATTTAAGGTTATTTAAATTTGATTTCTCCTGAATCCATGACATTTTCTTGTGACATTATTATTATTATTTAGTTCTGTTTTATCATCAAGACAAATGCCAACAAGTCTATAAGAAGATCCCAACACATACACAAGGACACCAGATGTAGGCTGCTAGCCAGGGCCAACAGGGCCAAAACCTCTCCTTGAGAGGAAAACCCACGAAAATATCTTCTTATAGAATTTTAATGCAGACTCCCAAGACCTTGACGTTGACCTTGACCAAACCCCAAGTGATGAGCTAGCCAAAACCTTAAAGAATATCTCTTCACAAGACTGAGGAAACTCTAGTTCCTCCTTCAAAAACTCTCACGTGTGAGCAGGCAGATCTTGAAATTGCTTCCTTTCTTCTTTTCTTGGCTTCCACTGAAATTCACTCCTCCTTTCCTACTTCGTTGGATCAAACTTCCTCTAATTCTCTTGCTGGATCAAAGATATATTACTTGTTGGATCTATATGCAAACGAGGAGTGCGAGTTCCTTTATATAGGCTTTGCTTGAGGATGAATTGGGCCACCTTGGGCCAACTTGAAGAAGGCTAATCCACTCATCACTTGGAGGCTTCTAGACAATACAATTTATATTTATTATTTTTCTTTCTTGATACATAAGCCCTCCAAGGGCTAGTACATCATGACCTTGACCTTTTGACTTGTCAACAAGACCCCTAGAGCACTCAATGGGTTCGTTGACCTAGGACCACAATATGATGGGCAAGAAACCCATTTCAATAATAATAATTTTTCTTTTCTATTTCTTTTGACAAGTACATCAATGATTGTATCAAATCATGACTCAAGTACAAATTATGAAGACCGACACTAGTTACATTTCAACACTCCCGCTTAATTAGGGCGGTATTCATAATTGACCACAGGTATAAGGACAATACTCGTTGAAATATTCTCATAAGAAGAGTCAGATTGGTAAGCCATTTTAAGCATCAACATTATGATCAATATACAACCAACTTGTCAACATAGCAAGTCCTTGACTAACACGCTCTATCTCTCAATAGATCAGAGCCCAATGCTGGGAGGTTTTATGTGGGACACCACACTACCTCTAAGGCACATACCCCATCCGGAGGTTTGCAAGGTATGTCCTTCTAGGACTATTCTTGTCTTGGATTTACACATCCTCAAGGAATTTCCTCTTCGACTACTCTTACCTATTAGATGCCCTACCTCATCCACAAATAGTATCGGTCACCAGACTACTTCCAATCTTGGATTCCAAATCTTCAAGGAGTATCTGTCTCAGATGCTTACCAGTCCTCTGGACGCCATTCTCTCCTCGTGGTCATCACTAAGACTTACGACTATTAGTCTTAGTCGAGTCTAGTGCATGACACATGAAGCAGAGAACTATATCTGTCACTCCATCTCAACCAAGGAGGTGCTCCCTTTCAACTAGGGAGAAGTGTCAATCATCAACTACTATAGTAGCTCTCAGAACTCTATTGTCATCATCACACATGCGAGCTTCTTTGAATCTTACAGGGCCCTGTATATACGACTTCATCATCATGGGGCCTTTCATCTTCATAACTCCTTTGTAGGGCATAAGCCATCTTCTTCATCACTTCTCTTCAACAAACCATAATGTTGAACCCGCAGTCATGTAATCCTTTTCTTCCTCGAAAAGTGATCTTTTAGTCCACATCTGGTTATCCTTCATACAACTACCTCTTTCAAGTCATGCTTAGTTTAGGATCTTCCATCCAATCACATGAGTACTAGTTATAGGTGACATTCTACTAGTGTTTTAAGATTCGGCCGGCTCGGAACCAATTTGGCCGAGTTGGTCCGAGTCAAGGCCTCACCAGGTCGACTCGGCCAGTGAACCGGTTTGGCCGGCCGGGTTATTACCAAGCCGACCGAGTTGTCTAACAACTCGGCCGACTCGGTAATAATTCGGCCGACTTGGCCGGGTTGGATGACAAAAGCCTGTGAATTAAAAAAAGAACAATTTTTTTGAATTTTTTGATTTTGGGGGACTCCAAGGTTTTCACGATGATACTTTAATAGTTTTTTGTCCCTAAAAGTTTATCTCGCTTGATCTTGAGAGGTTTGTTTAGGTGGTATCACATATGTAATAGAGATTCCTTAAGAGATAGCTTCATTCTTCTTCAAAACCTTCTAATAGGTTCTTTGCCCCTTTCTTAAGGCAAACCTAACTTTGTGGCCCCAACCTTGGCCCTCCAAAGATGAGCATCGAGCCTTGAGTTGATTCCACGTGATGCTACACCCCTTGATGAACCTCCAAATGCTAAAACACTAAACTTAAAAGCTTGGATGTTGGACTTTTTGATGATATGCCCAAATGGACTGAAGATGACCCCTGGCTGGCCTTGACCCTATTTTGGTGGATGGTGCCTTCTTTCAAAGCACAAATGAGGATGGTTATCATTGAAATGGCTTAGGAGGGCTAACACATCCCTCTTTGACGCCAATGCTTACACTTAGGGGTGCCATGTCACTCACATGCTTGAAAAGGGTGACATAGGTTCTCTCTTAGATGACATCATGGTGGAGGATGCACCTTTTGAAGATGTACACATGCACTTTGGAACTTTCTCGGAGTGAGGAACACTCTTGGACCCTTGTATTAGTTCCTTGATGACTTACAATCTATTTTGGAGGATAGCGCCATTTCTAGCCTCCTTGGTTATGTGTTTTTGTTTTGATCTCTATATCATCATCATGTATGTATTGGACAATGCACTGGGTGCCATTTTGATATAATGGATATATTCATGAGCCTACTTTGATCATATGTTGTCTTCTATCTATATTCTAATGCTGTGTGTTTGGAAACCTGAATGAAAATCTTAAAATTATGTTTTTTTATAAAAAAATAAATATTTAATGTATTTTTTACAACGACCAAGTCATTGAAATCGAGTCGACCAAGTCGCCCTCGGAGTTGGAGTCTGAGTCGGAGTCGCCCTCGACTGAGTCGGAGTCGGAGTTGGAGTTTTAAAACATTGCATTCTACAACCCTCTTTTGGTAGTACTGTTTCAACTCAACCAGATGAGTTTAAATATCAAAATGAACATCAAATGAAGTTACCCTTTTATGATGACCCTTTGTTATATCATCATCTTCATCACAAACTAATCATCATTTTCATCACAGACTAATCATTATCTTCATCACAAAATGTCTCCTTCTTGAACATCTGGAAAGTGATCAAGTCATGACCATCAAACCATCTGCAACCTGTTATCATATCTGTCATTGAGGTGTACATCAACGCCTCGGACCAAGTACCGAGGCAACAACCCAATCATATTCTTCTTAAAGTGAATCTTCTATATATAACATTATCGTGCAAAACCTAACAGTATATCATGTCTTCATTAACATCATGGTCTTCCTTCAAATTTTATTAGTCTTTAGCAGAACTCATCTCAGCCAGTCATCTAGCCCTGCTCCTCATGTCCAGAAATGAGATATATCGTGCATTAATCCAACAAGCTTCTTAAGAGGCTTGCTCCAAAAACATATAGAATGGATAACAATCATGATGGTCATTCTTCCTAGCTGAAGAAGTCACTTCATGACATTACAAAGGAGGATCCAAAAATGATCCTTATTATTTCTCTGTAACAAAATCTTTATATTGGCTAGCTCACTTCTATATCAGGTTTATGAATTCTATTGTACGCTGTTACTAATTCTTTTCAGGCATCCATAGTCCCATGATTATATAATGAATATATCTTTACATATCAAAGTGCCCAAGGATTCATGGGTCCCTACAATTCCCTCCTTCCATCATGCTTACCAAAATAGAGGATTTGCTCATCCTTCTTTCTTTACTTTTTGTGCATGCAACATTCATCATCAAGTACACCCAAGCGAAGTATACAATAACAAAAACATGATGTCAATCTGTAAATCTAGGGTTACCATGAGACTTAGAGGTTGAATTCCTAGGGTTTTCAAGTGTCAACCCTAGACCAAGGGCTCCATATATAACTTATCAGCCTTATCCATGCCTACTAGACATGAGCCCTAGATTGTGCACAAACCCTAAAGACTGAGGGTTAGGGTTTCTTTGAGGGAACATAGTTAGGGTTTCGATATGATTAGGGTTTTTACTTATACCAATGAAGGTTTTCAGATATAACACCTATATCAATAGTTTTAACAACAAACCCTAGTACCACTAACCCCACAATAGTTCATGTTGGACCCTTAACAAAAATATGCCATACATACCTCATGGTTACATACCTATAGTGACCTGCAATTTCAGATGCCATGGTTTCTTCATTGTTTTCCTTCAAGGTGTGCATGAACTCAAGATATCCTTCTCTGTATTTGCTTTATCTTTTTTTATTTTGTTGTTAGCAACAATAACCCTTTCCCATGATGGAACAAAATTGAGGTAAACTGGACCCTTCCTTTAAAGAGAAGACTATCACAATATCGTGACCCTACTTACTGCCTCGAGACAACTGCTTCATATGCAATAATTCTTCTTATGCCCAAGAATTTTCCACAAGTGCTGACTGTCAATAACTCAAAACTGTCTAGCACTTATAGTGTCACTATCACAAAGATGTGACTTCACCTTTTGCCTGTAGCCTCCTTTCCTTCCCAACGTGACCAAATATTCACTCATGTCTATATCCTAGGACTGGGGCTTCAATATAGACCCTTATTCAACAATTAAAACAATATTGCCATTGTAAATCAAAATATCCACAGGTCAGATCAACTGATATAAGTAGTTCAAACTATATATATATATATATATGGTGACCTTGTCAATGTGGAAGGCACAAATCATGGATCTCATATCACAGAGACTTATACCATCTCCATAGGTCAATGTATATTCTTATAATTGTAGGATGTGCAAATGCTTCAATCCTTTTATGCGAGTGTCTAGGACTGAGCCCAAAGTGATGGGCCTAATGATCCTTCGTGTTGAAATTTGGTACCGGAGGACAGGTGGTTCCCTTAGGGTTTGATCTTTGGCCTAGGGAAAAGTGTCCAAAAGAATTTAATTTTTCTCCTAAAGTGACTTTATAATTTTATAAAGTTAAATCTAATTTAAAAGTGACTTTAAGTGATAAAGTTATTAAGTCTAATTTTAAAGTGACTTTTATAAAGTCAATGAAAAATTAGAAAGGAAAAGTGACTTTGGAAATAAATGACTAAGTGGGTCTTTATTAAAGTGGGGTGAATTAAAAAATAGAAAGTGAGATTTAAATGAGCATTTAATCTCAACCATTGATCTAAATCTATTTCAGCCATTGGATTTAGAGATCACCCAAAAGTCACTTGAATCACCCAAAAGTCACTTGGAGTTATATTAAAGGAGGAAAATGAGGAAAAGGTCATTCATTCTTTCATGAGCAGATTGGGAGAAGGAGAGCAAGAGAGCAAGAGAGATTTCTGAGCAGGGAGGAGAAGGAGACAGCAGCTTGGCACATATTCCAAGGCAGCAGTTGAGCAGATTTGTATAACTGATTCAGCACATAGTGAAAGGCAGATTTTTGCACAAAAATCGAGGAGCAGTTTGCTGATTTTTCTGCAGACAAAACAGAGGCCGTACAACATTTATTGCTGTCCTATTTGCTGTAATTTCCAGATTGCTGTGAGGCACGGGAAAGGAGATAAGTTGTAAATTTGCTTGCTGATTTTTTGCTGAGTAATTCTCACTGTAAAAAGGCAATTTTCAGAAATAAAGAAGAGCTCTCAAACTGGTTTTCCCCAAGAGTTGTAGGGGGTTTTTCCAGGGTCAAGTTGACCAAAAATATCAGTGTTTTAATGTGTTTTAATCGCTGTTTTTTATTGTTGATTTTTAATTCTGCAATTTCCAGCATTCTGAAAAATTTCCAGAATTTGTGTTTTCAGCAATATTTTTTTTTTTTTCAGTCTGTTAAATGTATGGTTATGGGAATGGGCATTTAACTACATGGGAGAAATAAGGAGAAACTGAAAACCGGGGTGGGAAAACAGAAATTTCTACACTTCGTTCTAGGTTTCCTTCATGCATAGAAATGTAATAGGAGTCTCGACTCCTCTTCCTTGGTGACAGAGGCCCGAATTAAATCCTTTTGAAATGTAATTGTGCTTAGAACAATAGGAGAACTAGGCTTCTTCTTTTCTAGCCTTTACTTGTATGCTCAGAATTTTGAAGAGTAGCTCGGACGTCATGCTCAAGTAGAGAGAAGATCATGTACAAATGAAGGGTATGAGTTTCGCTTGACAGGGAGACTAAGCTTTAGTCTTATGCTCAGAGTATCCCTTCAACAAAATCGATCTAGTACTACTTATTTGCACAAGTGTAGTTTTAGAATTTCGATTCTTTTGGAGATTGTCCTTATCAATGTGACACTTATGTATAAAACAATGTCATAGAATTTCGAACCATGTACAGAAGATTTGTCTCCCTTCTAGGGTTGATATGGTTGCCAATAGGAAGGCCTTGAATGCCTTGCAAAACTAGAACAATCCCTTCACAAAACTTTGATAAATTCACTGGTTAACAATGACTATAATGTTGTGAAGTTGTTCAGAAATTCGGTGATTTGGATAAAAGATGCAGACTTGGTGGTCTCCTTTTTAACCTTCTCTCCAATGTCAAGAGGTGCGACCTCTCTTATGTTGTTAGATAAGTCGTTTAACCCTGCACAACTATGCTCCTTATGCCTTTGCTTTGCTAAAGTAGGTTTGCAACCTTGATGTAGAGATTAGGGCAAGATAATGGTGTCCAGAAAGCTTTGATTTGCTTGCCAATGAGTGGGTGTGGAGAGGGCTATTAAATTAGCCTTTAGGTTTCCTTGAATAGGGCTGAATTGTCCTCAAAGTGCTCTTGCTAGCCTTACAATGCCTGCAACCTTACTTTTGCAATTAGGGCTGGTAATTATGCCTAGAACTTTGACTTATTTGCCTCCATAAATTCGGTCTATGGTAGATGATTTCCTTGAGATGATGTAACGCCAAATTGATCTTCTTTCTGTTGAGTAATCTCTAGGGCAATAGTTAGGATGATTTCTCTATTCTTGATAACTGTTTGTGATGTCTTTTTACTTTTTCTTTCTTATGTAAAAATTTCTGTTTTCCCACCCCGGTTTTCAGCTTCTCCTTATTTCTCCCATGTAGTTAAATGCCCATTCCCATAACCATACATTTAACAGACTGAAAAAATAAATATTGCTGAAAACACAAATTCTGGAAATTTTTCAGAATGCTGGAAATTGTAGAATTAAAAATCAGCAATTAAAAACAGCCATTAAAACACATTAAAACACATTAAAACACTGATATTTTTGGTCAACTTGACCCTGGAAAAACCCCCTACAACTCTTGGGGAAAACCAGTTTGAGAGCTCTTCTTTATTTCTGAAAATTGTCTTTTTACAGTGAGAATTATTCAGCAAAAAATCAGCAAGCAAATTTACAACTTATCTCCTTTCCCGTGCCTCACAGCAATCTGGAAATTATAGCAAACAGGACAGCAATAAATGCTGTACGACCTCTGTTTTGCGTGCAGAAAAATCAGCAAACTGCTCCTCGATTTTTGTGCAAAAAATCTGCCTTTCACTATGTGCTGAATTAGTTGTACAAATCTGTTCAACTGCTGCCTTGGAATGTGTGCCAAGCTGCTGTCTCCTTCTCCTTCCTGCTCAGAAATCTCTCTTGCTCTCTTGCTCTCCTTCTCCCAATCTGCTCATGAAAGAATGAATGACCTTTTCCTCCTTTAATATAACTCCAAGTGACTTTTGGGTGATCCAAGTGACTTTTGGGTGATCTCTAAATCCAATGGCTGAAATAGATTTAGATCAATGGTTGAGATTAAATGCTCATTTAAATCTCACTTTCTATTTTTTAATTCACCCCACTTTAATAAAGACCCACTTAGTCATTTATTTCCAAAGTCACTTTTCCTTTTTAATTTTTCATTGACTTTATAAAAGTCACTTTAAAATTAGACTTAATAACTTTATCACTTAAAGTCACTTTTAAATTAGATTTAACTTTATAAAATTATAAAGTCACTTTAGGAGAAAAATTAAATTTTTTTGGACACTTTTCCCTAGGCCAAAGATCAAAGCCTAAGGGAACCACCTGTCCTCCGGTACCAAATTTCAACACTCCCTCTTACCGAGGAAGGTGTTCCTCACCACACCCATCTTGTCTCTGAAGTAGACATGCTTGCCCCGTGGTAAGGCTTTGGTAAGGATATCTGCAACCTGCTCATCAGTGGAAATATACTCAAGCTTCACAGCTCCCTTCTGAACATAGTCTCTGATGAAATGATATCTGATCCCGATATGCTTTGACCTGTCATGAAATACTGGATTCTCCGTGAGTTTAATGCAACTCTGATTATCACAGTAAATCACTGAAGGTCTCAACGGCTGACCAAATAAGCCAAACAACATCTTGCGAAGCCAGATGGCCTCACAACTAGCTAGACTGGCTGCCATATACTCTGCTTCCGCTGAACTCAGTGCTACTGACTGCTGCTTCCGGCTGAACCATGACACTACTGCTGAACCCAACCCAAAACAACACCCTGAAGTGCTCTTCCTATCAGAAGCACAACCTGCCCAATCAGAATCAGTGTATCCTGCCAATCTCACTCCATCTCCCTGCCTGTAGTCCAGACCATAATCCACTGTCCCCTGCAAGTACCGCAAAATGTGTTTTGCAGCCACCCAGTGAACCTTCCTAGGCTCACACATAAACTGACTCATCGTGTTGACTGCAAAACAGATATCTGGTCTAGTGTTGACCAAATACATCAAGGAACCAATCAGCTGCCTGTACAATGTGGGATCCACCAACTCGGAATCCGAAGCATGAAGCTTCTTCCAGTTGGTGATCATCGGTGTCGACATGGGTCTACAATCCTCCATGTGGAATCTGCTAAGGATGTCCACAATATACTTCCCCTGCCCCAGGAAGAAATGCCCCTCCTCCTGCCACACCTCCAAACCCAAAAAGTAATGCATCAAGCCGATGTCCTTCATCTCAAACTCCGCCGCAAGATCTCTCTTGCAGTGCTCTATGAGTCTCTCTGCACCTGTAATGATCAAGTCATCCACATACAGCACCAGAATGAGAGGCTCCTCACCAATCACAATAAAGTAAAGGTTCGGATTTGCCTCACTCTTTGTGAAACCCATCCCCTGCAAGTATGCATCTATCCTGGAGTACCAAGCTCTGGGAGCTTGCTTCAGGCCATAAAGGGCCTTCTTCAATCTGCACACATGGGACTCCTTCCCATGCACCTCAAAGCCCTGTGGCTGCTCAATGTACACCTCCTCCTGTATGAAGCCATTGAGAAATGCGGTCTTCACATCCATCTGGTGGATCTTCCAACCCATCTCTGCTGCTATCGATATAATGGAGCGGATCGAAGTATATCGAGCCACGGGAGCGAAGGTCTCCTCATAATCAACTCCCTCTACCTGGGAGAACCCTCTAGCCACAAACCTCGCTTTGAATTTCTCAATGCTGCCATCTGCAGCATGCTTTACCTTGTAAAGCCATCTGGAAGTAACCACGGATTTGCCCTCAGGCCTCGGCACCACCTCCCAAACATCATTCTTCATGATAGAAGAATACTCCTCCTGCATGGCCTCTCTCCAGACCTGCTAGCTAGCTGCCTCCTCATAGCTAGAAGGCTCAGAGTCAAGGATGCTGGTAACCATCGCCATATAACTACAAAACCTCTCAGGTGGTCTACTCTCTCTGACCGGCCTCTTCGGCTCAGCAACAGATGTGGCATCTCTCAAGGTGTCCTGAAGCCACTTGGGCTTCCTCTTCCTTGAGCGCACTTCTTCCACCGGAGAATGAAACTCCTCCTCCTCATCATCATCAGTAGCCTGAACTCCTGACTGTCTGTCTGCTGTCCTCCTGCCTGCACCTGAACCTGTAGAAGCTGAGGTACCGTGTGAACTGTCCATCAGTGGACTCCCTAGTGAACTGCTCTGTGAACTGCTCTGCATGCTGCCCGGAGCACCACCCCTCTGGCTCGATGAGCCACTGCTCACTGACGGACCTGACATCCTCATAGATGTACCTCCGGATCCCTGCCCACTGGATCCCTGCGACTGACTCAACTGTTGCTGAGGGTCTGGCTGATCCAGATACTCTAACTCCCGTGACCTCCTAAAGGCCCTGTCCTCCTCGAACTTCACATCCCGTCTGACAACAACTCTCCTCTGTGCAGGAATGTAAATCCGAAAGGCCTTTGAGGTCTCATTGTAGCCCACAAAGATACCCTTCTCTGCGGTGGGCTCTAGTTTGGTCCTCTTCTCCTTGGGTATATAGGAGTATGTAATGCATCCAAAGATATGAAGATGACCAAGATCAGGCTTCTTCCCAGAGAAAGCCTCCTCCGGAGTCATGTGCCCCAAGGCACGATGCGGACTCCTGTTCTGCAAGTAAACAACTGTGTTGCAGGCCTCTGCCCACAAGAACAATGGCAACCCCTGATCATGTAACATAGCTTTGGCAGCCTCTATGATGGATCTGTTCTTCCTCTCCGCAACCCCGTTCTGCTGGGGGTTGTAAGGAACAGTGAACTCCCTCCTAATGCCTGCCTCCGCACAATAGTCAACAAACTCTCCAAGGGTGTACTCTCCTCCATTGTCCGACCTCAAGGACTTGATCTTTCGGCCTGTCTGTGTCTCCACAAGAGCTCTGAACTCCTGAAACCGCTTGAAGACCTCACTCTTGGTCTTCAAGAAATAAATCCAGGTCCTCCTGGAGTGATCATCAATGAATAAAACATAGTACTCATACCCACTCAAGGAAACATGAGACATCCGACCGCTCACATCGGAATGAATCAAATCAAGTATCCCCGTCGCTCTGCTGTCACTGCTGGGAAAAGGGGATTTGGCAAATTTGCCCATCGCACAACCTCTGCAAGTATCAAAGTGATCAGTACTGAAATCTGGCACACCTGTAGTGATCTCCCGCAATGTCCTCAAGGCTCCATGATACATATGTCCCATCCTGCGGTGCCAAATCTCACACAGCTCAGAACTGCTAGATCTGCTGTCGGTACTACTGCTCAATGCCAAAAGGGGCTGAAATGCAAACTTGTACACCTTTGCTTGGCGTACACCTATCACTCTAGCTGAATCAGCTGGAGTGTCCCTGGGATACATCAACACCTGTCCTCCCCTGAACAGTACGTCATATCCTCTGTCCTCCAAAGCTGAGACGGATATGAGGTTCTTCCTCATCCTTGGCACATAAAGAACCTCTGACACCTTCAAGGGAGGTTTGGACTCCCTCTGAAATGTCACTGTCCCCACCCCGACTGCTCTAACAACTCTGTCATCACCGAGTACTACCTCAATATCAGTGCCACTCTCTGAAAGCTCTGAGAAGTACTCACGGACTCCTGTCATGTGACGTGAAGCCCCACTGTCCACATACCAAATACCTGTAGATGCTCCGCTAATCGAGGGAAAAGCATGCTCCCTCTGAACCTGTGTGGCAGGTGATCCTGCACTAGAGGACTCACATGTAGTGAACGCAAACTCCCGGTCAAAACGACCTGCAAAGTCCTCAATCTCAGCTGAAGCTGCCACGTCCTGGTTCTTTCCCTTCTTCTTCTTCTTCTCCGGACACACAACTGCATAGTGTCCCATCTTTTGACAATTCCAACACTTCACCTTGGAATAGTCCTTCTGTGTGTTCCCCGGTTTACCTTTACCTTTGCCTTTGCCCCCACCACTGCTTGTGGAAGTCTGCTTCTTCCCTTTGCCTTTCTTGCCTCCTGCCACCAGTGCTACATCCTCATCCTGTTCAGCTGGCTTGGCTGCCCCAAGCTGTCCTTTCCTGATCTCTGTCTGAATGCAATCATCCCAAAACCTCTCCCATGTGGGAAGGGTCTCACGTGCACAAACCCCATCAGCAAAGTTCAACCATGAACGGGGGAGGCCATTCACTGCAATACGCACCAACTCAGTGGATGGAATGGCCTCTCCAATCGCTGCCAACTCATCTCTCACATTGGTAATCTTTGTGAGATATCCAGCTGCACTATCATTACCCATCTTAATGTTCTTCAGCTTCTCCTTCAGGACCATCTTCCGGTTCTCATTGGTACTCTGGTAGAGATTGGACAATGCTGTCCACATCTCATGGGCATTGCTCTTTCCTCTCACATGAGGAATGCAATGGTCTTTGATTCCGTCTAGAATCAGCCTCTTACCCTTATTGTTCTTCTTTTTATACTCAGCCAACTGAGTAATATCAGTGGGCACAACAACAGGGTTCTGTGCAGTATGCACCATGATATCCCAGACTTCTGCCTCCTCAAAGATACTCTGCATTCTCTCCTTCCAAACGCTGTAATTTATATGCCCATCCAGCCTATCCTCCACCCTCAATCCCAATGACATCCTGCTGTCCTAAAACTGAAAAATAGCACTGCTGTAGTAAAGGTAAAACTGCTGTTTATGAAAAAATCAGCTTGCTGGAATTTTCTGAGTGAAAAATCAGCAACTGTAATTTTTCCTTTTGCTGTCCCAAACTGCCCTTCAGCACTCAAGCTCTGATACCATGTAAAAATTTCTGTTTTCCCACCCCGGTTTTCAGTTTCTCCTTATTTCTCCCATGTAGTTAAATGCCCATTCCCATAACCATACATTTAACAGACTGAAAAAATAAATATTGCTGAAAACACAAATTCTGGAAATTTTTCAGAATGCTGGAAATTGCAGAATTAAAAATCAGCAATTAAAAACAGCCATTAAAACACATTAAAACACTGATATTTTTGGTCAACTTGACCCTGGAAAAACCCCCTACAACTCTTGGAGAAAACCAGTTTGAGAGCTCTTCTTTATTTCTGAAAATTGTCTTTTTACAGTGAGAATTATTCAGCAAAAAATCAGCAAGCAAATTTACAACTTATCTCCTTTCCCGTGCCTCACAGCAATCTGGAAATTACAGCAAACAGGACAGCAATAAATGCTGTACGACCTCCGTTTTGTGTGCAGAAAAATCAGCAAACTGCTCCTCGATTTTTGTGCAAAAATCTGCCTTTCACTATGTGCTGAATCAACTGTACAAATCTGCTCAACTGCTGCCTTGGAATGTGTGCCAAGCTGCTGTCTCCTTCTCCTTCCTGCTCAGAAATCTCTCTTGCTCTCTTGCTCTCCTTCTCCCAATTTGCTCATGAAAGAATGAATGACCTTTTCCTTCTTTTCCTCCTTTAATATAACTCCAAGTGACTTTTGGGTGATCCAAGTGACTTTTGGGTGATCTCTAAATCCAATCGCTGAAATAGATTTAGATCAATGGTTGAGATTAAATGCTCATTTAAATCTCACTTTCTATTTTTTAATTCACCCCACTTTAATAAAGACCCACTTAGTCATTTATTTCCAAAGTCACTTTTCCTTTCTAATTTTTCATTGACTTTATAAAAGTCACTTTAAAATTAGACTTAATAACTTTATCACTTAAAGTCACTTTTAAATTAGTTTTAACTTTATAAAATTATAAAGTCAATTTAGGAGAAAAATTAAATTTTTTTGGACACTTTTCCCTAGGCCAAAGATCAAAGCCTAAGGGAACCACCTGTCCTCCGGTACCAAATTTCAACATCTTATTAGCTTCTTCTCTTATTATTATGTTTTTTCTTATCATCAAACAACTACCAAAACAATAGTACATAAAAACACAAGATATAGGTTGCAAGCCAGGGCCAAAACCTCTCCATTTGAGAGGAAAACCCATAAATCTCTTCTCTTATAGATTCTTCAACTGACGAATTCCAAGACCTCTAGATGAAGACCAATACACTTCCAAGACCAAGTCCGACCTTCTTGATGATGTGCTTCCTTTGTCTAAGTCAAACCAAGTCAAATCTCTTCTAGCAACATAACTTCGATCCCCCAACTTTAGATTTTTGGCCTCTATTGTAGGTCTGAAATTTTCGGTCGTTGCAAATGCACCGCATCCATACGTGGGAGTGAAAATTAGCCTTCCATGGCCGCCCAACAACTTCTCTTCACTTGCTTCCTTGTCTAGAGCTAGAGAGTGACCTAGTAGGCTCCTCTTCGAGCAACTTCGATCTTCTTCTAACAACTTGAGAATTTCGACCTTGAAGCAACAAACCCTAGCTCTTCTTCTTTGGACGTGTGAGAGAATTAGCCCAAAAACTTCTTCCTTCTTCCTTCTCCTTCTTAGCTAGCCTTCTTGCTCCTCCTTCGCTTGGATAATGAGAAGTGAATATGTGTCCATGCGAGGTCGAGTTCCTTCCTTTATATAGGCTTCTAAGGTGGACGAGGCTCCTCAAAATAGGCCGACTTCTTAGCTGGCAGGCTGACTTGGTCTTGGAGGGTATACTAACACTTTTAAATACAAAAATAATTCTTTTTACAAGTTACAATGTGCATGATGGGGTCTTCAACATATGGCAATGACTCTTTTGACTTGACCTAGGACAAGCCCTAGAAGCACTCAATGGGTGCTTCATAATAGTAATAATAATTTTTCTTTCATTTTATAGTATACAATAATCAAAAGTACATTTCATATTTATGAAGACCGAACCAAGTTACACATTTTTCAACATTTTTTGCCATCTGTTCAAAAGCCCTAGCTCTGATACCATGTTGAGAAATCTAGGGCATAAAAGTTAAGGTTATTTAAATTTGATTTCTGTTGAATCCATGACATTTTCTTGTGACATTATTTTTGTTATTTAGCTTTGTTTTATCATCAAGACAAATGCCAATAAGAAGATCACAACACAAACACAAGAACCCCAGATGTAGGTTGCTAGCCAGGGTCAAAACCTCTCCTATAGAGGAAAACCCACGAAAATCTCTTTTATAGAATTTCAATGAAGACTTCCAAGACCTTGACCAAATCCCAAGTGATGAGCCAACCAGAACCTTAAAGAATATCTCTGCACAAGAAGGTTGAGGAAACCCTAGTTCCTCAAAAAATTCACACGTGTGAGCAGGCGGATCTTGAAATTGCTTCCTTTCTTCTTTCGTTGGCTTCCATAGAAATTTACTTCTCCTCCCGTTCTTCGGTGGATCAGATCTCATCTAATTCTCTTGCTGGATCAGAGATATATTACTTGTTGCATGTATATGGAAATGATGAGAGCGAGTTCCTTTATATAGGCTTTGCTTGTGGATGAATTGGGCCACCTTAGGCTGACTTGAAGAAGGCTAGTCGACTCATCAGTTGGAGGCTTCTAGGCAATACAATTGACATCTATTATTTTTCTTTCTTGATACATGAGCTCTCCAAGGGCTAGTACATCATGACCTTGACCTTTTGACTTGTCAACAAGACCCCTAGAGCATTCAATGGGTGCTTTGACCTAAGACCACAATATGATGGACAAGAAACCCATTTCAATAATAATAAATTTTCTTTTCTTTTTCTTTTGACAAATACCTCAATGATTATATCAAGTCATGACTCACGTACAAATTATGATGATCGACACTAGTTACATTTCAACAAGGCCGGCTAGGATAAACCTGTCAGAGCAAAATAGACTTGATCCGCGATCCCTTGTACCCACTCTGACCACATCTGGAGAAAAAGGGCAGCGTTGAAGTTGCCAGCCATTTTCTTAATGGAAAAATGCCGTTCTCTGCTCCAAAAATTCGGCCAATACAATACAATACAACCCAACCAAAACCCACAAACGTTCTCGCCTAGTGCTTAGAGCATTACAGAAGTAGCGATCTCCATGTGCACCCGGAGTGGATCTGAACTCCGCAGCGGTGGCCTAGCAAACCCTGCAATTGCTGAACGAAACCCTAACGCTCCTCATGTTGCTCCAGAGTCCTCGCTTCCCGTTTACTGATATTATTAATATTACTTATTATTAATATTTCCGATCTAAAGTTTATTATTAATATCTTTTTACTAGTTATAATGTTACTTTGTGTAATATAATATAATTATAAAGTATTGTATAGCTTTGTTTGATTTAATTTCAACCATAAAAGTATGCAATATAACTATTTTAATTAAATGATATATTTCAACCTGGGTTGTCTCGGGACTGACCCAAGACTTTTTACATGCTACAAATTACAATCTCCCAGATGGGCCCTAGTAATTGGATTTAACTAGACATTCATTGAAAGACTCGTAACATAACGAATAAAATATATATAAATAATGTAAAATAATATAAATGATAATAAGCATAAATAATTATTAGTTAAGTAGTAATTAGGTTGAAGAGGCATGTGTAAGTAAGACATGACTCTTTCATGAAGAGACACTTGCCTGATATATAAGCAAGTCTCTCATTCTCATTTGTAAGTCATTCATTCATTCTTATTCATATTTAATATATAATATTTGTATCTTGATGGATATCTTTATATTCCAAGTTTTCTGGAGTAATTAATTTATAGAAAGAACTTTGTTCGCTTCATGTGGTATTAGAGCAGTTTGGTGGTCCTCTAGGTTGCTTAACCGGTGCACAGAGCTCGTTCTCCTATCTAGGTCCTTGGCTATCCAAATTCGTCAACCTTGTTGTCGTACAATTGAAGCATTTTGCGCAGAATTTGGGAGTTTCTCCTTTTCTCTGTTTTTCTATGCCTGGCCATAAAAAAAAAATTTAACCAAAATATATATATATATATATATATATATAAGTAAATAAAATAAAATAAAAAAGAAGAAGAAAAAAAATAAGAAAAAACAAAACGGATATAAAATCTCATAACAAGTATATTTAAAACTTTTTACATGGGGAAGTCGTGGTTTTAAAAAACAACCCATGGTAATAGCCCATGGTATTTTAAAAGTAAAATAAAAAACCAAAGGGATACAAAATCTCATACCAAGTGACATTTAAAACTTTTTATGTGAAGAAGCCCGTGGTTTTAGAAACAACCCATGGTAATTGCCCGTAGTATTTTAAAAGTAAAAGATACTTTGATAACATTTGAGAAAAAAGGTGTGATATAAATAATTTTAATTGTTCAAATCTAAAGATAAAATTTTCTGAGAAAAAAAATATTATTATAACTATAAAAAAGGATACTATATAAGCCTTATATAGTTACATATAAAAGGAAAAGTGGGTCTCAAAAAAGTATATATAAATTTTATATAATTATAATTTTTATAATAAATATAAATATAAATTATATAATATATATAATTTATAATTATAGTTAAAAAAATTATTATTATATAAATTTTTTTATTAAAAGAGTGAAAAAAAGAAGAAGAAGAAGAAGAGAATATTTGAAATATATATATCTATATATATATATATTAGATTTTTATAAGAGAGAAGTGGAAATTTATTTTATAAATTAAGAGAATATATAAAATTAAAAAAAAATAAAGGAAAAGAGAAAAAGGGTTTTATATAAAAAAAAGTAGTGATTTAAAAAGGTATTTAATATTTAAAGAGTAAAATGGAGACTAGTAATGAAAGGTTTCCTGAAACCTTTGGTAAATATGTTGATACATTATTTCAAATCAAAGGATTGCTTGTAGGTAGAGACATCATAATCTCTATCTGTCTTGTTGAAAGAAGTAATTATGTTAGTCTTAAATGTGCTAACCAATTGGTGATTCCTGAATCGAATATAGTTGAAACAAATATTTGTGGCAAACAATACGATATAAGCAATTTACACTTAAATATTGGAGATTATACTTTTACCTCAAAATTCACTGTGAAAACCTTACGTTTTTACGATAGTGACATTGATAGTGACATTGTTTTGGGGTGACCTTGGATGGAAACTCTAGGTTCCTTTATTCTAAATACAAAGGAGAAGTTTTTAACATTTTCTTACAAGAAGAAGAAAATAATGCTCCAAGAGTTTACACTAAAACCAAATTCAGTAACACCAGAAGATATCTCAGATATTTCAAAAGTAATGTCTCAAGAAGGTAAAAAGGTATTACAAAATATGCAAAAAGAAATTGACAAAATCAATGTTGACAAAAATGAAGAAGTTTTTTGATTTAAAAACCATAGCGAAAAATTACTGTTTCAAATTAAGAAACGAAGGATAAGAAGTCATTAGAAAACAAGGTACATCAACTTATTGAGAAAGAAGCATCAAATGTAGGAATTCAAGTTGATGACAAAATAACATACCGATCCAGTGAATGTCACAACTCACCAAGAAGACAATTCAGTTAAAGAAAGGACACACTTAGATGTTGCAGTTCAGCCAATGAACATCCCCAGTGAATGTTTCATAACCAACTCAAAGACATCTTCGCGAAAAGAAAATCTAAAAATTGGCACATGCCCAATAAGGGAAAGTAAAGTTCCCTATCGGCATCCAAATCATGAGAATAGACAACTCAACCAAGCTACTTATCGGAACCATTCAGACCAGAAAAAACAAACTGATGTTCCATATAATAGTGATGTACTCTCAATCCAGTCTTATGCTAACAAGTCGTTACAAAATTCCAGTGATCAAAATATTATACAGAAGATTAATCTCAGATGGTCTGATTCCTTCTCAATGCGACAATTTTGTTTGTCACTAAGAAGATCATATCAACTTGTATCGACGAGGATGACTATTCCTAAAGAGAAAGACGTTCGAAGCCGAAAAAGAGATCAAGCCTTTTTTCATCGACAAGCTTTGAGGACAAAGCTCTTTGAGGAAGGAGGCAATGTAACAAATAAAATATATATAAATAATGTAAAATAGTATAAATGATAATAAGCATAAATATAATATAAATGATAATAAGCATAAATAATTATTAGTTAAGTAGTAATTAGGTTGAAGAGGCATGTTTAATTGAGACATGACTCTTCATGAAGAGACACTTGCCTAATATATAAGCAAGTCTCTCGTTGTCATTTATAAATCATTTATTCATTCTTATTCATATTTAATATATAATATCTGTATCCTCATGGATATCTTTATATTCCAAGTTTTCTGGAGTAATTAACTTATAGAAGGAACTTTGTTCGCTTCACTGTCCTGGGCTGCAACATCCAGAAACTCCATGCCCACTATTTGAGATGCTGGGCGGTGTAGGTGCCGGAGCTTTGCCATGAAGGTATGATTTGGTTCCTTAAAGCAGGTGCCATTCGGGCAATCAGCTTTGACATTCCCATTACCATATACCCGCAGGACCTGACTGCATCTCCAACTGTCTTTTTGCTGTGTGAACCATCACAACCATCACAATACATGTCAGCAGCTTCATGGCTCCTGCCTGCTGTTCACTACCTTCCGCAAACAGTTCTGAATGTGTAGAGGAGGAATGTAGTTTTTTAGGAGATGCTGGGCATGCTACAAACTCCAGAGGCACTGGTATGGCAGGGAAGTTAAGATAGGCAAGAAAACTATAATGGAGGAAAACTCGACCATACAGTGCCTCTACTGCATGGAAAATACAGCCGTATCTATACTATTGCTGTATTTTCCTACAGGAACAGGCTATATGGCAGTATTTGGTAACTATGGTGTTTTTGTCCATAGCCTGTTAAATATTTGACTGTAGGTGGTGGTGCTGCATCTTTGACACTTCTAATAAGGAGTTTGGTTGTTGCTTGTATTTCAATTTTCATGATGGTTGTTTCTCTGACTGAATATTGTCTCTTTCTAGGGTTTGCATGCTGTAAATTTGGGGGATAGCGGATTTTTAGTAGTAAGAGATGGATGCACGATCTTAAGGTCTCCTGTACAGCAACATGACTTCAATTTAACATTTCAACTTGAAAGTGGTGGTGGCAGTGATCTCCCCAGCTCTGCTCAGGTCAAGAAATGCTATTGTTTGATCTATTTTGGCCTATGCTTCATATTTAAATTGATTCTTTGTAGCAAAATTTCAGATTCTCTCTTTTATTGTTAATGTTCTAATTTTGTTTAGTGATACAGGTTTTCAACGTTCAGGTTGCTCCTGGTGATGTAATTATTGCTGGTACAGATGGTCTCTTTGATAACCTATACAATAATGAAGTGACTGCTGTAGTAGTTCATGCTGTAAGAGCTGGGCTAGGACCTCAGGTTACAGCTCAGAAAATTGCTGCACTTGCCAGGCAGAGAGCACAGGATACACACCGGCAGACCCCTTTCTCCACTGCTGCCCAGGATGCAGGTTTTCGATATTATGGTGGGAAACTGGATGATATCACTGTTGTTGTGTCGTATGTTTCAAGCTCTAATTCCAACTAGGGGATTCAAGTTTGATGTTTTTGATAATTTGTGATTCTGAGGTGGGTTTAATGACTAGCCATATCCTCTACTGCTTTTGCCTGTTAATATATTTAATTCTCTAAATTTTGGTTCCTTTGTATCCTAAGTTGTCTGAAATCATGTCATTGCAATAGTAGTTAAATAGATTTCCCAAATATGGAATAATTGCCTTCTACTGTTCCATTAGAAATGATGTAAATGAATTTGAACAGGAAGGATTGGTGATGTTCTGGATCCATTCAAGGCTATCCAAATTGGACCACTGATGTAAACTACCAGCTGTAAACATGCGAATATCAACCATTATTTTTGCCTCTGTAGTGGAAGTCTCATTAAATCTCACAGCCTCTGCTGAGAGTCTGTGATAAGCAGATCAACTTCTCCTTATTGTATGACTCCTGTTTGTTCGGGAGCCACTGGAGATGTATCCTACCATAACCAAATTGCAAAGCAACTGCGGAAAATGCAGAATATTTGCTGTATTATATTAAACTTTTGAAAAATATCAATACCAACTGTTGTTTGGGCATAAAATGTTGTATGAATGGTACTTTGCAGATGACAATGTTGAAATGAAAATATTAAAGAGCTAACAAAGGAAATATTTTACCACTGTTCTTCATGTTTTAATCAAATATATTGGGCATTTACTAGCTCTCACAATTTTTGTTGGGGATATGTGACATTTTTGAGTTATTATCTATTGATCAAGTAAATATTTACTGGCTGTCCAGTTTTGCATGCTTGGTGAACTAGATTTTACCTGCATTGCCAGGGGATGTTGTTTTGGCCCTGGGTGGCACGTCTCCATATCTACGCCTTCTAGGGATGCATCTGACCACATCGCTACCTTCCTAGGGATGCATCCCACGTTCTGGGTATGGGATGATGTTTGCAGGGAAACTTAAGGGATGTGCCCTGAAAGCATTTTGAAATTCTGATTTGTAGGTACTAGAGATTAATCCATGCCTGGTGTTTTAATTTTCAAGGTATGATCCTCATCCTCTATGCATAATAGTGTGTATTAAAATCCGATTTGCATTTTCCATACCTTGTGATCTGCTACATGAGTCTGTTCAGTAAGCTATCCAAATTGTCCGACTTATATTTCATGTCTAGATAACTGATATAGAGGATTAGTCTGTGTTTTGCGTCCAATGACTGCACAGCTGTTTTTATTTGTCTATTTTATTGTGTGGCGACCTCTTATATAGATTCAACTCATGTGTCTATTGCTAAAATGTTGACTGTCTAAATTTCTTAATGATTTGCCCTTTCCACAACTGCAGGAACTTTAAATTGAAGAGATATTGTCTAGAGTTCAGATCACAGGGCTTATTCTTAAGTTTGTACTGTTGTACATGTATGTTATTTATATGTATGAAAAACGGGTATGATTTGTTTTAAAATTTAGCTGCTGCTGAACCGACCAACAAGATATTACAAAATATAGATGAGTTTTTCATGTGTTCTTCAAACATTCCTGAAAATTCAAAATTATTTTCCACAGGCTGTGCAAGCCTTTCTATCCCTACTTGTCTATCCATTTATCCTACTAAGGCCCCCCTGCTTGACACTGATCGTGGATGAATGGATCCTGTCGCACTGTATCCTCCTCCTATGCCTTCAAAGTTCTTTCAACAATGATCCAACTGAAATTTTTGGGTTTGGGGACTGGGTGACGGGAAGGGGGGTGTGGTAACTGCTGAGACTGGACCAGAGAATGCCTCTCTTTCTCCAGCTTCACAAGCCTGTCTTGGAGCATGCCCACTCCCTCTGCCAATTCTTCCTAATGTTGGTTATGTTTCTCCATAAAATTTCAACTGTCTTTCCTTTTTTCTCGTGGGTGTTGGCAATTGTTCTCCAGGCTGAATACTTCAGGCTTCCTTCCAACCCTTTCCCATAGTGGACCTCCGTTTAGAAGCTAAATGTGAGATGCACGGGCTGTTCACTCTTAAGTTGTGTCTGTCCTCTCTTAACAAGAAGCATCAGACTGGAAATGAGGAGGAATGTCCAGGCATTCAAGAAATTAAACCCACATGCAAAAAGTCATCCCATCCTCTCTGCATTGATAAATGTTACCTCTGGTGCAAAGTTAGAGTGAGTCGTCGGTAATGAAGAGGCTTTAATGCCCATATCTTAACTGCATTCACATTTTGCCACTTGTCACCAATGCTTAATTCCATGAAACTTTGGACCAAGGATAAATTGGTATAGGTCAGGGGAGGTAGGATGGATATGGATCCTCATCGTTTATGCTTATTACCTTTCCAACTACTTCATTTGCTTTCCTATCGGCAGAGGCATTGAGTCTTCTCAGAACATGAAAGAACTTATGGTATCGTAACTCTTTGTAGGGCTTTGAATCCTTTCAACTAGCTTTCCTAATTACATGTCTTGGGGTGTTGATTGATTTTGCATGACTGGTTATTACTCGTGGAATTCCCCACCACAGTTAACCCCTCTATTCTTTCGAGTATTGTCAACCCATGGAACAATGACAGTGACTCTTCTTGGCTATTGGTGGCCTTTCTTATTCTCTATTCCTAACTTATTTCTTGTTTTCCTTGGAAATCGAGAGCAATCATCCCTGCACCTGTTACCTCTTTAATCCATCTTTATTAACTTATTTTCCTCGACTTATTAACCTCTCAGCATCACAGGCAAAGATGGAGTTCACGTATAAATATAGAGAAAACAGGTGGCTTTCAGAGAGTTCAATTTTAAAATTCTAATGTGTAAGGGTTTGCCATTGTTTAAATTAGGTGCCTGGGTGCAAGTGTGTGTGTGTTTTATATCTAGTTATAGAGTTGATGCTTGGATACGCGAACTCCATCTTTGCCTTTGATGCTGAGAGGTTAATAAGTTGAGGGAAATCCCCATAAAGGTGGAAAAAAAAGATTGGCTAACTTTTACCCGAAGTTTGGCTACCTATCGAAAATATAGGAGTAGGCCAGCCTTCATGTGACAATGGATGCAGATATAATCTTTTAGTTCAAAAGCCCTTTATGTGACAATGGATGCCAGATATAATCTTTGAGTTCAAAAGCCCTTTTTCTCGTAAGAAATCAATAGATGTTCAAACAATAGAACAATGGCAGAGCTTTTCGCTAAGGGTTGAAATGCTAACACCATACCACCTTCTCTTGCCTACCGTTGAATGGATTGTTATGCTTTATACAGGGATTTGCATCGGCGTGTGTATTATCTATTTAGAACTGGGGTATTTTTAAGATTTGAGACGGCCTCAGAGGAAACATTCAATATCCTAATATGTCAGAAAACGTGTGTCATCATCGAAGGAGACATTGTTTATAATTTGAACCATGTTGGCGGCACTAAGATATTTTGAGAATTGAAACAACTCAGTTTTTTATATGCATTTGTTTTTCCGACACTGTGATGTTATTCTTGAAAAAAATCTGAGTGTCACCAAAAGAATCATAATCAATGCCCCACTGTGATAACCGACATGAAAAAATATTATTTGACTTTTGTTGGAGATTGAAGAATATATACCTTCTCATTTCCCACTGTGATAACGGACATTAAAAAAATATCATTTTTGACTTTTATTGGAGATTGAAGAATATATACCCTCTCATTGATGGGATGGTAAAATGTAAGATTCAGTAACGAATGAACTTTGGTGACTAAGTTTTTCACTGACCTGGAGCTCAAGTTCAAGATCCCTTCATGTGGTTGGTGTTTGTCATCATTTAAGATTTGGCCTTCTAATAACGTGTTAGGATGTGTAGTGTTAGGATTTCTGTACTTTCATGTGTGACTGAATAGGGGTTCTATGTGGGGTTAATAAACATTGTCAAAATTGATTTCATTTCCAAAATGTATGTTAAGGTGAGCAGCAGGGCATGTCTTAGCTTTGTAAAGAGAGTTTGAGTTTGTTACATAAATTTTCACTTTGATAGCATTTTTCATTTAGGAGGAATTGAGTTTTTCAGTTTGATAGTTTAGTATTGTATTTTATATAGCAATTTGAATATTTCATTTTGATAATTTAGGAATATGTTTTATGAAAGATAAGTTTTTTTATTTTGCAAAGTTAGTGTTAAATGTCGCGAAGGGATTGTTATAGTGGTCAATAATGAATTTTGTTATAATTTGAATGAAAAAGTATTGCAATTAAATTTTACCTGTATATTTGTTTCGAAAGCATCGTTTCTATTTGGATATTTCATTCACATGCCATAACAAACAAGTAAACGTTGTGGAGTTCATTGGTTCAATTCCTCTATTTTGTTTTGCATTACCTTCAGCTTCATATTGACATTGGCTTCATTATCTTTAATTTACCTAAATAGTGGAAACAAACATTCTAAACTCGAGTGGGCATGTAAAAAAACGTTTTTCACAATAATCAAATTCAAAGAACACTCAACATGCACTGTTACGCACATTTTAATTTTTAGTTACATCAATAGGCATGAACCCCGCCCTGCCGCCCCCCAATAAGAACTTCCCCCCTCCCCCCTCAATTAAGAATCTGAATTTAAGAACTTGCCCCCTCCCCCCCTCAATTAAGAATCTGAATAAAATGGTTCAAAGTTAAAGACACTCGCATATTTTCGTTGTTTTTCTTCATCGATGGATGAAATTTCTAAATTGGTAGTTTATTTTTATTATTAGTTTTTACCATTTTATTTTAATTAAGTAGGTTAAAATCACTGAGTTGGATTATTTAAGCTAGATATCACATTTGGGGAAGTAGAGTTGGAGAGGGTGGTGGATTATGAAGCATATGCCTTTGCAATGAATTTGTTAGTCACTTTCAATTAACCTATGAAATCTCCAATCTATGGTGTGGTTAAGGGTGGCTCCTCTGTTTGGAAACAATTCTTTTAGCAATGTCTAGACGAAAATGAATCATATATCTTGGCATGAAACGAATCAGCTTCTTTTGTTGATACCTATTGGTGGTCAATGACTGCCCTGATTTTTTAATCAATTGAAAAATTGCAATACATGAATTTATTGTTGATATGCTTTTGAATTTCTTTTAAAAGAAAGAAATATGCACTCCAAAACTATGAGAGGTGAACTATTTTGGATCCTATATGATAACTTTATATGTTCAATTTCTATGCAAGGTGGACTTCTTTAGATTCTATAAGATGGACTTCTTTAGATTCTATAAGATGGACTATGTATCAATTTTCATATCTTTGGACTTATTGGTGAAGTTGTTTAAGGAAAATATGGTATGGCTATTTAGACTTGTAATCCTAAGAGTTTGTATACATGTTGGAATAACACATCACTTCTAGGAAATGCTAAACAAACATCAGAGTGGCTTGGTTTCAAAAATTGTGTTATTATCCTCCAATTAGTGTGGTCCTCTATCAGGGGGTTCCTTTGAAGAAGCCACTATTACAAACCACACATATAATGATGATTCTTGTCTTCATCGTGGATAATTATTATTCACCATGATCTCAAACAATACATACATAGATGATTCTTGTCTTCATTGTGGACAATTAAACCATTCGCCATATCTTTTGGATCTGCAATTATGCTCGGATGCATTGTGGCCTTGTTTGGGGCATTTTCTGTCGTGAGTTTTCTTCGAAGGTTGCTATGCTAAGGGATGTGTTGAATTATGGTTGTCATTGATGTCAACCCAAGCAACACCAGAAGAAGCCCCGCCTTTGTTGACCAATATGACATGGAAAATCATGATATTTTGAGTCAAAGGCACCTTCGTTGGTTTCTCTTTGTCATGCCGATTCTGATGGTATGTGGCACATCACGAGGGTCCTCATAGTTTGGGAGACATGCTTAATAAAAACAAAGCCCCCTTCTTGTGGTTGAAATCCCCAAAAGGAGACGATTTTCTAGACCTTTATTAAATTGTCAATTTAAATATTTTTATGGTTGTGCCATTTTTAAAATTGATTTCGAAGGAAAATGATTTTGAAATGTTGAATTTTAAATGCTTCCCTCCAACAAGTTGGTCTCAATTCATAAAAAAATTGGCTCCAATAATTTAAATTTTAAATTTCGCTTCTTTTCCCTCAATGGGGTCAGTGTGCCCCTCCAAAAGCTCATTTCAACGTATATAAATATAGGGGCATTTTGTTGAGAAATCTAGGGCATTAGCATTTGGTGATTTCTCTTCAATTAATCACTGCTTGTGAATGCTGTTTACTTCTTTAGATTATGATCTTCTTCCTCTTAGATAATTAGTGTTCTTCTTCATCAAACAGTGACCAATGCATGAACATAAATAGACAAGAGACATAGAATGTAGGTTATCAGCTAGGGCAAAACCCTTTCACTCTTTGAGAGGAAAACCCACACAAATTCTTTTTATAGAGATTCCAGTTGATGAATACCAAGACCAAAGACCCTTGACCTATTAGCCACTCCAAGACCAAGACACAAGGCCTCTTGACAGTGATTTTTTTTCTTGTCTCTAACACTTCGACCTTCTTAGCATCATCGAGATCTTATCACTGTTTTCATACTGAGATCATACCAAGACCAAGACCCTTGACCTATTAGTGACTCCAAGACCAAGACGCAAGTCGTCTTGACAGTCATTCTTTTTATTGTCTCCTCTAACACTTCGACCTTCTTCGCATCACCGAGATCTTATCACTGTTTTCATACTGAGATCTTCTTTACTGTGAGATCTCCTTGTTGCTAGAGACCTTGCTTAATATGATGTCACCATGACCTTCCATGTGATACAATTAGTTTCTTTATCAGTCCTTCTTGTGATGACATCAAACCTTGCTTACTCTGGTATCACTGAAATTCTGTCTACCCTCTCTCCTCTATTCCACACTATAATCCTATAAGTACATCGAATTGTGGCGCGCGCGCGCACACACACACACACATATATATCATTGTCCGCACTGTTGTCTAGCTGATATGACACCGAACTGTTCTTTACTAGACTTACTATTGCAATCTGTCTATCCGAACTCAGAGATAGATCCGAACTCATCTATTGTTCTACCCATCTGAAAAACTTAGAGAGATGTCTGAAATTCTTTGTGTATGTGAAGACCTTACGCTCATATATATAGTAGTATGTGCATAAATAAGCCGACCTATAAAATCAAATAGGTGTGTCTTCATAGGGTGAACTGACATAAGTTCTTTCATTCATTTTGGACACTGACTTGAAAAGGAGGATTGTGCTTGTCTTTGGAGGGCTTCTAGACAATTTAATAAACTCGTATACATTTGACACATGCTCAAGAAGAGCTCTTCATACATGACATTAATTCTTTTGACTTTAATGACAAACCCTAAGGCTCTCAATAGGAGCTATCTAAATAAAATCTCTTGCTCATGAAACCCATGAAGCAAGTATTACAAAATAATTTTATTCTCTTCTTTTCATCATTTACGAAGATCATAATTACATGTCATTATGATGACCAAACCTAGTTACACTTTAAAATACTCCCTCTTAACTAGGGAGGTATTCATAATGGTACTTGGTCATTCTCAATCTGAAGAATTCTCATAAGAAGAATCAGATTGGTAACCCATTTGTTTAGCATCATATTAACCAACATTGTTATATAGCAAGGCCTTGACTAACAACTCTATCTCTCCACAAGATCTGAGCTCAATGATGGCGAGACCCATGAGTTATAGACATCCTCATCTCTCTCGGAACATACCGCACCCGGGTTCTCAAGGTTTGTTCCACCAGAATTATTCTTATCTTGGACTCCCTAGTCCTTAAAAGAATATCAATTTTTCATGGCCCCTCTTATTTGTTGATTTGTGGTAGCATCAGATGTGCTTTAGCCATGAAATTTGGTGGAGAGGCTAAGACACATAAGATCTCCAAGACCCAGAAATCGTTTGGGGAAATTCCACCCGGTTGGAGAGATATTAAAATAATTAATATTTTTAATGGGGTTCCTAAGTCTAAACTTAGGAAAATTAAAATATTAAAGGGTATTAATATAAATGCGAGTGAGAATGTTCTAAATGACATGGATCAAACCAAATCTAATCTTAGCTGTTGATTAGGGACTTAATCTCGGCCGTTAAATACTCAACAGGAAAAGTATAAGAGAAGGATTGAGGGTTAGTTGAAGATACACCAAATTGATCAGTTAGTTCGATTTTCTGGAGCGGGGTTTGTTGAGAGAATCGAACTAGTGATCTATTGCAGCAAAGGGCAGTTTGACACAAGGCTGAGAATACATAGTAGAGAGATAGAGATAGTGCTAGAGAGACAACGCAGAGCTAGGGAAGGTTGACGCAGAGGCAGCTGGGAGCTATGCAGAGGCTGAAGAGGTCAGCGTGGGTGACGCAGAGGGTCTAAGGGCTGACGCAGAGCGCTAAGGGGCTGATGCAGAGGCTTTAGTAGCTGTGTAGGGGCTAGCAGAGCTGATGCAAGTCCAAGAGGTAGTGCGGAGAGATTTTTTGTGGGGCAGATTGAGTGCTTGTGAGTTGGGAAGGGTGACGCAGTCCCTGCAGAGTGACGTAGAGTAGTAGAGAAGCTTGGAGCAGCTTTCATTGTCCAACTAAGGAATTGTTGTAGTCGTCGTGGGATCGTTCATCTTGTGACTAATCAGCCGGAATATCCGTCTCCGAGAAGAGGTACTTCTACCGAGGTCATTCTCTGTTGGGTGAGCCATTTCTGGCACCCTAGTTGTATTCAGAAACTGCATAAAAATAAAACCTTCATATTTGTTGCACCGGTTTTCCCGCATAGGGTTTTTCCGGGGGCGATTGTCCAAAAATAACGGTGTCCCTTGTGTGTTTGTCTCAGTTATTTTAGTTGCTGATTTGTGTGTGTTAAGGTTGCATTTGTGTTTATTTTCAATATTGATATTTATAAATAGCTTGTTAATAAAAAGAACAAGTAGGAGAAAATAAACCAGATAATGTAGTAGGGATTTCTGACGTGTCAGACTTAAAAATTTCAACATGGTATCAAAGCATTGCAGATCACAGGAGGACTGAATGCACCAACAGTGGTATGAAGAATTTGCAGTAGTAGCAGCTATCCTGAGAGACAATGTTGTTCCAGAGCAGAAGCAACAGAGAAGAAGTGACGCAGAGGGCCTGTGTCATCATTTCGAGTCAAGAGGAGGGCCAGCGCAGAGGCAGAGAGGGGAATATCAGACCTATGTAGTGCCTGATCATCTTTCTGAGCCAGGAAGGATCGACACTATGGCCAGGAAGAGCAGATTCTGCGGTTGCCGGGATTACACAGAGCCTGAAAGGCTCAGTTTCTTCAGTTGTTGGGGCTTGGAGAGCTATGGGCAGATTGTGATTGAGAAGGTGGTGGGGTGCTGTTTTTGTCAGAAGAGAACAATACCTAAGGGGACGGAACCGAGGTAGAGGGAGTCGCTACCTTGACGGATTTCTGGCAAGAAATTTAAATCCGAGTTGCAATTGTAAGGAAGATTGGAGAGGAATGAGAAATCAAGACTTAGAGGGAGATTTCTAGGAGGGAAGTTGAGACTTAGAGGGAGTCCAGAAGAGGCGCTGAAATCGCAGTGCACAGACTGAGGGATCAGGACCGGTTGGACGAGGCTTCCAACTTTGTCATCTGGAAGGTCAGGATCCTGGCAGTCCTGGATCGACATCACATCAAGGACTTTGCCTTGAGAGCCGTGGCTATCCCAGTGGACCCAACTGAGAATGAGAAGTGTGATGATGCAATGGTGAGGGTGAAGTGCATGATCTTAGACAGAGTCAAAGATCATGTCATACCACTTATTGCTGAAAAAACACAACAAAGAAGATGTGGGATACTTTGACAACCTTGTATTAGGGCACTTTCGTGCAACGAAATATGCTATTGGAAAATCACCTGCGGTCATATTAGATGCAGAAGGGAGAGTAGATAGATCCATTCCTTCTTAGGTTGCAGGGGATTCGGGACCAGCTTACTTCCATGGGGTCTACACCGGATCCAGAATTTATGGTCAAGACTACCCTAAATGCAATCTTCGAGGAGTGGGAGACATTTGTCCAAAGTATTTTGGGCAGGGATACTCTTCCAGGTTGGGAAGAGATGTGGGCAACTCTTCGCCAAGAAGAGATTAGGAGGTTGACCAAGACAGGGAGTAGTGGCAAGGGAAGTTGAATCAAGAAAGAGGAGGAGGATGATGTGGCTCTAGCATCTATGGGATAACAAGATAAGAGGAAGAAGAAGGATATCTCCAAGGTGAAGTGCTCCTATTGTGGGGAGTTGGGACATTATGCATCCTAGTGTACCATGAAGAAAAAGAAGGGAGAGGCTTCCAATTCTAAGGTAGCTCCAGCTAAGGCGGAGAAAGAGGTTGAGGCTGATGACGATTGTGCCATGAGTGCTCATGCACCTCTAGAGAAGAGGTGGGGAGACATCGAGTTGTAGTCAGGACGACTACATACTAGGGGCAGGATCCTTGAGGTGCTCAAACTCTTGGATTATATCCAACTATGGGAGCCCTTTACGATAGTAGCAGGATGACAGAGGTCGGGTGGAGAAAAGTGTATTGGAGAAGTAAGGCAGTGCTTGGGTGCAGAAATATGAGGCAACGCAGTGGAGGTTGCAGCAGTGAGAGAGACAAAAAGGTGTATGCAACAACGCAGTGGCAACAGAGAGTGCACAAAATAGCAGCAGAGGTAGCTTCAACATCACGAGGCTTCTAGACTGACCGAGATGTTAGTGTTTGGGATAAGTCAGTGACCTACTTCTCGGTAATTGAGTTGCAGTGAAGCAGTGAATAGTGGCAGTGCTAGGGGCAGCATGGGCAACACATTGAGAGGGAGCTGCAGTACAAATGCAGTAGTCGCAGTGGTAGTGTCATGGGAAGTAGTACAAGAAGCAACAATGCAGATGATGTGTGGCAGCAGGCCAAGCATCAGCATAGGTACCGGTGCGGAGGATCAGTTTGATGTTTCCATGGTGAAACATTACTAGAGCACATTCCTTGTTAAGAGGGAGTGTTGATTTGTGGTAGCATCAGATGTGCTTTAGCCATGAAAATTGGCGGAGAGAATAAGGCACCTAAGATCTCCAAGACCCAGAAATCGTTTGGGGAAATTCCACCTGGTTGGAGAGATATTAAAATAAAATATTTTTAATAGGGTTCCTAAGTCTAAGTCTAAACTTAGGAAAATTAAAATATCAATGGGTATTAATATAAAACTGGGTGAGAATGTTCTAAATGACATGGATGAAGCCAAATATAATATTAGCCATTGATTAGGGACTTAATCTCGGCCGTTGAAGACTTAACAAGAAAAGTATAAGAGGAGGCTTAAGGGTCAGTGGAAGATACACCAAATTGATCAGGGAGTTCGATTTTCTGGAGCAGGGTTTGTTGAGAGAATCAAACCAGTGATCTATTGTAGTGAAGGTCAATTCGCCATGACGTCGAAAATACATAGCAGAGAGGGAGAGATAGTGCTAAAGAGACAACACAGAGCCTGGGAAGGTTGATGCAGAGGCAGTTGGGAGCTACGCAGAGGCTGAAGAGGCGAGTGAGGGTGACGCAGAGGGTCTGAGGGCTGACACCTAGAGCCAAGGGGTTGACGCAGAGGCTTTAGTAGTTGTGCAGAGGCTAGAAGAGCTGACGTAGGGCCAAGAGGCAGCGTTGAGAGATTTTTCGTGGGGCAGACTGAGTGTTGGTGAGCTGGGAAGGGTGACACAGTCCCTGTAGAGTGACAGAGCAGTAGAGAAGCTTGGAGCAACTTTCGCTGTCCAGCTAAGGAACTGTTGTAGTCGCTATGGGATTGGTCATCCGGTGACTGATCAACCAGAATATCTGTCTCCGATGAGAGGTACTTCTACCGAGGGAATTCTCTATTGGGTGAGCCATTTCTGGAACCCTAGTTGTATTCAAAAACTGCATAATAATAAAACCCTCATATTTGTTGAATCGCTTTTCCCGCATTGGGTTTTCCCCGGGACGATTGTCCAAAAATAATGGTGTCCCTTGTGTGTTTGTCTCAGTTATTTCAGTTGCTGATTTGTATGTGTTAAGGCTGCATTTGTGTTTATTTTCAGTATTTATATTTATAAATAACTTGTTAATTAAAAGAACAAGTAGGATAAAATAAACCAGATAATGCAGTAGGGATTTCTGACGTGTTAGACTTAGAAATTTCAACATTATCTTGGATGCCCTATCTCATCCTCAAAGAGTATCATATGCCAAATGATTACCCAATCCACCATTCTGTTTTCCCAAGTAAAGACAAGAATGATGTGTCTATCTCTCCCTCTCAATTAGGGAGGACATATCAATTCCAATAAAGGAATGTACTCATTCCTATAAAAGGAATGTACCTAAGCTCCCTCCTCGCTTAGGAATTTTCAAGTTTCTTCCAAGTAAGAAACTAGTTTCCAGGCTTCCTCTTAATTAAGGACCTACAACAACTCCTCAGCTGCTTGAAGAACTCCCTTCGATGTCATGAATTCCTTCATCATAGAGTCTTCATCTTTTGGGACTTATATATAGGGCACATACCATCCATCACTTTCATCCATGAGTCAGTCATGTCACCTCTCCTTTCATCAGAAAGTGATCCATCAGTCTACATCCGGCCTTGCTTCATGTCATGCTGCCTTCTTCATACCATTTTCTTCGGAAGGATCTTACATCCTTCTACATGGTCCTTTGGGAAGACATCCATAGTTCTTCCTTTGGCAGTCCTGCATAAGCCTATCCAGATATTTGTTCAATAAGAAATGAACACTTATATCAAAATTACCTTTGTGATCGCCTTTCATCATGACATATTCCAGTGTGCATCAACATCATGCATACATGTTGACATATCTCCCAAAGATATCCATTGTCAAGGGTCTCCATCTTTTTCAGATTTCCATCAGATCCTTCATATATTTTTGTGAAATTTCCTGGTCAAATCTTCTTGGTCTTTCAGATGTTGATTTCCTTTACCATGGTTGCATATTTTACGATCTCTTCCTTTATTTCTTCACACATTGATTCCCAGGAGCTTCCATCCAGAATTTATCATTTGTAGTCAACCACCTCATACTTCATATGAGGACATATTATGTTGATTTCATCTAGTGTGACCCATGTCTTCCGATAACCTTTCATAGGAGGAGATTCCTTTCCTTTGATCATGCTTCTCAAATTGAGTAGTGATCCATGTTACCTACAACCATACAACATGACTTTATAATATTGAATACAAGCATACATACCTTATTTACCTTTAGGTCATCTAGGATTCTTTGAACAACTTCCTAGATTGAAAAAATCTTCAACCCCTTGATCTATTCCATCTCTTATGTCATCATACCATCATCCCATGAATTCCACAAGTTGGAGTTCCTGATGAAACACTTGCTTCCTTTCTATATTAGTGAACCCTCCAATAAGGATTCCATCAGATAATCTCGAGGATCTTGCATATACCTATCCATCAGATGTTTCCTTTTGATGTATGATGAGCCTCATCCTAGATGACTTCTTCCTTTCCTACTTGAGATTAAATGAGGCCACCAAGAACTATGTCCTTCATAGTTGACTTCCATAGAATTTTGTTCCAACTGTCCTATCATGAGCTCTTGTTGCTAATGTTTTTCTTCTTACAACTTCCTCCACTTCTTTGGTGAAATGGACTTCTCCTCTATCTTCCTTGTTATTTCCCTTTTTGCACTTACGACCATCTTTCTTGTAATGATTATAGCATTGAATCTTAGTTATGTTCTTCTTTCCTTTTAGAAAATGTCTGAATATTTTTTGTCCTCAACTTGTCTTCTTCTATCTTGCATAGAAATCACAAGTTGTTGAATGGAATAACTTTATTATCGTCACATAGATTTGTTACCTTGTTCATCAGTTAGTGTATTTAGAACAATGAATATTATCTCATGCAAGATCTTGCAATTTAGATCTTATGAAGATAATCCTTTATCCTTTGATACATTCAATTTGTGTACATTAGATCTAAGTGATATGAACTTCTTTATCGCATCTTAAGATAATAGTTTTACCAACTTATCATATATCTCTTTTGATGCCTCCAATCCCGCTATATAGGGAATGAGGGGACCCTTTACTAATTTCATAAGAATCCCTTGATCCCCTTGATCGCTTTCCATGTATTCAAATCATGTTTGACCTTCAGATGATTTGGAGACCTTTTTAATGACTTCACATTATTTGAGCACTATCTATCCTCCTTTTTCCATGCAAGGAAATTCAATAACCCAACCAACTTATAGATCTCCTTGCAAAACGAAGTCATTTTACTAGATTAGATTTATAGAGTAAAAGATACTTACTTGACAAGTGAAGATGAAATCTTCAACTTGATCACTCTGAGGAAGATGTATTAGTGCCCCCTTTTGGATGATCTTCTTTCAAATGAAAATTCCTTCTTTAATGAAAGGAGATTGCTTCTTTTATGATGACAATGCCTTTAGATCTAGCTTCCTTTGTTGATGATGATTGATGAGGATGTTTTGATGCTTCCTCAGATGATCTTCTTCAAGGATAACGAGGGGACCCTTGCCGCAATGATAGAGTGATTGCCTTATAGATTTTTAAGATGATGACAATGCCTTCTAGCCTTCAAGATATTTCGACTTCTTTGGTGGTGAATGAGTGCAGATCAGAAATGCTTCTAGGGGTTTCGACTTTATCCAAGATGATGTGATCTTCGTCCTTAAGGTGCTTCTCTTGGATGTATATACTTTTGGCTACTTTTATTTGTAGATCTCTTCAACTTGATGAGGGTCTTTGTGGTCTTTTGATGGTGACTAGAGGATCCAACACTTTTGTTGGTGTAGGCTTCTAGTTGCCTTGATTTGATTGATGATCCCAAGACTTTCTTCTCCAATGTAGATCTTGATTTCACTTTGATATCCTTCAACTTGCTTTGATGCCTTCATTGAAATTCAATCCTTTAGTGTCTCCTTAATTAAATTCCCTATTCTTGAATGTCACCTTAGCTCTGATACCATGCTGAAAAATCTAGGGCATTAGCATTACATGATTTCTCTTCAATTAATGACTACTTGTGAATGCTTTTTACTTCTTTAGATTATGATCTTCTTCTTCTTAGATAATTATTGTTCTTCTTCATCAAACAGTAACCAATGCACGAACATAAATAGTCAAGAGACGCAAAATGTAGGCTATCAGTGAGGGCCAAAACCTCTCACTCTTTGAGAGGAAAACCTGCACAAATTATTCTTATAGAGATTTCAATTGATGAAGACGAAGACCAATACCCTTGACCTATTAGCCACTCGAAGACCAAGACACAATTCCTATTGACAATCATTCTTCTTCTTGTCTCCTCTTCCACTTTGATCTTCTTAGCATCATCGAGATCTTATCACTGTCTTCATACTGTGATCTTCTTTACTGTGAGATCTCCTTGCTGTTAGAGACCTTGCTTCATATGATGTCCCGTGACCTTATTCCATGTGATACCATTAGTTTCTTGATCACTCCTTGTGATGACATCAAACCTTGCTCGCTATGGTATCACCTAAACTCTGTCTACCCTCTTTGCTCTATTCCACACTGTAATCCTTTCAAGTACACCGAACTTTAGCATATGCATATATATATATATATATATATATATATATATATATATATATATATATATATATATCATTGTCTGAGTTGTTATCTAGCTGATATGACACCGAAATGTTCTTTACCAGACTTACTATTGCAATATGTCTATCCGAACTTAGAGATAGATCCGAACCTCTGTTGACTGTGGTTAGCTATAAATAGAACCTCATTGTCCCTTCTTCATCTGAGCTTGTCTATGTATTGGAGATATGAACTCATCTTCTGTTCTACCCATTCGAAACATAGAGGGATGTCCAAAATTCTTTGTGTAAATGTGAAGACCCTATGCTCATATATATAGTAATCTGTCCATAAATAAGCTGACCTATAAAATCAAATAGGTGTGTCTTCATAGGGTGAGCCGACATGAGTTCTTTCATTCATTTTGGAGGTTGACTTGAAGAGGAGGACTGTGCTTGTCTTTGGAGGGCTTCTAGACACTTTAATAGACTCATATACATTTGACACATGCTCAAGAAGAGCTATTCATACATGACATTAATTATTTTGACTTTAATGACAAATACTAAGGCTTTCAATGGGAGCCATCTAAATAAAATCTCTTGCTCATGAAACCCATGAAGCAAGTATTACAAAATAATTTTATTCTCTTCTTTTCATCATTTACAAAGATCATAATTACATGCCATTATGAAGACTGAACCTGGTTACACTTTACAACACATTTTCTCATCTTTGAAATAAACTATGGCCTTGAGGAGCTTTGAAGGTCTGACAAGGAGGCTAATTTTCTGAGGGTTTATGAGTTGTATTTCTCTTTAATGGGATTCATTAGGTTTTATGCTTATCTTGCAGGTGGTTTGTATACTACTGAAGGCTTAATCCACTCTTGAAATCCGTAAATCTGAAGTAGGTTTTAACAATGGCTTGATAACCTCATCCCTGCGGCCTAGTATAGCTGTGCACATTTGAGCTATAGGAATGAGACTTCATCTGATTTGAGGAGGCAGAAGCATATGGTTTTTTGGCCCTAATATAACCTTGTTTCTTAGCTATGTTCTAGCCCTATTGCAGACTTCAAAACACAATATTTTCTTTCCTGTAGACTTGTTACAACCCTTGTTTCATAAGCGCTAACTTTGCATACACTGTGGCCCTTAAAAATCTATATTTTATCCATTTTTCGATCAATCCTTGGCAACATTTTGGCTCAAATATCTGAAGGTTCCTTGTGTATTTTGGCCCTGCTAGGGCACAGATCTTTGTTACAGACTTGTGTTTCATACACTTGCCTAAAATTATAATCTAGTTTGAGTTGTTGAAGGGGTCATACTGCTGTGACATATTCAAGCCCTAGGCCGAAGCATATTCTTGCAAACATTTATGTACAAATAACCAATTTAGACACAGAAGTATAAGTTGATTCCAAGTTTAGTTCCGTGCACAAGTAAATTCAAGAAAGTGAGAGTATACCTGAGCACAATAACCAAAAGTTGTGTGAAGCTATTCCTCAAGGGTTTATCTTATTTTTGTGACGTGAGGATAGAGGGTGTATATATATTAGTAACCAATCCAAACTTTTTGTGACATATTTGCATCGTTCTCTTGATAATAAAAAATCTAAAGTAGGTGGGGTCACCTAAGGATCATGGCCAGTGTAACCCTACACAGAATATAAGTAGAACTGCCCCTTCTCTGCCTCACTAATGAAGGAGTTAATATAGATTTGATTAAGGGTTGATTTAATATACAACTTGGATATGGATCTCAAATCAACTGTTAGAGTGATTCAAAGTTTGAGCACAAATTTAAAGTCATCATAAGTTCAAGGTACATCAGTTTCATCGTCATATCCTTTTTGCACCACTTGAAGAAACTTTGTTTTATTGTACATCTGAAGTGAATATTAACAGTGAGGGTTTGATTGAATAGACCTATATGTGGGTCATTTTCCCTAGTACGGGAGCCCACAATGGTTTGTCCATTTTATTATTATTTCAAGGTGGTGCAGGGTAGGGGGTTGATGTCTCCTTCAGGTTGTAGCTTGAAAACACTTCAGGGTGGTGCTGGGACCAGTTGGAACTTGCAGGGTGTTGGAGCATCCTATCAGTGATAGCTGATAAAACTAGGGCGTTGGAGCGTCCTTCTAGTTGGAGTTTGTAAATTGATCGTTTTTCTAGAGTACTAGGGAGTTGGGGCTTCCCTTTTTAGTTGGAGATGAAACATATTTGTACTAACAAATTATTAGAAAAACGTTTAGTGGTTTTTCTCCCGGAAGGGTTTCCACTTAAAAACTTTTTGTGCATAGTTCTCTTGATGTGTTGATTTTTACTTGTTAATGCTCTGAAAATTAATAAATTTACTAAATGATAAGCAATACTGATTCACCCCCCTTTCATTATCTCTAACAAGATGGTGATTCTATTGACCCTTTTCACTTTGAAGGTGCTTGGGAGTGTGTTCAAGTTGTCATTTTGTCATCGTTGTATCTCATTTTTTCACTAATATGTTATTTATTGCTTTTTTAAGATAACATTTGTTTAATAAATTAAATGTTTAGGGCAAATTCAAAAGCACCATTTTATGACTAAGATGCAATTTGATGTTAAGGTTTTTGACATTAATTTTTCTGTGTATTCATTTCTTGTATCATAAATTTTTGTTAATATTAAACAACATTGTCCAAAAACAAAGTCTAAGAATGCAAATCGGTTCGTAGTGAATTGGTTTGCATAACACGTGCTCATGTGTTATATATGATATTTCATTGTTTTTAAATTTTGCAGTATATTTGATGCACCATGCAAACAATCAATGCTCAAAATTTAAGTGTTAATTTAAATTTAAACGGTATATAAACATAACTCTTCTATGATGAAAAGTTATGTAGCAGTGTTTCAAATAACAGTAATAAAAAATCAAGTGCGCATTTCATAAAAAAGATAATTAAAATAGTCCTAAAAATTAAGTATTCATAAATAAATTATAACTTCTATTATACAAGCAAATAATAAGAAGATTAGTTCGTAATTTCAATTACAACTTTTAATGAGATACAAATAAATAAGTTTCTTAAAAACAATTTCACATTTTTTTTAAACTATTAAAAATCACAACAAAATGCTTCTTACACATGACTTTTTTGGTGGAAACCAATAGAAGAGATATTTGCTCACTTTAATCATATGATCATTCAAGACTACAACGTTGCTCCATAGTTTGAGCTCATCAAAATGCATGTTCAACCATGGGAATTAGTGCCTTATTAGGTCACAATTAACAAATTTGCTTTATTAGTTGTAGATCCTATTAGGTGAAAGAATCGTCATAGACCTTGAGGCCTTTGTCTACAAATAGTCAATTCTATCAAAACAATATTATATCCTTAGACTTTCTTTATGGCCCTTTAAGAATGTGGAAATCTAAAACGATTATTGTAGCGTAACATATTGTCTATGTTGTGAAGTTTTATTGTTGGGGTGTGTTATATTCTTTCTAGGACTAGTGGGGGGGTCACAGGGAGGCCGGTAGACCCCCTGTCAGGGGGTATGCAAGGGGTATGTTCGGACCCTATATTACCTATGGTTTTGTGCATGGATTTCGCACATGGTTTTGGGGGCGATGGTTTTCGGTCCATGGTATTATGTAGATCCGGTCAAGGAACTACGGTTATGTTCTAATCCAGGGTTAATGGATTAGGGTTTATGGATGCTTCAACATGTATATATATGTATTGTAACATTGAAAGGAACAAAATGAAAAATCATTCTGGTAGTTCCGGTTTTGGGATCCAGGGGAAAATCTTTGTGTATATGTGTTTTATGTGTTATGCTCTCACCCTTTTTTATTTCCTATTTTAGAATTCGTATGCGGATAATTCCTATACGGGTTTAAAACCTACATTTGGTATCGGAGATGTTTTGGCTTCAAGGGGACACCTTTGTTGTTGAGGGGTTTCGCTCGAGCCTGTGGTAGACCCTGCTCAGTGGGAGATTTGCAGGATCGATTTTGGTGGTGAAAGAAGATGGCGAACAGTGGAAAGATAGAGATCGAGAAATTTAATGGTCAGAGTTTTGAGTTGTGGAAACTCAAGATGGAGGATCTGATGGTGGAAAAATATCAGTGGATCGTGGTAGATCCAGGTACTAAACCAACGAGAGTGTCCGATGAAGAATGGAAGAAGTTGGATTAGAAGGCTAAGAGAACAATACGATTGTGTGTCCCAGATATAGTATTGTTGAATTTATCAGGGGAAACTATGATGAAGGTTTTGTGGGACAAGTTAGGGAATTTGTACCAATCTAAGTCTCTGGTGAATAAACTGTTCCTACGGAAAAAAAAAATGTATAACCTGAGGATGAAAGATGGAGACTCAGTGACAGAGCATCTGAATACATTTAATATTGTGGTAAGCCAATTATTGTCTGTTGATATTAAAATTTCAGATGAAGATAAGTGCATCCGTTTGTTGTGTTCTCTACCAAATTCGTGGGATAGTCTGGTTATTGCAATAGGTAGCAATGCATTTGCCTTGTAGTTTTATGAAATAGTCTCATTCTTGCTGACGGAGGAGATGAGGCAGAAAAATATGGAGAGCCAGAATGGTGATGCCTTGTCCGTACGAGGAATGTTCTAGAATAGAAACAAAAATAAGTCATCGAGTGGGAGATCTAAATCTCCAGGAAAATTTGTAAAGGTGTGTTGGAAATGTGGAAAGTAAGGGCACTACAAAAGGGACTGTAAATCTAAAGCTCCTAAGAAAGGAAAGGGATGTGATGGTGCTCTTTCTGTAGAGGTGAAAACCACCTCAGATGAAGGTGGGGATGTGTAATTGGCTTCTTCTTCAAGTACACATGTAGATCATGAGGAATGGTTGATTGACTTAGGTGAAACCCTTCACTTTACTCCCCATAGAGAGTGGTTCTGCGAGTATGAGAAATATGATGGTGGTGATGTATTCTTGGGGGATGACAGGAAGGCTAGAATCGTTGGTCGCGGAAAATTTAAGTTGAAGTTGCAAGGTGGAAGGATTAGAACACTTCTAGGTGTTCTGCATATTCCTGCATTACCCAGAAATCTGATTTCTGTAAGTAAGCTGGATGATGCAGGTGTAAAAACAATGTTCGAGAAAGATACCTGCAAGATGGTTCGGGGAGCACTGATATTGATGCGGGGAGTTCAGACTGGAACTCTGTACAAGCTGCAAGGTAGCACTGTTATTTATGGGTGCAACAGTTCTATGGTTCTTGAAAGTGGAACATAAAATCTAGTGGTCTTTGGAGAAAAGACCATGCTATGGCATCAAAGGCTTAGACATATTGGAGACAAGGGCCTTCGAATACTTCGTGGTAAAGGTATGGTAGAACATATGACTTATAGCTCTCTGGATTTTGATTTCTGTGAAAATTGTGTATATGGGAAGCAGAATTGGGTGAGTTTCTCCTCTGGTTGTAAGAGGGCGAAACAAATGTTATAGCTTGTGCACAGTGATGTGTTTGGACCTGTGAAGGTTCCATCACTAGGTAATTCTGTGTACTATGTATCATTTATAAATGACTTCTTAAGGAATACATGGATATATTTCCTTAAGAAGAAATCTGAAGTCTTTGATAAGTTTAAAGAATTTAAGGCTCTGGTGGAAAACCAGACATGGAAGAAGATAAAGGTGTTGAGGACAGATAATGGTGGACAGTTTTGCAAGAAGGAATTTGAAGAATTCTGTAAGAAGTGTGGTATAGCACGACATAAGACTACTCCATACACATCTCAGCAAAATAGAGTTGCAAAAAGAATAAACAAGACGTTGATGGAAAGGGCAAGAAGCATACTCAGTGGTGTCAGGTTAGGACAAGAATTCTGGGCAGAGGCGGTGGAGACTGCATGTTATCTGGTCAACAGATCACCTGCATCAGTGTTGAAGGATAAGACTCCACAAGAGGTATGGACTGGTAAGAAACCTTCTCTTTCACATCTGAGGGTATTTGGATGTGATGCATATGTACATGTTCAAAAGGAGAAAAGAACAAAGTTGGATAGTAAATTTGAAAAGTTCTTCTTTATTGGGTATAAGGATGGTTTAAAGGGTTACAAGCTTTGGAACCCAGTAACAAGGAAGGTTGTGTACAACCAAGATGTGGTGTTCAGAGAGGTGAAAGATGTTATCAAACATGAAGCCCAACCAAAGGAACCTGATAAGATAGAGTTTTAGCTTAAGGAGGAAGAATCATACTGTACAACAGAAGAGGAATCAAAAGATGAAGAGCCACAAACTCCAATTGTGAGAAGATCAGTTTGAGAAAGAAGGCAGCCAGAAAGGTATAGTCCATCTGCTTTCTGTTCAATTTTTTCTTTATCTATTACTGATAATGATCCCAGAACAGTGAAGGAAGCAATAGATTCAGAGGATGGAAAACTCTGGAAAGAGGCCATGGTTGATGAAATGATATATTTGCACAAAAATGAGGCTTGGGATCTGGTGGAGTTGCCGACTGGAAGGAAACCCATTGGAAGCAAATGGGTGTTCAAGAAGAAGATGAATGTAGAAGGAAAGTTGGAGAAATACAAAGCTCGGTTGGTAGAAAATGTTTATTTCCAGGTGTTGGGAATTGATTATGGTGATATTTTTTCTCCTATTGCGAAGGTAGCTTCTATTAGATTACTTTTATCTGTTGCTACTGTTTTTGATTTTGAGGTAGAACAAATGGATGTAAAAGCATCATTTCGTGACGGGGATTTGGAAGAAGAAATCTACATGAAGCAAATTGAAGACTTTGCGGTGAAGGGTAAGAAAGAATTGGTATGCAAGTTAAAAAAGTTTTTGTATGGGTTAAAACAATCACCAAGGATGTGGTATTAGAAATTTGATACATTTATACAGGGACTTGGCTTCACCAGAAGCAAAGTAGATCGCTGTGTGTGTAGTGTTCTAGCTAGGGTACTAGACTAGACTATATTTATTATCGACCAGGATGCGTAAGCTTAGAGGCATGCGTCTAAAGTATATAGAAATAAAGGATTGTTGGCTAAGTGGTTATGATGTAGGTCACAGGGCTTCTTTACGGAAGACTGGGGTATGTCACCTATCATCCAAACACTCAGGTCACTCTGCTAATATACCTGATTACAATACTATCATTAAATGCATTTACCAAATTACACACTGAAACTAAACACTGTGTATCACTGCAACAATGATCTCAATCTCCTTACAAAGACATTACACATAAAACCCTTGTTCAGTAAACACCCAGCATTCACTAATATTTATACAATATCAAAATATACAGAGATCATAAATGGATTTTGAAATGAAAACAAAGTTCATGACAGTGCTTTTAAAAGACAACACAGGGATCGAATCCCTTACAGGACGCACTTCAAGACCTCAGTGATGCCTGTTCAGGGATTACCACAAACGCAAACCATATACATTCGATGGAAATCAAGAGCTATGGAAATCGAAACCAATTAATTGTAACTGTTGTGCAAACCATATAATACCTATTGAAATCGGAATCCAATCAATCGTAACTACTGTGCAAACCATACGATAACCTAAGTGCAAATAAAATGAAAAGAACAGTATACCGGTTGAACGCAGGGCCCGTCCGCGTTCCAGAGGTACACTAGACTATATTCGACCGAATATCAAATCAATGCACTAAACACAAGTCGTAACTGCAATTGGTTTCTTAGTATTAAGTTTAAAAACTCTGTTTCAGAATGATACAATGATTAACCATTACATCGATTACTCGGACTGTATTTACATAGTCTAGCACAACCATGTCATTTCGATAATGAATGTACATTCGGAATTTGGCTGTTGCCGCTTTTATTACATCGAGCTTTTCAAAATGTTTCTATCCTAACTGATTTCAAAAAGAACAAAAACTAAATCAAATTAGAATGAGCTGCTGTTTCTGCCTTTGTCGCCAGTGTGCCATGCTTTGACCTGAGTTGACCGCGCATGTAGGAGAGTCGATCCGGCTGTAGGATAGGTGTTTTTCCATGCTTGGACATTCTACTTTTCACCCATGCCTTTCGTTCTAGCCCAGCTGTTGTGCCACATGTCAAACAATGAGCTAATTACAGGATGTTGGAACTTCCTGTAACCATTTCACCAAAAACTTCTAATTCTTCAACATAAAATTCCTAAATCAATTTCAATGCATTTTAATAACTATAAGACTATTAATAATTAATTTTCAAGGATTCTAAGGGATATATGATGAAAAAGAATGGGTAAATGATATGTTTTTAGGAGGAAAAAGGGGTCTTGGGATGATACCAACAGTGTGTATTTTAAATTAATTGGCAACCGTGTTATTTATCTGGTCTTGTATGTGGATGATATGTTGTTGGTTGGAAATGACAAAGAAATTATCCAAGATTTGAAGACCCAATTGTCCTCCAAATTCGACATGAAAGATCTTGGTGTTGCAAACTATATTTTGGCAATGGAAATTAAAAGAGATTGGGCAAAGAGGAAGCTCTGGTTAAACCAAAGGAAGTATGTCGAGACAATACTGCCGAGGTTTAATATGCACGATAGTAAACCTGTGAAGGTTCCTATTCCTGTAGGTGTAAAGTTATCCGCTGAATAGTGTCCCAAGACACAAGAAGATGAAGATGAAATGTCTCGTGTTCCATATGCAAGTGCAGTCGGTAGCCTGTTGCGTGAGATGGTATGTACTAGACCAGGCATTTCACATGCAGTGGGAGTATTGAGCAGGTTTATGTCAAAACTAGGGAAGGAGCATTGAACAATAGTGAAGCAGATTTTTAGGTATTTGTGTGGCACTAGTGATTATGGTATGTGCTACCAAGGAAGACCAGGATTGGACAAAGTTTTGGATATCAGTGGTTTTGTTGATGCAGACTGCGTTGGAGATCCAGATCAAAGAAGATCGACAAGTGGGTATGTGTTTAACCTATTTGGAGGTGCAGTCAGTTGGATGAGTAAGAAAGAATTTATAGTGGCACTTTCAACTACAGAGGCAGAATACATGGCAGCCAGTCATGCAAGCAAGGAAGCAGTTTGGTTGTAGAGGTTGTGTTCAAGTATTGGGTTAGTAGAGGGATCTAGAAGGATAGATTGTGACCATCAAAGTGCAATTTTCTTGGCAAAGAACCTTGCTTATCATTTAAAGAAAAAGAAGATTGACGTTCAGTATCACTTTGTGAGGGATATGATAGAAGAAAAAAAGGTGTTGTTGGTAAAGGTGGACACTTTAAAGAATACTGCAGATGCATTGACAAAATCTGTGTGCTCTGAGAAGTTCTCTTGGTGTAGAGAAACAATGGGCGTTGCAGGGTTGGATAAAAAACTAAGCTCTCCTGTGGCCCCCTGTGGAAAGAAAACAACAAGTGGGAGAATGTTGGGTTGTGTTATATTCTTTTCAGGACTAGTAGGAGGGTCAAATGGGGGGGACAACAACCCCCTTGTTAGGGGGTATGCAAGGGCTATGTTCGGACCCTATATTACCTATGGTTTTTTGCATGGATTTCGCACATGGTTTTGGGCGCGATGGTTTTCCGTCCATGGTATTATGTAGATCTGGCCAAGGGAACTACGATTATGTTCTAATCCAGGGTTAATGGATTATGATTTACGGATGCTTTGGCATGTATATATATGTATTGTAACATTGAAAGGAACACAATGAAAAATCAATCTGGTAGTCCCGGTTTTGGGATCCGGGGGAAAATCTCTATGTATATGTGTTTTATGTGTTATAATCTCGCCTTTGTTTATTTTAGAATTCGTATGCGAGTAATTTCTGTACGGGTTTAAAACCTACATTTATAAGATCCACATTAATAATAACAAAAGTAATAATTAATAAATCCTATATTGTCTTTTAAAAATATTGATTGTTGATTCTATTTCCAAGAACTCAAAAATCTTTGTTAGAGTGGATGGTAGAGAATTATCACTAATACCTTTTTTTTCAAAAAGAAAAGCTTTATATTATATTGAGGCAATATATACAAAATAGTTCTGATGGATCTGTTAAAAGATCGTCTGAGAGAAAGACATACAGAATAGTTCTGATGGATCTGTTAAAAGATCGCCTGAGAGAAAGACTGATGGTCAGTATACAGAAGCATCAAAGGATGAGCATGATACCAAAAAGAGATTGCCTTTAGAAACAACATGATTGTAGAGACAAAAATAAAACCCCAGAGGGTCTAACAACAATTATCTATGATAACAACAATTATATTATCTTATACAAAGATCCCACCCATACATTGAGTTTTCAAAGATGCACAGGAAAAAAATGAAAGCATGATAGATAAATAAGCATGGAAAAGGTGATTAACTTAGAGAACAAAGAAGTGAAGATTTAATGATACAAAAGATTGGATGATCAAAGTCATAGTTCTTATAGTTGTGATTTCAATTTTAGGTTTTGTTGTGTTGACAAATTTCAATTTGTGCATATGCAGATTTATATCTAAAATTAATTAAAAACACATGTTTGAAATTATCACTGAAGAAGTTTTTTAATTTCAAGCACAATTATTAATGGAATAATGTGAAAAACAAAAAAAAACTCATTATATTAGAGTTAGAGTGTGGGAGTCAAACACATTATAGATAGTGAATGCATGCCAATTATTAAATCAACAATATTCACAACATACATTTCAAGTAGGGAATTGAGATAGTGAATGCATGCCAATTGTTAAATCAACAATATTCACAACATAACGTTTCAAGTAGGGAATTGAGAAGACAAGACGTGAGCAATTTGATGGATATATTGTTGAACCTTGAATCTTGATCATGATTCACACTTGTCTTCATTTAACTAAAGGTATAATGGTCATTGGTCATTGAACACTCACAATTTAAACTGAAAGTATAATGGTCATTGAACACATAATTTTTAAAGAAAAACATTGATGAATGCTAAAATATAATGTATTTTTTGAAATTTTATAATTTTTTTTTGGTCAAGTAAGAGTGGAGACTTCTATTAACCGCAAGAAATATTACATATATTATATGTCTCTATAAGTGTAAAGACCCACAAGGGCTAACTCGATGAAGATTAACCCGAAACAACCCGAAACAAACCTGAAACCTTATGCCTTAGTCTTACATCTAAACCTCCGCCCATTAGCCAACCTGATGGCCATTCGATAAGACCTCTCGTGATCCAATGTTTGTTAAAGCAATCGCTTCAGAGATATGCGCGACCTTTACCAGCTTTACGGAACCGACAGGGTAAATAAACTGTCAACGTATAAAACTTCGGGTCCGTTCTTGGCCTTAACCTCCTCCCATGTTGAAACTCGATTCCCCTTCGATCCGGATCCCATAAGATCCAACAATCACGAACACTATCACCTTCGCAACAAGAACCCCTTTTACACGGTTCACAGACCCGATAAAGATTATGAACCATTGGTTTATAAATGTTCGGGTCTGATCTGAGACTTAACCTTTGGTTACTTTTAGAACCCGAAATCCATACGATTAGGTCGCCGTTGATTTGATGGTCCTTCGCGATATCGGATCGGAAACTTGCATGGTCTTTACCCTCTTTTACGGACTCGATGAAGATTATGAATCGCTAATCTAAAATCTTCGGGTCCGCTTGATTAGTTAACCTTTGGTCACTTTCCCACCCGATATCCATATGATGGCGAAGGCTATCAAGATTTGTGGTTGGCGACCTGCTAAGAAGCCTGCTGTTTACCAAGTGCCCCTTCCCTGTAGAAAGCTCTGTTTTACGCATTTTTGAGGGATCAACGGTTAAGAAAGACTTTCACTTCCGCTCACTCCTGCTTCCACTGGTCTTCTTTCTTGTTCATTCTTGATAGTCTGGAAGTTCTCCATGTCTTTGGCTGCCTGTGTTTGACAATCCTCACGCAATTTTCCGAAGGGTGTCGAATCCCAAGCATACTTGTTGTAACTTTCTTTGCATAACACTCCTTCATTCACTAGATGATCAACTAGCATATTGGATTTCCTTCGCACGTGAATGAAGCTAACTGTTCTCAGGGTTTGTAGGTGGGTATGAATGCGCTGAAAGACCTGCAAAGGCCGCCAATGTTTTGGAACTTTTCCTGGTGCTTTTCCATTACAAATCTTCTTGACTGCATTGATAATCAATTCAGAGTCTGCTTCAATGATGGCATTATGTAGATTTGACTCTATCAATATTTCCAGTCATTGCTCTAAGGCCATGAGCTCCGCCATGTTATTAGTGGCAGTCCACAAATGAATGTGAAAGATAACCTTAATGCACCCCTTCTCATCTTTGATGACCCCTCCAAAACCAGCCATCCCTGGGTTACATTTAGAGGCTCCATCTATATTGAATTTCAAGAAACCATGAGGAGGTGGTTGCCAGATGTCTTTACTAGCATTTATCTGTCTCACACCCTTGTTTGTGCTTTGGGGAACTAGCGAATTGAGACCCAACTGCAGTAGTATACGAGCGTCCTGGGGCAGAGTAGGGTCCTCAGGAGGTCTTCCTTAAAGGGCTTCAACAGTGTCTTTGAGCTGTCTTAATATTTGTGCAATAATGTTCTGGGTTGAGCCATTTTTATTCTTGAAAATCTTGCCATTGCATTCTTTCCAGACATCCTAGATTAAGAAGCCTGGAACCAGAGTCCAAGTTTTGTTTATGATTTCATTGCCTTAGAAGTATTTTCTCCAATTATTTAAGGTTTTGGTAATACTGAGTCTATCCCTATCATTCTGTCTGAAGATTGAGGCCATCCAATCCCACAAGGAAGAGGTAAAAGGGAAGAGGTTGAGTAAGTGTTCCATCGTCTCCTCTTGTGAACCACATAGATGGCATTTGGATGGGCCAAAAAAACCCCTTTTCATAATATTTTCCCAAGTTAGAATTTTATTTTGTTGACCAACCACATAAACAAATTTATTTTCTTCCAATGCTGGTGCTGCCAAAGGTCCTTCCATACCTTATTAAGGTTTTGATAATCAAACCCTAGGGCTATTCGTTTAGCTTCTTTGAGGTTAAAGTTAGCTTCTGTGTTTCTTCCCCATCTCAGTTGGTCAGACGATGATGATACCAAAATCTTCGTCTGTTCCAAGTCTCGAGCAAGAGAGCCCACTTGAGCCTTCAAAGGGCTCTCTTCACTATAGCCCAGATCCTTCCATATTCTCCATTGACCATTGTTCCTTGCCTGATCCCAGAAGTCACTTACCATGCATAAGCCTTTGTTGTCAGTGTCATTCTTGAGGGCGGTTAGTTATGCACTAAACAAATTTGGTTCCTGCTGCCAGTTGTCCTCCCAGAATCTTTCCAGGTTCCCAGCTCGGATCTCCCAGAAGCTGTGCTGCTAGACAATGGCTCTGTTTTCCCAAGCCATATTCCAAATGTGGGAGCCCTTGATAAGCCCAGACATTCGAATATGATCCCTCTCCTGCCAATTATTTGCATATTTCTGTTTCCAAAGCTTGGCCCAAGGGGTTACCAATTCCTTAAGCCACCTCCACCAAAGTTTAGCACCCGAAACTCTACTGAGGGTTTCAGGGTCATGAAACCCCAAACCACCATGGGCCTTAGGTTTGCATATCTTGTCCCAAGCTACCAAAGCCCATTTATTTTTCTCTTCCCCTTTGTCCCAAAGAAAATCTCTTTGAATGTTCCTGATCTGTTGCATAACTCCTTTAGGAGCAGGAAGAGATGACATCATAAAAATGGGTATGGCCTGCAGGACAACCTTTGTAAGCACAAGACACCCTGCGAAATTAAAAGATCTGCATGTCCATTTCCTGATCCTATCATGAAGTTTGTTAATTACCAGCTCCCACACTCCCCTACTTAGAGGTTTATCTGTAAGAGGGATTCAAAGGTACTTAGAAGGTAACTGATCCCTTTGAAACCCTAGAATTCTGGTGAGGTTTCTCTGAATAACAATTTCAGTGTTAAAAAAGAAAACTTTTGATTTGTCAAGGCTTACCTCTGTACCAACGGCCATAGCAAAGTCGTTCAAGATTTGTTTAAAAGATTTGCCTTCCTTGACCATGGGAATGCCCTACAGCATAGTGTCATCCACAAATTGTTGGTGAGTTGAAGTAGCTCCATCTATGGTCAGTTTCAGTCCCTGGATTCTTCCTTCAGCACTTGCACTTTTTATCGCTCTGCCTAGTCCTTCCATCATGAGCACAAAGAGGAAGGGGGAAAGCGGATCTCCTTGTCTGAGACCCCTAGAAGGCAGAAAGGTTCTGGAGGGCGAGCCATTAAGCAGGATTGAAAATATATCCGTGGATACCAGGGCCATAACTCATCTAAACCAGTTGTGGTCGAAACCATAAGCTCTTAGCATTGCCCTTATGTAAGACCAACTTAGCTTTTCATAAGCTTTCACTAGGTCAAGCTGAATAATCATACCAATTTGCTTATTGCTTTTAAGAGAGTGTACCATCTCATGAGCTTGTATGATGTTATTGAGAATCTGTCTTCATTCCACATAACCAGTTTTCTCCTCTGAGACAAGAGCTGGAAGAAGTGGCTTGAGTCTGTTAGCGATCACTTTAGAAATAATCTTGTACACAACATTACATAAAGCTATGTGTCTAAATCTGTCTGGTGTCATAGCTTTTTCCTTCTTTGGAATCAAATCTACGAAAGAGGCATTGAGAGCCTTCAAAACCGTTTTGGATCTTCTGGAGTCTTCCACTACATCAGGGATGTCTTGTTTGACTGTTTTCTAGTATGCCTTGAAGAAGTCCACATTGAATCTATCCGGGCAGGAGCTTTCCCATTTTTTATCTCATTGATAACTTCATTGACCTCATCTTTAGACACTGGCCTGTTAAGATTGTGATTGTATTCCCTTGTTAAAAGCTTGGGAATGTACTTCTTGAAACTGTTAATGAACTGTGACCTGTCTAAGAGAGGCTCCTTTGCAATGCTAAGGAAGTGTTGTACTAGGACAGATTCCATTTATTTGTGGGAGACAAGCTCTTTCCCTTAAAAATATTTGAGTTTTGAAATTCTGTTATTTGACCTGTGATCCAAAGTTGATTTATGAAAAAACTTTGTGTTTTTCCCCCTTCTCTAATCCACTACACTCTAGATTTTTGCCTCCAGAATATCTCCTCTTGGATGCACCTATCTTCCCATTCCTTTTGAAGAGAGTCAGCTTGAGTTTTCCTTTCCTCGGTAAAACCATATGTGATTATGATCTGATTAATCCCCTGGAGTTTCTGTTCAACTTCTCTTTTGGCTTTAAAAATATTACCAAACTCTTTTTTGTTCCAATCTTTGAGTCTGGATTTGATGTGTTTAAGTCTTTGTTGCAGCATAAACATTTTAGTGCCTTGAATGGTCAAATCTTCCACCCACCACATGTCAATATTGTTGGTGAAGTTCGGGTGAGAGAGATAGACATTTTCAAACCTAAAAGGTCTGTTCCTTGGTGTACCTATAAATGTGGCTTCAAGCTGGACATGCCAGTGGTCCAAGCCTCTAAAGGGAAGGATTAGAGCTATCATGTCAAGGCTTGTGAGAAGGAGGTCCTCTGAGATTAAGAATCTATCTAGTTTAGAGGCAACTTGAGAAGCCCCTCCTCTCTTAATATTCCAGGTGAAAGTGCCATTTATTGTTTTAGCATCAATTAGTCTCATTTTATTTATGAAGTTCAGGAAGGCAATGGAGTCTCTGCTTAGTGTTCTGGTGCCACATTTCTTCTCTGTAAGAGATTTGATCATGTTGAAATCCCTTGCCAGAATCCATGGCATATCAGGATATCTCTCTCTTATCTCCTTAAGGGAGGTGAGAAGCTTGAGTTTGTCTTCTATTTTTTGAGGACCATAGACATTTGTAATCATGTAAGTCTCCCTATCACCCAAAGGCTGAATCACCAACGATAGATAGTTCCTAGATGCTTCCGCATCCAGTATTCCAAGTTTATAAGGATCCCAAAGCGTAAGAATCCCTCCTACCCAGTTATCTGCCTTAACCTCTAGATACTCACACTTGCTTAACCATTTACTTTGTATTTCTCTGATCTTGTCCATCGAACACTTAGTTTCCTGAATAAAAACCATATCTGATTTTTCTTCTTTTATTCTATTGCTAAGATTTCTTTGTTTCCTTTTACTTCCTAGGCCCCTAATGTTCCAGGTTGTGAGATTCATTAAGAAAGGTTTGTAAAGGAGTAGATAGTGAGATCTCTCATCTTACTTGAGTTAATCATGAGTTTTCCACATTCGGTCAGCAACTCATTTTGTCTTTTCCTTCCTCTTTTCCTACCTGGATTCTTGGAAGAGTGCCCCAGTGTTTCCTTCATTGTTTTCATCCCTCTATTCTCCTGGCTGTCATGGTTTCTATTGACTCCAGAGCCCTTCAATTGGGATCTCCAGAGGAAGAGCTGTTGAACCCTGTCAAACTCCTCCTTTGGCAGGGATTCAACCCCTTTGGAAATACCCTGCTCCAGAAACTTTTCTAGATCTAAGTTCTCCCTCTCAAGAATCTCCTGCAGTTCATGGTCCTCCGTTCCCGCCTCACTTGGGGTCATCTCATGGTCCCTATTGAGCTCCACAATGCTTGGTAGATCATCCTTTTGCTGGCTGTTCTCTGGTATATCCTCCATGCTAGCATCCCTATCCTTCTCATTGGTATTAGTCTCCGCTTCCTGGTTTGCCTCGTTGTTTCCATCTTCTTCTTCTAAGATTTTGAAACTGTTGTTGCTCAGTTGCCCGTCCTCGTTGATTTTATTTTGGTACCATTTTCCTCCTTTCCCTTTGTCCCCCACCTTAGTGAAACCCTCGAGATCTTTGCTTGTGGTGGTTTTTGTGTTGCTCTCCAGTTTGTTTGATGGGCAGTCCCTGTATAGGTGCCCATGTTCATGGCATTTACAACATCTGATTGAGACATGTTCATATTCCACTGCCTACACCCATTCTTCATCATATACTTCTAAAATGATCTCGTCCAGAAGTGCCCCAGATAAGTCCATTTCCATATAGATCCGGGCGAAAGAGGTGTATTTACCGCTCGCATTCGATATTTTTATAAAATGCCCTAGTTTATTACTGATAGCCTTTAAAGACTCCGACAGCCAATAATATAAAGGAAGGGAGTATATTCTTATCCATACCGGTACTGAAGTGAACGTTTCTCATTTTGGGACAAAGTTCATCACCCATGGTCGCATGTAAAGGCTTGCAACACCGTAAAAATAGGGTCCTCCGTTGAACACTCTGTTTTTATCTTCTAAGCTCGTGAACACCACCGTAAAGAAGCCCTTGGATCCAAGGTGAAGGTTTATTTCCCCCTTCGGTTTCCAGTGGTTCCTTATCCATATGTGTAAGGCCTTTTCCGTCAGCCAAATCCCCATAAATTTGCATATAACCGCGTGTTCCGCCATGTGTTCTCTGTGCACCTGTAGCATTGGGTCACTTAAAACGACCTGAGGAATAATGGTCAACTTGGGTTTACAGACCCCTGTCGCACTCATAGGTGTAGCTTTCTGACTGCTACCCTCTTTCCTTTTCTCCCTGCTATCTTCCTCATGATTTTCTTTCTGTCTGTGAGGTTTGATATTTCCTGTGTTAGTATCCTCAGTTATCACCTCCGGTGGTTTCTTGAAGCGATGTAGACCAGTTCCCTTGCTTCTGTTCGTGGCTATTTGACTGTAGGAGGGAGCAGAACTCCCTCCTCCATGACCCACCAAACCCTAACTCAAACCCTAGTTCAGATTGCAGATCCCTCCCATCTCCGATTGCTCAATCAAAATTTTATAATATTTATTATCTTTTATATATATTCTTAAAATATTTTCAAATCACATTTTAAAATAAATTTACACTTTTAAAAATAAATAAATAACACATGATTTACGTTGAGAATCATCCCTACCAAATAAAATATCTTCAAGATAAATATAAATAGAACATTCATTTCTTCTTAAACTTACCTTAACACTAATATATTACGACATCAAATTTATCCTTTCCTGAGTTTTCTTTAGGATGGAAACCCTTGTTTTCTTTTAGGATGAAAAACCTTAATAACATATAGAAAGCCAACATTGCATGGAAATCTATGGTGCATTGGTAAGTTGAAGGACTTTCAAGATGATTATAGGGTTTAAAATTTTGTAATTTTTTTTAGGCTAATGTAGGTTTCTTGGTGATGTGATATTATAATAAATATTAGTTTTATAATAATATAATTTGATAATTTTATTTTCTTATTTTGTAATATTTTATGATTAAGTTTGACAAAAACAAGTAAGGTTAAGTGAAAGTTTTTTGTGAAATTGATGGGTTTGGTATTCTTTGGTTATGACATTTGAGGAGATTTATGACTTCATGAATGAAAGATAATTCTCAAATAAAAACAAATTTGAAAATTTATGATTTCATGAATGAAAGATAATTTTCCGACCAAAATAAATTTGAGGTTCACTTGCTTCATATAAATATTTTTTATTTAAATTATCTGATCACCAATATTAACTAACTCTATATTTGTGGAGAAAAGTTTAGCAACATGTCTTAAGAAGTTGCACTTTGCAATACAAATTTTATTCACTTATGTGACACATTCCAAGCGATATCCACTCCACCAAAATCTTTGAGGCTGTACTTTAGCACTTTGTCGAACAATATTTTATTCAAGTCTGATAGATTTACTAGGATTGGAATCTTGTTAGACAACTTAAAACTTTATAACTTAAACCAAAACTCTATTAACAATGATGTTGTTCTTATTTTCATATTGATGGTGTAAATTGTATAAAGGTTATTATTTATCACATCAATTTTTTGATGGTTGTTTCACAGCAAGTCAATGTAGAGAATTTTGAAGAGAATATGATTTATAAAGTTTTGTTATTCGAAATAACAATCCATCATTTGACATGTCATTAATTTTAATTTTAAGGTTGTGCTTTAGTTTCATTTTATTTATATATTTGGTTTAAATTTTCGAAAGTTTGTTTTAGTGATAATTTATATATATATATATATATATCATGGAGCTATTTAATTTTGTAATAAAATTTCCTCTAGTTCAAGAAGACCAAGATAGATGCTTTGTTCGGCTTTGGTTCACATGCTAATCTCATAACAACAAATTAGTTTAGGAAGCTTGGATTATAGGTTCATAATCATCCAATCCCATATCCATTGGGATGGGTATACAAGGATGTAGAGATCAAGGTAAAGAAATCGTGACAGACTAAATTTGTTACAAGTGTTGACTTTATTGATGAAGTGGAATTGGATGTAGTACCCCTTGACATATGTGGAGTCTTGTTTGGAAGCCCCAACATGTATATGAGGGATGCAATCCATGCAAAGAGCCAACCAATACCACCTGGTCAAGGATGGGAAATCCTACATCATTAATGCACATAAGGGAAAGTCAAAGATGTCACTAGTAAGTGCCAATCAAACCAAGAGTTTGATTAGTTCTAGTAAGAAATATGTTTGATATTCTCAAGATAGAATCAGTCAAAAAATGAATCAATAAGAGTAAAGGCATCCACAGAGAGGTGTACTAAAGAGAAGAAACATCGACTAGAAGAGTTGTTGCATGCATACAAAAGATTGTTCTAAGAGCCTAAAGGGTCACCACCCAAGAGGGAAGTGGAGAAATAAATAAAATTATTGCTAGGCTCTCTATTGTAGACTATTGAACTCTCTATTGCTAGACAATATGTTCTAGAAGTAAATGAATTGAAGAAGCAATTGTAGCAATTGTTGGAGTAGGGTGTGATTCGACCAAGCACCTCACCTAGTGGGTCACCCATCATAATTGTGCCAAAAAAGGATGGGACTAGGAAAATGTGCATAAATTATAGAGCATTAAACATGATTATGCTAAAAAATTAGTGCCCCATACCTGGGATCGATGATTTATTATATCAATTGCAAAAGGAAAAATGCTTCATTGAGTTGGATCTAAAAATATGGATACCGACATATTTGAGTTAAAGAATAAGACACATGGAAAGATTCTTTCAAAATAAGGTAAGGCTTGTATGAATAAATGGTCATTCTATTTGATTTATGTAATGCATCAAATATCTTTATGATATTGATTAATGATGTATTACACATATATCTATATTATTTTGTTATATTTTATTTGCATGATATAGTAGTTTATAGTGCTACTTAGGAGGATCATATATCACATCTTATGTAGGTGTAGATATTTTGAAGAAGTTCCAACTGTTGGCTAACCTCAATAAATGTGAGTTTTCCCAACAATATTTGCTGTATGTGATCGGTGGAGGGGAACTCAAGATAGATCCTAGAAAAATGGAGGCCATCATGAAGTGGCTAGTCCCTACAAATGTCTCTAAAATTAGGAGCTTTATTAGGGCAACATAGTACTTGTAGAAGTTCATAGCTTCATTATCAACAATAGTTGAACCATTTTATGCCATAATAATGAGCAATGCACTTTTCCAGTGGCAGAAGAGCCATCATAAAACTTTTAACGAGTTGAAAAGAAAGATTAGTCAAACCAGTTCTCTCCTTACCAAACTTGAATAAGCCTTTTGAAATAGAGATAGGCATAAGAGAGTATGCCATGAGAGCGATGTTAATGAAAGGGTGAAGATCTATATCTTATCATTTTGGAAAATTTCATGGGGTAGTTCTCAACTACCCTACCCATGAAAAGGAGCTCTATGCCATAGTATGAGTTGTTAAAAAGTGGAAGCACTATTTGATGGCCATGGGAGAGCACCATCCACACATATCACTAGCCACCACAGTATCTATAGCCCAAAGTAAGCTACAATAGACCAAACATTACAAGTGGATAGGTAAGTCATAAATTACAATAAAGGTAACCCAAAAAGTTGGTAGACATGCCATTCAAGGCCACCTACATCCAAAATTATAGCTCTGGGACCTTTGTTGTATATGGAGCCTTTCACCCATGATGCATATAGAGAGGTACAAAAATAATATGAGGCCTTAGGGGAATTTTTAGGTTAAAAATGAGCCTAAAAATATGTACTAACAAAATTAACTTTAAAATAACCAATAGGATTCAAGATGATGATGTCATCCCCAAAGGTAAATATTTTGGAGGGAAAAAAACATTATATATATATATATATATTTTTTTTTTTTTTAATTTTAATTTTAATTTAATTTAATTTTAATTTAATTTTATTTATTTATTTTTTTTTTTAAATTTTTTATTTATTTATTTATTATTATTATTATTTTTAATTTTTTTTTATTTTTTATTTTTTTATTTTATTTTTAATTAATTAATTAATTTTATTTATTTATTTATATTTTTATTTATTTATTTATTATTATTATTATTATTATTTATTATTTATTTATTTATTTATTTATTTATTTTTCTGAGTTATCTCCTTATAGGTGTACTCAAATGTCAAACGTAGGCACCTGCTAGATGCAGAATTAAATTCCACATCCAACGAGTACCCACTCTGCATACTTCTGAGTAGACCCACATCAAAAATATTTGAAAATATACAAAAAGTGTGCTCAACACACTTTTTTTTTCATGTATTTTCATTTTTTCCCGATGTGGGTCTACTCAAAAGTATGAAGAGTGGGTACTTATTGGATGTAGAATTTAATTCCGTATCCATTGGGTGTCTACACTTAAGTTTAAGTAAACCTACAAGGAGATAAGCCAAAAATACAATAAAAAACCTACTTTCCTTGCTTTCTCTTTAAAAATTCATCTCTTATTTTAATTAACCATTATTTTGTTATTTTCCTTATGAGGTCCATTTTATACCTTAGAATTACCCTAATGACTTCAAGGAGGTGTTTCAATAGCTATAGGGCTAGATTCATGTAGAAGATGGTGCTAATAAAGATGACCATCATCTCTAGAATGAGTTATTCTTCAATTTGGAAAAGCTTTGTGTTCCTAAAGGCGAGTGATTGTAACTTATCCGAGAGGCTCACACCTCCAAGGTTTCAAGACATTTTGGTGTTGGGAAGATATATAGTTTCCAACTTATAGAGGTATGTGTATTGACTCATAATGCAATAAAATGTAGAATGGTACATTAGAGGATGTATACTTTGTAGTACCAATAAACCTCTAATAACAAGAAGCAAGGTCTATACCATACCCTACCTATATCCACTCTTCCTTGGGAAAGAATTTTCTTGGATTTTGTGGGATTACCAACAACTAGGAAGGGACATGGATACATGCTTATGGTAGTCTAAAAGTTCAACAATATGTGCATCCTCATGCCTTGTAAAAAGACCATCAAAGGACAAGAAATAACAAACTTGTTCTTTGAACATGTCTAGGTGCACTTTCGAATACTGAGGAGCATAATCTTATACAAGGATACCAAATTCCTCAGTTAATTTTGGACTGTGTCACGAGAGAAGATGGCCATGAATTTGAATACATGTACAACATTGCATCCATAGGGAGATGTGAAAATAGTAGTTAACAAGACTTTGGTGTAGCTTTTTAAGGGTTTACAATCATAAGTATTTGAGTGTTTGGGATGATAATATGATCTATATCTAACATTCTTATAATAGGGAAGTCCACACTTCTATTGGTAAGTCCCCTTTTGAAACTTGCTTTGGATATTTTACACCTTCAGTCTTGTATGTTGTAAATGGACAACAAGTAGTAGTGAGGGAGCACATCACAAGAGATGCATTGAGAGTAGAAAAAATTATTGAGAAGATGAGATTGATCCATTTGCAAGTACAAGAGACATTGAAGAAGTTACAAGAAAGTTAAAAGATAAACATGATTGGCATAGAACAAAGAATTCATTTAGAGTGGGAGACAAAGTTTGGATAGAATTTAACAAAGGAAATACTATAGGGTACCAATAAGAAATCAAGGTTGTGCAGTTTGGTCCTTTCAATATATTTGAAAAGATGGGAAATAGTTCCTATCGACTTAGTCTGCTCCCATACATGCACATTTAATCAATAGTGTGTGTGGAGAATCTCAAACTTTATGAACCCTCCATGTTGGACTAGGAGGAAGAGTGGGTCCTACCTTCCATAGAGGAACTATCATCATATGCTTAGGCAAAGTTGGTAGAGGACACAATTTTAAAAAAGAGGTCTAGAACTACAAGAGAAGGGTATCATGAATTTTGCATACTAGGTTGAAAGGACAACTTCCAAGTGAAGCAAAGTGGTTCTTCAGGGAGATTCAGCTAGAGGAAAAACTTACTCACCTTATTCATTAAATATTGTGGGGACCAAAAGCGACCAAAAACCTCCCTAAATGGGGAGATATAATTCAGTTTGGATCATTAAATTAATTTTCATATATCTTGATTATATTAGAGTGGAAAAATTTGGAGGAATCAATTGCATGGTAATTTTAAGGACAATTTTCTAGTTTGGAAAATTGGAGTTTGAAACCAAATCCATTTGAGGCATCAAACAACATTTTTTGGGGTTAAATCTTTTATCACTTGTGCCAAGACTCCTTGACACCAATAGACGCTCAAAGAAATTTCCAACGACATAAGAATTACACAAATTGGAGCTTTTATGGAAAATATATGCTTCTTGCACATTAACCTAATATGTTGACCACCATGGTATCAAGGGATGCCATGTCAGCCCCCACTACTCATACATATGGGGCTATCCATGTGTGGGATTTCAGGGAGATTTTGGAAGGTCCAAAATTGTAACTCTAATTGAGTGTTGGAGAGGTTAAAATATAACTCCTAGATGGATATTGGGAAATGTTGAATACTAGGCCACTAGGAGGAGAAGCGGTCCCATTCTATGTCATTGTATTTATTCCATAGTTGAGTAAAGAATCTAGGAGTGGGGAGGTTAGAGTGTTGAACATAGGGTTTAAGATCTTGTAGAAATTGTATATTCTATAGGTCTTAGGTAACTCCCTAAAGAGTAACTATTTCCTTTAGGAGAGTAGAGAAACCTTACCTTCTAGCTGGATTTTCTCTCGGATGAGTTTCAAAGGGTAAATATTGTGTTGATTTGTGGATGGTACACATTTAAGCATACAAACAATAATTAAAGAATATGTGATTTAAAGAAATTAACCTTCATAGTAAATATTTCAGTAATTTATCAAATATGTTGTGACATATTGTTCCAGTGGAATATCTATGACAATTTACAGATTAAGTTTACTTTGTTATAATGTTGGCTATATTTTTATTACATCTATTTTTTACTCTCTTTTTTTTTTCCAACATATCAATCATGAGTCATAAAGTGGATTTTGAACTAGTTGGGTATGGTATTGACTTTTCCTCACAACCACTTGAGTTGTATCCAATTGACATATCTAGTTTAGCATTTATTTTAATTATGATATTAATATATAAAGTTAAAACCTTATTTATTTACTATTGCTTTAATTCAATTGTGTAATTTGAATTCCATTTTGCAACAATGTTTTTTTATGCGAAACACGAATCTCAAAATTCATTCCTTGCAATCATTATTCCAATAAAACTATCCAATGAAATTAGAATTGATTAATCAAATCCTTTTTTTTCTTTCTTTCTTTTCAGTAATGTGTCTGTGACTTGTGAGACTAACCTATGGTTTAAGAAATTAAAACCCAAGGGAATATAAGCCATCAAAATCACCTGATAATCACACTTGGATTGGGCCATACCAACCCTTATGTTGACGGGGAAAAATATCCCGCCAACAGTTAGGGGACCTCCCCGATGTGAAGTCCCAATTAGAGCTCACACCGTTTGGGATAGGATCCGCATCTAGTATGTGGTCTTGACTGCCACCATGTAAGTGGTACTCTTGGTTGTCAAATGCAGAGATGTGAGAGAAAGGATATGAATGAAATGCCTAGAGAATGGGGAAAAAATCAACCCGCGATTGACAAACTCACAAAGAAATGTACAAGAATAAGGCAAAAAAATAATAAGAAGTACATCTCAAAGAGGAGTCGGTTAGCCAAAACCATTCAAGAAATATAATTAAGAGAGTGCTAGAGGCTAACTGCAAAATAGTTCACAATAAATTACTAGCATTAACGTGAATAAAAGTGCATATATTCGAAAGCAAACACATGCGTAATAACTACGAATCAGTTCATAAACATATCACTTGCATGGAAGCACACATACAAACACAATGGAAATACCAGATAGCCAATACAACCACTATGAATATTTATAAGAATCAATGTCGAAAGTGAATAAATACTCATTATTCATAATGTGAATTCAATGTACATGTCAAGCAGGTCCATCAAAATCCAATAGTGGGTCAAAACCCTAGCCTCACCACAACTCACCCTACTATCTACCAAGAGCTGAGTGCTTCTAGCTCCTTAAGCACCAAACAACTATCTAATTCCTAGCCTAGATCAAGTGCTAAAAGTCCTTTACAAATGGAGCATGATGGCATATTTATAGAAATGAGGTGACCTTTCATGTACAATGACCTTTCCCCTACCCTCATGACTCGTGAACTTCTTCATGACTCCCTAATGTCTAATGGATTTTGGCAATGAAAAACTAGTATTTACAACGAAAAGGAGGTTGTGAGGTTTCCACACGTGCTTTAAGTCAAAATCATATTGAGAATGTTGTTGAAAACCTTGAGATGATTTCCCTTGGTACTGCTAAATGGTCCTAGAAGCCTGTATGGAGCCAATTCACCTGCTTGTTGAGCCATTCTACAAAAGGAAAACCTTGGTTGTGCAGTCTTATGTGGAATTGAATATCAGACCAATAGGTTAAGCCAAGAACTTGGATGCCAATAGTTTTTAGCCCAAACACATTAACATTAGCTAGAAAAGGAAGCAATTGGTGTCTTCTAATCTGTCTCTACATTTGTGAGAAACCTTTATCTGACATTAATGGCCCACAAGCTCCTTTGTTTGGGATACAATAAACTCTTTCTTAGCTTGGAGAAGATGCATTGCAAGAAAGTTTGCTTGTGCATTGACAATATTAGATCTCACTGCCCTCAACTCGATCCCATCTTCCTTTGTTCATGCATATGTCAACATTTTTGTTCCCTTTTTTCTATTTGCAAACAAATTACACTGGTCAGATACTTTGATAGTCAAAGATCAATACTAGAAACATAACATATTCATGAAAAGAAAGATATTAATTTTTGACCCTTGTACAATCCTTTTTTTCATCACAATATTCTCAAGGTATGTGTGTTTTTTGCAGGACCATTCCGAGCTTCCCCAACCATGTTTTTGTAAAAAGTTCATAGCCAATACTCATTGTTCTTTTTTTTTCACACAAATATAGGTAAGGTTTTCAAAACCATCCTCAATGTTAGATTTTCACCCATTATAACATGGTATGTTTCCATTGTAAGCTTAAGGTTATCATCTCTCATTAAATGGTGATAGGTCACCATTATCCTTTTGCAACTTTCTACTTCAGTTTTCCTCATAGATGCATCTCTTTCCACTTACCTGCTCTCCCACTAAAATACATCAACGTGTTGTAAGCAACTACATCCAGTCCCACATTACCTCGTATTCCAATTTTGTTCCATAAAATATCCCCATGTTGACAAATAGTCGTTCTAATAACCACCCTCAACTTAAGGCTAAATTCCAGATCACTTTGTTGAAATCAAATGCGATGAGGTACTTATAAAAATCCTTACACAAGTGATAAGGCTTCATTGCAAGTGGGCCTTTAGTTCAACCTTTGAATTGTGCCACATAAAATGACCAATCATCTTTCAAAGCCTTTGATTCTAGTAAAACACCATCTCTCATAATCTTCATGCTCACGATTGTCACAAGTTTTGTGGAAAATATTTCTAAATATATTGTAGGAAGTGCATTCTTGAGAAGTCATATGATAACAAAGTGAAAATATAATCTTATCGAATGGATATCCTAACAAATAAGCAGTATCCTTGAAATCATGTGAGTTCTATTAATGAGGATTTATCTAAGGAAAATATTGTTTTCATCTAAACTATGATGTAGCTGATGTTTTTTCTTGAGTCTCTAAACTTTTGACATCTTCAGAATCACAGGGTACATTAGGACCACGAGGAATGCCTCAGGAAAAATCTATCAGAGGAAAATTGGTTCCAATTATAATGAAAAAAGAACATAGTTCACAACTAACTTATGCTATGTGAATATAGTTTTTGCGCAAGGAATGGCAATCATTCCCAAAGAGGCCCAAAGTGTGTATTAAAAAGCTACTATGTGAAAACAATTGTTATTTCCTTTTCCTTCATGTCAATAATCAATTGATAAAAGCTCTTCCAAAAGCTGCAACATCTATTTTTCTTTCTCTAACATCTGGCTTTCACAAAAGATTTTCATTTGTTTGTACTAGAGAAAAATCAATTCCAGAAAAAGGCGCTAATACTCATCAATGTTTTCCTCTTATCATATGGATGTAATCCCATTTGTTCTCGACACAATTCATTGGCTCTAAAAGGTGTGAATTTTGGAGCTATGATTGTAGCATGATTTTCTTTGCTAACACCAATCACAGATTATGAGTTTAGTCTAATCACATATCAAGATTTCAGGCTTGATGAGGCCTGCAAATGAGACTAGCAACCTAAAGATAGGTAAAAGCATAGTCTAGTAATAAATATTCTTCACAGTGCAAATCAAATTTCCACACCACAATATTGATGGGGCTTATGGACGTGATTTGCGACCATAGCCTAGTTGCAATTTAAATTTGCACCGCAATTCACATTTTGAGATAACAATCTTAGTGTAAACAATAAATGCGATTTGCGACTATAAGTATGGGTATCTCTACTGTCAGTTGCAATTTTGGTCTCTAATCTCACTGAGATATAATATTGAGACTTATGAATTTCACAAGGAGAATAATCAATTTTATAGTCGCATTCCTCAATCATAGTGACACTAGGCATTACTTAAAATTTTGTTTTGCGAAGGGGAAGATGGCTTCTTGAGCTTGCGAATTGTAAGGGTTGAATGGGGGGTGTATTAAACTTTGAAGTGCCAATACAATGGATATAATGGTCATGCCAATACATCTTATGCATTAATACCTAAAAAATACATGATTCCCCTTAACGTATTCACACAACTTTAAATCCCTACGAATGACAACAAACATCAGATTATGCAATTTCACTAAGCGAAGAAGCTCCTCTGTAATATGATATAGAAATCATAGGCAAAAAAATGAAATTCAAAGTAAACATAGGGTAGAAATCCTTGGCAGAAGAATGACGGGTGAGGGTTCCAAAAGCACAAGCACTAAGTCTGAAAATTAAGAAGAAAATTGGTGCTTCTGCGAGAGCATAGTTTAACTAGTAAACATAGAGGTTGAAGAGGGAACTTTTATGGTTGGGCGTAAAGGTGATAGGAAGGAATGCATGTGGGAGGTATAAGTACTCACGATGAGAGAAAATGAATCGATTAAATTCCAAAGCATAGGAAAAAAGGTAATGATGACGTGTGGGGGAATTCATAATCAAAAAGTGTGACTTGGATTTATCGCATGCGACAAGGAAGAGCTAGGTCACAAATCACATTTGCAAAGGGAATTCATAAGCCACTAGGCTCTGGAAGTGAAATTTGAGACTAAGAGGACAAGATTCATGTGTAAGTCACATATCCACGTCTAGAGGCCAGGAAGACTAGCTTTGCAAAATGCGATTGCGACAAGGCAAAAATTACAAGTTTTTAAAGGCTTAAGGCAAAGCCTATTGTTGCTTGTAAACTCAAGTGTGAATGAGCCAGGTTGATCCTTGTGACAATATGGCAACGTTGAACCATAAATGAATCTTGATACATATTATAACCCTACTAACATAATAATATTTGTTTCCCGTTAAGAGTTGTTCCTAGTGGTATTAAGACTCCTAGTTTGATTGCAACTTCGTCGAAACATTGGACATATAAAAGACACACATAAGTATAGAAACAAAATACTTTTTACCTAAATAAATGAACATGGAGGAGTAGTGCTCTAGGATCCTTGAAAAAATGAATGAGTGCAAATTCCATAAACCCTCATGATGAGGATGAAGCAAGACAAACAAGCATAGGCAATGTGCCTCATGAACATACATCAATTGTAGCTTTGATGATAAATGAGTTATTAAAAGTTTTTGACTAGTTCAAGACACCAAAATAATACCTTGAAAAGCATAGGGGGACCCATAATTTAGATGTATATGTTACACTAAAATTTGTCACCATGACTATTTACAGTCAGTATGGCTCCATCAACTGTCATACTATCCTCCTTGGCAAGTCTTATACCTCTGCTCCTCATGTCAAACTCCAAGAAAGAGAGAAAGTCTTTAAAAAGTAAATCAACTCTGGTTACGCAATTTATCTTACCCTTACCTGCGTGTACGCACCTCAAGTTCACAATACCTGCGTACTTGTATGCTCTGTCTGTAAAGGGGTGGGTGCGTACTCCTGTAAAGGTCAAAAGGCGCGAGTTTTACTTCAAAAAAGTTACTTATGGTCGAATCTAGAGCATTCTAGAAGATGGTTTGACGTGTATTGAGCGCCTCCAGATGGTTCATGCATCCCAAAGAAAGAGGAACTTATCCCATAAAGAGGGGAGCTATCCCATTGAAAGAGGGGCTTATCCCATTGATGGTGAACCTGATTAACTTCCTCCAAAGCATTAGAAATACAGGCATTGGGCCAGAGGGAGGGGAGGTTGAAAGCTGAACATTCCTAAGGGTAGATGCTGCTGAAATTAGGACTCCCTTATAGAGCTTGAGAGGAGAGATTCCCATCCTTTCTTAGCTTCTTTTGGAAGTGGGTGAGCTGATCAAAGTAAAGGAGAACTCTTGCTGGACCCTGGGAGGGACCTGCACAACACCAAGGCACTGGTTGTAATGGTTTCTTTTGTTTCCAATTAATACAATTAAGTTCATTTTTCTCAACAAGTTGTTATATATAATTTGTTTCATATACTCCTTGGTCTTTATGATGAATATGTTTTATTATATGAGTTATTCCGGTGCTATGTAATCGTTTGCTTGTTAGTGAATGCAGGTTTCAAAGAGAAGGAGGAGCTCATCTGGATCGGAGAGGCTTGGCTGCTACAAACAACGTTGGACTAAAGGTATGCTTTAAACACCTAGTTGCTTGTATTTTAAATGCATATTTAGGGAAAGATAGTGCTTGATTGTTTTTTTTGTCACTAGAAAGCCTTAGCTTCTAGGGAGGTCGGTTTTGTCCGCTAAATTGACTCTTTCCGCATGACAAAATGGCGACCATACTGGGGAATCCATGGATTTGATTGATTTCTCTTTTGATTGATACTTTGATTTGAGAAAAGTCGATTTCTTTCTGGTTTTTGACTGATTGACTGTGAATTTGGGTGGAATAGCTTAGGGTTGATTTAGTTTTTATTTTTCTTGGTTTTGAGAGCAGTACGCACCCTCTGTGTTAAGCACAGTGCGTACCTGTACGCACTTCTACTTTGTACACAGAGCGTGGCCGCACCTGTGCAAACAGGCTGCCTGCGTACCCTGTCAAAAGTTGAGAAAATTCATTTTTTTCCTTTTTTTACCCATTAGATTTTGTTTATAGTTTGTTTTTTGCTGCCCAGATGCACTGGTTACCTGTCAGAATTTTTCATCTAAGCTTGTTTCATTAGCATCAAGGGTTTTAGTGAAATTCATAGAAGTTCTAGCCCTAGGTTTGATTTTTGTATTGGTCCTGTAGTGACTTTGGCTTTAGAAGTTGTAAAAACCTTGGATATCCCTGGTCTTTTCAGTCTTCTTAGGAGTCTGACCTTTCGTAAAATCCACCTTTGTGAGAAACCTACCTTTGTGTTGTCTCTTTGCGGAATTTCGAGAAGGCTTGTTTGTTAAAGCTGTGAATTTTATTCTTAAGAAAAAGAACAAAAGATTTTTATTTTTGTTTTTGACTGGTTTATGATTCTGCATGAACTAGTCCTTGGTTGAATTTTAACTGAGTAAAACATCCTGGAATTATATTTTGTAGGCTTTTACCTCATTAGATTTGCTTTTAGGTAAATTTCTCTTAGGTTTGCTTTTAGGTAAATTTCTCTTCGATTTTCATAGATTTTTTAAAGTTGATTTTTGTTAAATAGTTTTACATGCTTTGTTAAAATAGGGAAAAATACAAAAATCTCTTTTGAAGAAAAGTTTGTTTTAGTAGCATTTGAAGTCTTTGAAAAGAGAAAGGAAATTTTTCGTGAAAATGATTAGTGGTCATGTATTGTGTGCTTTGGAAAAGATAAAGAGATTGTTTCTTTGATTTTCATTGCCAAGAAAGTTGTTTTTATAAATTTTGCATTCTCCAACTCTCTTAGTTAGGGAATTCATTGAAAAGGAAAGATAGTTTAAATCATCCTAGGTGCATCTTTTTAGTGGATTTGAGTCGAGTCTACACACCATCAGTTTCATCTCCACTGCCTTTTGTCCTAAAGAAAAGCCATAAAAATTAACGCTTAAAGTAAAATTAACTTAGTAACTTTTTATTTACTAGGGCTCTGAAACACCAATATAGATCAGGCTAGTGTCTTGGAGTAGGAGAGTAATTAACTCTCCAAGACAGCAAAACCAAACAAGTAGCTCATCTTGTGGTAGGATAAATCCAATTATTACATTTATGCTCTGGGAAAGCTCCTCTTAAAGGAGAAGCACGAGATCGTGTCCGAACCAGTGAGGGGATCAATCCTCCTTCATTGGGAATGACGCCAGATACGCACGTACTACAAACGGTAAACCTCGGATTGACCATTGTTGAGGAGCCTGGGGTCACTTGTCGGTAAACCTTGGATTATTGTCAAGGAGCCGACAAGGGGATTGAGCTTGTTACTCTGCCCTTGCGTGCTATCGGATCGTAGACTGTTCCCCCAGGTATATTTGCTGCTGTTGGTAACCTTAGTGACCATTATATTTAGGGTTCTACCCAAGGTGACGATGGAGGGAAGATCCCACTGTACCTGGAGCAGATGTCGGCTAGACTCACTTGGATTTTCTGGGGGGTTCACTTCACTCGAGACGGTTAAAGTGGAGGAACTTGTGCCAGTCTATTCATTAAGCAGGTTGCCGGGGTAACTGTTCCACCCGCCACTTCTGTACTGGATTCTGCGATGTTGGATTTCATCACCAACTAGTGTTTTCGGTCCGGAAGGTTACTGTTTGTGTATGGTTTGACGCCTTAGATTATTTAGGCGTGTGATTCGAATTTGTTTGGTTCTTTAGAGGCTTTAGGCGGTTTGCTTTGAGATTTTACTTTGTTTGCGTGTGCAGTAGTTAAAAGTTTTTAGCTGTGGCTGAATTACCGAGACAGTCCCGTAGACTTCGGGGCCAGTCTCCTGAGATTGTAACCGTGGCCGATTTGTTGAGGAAGTCCCGTAGACTTCGGGGCCAACCTCCTGAAGACGTCCCGAGTCATTACGAAGGTTTGAAAGTCCTTGTAACTCCTAGTGGCAGTAAAGTAGGTTCACCTGAAGAAGGAGAGTCTTCGTTGGTAGTTCATCCTGATTACCAAACTCTAGAAACAGGTTATAATCCTGAAGCTATTGCAGTTTCCGAGCTTGCTGGTAGTTTTTCATCTACTAGTGATATAGGCGACAAACCTGAGATATCTGAACCTGTTACTCCAACATCGGGGTTAGTCTCTCCAACTTCTAGTGCTCTTGATTCACCTAGGGTAGAAAGAGTCATCACCGAAAATCTTCCTTCTGGTTTGATAGCTATTGAAGAACTTGCTCCAGAAGAAGAAATAGGCGTCCCTATCCCTGAAAATCAACCTACTATTGATTTAAGGGAGCGTGAATCCATTTTTTACAGTCCACCTAGAAGTACTACTTGGTATCTTTCTTTAACTAATTATTTGGACAACTCAGGGTTAAGTTTTTCTCCACCTCGTGCTCCTTATCCACCTGGAGGTCTTTATACTCCTGTAAATATGTCTGGTCAGTCGTCCATGTTTACTCAATCGCCTGAATCTTTTTTGTACGGCGGTCCTTCTGTTCCCTCTGTGTATCAGTCACTTTCTGGTAATTTTGCGGGAGCATCTCCTCAACCCATTGAACATGGGTTATTAACTGGAAACAATGGTAATAAACCATTGAGCGTAGGAGATGTTTACATGATGTCAGGTTCTATTCCCGGTTCTCAACCTCAAGGTGGCCAGTTACCGCTTGGGGGGCAGCCTCAATTAACGCCTGGGGGGCAAACTCAAGGTACACAAATTGCGTCTGGGGGGCAACCTCAAGGACAGTATGTACCCGTGGTGCAGTACATTCCTCAAGGTCAACCCCAGCCTCAATATGTACCCCAAGGTCAACCTCAGTATCAATTTATACCTCAAGGTCAACGCCAGTATCAGTACATGCCTCAAGGGTATCTACCCCAAGGTCAGTACTCGAGTCAAGGTTACCAACCACCCCAAGGTCAATCTTATGTTCAAGGTATGGGAAATGTACCTTTCAATTATCAATCCTACCCTCAATCCGGTTATGGATCTCAGTATCCTCAACCTGTTATGGGTCAATACCCTGTAATGAACACAGTGTGGGATCCATCACAAGTTCAACAAGTGTTGCAGCCAAGTGTACAGTTGTCATCTCAAACTGGACAACCCTTAGTTTCTGGTTCACCCCAACAACGAGTCAAGTCTAATGTTCAAACTTCTGTACCTTCGGTAGTTTCTCAGTCTGGGCCTATTGCACCTAGTACTCCATCTCAAACGACTGCTGCAACTACCGCAACATCTGCTCAATCTACCCCACTTACTTCTGGAGTATCGACAGCTCCGGTTTCTACTGTCTCTGTATCTACTCCTCAGACATCTTTACCATCGTCTAGATCCACGATTCAAACTACGGTTCAGATGCTTGTAGGACAACCTGGTTTAAGTACGGCTGTCACAAGTCAGCCACAATTCACTTATCAACCGTACCAGGGACAGTACCAATTCGGTCCTGCTGTCCAGCAGCCAGTTTACCAGTATCAACCGTATCCTGGGAACACTTATCAACAACCGCAACAACCCCAGTACGGTCCGGTTAATCCTGGTTTTCCGGGAGGATACAATATCCCGAACGCGATTCCTATTCCAAGTTATCCTGGATATCCTCCTCTTGGGACTGGTCTCGTGACCCAGAGTTTTAGGGATCCTAATCGGCAGTTACCATTTATCGCAACTTTGGATTTACCAGACTTGTCACGCCTAACGAACGATCCAATTAATTATCTTCCGTTTTGGCCGCCAATGCCAAATAAGTTGCCCAGTGACATTCCCAAGTTCGAAGGTAAGTCTGGAGAGGATCCGTCGAATCATGTGATGACTTACCACCTCTGGTGTGCCTCTAATTCCATCTCGGATGATTCGATCAGTTTACGTCTTTTCCAGCGCACTCTCATTGGTCTCGCGGCCAAGTGGTACATTGAGTTACCACGGGCCTCTTTTTATAATTTTAGCCAGTTAGCTACCTCGTTTTTAACTCATTTTCAGTTGCCGGTCAGATATGATAATGGCACGAAGTTACTAACTTCATTAAAAAAATCGACGTCCACTTATATTTCTGATCATATTCATGAATGGAGACGTCGAAGGCGGTTAGTGAAAGTTTTTATCTCGGACCAAATCTTAGCTGAATGGTTTGTTAAATCATTGTTACCGAAGATTACTGAAGACGTAGCTAAGGTCGGAGTAGTTACTGAGGAGCAAGTGATTGCTCAAGCGCAGTACCTTGACTTAGTTTATACTCAGTCAGGTACGTTACACGAAAAGATCCCAGATCTTCCTAAGTCAAATCAAATCGCTGCTGCTCCTTCGGGGTCTCATGCCGCTGATGGTATGATTGGTACGGTGAACACTAAAAGCAAGAAGAAATCCTCAAAGAATTCTTCGCCTATTATAACCTTACCAGACTCCCCAACAGGAGATTCTTCTACTGAAGTTTCCGCTGATATTCATGCTGTAGAGTCATCTATGGCTAAATCAAAATCCGGTGGGAAAAAGAAAGGTAAGAAGAAGAATAAAGCAGACAAAACTCCAAAGGAAAAAACTGAAAAATCGGAAACCAATGACGAAAAGCGCAAACCTCGTTATCCTTGTCTTATTTGTGAAGAGGATCATTTTACAAGAGATTGCCCTCATCGGGCAAAGGTTGTGAAAATCGTCAAAGGTTCCCCAACTCCTGCTGTTTTGAAAGATCCATTTCCAAAGCAGGAGAGTAAGATGATAGGTTCTTCCTCGAGTGCCAGTGAAGAACCCATATTGATGATGTCTCATGTAAGGATTGCGACTCGATCACAAGATTATGGTAGTAAAAGTCCTGTTGATGGCAAAGAAGCAGAATCTTCTCATTCTAATCCATCAACCTCAGCTCCCGGTTCCGATCCACTACAGATCGAGAAGCCTAACCCGGACTTAGTAATCAAACCGCCCGCCAAGGGTATACTTCGAAAGTCTGCTTTCAATCCACATGTGAGAGCGGCCCAGAATTATAACATTGTTGAGGACTTAGCTGTTTCACCCTCAGCAATGTCGGCTTTGGAAGTGTTGCAATCATGCCCAGCACAACGCAAATTACTTTTGTCGGCTATAGGAGTTGTTGATGTTCAGGACCCGAACCTAATAATCTTTGATCTAGAAAATAGTACACTGCGTTTACCTCATCAAATGGCTTTCCAGATCCCAGTGATAGTCAAAAACATGCCTATTCATCAGACTGTAATTGATGAGGGAGCTTCCACGTGTATTATGTCGATACAGTGTTGGAGATCGCTTGGTTCTCCTTCACTGAACCAATCCCCGACAATTCTTAAGGCCTTTGATGGTCGTGGGTTTCATCCGTTTGGCATTCTACAGGATTTGCCTATAGGGGTTGAAGGAAAAACCGTTAGTCTAGATGTGGAGGTGGTTGATGCCCATCTAGACTACAACCTTCTCTTGGGTCGAAGTTGGTCTTACGCTATGACAGCGGTCGTTTCATCGGTCTTTCGAGTAATAAAGTTTCCACATAATGGCAAGATCGTAACAATAGACCAGCTTGCTTATTTTTCATCCGACCCAGCCTCTTCAGAGAGTATTCAACATGTCGGTAAAACAACTATCCCTTATAAGGATGTTGGAGTAGGATTAGTTAAAGATGCCGGTTTACTGGGAACTTTTCCTTTTCCTCCAATCAACGCATTGCCTTCGTTTGCATCCATTCATATGATTATATTAGACACTATTGTTTATGACGATCCTTGGATCGTTCCTTCTGAATCTGAGATAGACACATTTGGTGATGCTATGCCTTTGAGTCCATATGAAATTGCCTATGAAGTTGTGCAGTCTTTTACTGACCCGCGTTCAACCAAAATCGACCAAATGAATGTGGTCCATGAGGAATCACTTTTCACATCAACCTTGGAGTTAATAGCGTTTCCCTAAGTTGTGTCATCTGACGAGCAACTTCGTGAAGTCCTGTGTGTAGACGACTTACCATGGGAAGATCTCCATCACAGATTTTCGTTTTTACCTGAGGATGGTCGTTTTGAAAATGATTTCTCATCAATCTTTACAGCTGAATATGTCAAAGAAGCTCAGAATCCAATGAAACATCCTGATTCAGAGCTGAATTTGGGAAACATCTCTCGCACTATTCCCATTGACATTTCAGTCAAGCCCGGAATTGTTGAGAACATTCATATAGGTGCCTCGTGTACAGATGACGAAATTCAGACATACAAGGCCCTATTTCAAGAATTCCGCGACGTGTTTGCCTGGTCCTATGAGGAAATGCCAGGAATTGATCCCGCGATTGTTATCCATGAGATCAAGACTTACCCGGACGCTAAACCCGTCCGGCAACGTTTGCGTCAGATTCACCCACGAAAAGCGGCTGCAATTAAAGCAGAAGTTGAGAAGCTGTTGAAAGCAGGTTTCATTTATCCAATCCCGTTAACGGATTGGGTATCGAATATTGTTCCGGTTAACAAAAAACAGGGAACAATAAGAATATGCATCGACTATAGGGACATTAATCGAGCTTGTCCAAAGGACAACTACCCAACACCCTATATCGATCAAATAATTGATGATTGTGCCGGCAGTGAAATATTTTCCTTTATGGACGGTTTTTCCGGTTACAATCAAATCAATATTCTACCTGTCGATCAACCAAAAACGGCTTTCATTTGTCCATGGGGGACATTTGCTTATTGCAAATTACCTTTTGGGCTTAAGAATGCTGGAGCAACTTTTCAAAAGGCGATGTCTTATGCGTTTCATGACATCAAACACATTGTGCAACCGTATCTCGATGATTTGCCTGCTCATTCATTACATCGAGCTGACCACCTTGTCCATTTACGAGCAATTTTCATGAGGTGTAGGCATTATCGAATTCGGTTGAACCCACACAAATGTGTCTTCTGTATAGAAGTGGGACGATTACTGGGATTTGTAGTTTCGAAATCCGGCATTCGCGTCGATCCCTCGAAGGTAGAAGCTATCATCAAATTGCCTCCTCCTTCGAGTCTTCGCCAACTCCAAAGTTTGCAGGGGAAAGCAAACTTTTTACGACGATTCATTCCTAACTACGCCGAGGTTACAAAAGGTTTTACACGGTTGTTGAAACAGAACACTCAATTCACTTGGGATGAGATAGCTCAGAAATCTTTTGATGCACTCAAGCACGCGTTGACCCATGCACCGTTGCTGCATCCTCCCAATTACAACCAGGATTACTTTTTGTACCTCGCCGCCGCTCATTCCACCATTGGAATGGTCTTAGTTCAGGAAGATGAATTCGAAATGGAACATGTGATATATTACCTTAGTCGGACGTTGAACCCAACTGAGCTCAAATATTCACATGTGGAGAAATTGGCATTGGCAGCCGTTCAAGCTGTCCAACGTTTTCGTCACTACATTTTACTCCGTAAAACTATAGTCATTTCGGATTGCAACCCTATGATCTACATTTTGACTAAACAATTGCTAGGGGGCAAGTACTCTAAATGGATCGTTATCCTGCAGGAGTTCGACTTGGAGTTTGAAAAATCTAAGTCTAAGAAATCTTTAGTTTTTGCAGAGTTAATGTGTGACTTCCCGCGTGCTGACACGAAAACTGTGGCAGAGGAGCCCATTGCGGACGAATCTTTGTTTCTAATTAGCACTTTAGATCCGTGGTATGGGGATATCATCGTCTATCTCCAGACCCAATCCTTTCGGCCCGAAGTTTCCAAGACGGAACGTCGGAAAATTCGATTCCAGTCCCAACAGTACAAAATTATTGGAGATACTCTTTATCGCCATGGGGCGGACTTGGTTTTTCGACGTTGCTTAACACACGAAGAAGCTGAAAGGGTTCTGAATGACTGTCACTCTGGAGCGTGTGGCGGTCATATGTCTGGGTATGCCACAGCCCAAAAGATATTGCGTGCTGGCTACTTCTGGCCGTCCTTGTTTAAAGATTGTATTACTGCGGTCCGAAAATGCCACAACTGTCAAGTGTTTGATTGAAAGATGCGCGCTCCACCTGCTCCTCTCCACCCTATAATTGCCGTTGGTCCTTTTGCCAAATGGGGTATCGATTTTATTACATGTAACCCTCACTCGGCCTGGGGGCATGCGTATATCATCCTTGCGGTAGATTATTTTACTAAGTGGGCCGAGGCGATGCCTACATTCAAGGCAGACGTCAAGACAGCTGCAATTTTCGTGTTCAATCACATTATTGCTAGGTTTGGTGTCCCACAAGTGATAATCATTGACCATGGGCGCCATTTTCGAAACGTTATGATGACAGAACTTACAGGCCAGCTTGGTTTGCGTCACGATAGTTCAACTCCTTATTATCCACAAGCGAATGGTCTGGTTGAGTCCATCAACAAAGTTTTAGTTATCATGATCCGACGAATCATTGGTATTCATCGGTCGAATTGGCACAACATGTTATTTTCCGCGCTTTGGGCGTACCGAACCTCAGTGAAAACATCAACAGGGTTCACTCCTTTCCAACTAGTTTATGGTTTGGAAGTTGTGCTGCCCATTGAATGCAAAATCCCGTCACTGCAAATGGCCATCGAGTTACTTCCAGCTACTTCCGAAGAGGAGAAGCGTTTATTATAATTAGCTCAATTATATGAGACTCGACGTGATGCTGCATTGGCAATCGAGACTCACGCAAAACGTATGAAAGCTCAGTATGATCGAAATGTGACCCCTCGAAATTTTTCGGAAGGAGACCTAGTGCTATTATATGATCAAGCTAATGATAAATTAGGTGCTGGAAAATTCTTTCCTATGTGGCATGGGCCCTATATTGTCAAGCAAAAGCTAGCAAAAGGGGCCTATGAGCTGGTAGACTTTGACGGGGACTCTTTGGGTAAACCCAGAAATGGACTTTACCTAAAGAGGTATTATGCTTAAATGATGGGTATGGAGATTTTTAGTTAGGTTAGGTTTTTCTTTCTAGCTGGTGTGTTTATTAGTTTAGACAGTGTGCTTAGCTTAGAAAGTGTGATTTTCGTCGTTATTCTGCTTATCTTGGTTTTACTCTTGATATTGCAGATGTCGATGCCTCTCCAAACATACATTGGGTTTGCTAATGGTGCTTGTCGTAGTACACGGAATATCTCTTCCGCAGCTTGGGTTATCTATTCACCCTCTGACGAGTTAGTTTCTATGCATGGGGTGAGCCTCGGTCAAACAACAAACAACATTGTCGAATACAGTGCAGTAATTGAATTATTGTCTGAATCTATTTCATTTGGGATTCAGAGTTTGATAGTGAGGTTAGATTCTGAACTCGTTGTATTACAGCTTAATAGAGTGTATGCCATTAGAAATCCAGTGTTATTAAGGTTATTTTTGAGAGTGCGTCTCTTGGAACGTGAATTTGATTACATTGAATATCAGCATATTCCAAGGTCTTTAAATACATTAGCAGATGCAATTGCTTCTCGAATGTTAAATAAACATTTGCAATAATCATACATGTAAATTTAAAAACATTTCATCACACATGTTCAACAGATAAGCCGGTAATAATGATATATATAGATAGGAGTGTGTCAAAAAAATACATCGTCTTCGATCATAGGTTGAAAAACACCTTATGATCGGCAAAAATGATAAGTAAAAAAAACCAAAATGTCACATGTGTCTACAAAACGACCATCCAATCACTGGTGATGCTCTCTATACGACACCACTGCACGGGCTACCCTACACAAGAACCTTCTAAAAGGTCCTGGGACTGCGACTACATAGCGCTGAAGCCTGATAGGAATATCATCTATAGTAGTCTCTGGTATATCTGCTGTAAGACGCTCTAGGTCTTGTTCCAACTCAGCTAAAGTCTCTGTAGTCTCGTCCTGTGGGGCCGGCGCAGCTGCAACTGGTAGTCTCCTCTCGAAAGGCTGGAGATTGGCTGGACGACATGGGCCTACATCTGCATTTTGAAAATTATTACTATCAATTTTGAGACGATATAAAAAACAAAAAAAAATAGATAATTTAAAAACTTGTGGAAAATGAATTACCTGTGTTATCCCATTGTTCTCCCGGTAGAAGAACCATGTCCGGATCTCCACGAAAATCAACTCCGGCATAAGGAAAATCCTGTATAGAAAAGACCTGGTCCTCTAACGAGTGAAAGTACTCCGGAGTAAATCGGACAACCTCCGTGCCCTCATCAGGATGACGGGCCATAACCGCAACCCATCGCATCAATTTGGGCTCTCGGGGAAGCCCAGCCTCAACAGTGAGCTGCTGTGGGATCAGCATCGGAACCCTCTCTAAGCCAAAACTCACAACTAAAGGCCCATACCCAAAAGTCTTTAGCTGTCCGTTTTTGGCTCTAGTCAGTTGGCCCTTTAAATTGGCCAACACAGCATCACACCAGTTGAAAATGGTACCTCGATAGCAATCAATCGCCATCCGCATTTGGGATCCAGTGGCAATGTGTAAAGCGGCAGCCCCGCAAAGTCTGGTAACTGTAAAAGCAATCACCATAAGTTCAGGGCGGGATATAGTTTTGATCTCTATCCCCTTCTCCTGAGTCTGAGTGTTACACCACTCTAGTCGGAGACTAGCGATGGACTGGCCACCCGGCCTAGTCCCGAACAGAGTCAAGTGTTCGCCTCTCTTGGGAAAACCAGTGAGGAAGTAGATATCTGAGGGCTCTATCTCGAGCTGGTGCCCTCCAATATAAAAACACTGGTCCTGAACGTTCCATCTTTCTACCAGCCACTCTAGAAAGCGCACTTGGGCCCTCATGCCAGGTATGGCCCAGTATTTGTAAAGGTCGCATGCCTTCAAAGCATCAATGGACGGTTGATGACAAATGGCGGCCAAATCAACATCTTCGTGCTCTCTCTCGCGCCAATAAAGCATGGTGAACAATCTACACACCAGAAAACATCCATTAGAATCCATGAAATCAAAAATTGTTGGTCCAATTTGGAGAATTTAGGGTTTTTAAACCCTTTGCGCGGAGTACGCACCCCGCCTTTAGGAACAGAGTGTGCGTACGCAGGTCCCTTAAGGCAAGGTGCGTACTGTTGGCATTATGTTTTCTGGTATGACTGTATGTTACAGATGTTGTACTTGATGGCAACTCCAGTGGTAAGGCTCTCAGTTTGTTGAAAATTAAGAAGGACGCAGGCAATCGGTTCAGAAAGTGCGTCCCCGCAGGTATACCATGCAGAACCCGCGTCCAGGGACGCCGACCAGCCATTCAGGAGGTGCGTCTACCTAGTGCACACATTTCAAGGCAGAGAAAAGCACGTGGGGGTTTCTTGTGTGGTATCTAGCCGACGGTTTTATGTTTCTATGGTGTCGGCTCGTGGTATTGTTCCATGTTTTGGGGAGGAGCTTGCCTATATAAAGCAAAGGAGTTCATTTGGATTGAGCAATTGTCTTGGGTTGAATATCTTATTTGGTGAGATCTAGTCCAGATCTAAGAGGGCGAATCTTCTAATGGACTGTGATCTCTATGGCGCATGATCAGATCTGTAGATCTGACTGTTTGGGTTTGTCCTGAAGCCTTCATATCATTTATATCTAAAGGGTCGCAGGTTCAGTGAAGGGAAAGTGCGCCGGGACGCAGGTACTGTAAAGGGCAAGTGCGCCGAGACGCAGCACAGTAGAGAGAGACCTGCGTGGGGACGCAGGGCGATCAAGGTTCAGGTGCGTCTCTGAAGCAGAAGGACGCGGCGCGATAGTGTTTTCAGGTGCATCTCTGTAGCGAAAGACGCGGCGCGATAGTATCTTTGGGTGCGTCCCTGAAGCAACAGAACGCAGAGCAGTCAAAGGAACAGTGCGTGGGCACGCAGCGGAGCAGAAGGATATCTGCATGTGGACGCAGAGTAGCAGAAGGTTAACGGCGTCTGGTCGCAGGCCACAGAAAGAAAAACTGCGTCTCTGTTTTAAGATGTTCTGTTGATTGAATTTCTCTATTGATAAGGTGTTCTGGGTTAGTTCTGTTGTTGCTGATCTGATATCTGTAGTGATCTATATCTGTTATGTACTTGTTGATCATCTGATGCTTTATGAAAAGAAGTAGGGGGTTGTAGCTCCCTTCCAGGAGTAGACTGGAAAACGAGAGAGAGAGAGAGTTGTAGCTCTCTGCAGGTTGCAGCCTGCATACTGGTAAAGGACTGCACCAGTACAAAATCATTGTAAAAGAAGTTTCTAAATTGAAAGAAGATAGAGACATATTGCAGCAGGTGGTTTTCACCCACATTGGGTTTCCACCTTACATCTTGTGTTCTTTGGTGTGACTATCTGTTTTTTATGCTCATTATTTTATGGTACTGACATGCTAAAATAATTCAAAGATCAAATAAGGAAGATTTATTAAATTGCTAGATAATACTGATTCACCCCCCCTCTCAGTATTATTTCCAACAATTGGTATCAGAGCAGGTCCTTCAGAGAAGCTTGATCGCTTGAAGGTAGATCGTTCATCATGAGCAACTACGAGAGAGAAGCATCAATTAGGCCACCGATTTTTGATGGGACAAACTTCAATTATTGGAAGGTAAGAGTTACTGCATATCTTCAATCTCTTGGTACAGAAGTTTGGGACATTGTAGAAACAGGCTATGCTTTTCCTTCAGCTACTCCTACAGATCCAGCTGAGAAAAAGAAGTATGAAACAAATGCAAAAGCAGTCAGTACTCTATTAGGAAGTATATCCCAAACAGAATTCATGAAGGTAATGCACTTCAAATCAGCAAAAGAGATATGGGACAAAATGATCACGAGCTATGAAGGAGATGAACAGGTAAAACAAGCTAAACTTCAAACTCTCAGGATTCAATATGAGACTCTCAAGATGTATAATGATGAAAGTGTGGCTAATTATTTTCTTCGGGTAGATGAGATTGTTAATTGTATGAAAAATTTGGGTGAAGAAATAAAAGAGGCTATAGTAGTTCAAAAGATTCTAAGATCATTATCCCCCAAGTTTGAATCTAAAGTATCTGCAATAGAAGAAAAAGAAAATCTCCGTGTTCTCACTATGTCTCAGCTACATGGAATTCTAACTGCTTATGAAATGAGAAAGGGAGGTCCATCAGACAGAAGGGAAGCTGCTTTTAAGGCATCAGGCAAAGAAGATTACTATGAAGCAAGCCATGTTCCAGAAGAAGAGGAAGAAGAATCAAATTTTGTCAGAAATCTTCAAAGGGGTTCTGGAAGGTTCAGAGGTAAGCTACCTTTCAAATGCTTTGCTTGTGGAAGAGTAGGTCATTATGCTGCAAAATGTCCTAATAAGGATAAAGGAAAGGAACCTGCTAGATGGAACAAGAAACAAAGTGCAAATAAGAAAAGCTACTACACCCATGAAGATAGTGATGGTCTATCAAACAGTGATGAAGATGAACGAGGTAATGAATATAAGTTATTAATGGCATTTGAAGATGATGATTATATGGATGCTATAGATGTGGATAACCTTTACGATGAAATCACTAGACTCAAGAGATGTATAGAAGAAAAGAATGTGATCATTGATACTCTACAATTTCAAATTGATGAAAAGGAAAAACATCTTGAAAAACTAGAAGGAGAAATTGTTGGTCTTAGAAAAGAGATTGAGAAAACAAAAGCTATTAATCTTAAGTTTGTCAAAGGATCTGAAACTTTGGATAAGATTATCAATGTGCAGCGGTCTCCTCTAAACAAGACAGGTCTGGGCTACAATGGAGAAACCTCTCAAGCATCCACCTCAAAGAGTTATCTTGATGCAGCAAGAAGAAATGAGCAAAAGAACAATGAAGATCATCAGGTAAAACAGGGACGAATTACAAACAGAAACTATCAAGGGCAATCCATCTTAAGGGTGAACCAGCCACAGGTAAAATCTTCTCAATTTGGTCCAAGAATAGATGAATATAGAAATTACAATCAGTTGGCTGGTAGATTCGATAACCGCAGAAGTTTCTTCAATGGACAATGCTTTTCTTGTCATAACTTTGGCCACAAAGCAGCTCAATGTGTTGCATATAAAACAATCATGACTAGGGAAGCTCAAAAACAAAGAAGTATGACAGGGATGACAAAAAGGACCTATAACAACTTTTCGGTTCTTGAAAATGAAGTCGAATGTTCTATTTGCAATAACTTTGGTCATGAAGAATCTGAATGCAGGAGCAGGTTTCAGCAGAAAAAGGAGCAAGCCTCAAGCATCAAAACATGGAGAATAAAGGAACCTCAAACAGAAAGATGTGGAATAGCATTTTATGCAGAGGGACAGGAAAATCTATGGTACATTGACAGTGGATGTTCGAAACATATGACAGGTGATAAAGAAAAACTTGAATCTTATTCTGCTCTAGAAAAAGGAAAGAAAGTCTCTTTTGGAAATGATACTCCTGCAACTATAAAAGGAAAAGGCATTGCTCAGTTAAAAGGAAAGGTCAAAGCTGGAAATGTTTTGTATGTTGATGGATTGAAGCATAATCTTCTAAGTGTCAGCCAGATGTGTGATCAAAGAACCGAGGTTATTTTCAGATCGAATGGATGTCTTGTTCGTGATCTTGATACAGGTAAAACAGTACTCAAAGGCAAAAGAACTCCAAATAATCTGTACATATTTGAAGAAGGACAACAACAATGCTATTTAAGCAAGGATGAAGAGCACTGGTTATGGCATCGAAGGTTGGGACATCTAAGCTTCTCACAAATAAGGAAAGCATGCAAATATCAGGCAGTTCGCGATCTTCCAGATATCAAAATTCCTGACAATACCATATGCAGATCATGTCAGTTTGGAAAACAAACCAGGACTAACTTTCCAGAGAAAGAAGGATCAGCTAGCATGCCTCTTGAGCTAGTACATACAGATACATGTGGTCCATTCAGGAAAAGAACACCTAGAGGAGAGGAATACTTGATATTATTTATTGACGATTTCTCCAGGTTTGTCTGGTTAGGACTTATGAAGCACAAAGATGAAGCATTCGAAAAATTCAAATCCTTCAAAGCCTTGGTTGAAAATGAATCAGGTCACAAAATTAAGTGCCTCAGATCCGACAGAGGTGGGGAATTTACTTCAAATGAATTTTTCGATTTCTGTGATGAACATGGGATAAGGAGAGAATTCTCTACAGCTAGAACTCCTCAGCAAAATGGAGTTGTTGAAAGAATGAACAGAACAATCCAACAAATGGCTCGTGCTATGCTTGATGAATCAGGAACTCCCGCAACTTTCTGGGGTGAAGCTGCACATGCTGCGGTTGTTATTCTCAACAAAACAAATGTCCGGGTGAACAGCACTCAAACTCCTCATGAGCTTTGGAGTGGCAGGACTCCTTCGGTAAAGCACTTCAAAATCTTTGGGAGCAAATGCTATATCAAGAATACTGATGAGCAGCTTGGCAAACTTGAACCTAGAGCAGATGAAGGCATTCTTCTTGGCTATTCTCCACATAGCAAAGCATACAAATGCTACAATAAAAGACTTGGCAGAATTGTTGACAGCATTGATGTAGTGGTTGATGAGAAGGGATATATTCCTAGGACAGTACATCATGAAGATATAGAAGAAGATGAAGGCTACCCTCAAAGACAGAATAATGAAGAAGAAGAACCCCAAGGAGAACCTCAAGAAGAACCAGAGGAGCAGACAAGAATAGAAGAGAAAACTCCATCCAGATATGTTCAGAAGAATCATCCAGAATCTCAGATTGTGGGGCAGAAAGAAGCAGGTGTACAAACAAGAAGAACAGTTGCAGAAGCCTCAAGCTATTTGGCATTACTCTCCTCTACTGAACCACAAAATGTGAAAGAAGCATGCAAAGATGAATGTTGGGTGAAAGCAATGGATGAAGAACTTGAGCAAATCGAAAAGAACAACACTTGGGAGCTGGTTCCTAGACCAAAGGATAAGAATGTTATCGGAACAAAATGGGTCTTCAAAAATAAATTGAATGAAAATGGAGAAGTAATTAGAAACAAAGCCAGACTTGTTTGTAAAGGGTATGCGCAGCAAGAAGGAATAGACTTTGAAGAAACTTTTGCTCCTGTTGCAAGACTTGAGGCCATCCGAATGTTCCTTGCTCTCTCAAGTTTTCAAAACTTCAAAGTATTTCAAATGGACGTGAAATCAGCCTTTCTGAATGGAGACTTGGAAGAAGAAGTGTACATTGAACAGCCAGATGGGTTCATTCTTGGAAATGATCCAAATCTTGTATGCCGATTGAAAAAGGCTCTCTATGGTCTCAAACAAGCTCCAAGGGCTTGGTACTATCGGTTGGACAAATATCTTCATCAACAAGGTTTCTCAAAAGGTTCAGCAGATAGCAATCTGTATATAAAAGTTGAAAATGACAAATTGCTAATACTTGTTGTGTATGTAGATGACATTATCTTTGGCAGCAATGAAGAAGCTATGAGTCAAAGCTTTGCCTCGGTCATGCAGAAAGAATTTGAAATGTCCTTGCTAGGAGAACTGACATATTTCCTTGGTTTGCAAATCCAACAAAAGGAAGGAGGAATCTTTCTATCTCAAACCAAGTATCTCAAGCAGATTTTGAAGAAATATGGCATGGAAGATGCAAAACCAGTATGTACACCCATGGTCACAGGATGTAGTCTCAGTGCAAATGATGAATCTACAGCAATACATCAACCAACCTACAGATCTATGATTGGAAGTTTACTATATTTGACAGGTACCCGACCGTAAATCATGCATGCAGTTGGAATAGTTGGAAGATTTCAGGCAAATCCGAAGGAGACTCATCTTCAGGCAGTAAAGAGAATTTTCAAATATCTTCAAGGGACTCAAAATTATGGCTTATGGTATCCTAGAGATACAGATCTTACTCTTCATGCTTATACAGATGCAGATTGGGCCGGAAGCGTGGATGACAGGAAAAGCACAAGTGGTGGTGCGTTCTTTATGGGTTCCAGACTGGTATCTTGGTTCAGCAAGAAACAGAGTTCCATTGCCTTATCTACAGCTGAAGCAGAATATGTTGCTGCTGCATCTTGTTGCACCCAACTCCTTTGGATGATGCAGACTTTGCAGGATTTTCAAATCACTTGTACTCCACCAATCCCCATCTTATGTGATAATACAAGTGCAATCAGCATCTCAAAGAACCCTGTTATGCATTCAAAAACCAAGCACATACCAATCAAGTACCATTTTCTCCGGGAACAAGTGCTTGAACAGAAAGTCAAGTTGGAGTATGTTCCTTCCAAGGAACAAGTTGCTGATATTCTGACCAAACCATTGCCCAGGGACACATTTGAATACCTCAGGCAAAAGCTGGGGGTTGTTGATGCATCATCTTATTGTTGAACATCTTCTTATTGGTGGTACAAGGCTCAGGGGGAGCACATAATGCATTGTTGGCATTATGGAGAAGGAGATCTTGGAAATAGCTGCAATATGTCTCTATCTCTTTCATGGTGGATTTCTGGTTATTTGTTGCAGATCTGGAGGAGCATGAGCTAAGGGGGAGCATACCCTTTGCCCTTGATGTCAAAGGGGGAGAATGAAGCTGAAGCTTGTAAGGTTGAGGTTGCCATCAAGTCCAAAGGGGGAGATTGTTGGCATTATGTTTTCTGGTATGACTGTATGTTACAGATGTTGTACTTGATGGCAACTCCAGTGGTAAGGCTCTCAGTTTGTTGAAAATTAAGAAGGACGCAGGCAATCGGTTCAGAAAGTGCGTCCCCGCAGGTATACCATGCAGAACCCGCGTCCAGGGATGCCGGCCAGCCGTTCAGGAGGTGCGTCTACCCAGTGCACACATTTCAAGGCAGAGAAAAGCACGTGGGGGTTTCTTGTGTGGTATCTAGCCGACGGTTTTATGTTTCTATGGTGTCGGCTCGTGGTATTGTTCCATGTTTTGGGGAGGAGCTTGCCTATATAAAGCAAAGGAGTTCATTTGGATTGAGCAATTGTCTTGGGTTGAATATCTTATTTGGTGAGATCTAGTCCAGATCTAAGAGGGCGAATCTTCTAATGGACTGTGATCTCTATGGCGCATGATCAGATCTGTAGATCTGACTGTTTGGGTTTGTCCTGAAGACTTCATATCATTTATATCTAAAGGGTCGCAGGTTCAGTGAAGGGAAAGTGCGCCGGGACGCAGGTACTGTAAAGGGCAAGTGCGCCGAGACGCAGCACAGTAGAGAGAGACCTGCGTGGGGACGCAGGGCGATCAAGGTTCAGGTGCGTCTCTGAAGCAGAAGGACGCGGCGCGATAGTGTTTTCAGGTGCGTCTCTGTAGCGAAAGACGCGGCACGATAGTATCTTTGGGTGCGTCCCTGAAGCAACAGAACGCAGAGCAGTCAAAGGAACAGTGCGTGGGCACGCAGCGGAGCAGAAGGATATCTGCATGTGGACGCAGAGTAGCAGAAGGTTAACGGCGTCTGGTCGCAGGCCACAGAAAGAAAAACTGCGTCTCTGTTTTAAGATGTTCTGTTGATTGAATTTCTCTATTGATAAGGTGTTCTGGGTTAGTTCTGTTGTTGCTGATCTGATATCTGTAGTGATCTATATCTGTTATGTACTTGTTGATCATCTGATGCTTTATGAAAAGAAGTAGGGGGTTGTAGCTCCCTTCCAGGAGTAGACTGGAAAACGAGAGAGAGAGAGAGTTGTAGCTCTCTGCAGGTTGCAGCCTGCATACTGGTAAAGGACTGCACCAGTACAAAATCATTGTAAAAGAAGTTTCTAAATTGAAAGAAGATAGAGACATATTGCAGCAGGTGGTTTTCACCCACATTGGGTTTCCACCTTACATCTTGTGTTCTTTGGTGTGACTATCTGTTTTTTATGCTCATTATTTTATGGTACTGACATGCTAAAATAATTCAAAGATCAAATAAGGAAGATTTATTAAATTGCTAGATAATACTGATTCACCCCCCCTCTCAGTATTATTTCCAACACGTACGCCCGGCATTTTCCCAATTGAGAAAATGTCGGGGTACGCGGGTCCCTAGTGTGGCACCTGCGTACCCCGAAAGGCGGATCTTGAAACCCCAAAGCCTCCAAAAAATGACATCTAGGGCCTAAAAACAAATTCTAAACGGATGAAAATGAAGAGGAGGATGTTGTAGAATACCTGAAAGAGATGGCATTCGATTTTGACGGTCGGATTCTCCGCAATGTCCACAGGAAGTGTCTTGCCAAAAGCCCTTTTTCTCTCCTCAACAGTAAAATGGTAAAAATGAATTGGTAAAAGCCCTTTTTATAGGTTTTTTGGGTAAATAAATGGTAAATTTGTTTATTTTTCACCATGAAAAGGTATTTTTCAAAGTATTTTTATCTATCTTAAACAGGTATGAGTAATGTGTTGGTTTTTGTGCAGGATAAAGGATTTTCAAGGAAAATTGTCATTTTTTACAAACAAAAACATCAGTGTCATCTTTAAGCCCTTTTCTGACTCCTAAAACATGAAAAGATTGCCGAGCGTTTCTTTTACACTCGTTAAAACAGATTAAAAGACGGTCCTCTTATAGCCCTTTTCTGACCGTAAAAACATGAAAAGATTGCCGGATTTTTGTCGTTTCAAATTCAATATTGAAAATAAAACGACGTGTCCTTGATTGCTTTTTACTTTTCAGGTCAGAGACACTAATCATGAAAGTACTCCTTGGTCATAAAGATCAAGCGGTTCTCTCAAGTATTATTTTATACTTTTTCGGGCTTGGTAGACACAAATTTACGAAAAAGGTCAACCCTGGAGTCTTCTTAAGTTTTTTCAGACTCTCTAAAATTGAAAAACGCCGAGTTTCTCCTATACTGGACTCGTTAAAATTTCACAGTAAAGGACCTGTTCGATTATAAACAGGAACGGACCACTCCTTCTTAGGGTTCGAATCTAAACTAAGTTGGACTCATCCGAAGGATGAGCTTATAATCAAGCATATGTTATCCTCCAAAAGCTTGTAAAAAATAAAGAGGTACTTGCCAGAAATGGTGGGGGAAAAGAGAGAAAAATGAGCCTATTTGTTATCCTTTGTCTCAGAAAAACCTTATCACCACTCTTGAACACGACACTTTTCATTCACCTGGGTTGGGAAATCCTTTGCCTAACAGTTGATCAAACCACATTGAAAATCTTCAGCCGGTTTCCGGGTATTAACTTTGGGTCAATTGTCACCAAGCCATCTGTTGTGTCGTTATGTGTTCAAGAGGTCACTGCAAATAAACCATTCATCTGCAAAATACCCGTCATCCATCTTGACCATCCCTGAGTCAGTCCTTACAGCTACATTTCTTCAACTTGATCTATGATTTCGTGTTGTGGGCTTGCCTGCAACAGGTCGCTTTCTATCGACATCAGCACATTATCTAGAAAGATGACCTAGAAATCGTCAGTACCTTGAATTCTGCATGCATCAACGGCAGGTTTCTCGCCTTTGACGACAGTTTACATCATTGACTTTCGATCAAAGGATTCTGTGACATGTTCGACATCAACACATTCATTCACATCTCATGGATTGTACTGGGTACTTTGAGAACCATTGACATCACTGGTGGTCTCTCTCACACTTGTTAACAGTTTACATCATCAACTGGTAATCAAGTGGTTTCTACCATGTTCGACATCAACTCATTTATTCGCATGGATAGAATCGTACTATTTCGGGAAGTAGAAATGAAGACCCTGGATCTAGTTTCCACCATCCAGGCTGCGAGGAGTTTTGTATCCATTATATAGTAGACTAATCATAAACAGATGGCTGCGTCCATACTGTGTCTACATGAGTCTATGATTATGATGTACTGCGAAATCATTCCTATATCAGAGCAGTAGTTAGTTTGTTAGTTAAAGTTTTTTGATCTGAGTATGGGAATGCCTACCTCAGCGATGATATGATCTTATATATGTATTTTGTGTTGAATATTTGCAGGTTCCAACTGGGCTCTCCACAAGATAATCCTTGAAATGATAAAGTACTTCACCCTTCCTAGATGATATGAAACCCTAATCTACTACAGGCTTCGCACTTTAGGGGGCAATCTGTTACACTAAAATTTGTCACCATGACTATTTGCAGTCAGTATGGCTCCATCAACTGTCATACTATCCTCCTTGGAAAGTCTTATACCTCTGCTCCTCATGTCAAACTCCAAGAAAGAGAGAAATTCTTTAAAAAGTCAATTAACTCTGGTTACGCAGTTTCTCTTGCCCTTACCTGCGTGTACGCACCTTAAGTTCACAATACCTGCGTACTTGTACGCTCTGTCTGTAAAGGGGTGGGTGTGTACTCCTGTAAAGGTCAAAAGGCGCGAGTTTTACTTCAAAAAAGTTACTTGTGGTCGAATCTAGAGCATTCTAGAAGATGGTTTGACGTGTATTGAGCGCCTCCAGATGGTTCATGCATCCCAAAGAAAGAGGAACTTATCCCATCAAGAGGGGAGCTATCCCATTGAAAGAGGGGCTTATCCCATTGATTGTGGACCTGATTAACTTCCTCCAAAGCATTATAAATACAGGCATTGGGCCAGAGGGAGGGGAGGTTGAAAGATGAACATTCCTAAGGGTAGATGCTGCTGAAATTAGGACTCCCTTATAGAGATTGAGAGGAGAGATTCCCATCCTTTCTTAGCTTCATTTGGAAGTGGGTGAGCTGATCAAAGTAAAGGAGAACTCTTGCTGGACCCTGGGAGGGACATGCACAACAAAAAGGCACTGGTTGTAATGGTTTCTTTTGTTTCCAATTAATACAATTAAGTTCATTTTTCTCAACAAGTTGTTATATATAATTTGTTTCATATACTCCTTGGTCTTTATGATGAATATGATTTATTATATGAGTTATTCAGGTGCTATGTAATCGTTTGCTTGTTAGTGAATGCAGGTTTCAAAGAGAAGGAGGAGCTCATCTGGATCGGAGAGGCTTGGCTGCTACAAACAACGTTGGACTAAAGGTATGCTTTAAACACCTGGTTGCTTGTATTTTAAATGCATATTTAGGGAAAGATAGTGCTTGATTGTTTTGTTTGTCACTAGAAAGCCTTAGCTTCTAGGGAGGTCGGTTTTGTCCGCAAAATTGACTCTTTCCGCATGACAGTATATGCTAAAAATTTTGGGTGTTGTTGTAGTGGCCACAACACCTTAACATGGTTGGACTTTTTAGGTGTCTCCTCTTGACTATCGTGAGTGTCAAATCTTGGCCACCTTACAAAATGAAACCCTCGATATTCAACTGTTTTAGCAATATATGAATTTTAATAAGAAGGACATGGGAGTGGGATTTGATCCACTTATGTATGCATGGGTCACAATACCATTAATATAATATCTTTAGGTGAAACCACATGTTTTACCATTACCTCGAGGTGTCCCTATGGATTTTAGGGTAAGTGGCCCTCATGAGAATTGAACCCTTTTTTTTGTAAATCAACAGTTATATATTAATTCATAAAATACATAGGATACAAAAGGTCTGCACGCACAGACAAAGCCAAAACATCAACGCATGCTCAAAATGACTATAAGCAGCTGAAACTTCATCTACTGAACCCGAGGCTAACCACGCAGGGCTGCCTAAAGAGGTGTTTAAAACAGAGAAATAGACCATCACCCTGGGCTGCTGGACAATAGTTCCAAAAAGAAAGAGGGCCAGGAGGACCTCTGCAGCTACGACAAAGAGATACAAAACCAAAATAGAAACCAGGAACAGAGAAGCCATTATAACTTTAAAATCACATAGTCTGTACTGGGAGCAGTTGGGCTGGCCATTTCAGTCATTTTCTCAGGCTGCAGAATCCTTTGAGGAGTGGGGCGCTTCACCTCGCTGGTGTTTGTTACCTCCTCTGGGACTTCCATCGCAGCTGTGGATCCCTAACGAATGGAGTGCCTGAGGATACTGATAAGGACACTCAGCATTTGTGAAAGGATTTTGACTTCTTGAGTCAGGGCACTGAAATTGAACTCCATGGCATCAAGCTTAGCCAAATTCTCTGTAGAAATGAGAGAGATGGCCTGGTGAGCTCTTTTGATATCTTCAGCCTGCATGCTGAGCGCTTTGGCTAGCATGGTCTTCATTCTCCACATTTCTCCTTGGGTTCAAACAAATTGAGTTGCTCTTGTAGTCGTTGTGCCTGGATCAGAAAGCCATTCCACTTTCGTCTCCAGAGCTTGCGCGTCCAAACGTTCTTCCTCCTCTGTTATCGCAACTTCGAGCTCTTTGATTTTGCATTTTTCTTTCTGAGTGGTTCGGGTTTCATAAGCCTCCCGGGCTTTCTGCAGGTCCCGGTTAGCGGAAACATTTCGACTACCCTCACGCACCATAATGTTATTGCAGGTCGAGGAAACACTGAAAATCCTAGCAGCACTGTGATTGTTAAGAAGCGAGCCGGGAGAGAGCAGTGTTCTGATCTTCTGGTTGGATGCCTTAGATATAGCTGAGGGTGGGAAGGTCTGGCTTGAGATCTCCCACTTCGCCGTCGGAGATATGTTGTTCCTGCCATAATAACTACCATTACGGTTTCCCAACTCCTGCTCATGATGCGTATCCAGAGCCTTAACTCTGCCACGCTTAAGGTTATTGGTTGAAAGCCATGTGTCCTCCCCTGCATTTTGCTGACAACGCTGATCCTATTTTTGTTGATTGTCCTCCTTTTTCGATGAACTTTGTCCTTGTGGATGATTTCCCATTCTTCCTCATGTACTTCATGGGCATGTCGCCCGTTGTTCCTTCGTTTTTCTATCTTCATTCGCTATTAAGGCGTGATCCGTCATACTACTGCACCCCTCCTCCCTGTAACGAATGTCTTTTCTCGAAAGATGTAAACACTTATCCCGAAGTTCTGTGCATGTGACATCATGCCAATAGGTGTCTGGGTAGGTGAAGTGGTGATCGATCCCGTAGTTGGCCAGACAATCAGCCACCGCGTTTGCCTTTCTTCTTACTGCTTGCAGGATGATTCCGTCAAGGCTTGAGAGGTGCTCTGCTATGAGCTCTGTGACCTTGGCCAACCTCCAATGCTTCATTACCTTACTCGGTTTCGACCCCATCTGCATTCTCCTTGCAACATTGATAGCCAAAAGAGAATCCCTTTCCACCACTGTAGCTCCTGTTCCTAGGCAAATTAGAATTCGTAAGCCTTGCTCTAAAGCTGCAAATTCCATCTCATTGTTGGTGCCTTCACCCAATGATTGACTAAAAATATGTTGAATTTCCCCTTTGTAATCTCGGAGGACACCTCTTATACTTACTGGACCAGGATTTCCATGAGAGGCCCCGTCAAAGTTGAGTTTGTGAAAGCCTGTTGGTGGTGGTGTCTAGACATTCATGGAGGGTCCTTGTTGTTGTCGCAGTTCAGATGAGACAGAGCTGGATCCTGTGTCAATTCCAAATGCCTGCAGAATTTGTAAGTCAGTCATTGAGAAATCCTTGTTTTGTTCTGCTTTCCATTTGGTAAGAGCCATTTCCCTCATGTTTTTCAGTATGGTGGCTTTAATAAACTCTATGGTTTTAGCTTCATTTTGAAACACTCTTCTGTTTCATTCTTTCCATACCGTCCACACTAAAAACCCAGGGGTTAATTTCCATAATGTATTGACTGTTTGGGTTTTGGAAAAATTACTTCACCAATTCCCTATGCTTTCCTGTATTGAGTTTCTGTCCCTGTCCATTCTCTTAAATATGGTTTCCATCTAGTTCCATAGGCTTTTTGTCCATTTACAAGTATTGAGGAGGTGATTCATGGATTCCTTCTCATTTTCACACAGGGGGCAACGTGAGGGGCCTATGAACCCTTTTTTCCGAAGGTTCTCCCATGTAAGAGTTCTTCGCTGCATCAAGAGCCAAAGGAAAGTTTTAATCTTCGGCCAAAGTTAAGCATCCCAAACTTTACTATACCAATTGACATTTTCCTTTTGGTCGTTTTCTTCGATGTAAACTCCTGCTTCCTTGAGGGAGAAATTACCCCCCTCGAGCTTGCCCCAAAGCAGTTGATCTGCATCATGAGCATTCCTTATTTTCCTTTTGGCCAGCTGTGCTCTTATAATGTTGTCCTCCTCTTCTGGATGCTTTGTATCGTTGAAGATCCACTGTTTCCATGCTTGATTAGTATCGTTAGGTTTCCAGTAATGATTCACGGTTATCCTCCCTGGCTCCTGGTATCTTCTCTGAATGGTGAGGAAATCAAGGCTTTCGAGCTTAGGTAATTGCTGCCAAGCATCCTCCCAGAACAGGGCAGTCTGTCCATCTCGGACTTCCCAAAAACTTTGTTCCTGAATTATGCCTCAATTAGTTCTTGCAAGGTTCCAGATTGGAGATCCATCTGGGGGTTCTTGCATCCTGATCAAATTCTGTGGGCTATAGTGAATAGCATACTTTGCTTTCCAATGTTTGGCCCAGGGTATGTTTGGTTCTTTGACCCATCTCCACCATAACTTGGCTCCACATGCTCGGTTGACGGTGTAAGGGTCCTGAAGATTTAACCCACCCAGGTGTTTGGGTTTGTAGATTTTGTCCCATGCCATTAAAGACCACTTCTGTTTAACTGAGTTACCCGACCAAAGAAAAGCTTTCTGGATGAGTCAGATTTTCTGAAGCACACCTTTAGGTGCTGGGAGAATAGAAAGCATGAATTGAGGAATAGCCTGGAGGACGGATTTGGTGAGGACTAGGCGGCCTGCAAAGTTGAGGGTCCTATGAGTCCAATGTTGACACCGTTTCTCTAGATTGGCGATCATTTTTTCCCAATGTATTTTTTGCCAGGGTTGTCTGTCAGCGAAATGCCTAGGTATCTATAAGGGAGGTTACATCTATTGAAATCAAGGACAGTAGATAGATTTTTCTGGACTGCTAGGTGCATATTAAAAAAGAATATGTAAGATTTAGCTAGATTAAGTTCCATACTTGAGGCAAGGCTGAAGTGATTGAGAATGTTTTTGAAACCAAGAGCTTCTTTGACAGAGGGCGTGCCATGCAGAATTGTGTCATCGACAAACTGCTGATGTGTGGTTGTAGGGCTTGAGGGAAGGGGTTGGAGTCCCTGAATAATGCCATCCTCTTTTGCTCTTCTGATAAGCCGGCTAAGACCTTCCATTAGAATTACAAACAGAAAGGGGGACAGGGGATCCCCTTGTCGTATACCTCGAGAGGGTGTAAACTGGGCTGTGGGAGCTCCGTTAACCAGAATGGAAAATCTGGTAGACTTAATCAAGGCTAGGATCCATATTATCCACTGCTTCGCAAAGCCAAAGGCATCCAGAATAGCCTCCAAATAGTTCCAGCTGACTTTATCATAAGCCTTCGATAGGTCCAACTACATTAGCATGCCCGCTTTTTTCTGAGTTTGGAGAGTATGAATCATCTCTTGAGCTAGCAATATGTTGTCCATAATCTATCTCCCTTCTACATAACTAGATTGTTCTTCCGAAATGATCCCTGGAAGAATTGGTTTTAATCTGTTAGCTATGACTTTAGATATGATCTTGTATAGAACATTGCACAATGCAATTGGCCGAAACTTTGACGGAGTGTTTGCTTCCTCCTCCTTTGGAATAAGGGTTATGAACGTAGAGTTGAGGGATTTTAGGATGGAAGAGGAGCGCCGGGAATCCTCCACCACTTCCCAAACCTCTGTTTTGATTATTTCCCAACAGGCTTTGTAAAAGTCAATGGTGAAACCATCCGGTCCTGGCGCCTTACCATTTGGCATATCTTTCACTGCTTCTTCCACTTCTTCCAAGGTGATTGCTCGATTTAAAGCCTTGTTTTGATCCTCTGTGATGAGCTTGGGAATAGAAGTCAATAGGTCCCTAATAGCTTCCTCTCTGTCAATGTTGGGTTCCAGAGCAATTTGGCTAAAATGATTTATGAGAAGGCCCGAGATTTCATGATGAGTTTGCACCGAGGTTCCCTGATCATCCTTTATTCTTAATATTTTATTAGCACTTCTGTGATCAATGGCAGATCTGTGAAAAAATTTAGTGTTCTTTTCACCTTCCTTAAGCCATTGAATTCTAGATTTTTGCTTCCATAGAGTTTCCTCCTGTTGGCATCTGATCTGCCAGTCCTGCATGAGTTTTTGTTGTGTGTTCATTATTTCTTGATTAATATTTCCCTGGATCCATTCCTTGTGAATTTGTTCCAATTTCTCCTCCAACTTCTTTTTTTCTTTAAATATGTTTTCGAAGACTTCTTGATTCCAGGATTTTAACCTAGTTTTGATATGTTTAAGTTTAGCTTGGAAAATGTACATTTTAGTACCTCTTATACCTATCGGTTCACTCCACCATTGTTTTATTTTTGATGTGAACTCTGGATGACTAAGCCAAAACTTTTCAAATATGAAGGGCTTATTCCTTGGTGTGCCTAGGATAGCCGCATTCATTATTATGGGCTAGTGGTCCAAACCTCCACTTGGTAGTATGTTCGAATCCACAGTAATCCCTTCCAGAAGGATGGTTTCTGTCACTAAGAACTTGTCCAGTCTAGAGGCGATTTGCCTATCACCCCCTCTTTTATTGTTCCATGTGAAAGCTCCACTCTTGGGGAAGATGTCTACTAGCTTGGCTGATTTGATAAAGTCTTTGAAAGCTTCAGTATCCCTATTGAGCGTTCTGATGCCTCCTTTTTTTCCGTAAGCGAAGTGATCATATTAAAATCTCCTCCGAAAATAGCTTTTGCTTGGGGATATCTCTGCTGCAAGTTGGATAGAGCTCTAAGCCATACCAATTTTGCCTCTAGTTTCTAAGGGCCATAGACATTTGTGCAGAGATAGGTGGCTGGATTCCCTACCATTTGGACTTCTATTGATATATGAGATTTGGCAGCTTCAGAAGATATAAGCTGGAGAACCTGAGGATTCCAAAGAATGGCCAGGCCCCCTTCCCATCCACTGCTTGCTGTTTCTAGGTATTCCATTCGTTTGCCCAATTTTTTACTGATGTTTTCCATTGTTTTGCTGGAGCATTTAGTTTCTTGCAAAAAAATTATATCTGGTTGTTCCTTTTTGACTTTTTCTTTAATAATCGCTGCTTCTTTAGGCTATTTAGCCCTCTAGCATTCCATGAAAGTACTTTCATAATCAACAAATTTTTAGGAGGTGAGTGTGAACGCCTCAAGGGCTTTCATCTTACCTGAGTTTAGGAGCATTTGACCAAGTTCTTGTAATGCTTCATTGTTTGTCCTTCGTCCTCATTTTTTCCGGTGCTTTGAGTTGGTGGTGGTTTGATGCAGTCCCTGAGCTCTCACCCCTAGACCTTTTGCTATTCCCAAGCTCCTTCTCTACAAATCCAGTTCTGCTTGTTGTCTTGCTATGAATAAGTTGTTGATTATGTTCACCTCCTCTTCCGAGATGTGTTCCATGCCTTTCTTTTTCCAATTTTCTACCATCTTTGGTAGATCCATACCTTCCTGTTCAAGATTGTCACTTAATTCCATATCCTCTAGCCCTATTTCGCTGGTCATCATTTCTGAGTCTTCTTCTAATCCTTCTGTTGGTCCCTGAGCAGTTGGGATGTTGTTTGATGGATTAGAAATGGGTTCTTGTGTTCCTCGTGTGGTTGTGGTTTGGATTTCTTGCAATGTCTCGTGCTTTAGATTTGTGTCCTCTGAATCCGTCTCTGATTCCAACACCTCAAAAGAATTGCTTGTGCTTCTGAAGGAGGTACTTGCTTTATTTTGTCGTCTTTTGTTTGCTCGCTATTTAGCATGAGGTTGAACAAAAGCCTCCTTATTCTTATCTCCTCTGTTTTCCTTGGGTCTCTCCGTCATTCTGTTCATTAGGCATTCTTTGATCAAATGTCCATGTTCATGACATTTCATGCAGCAAAATGGGATCTGCTCATAGTCTATAGCTTGAAAATACACTTCATCTCTGTATTCCAACCATAGGCCCTCATGTAGAGCTCCCGAAACATCCATATCGACACAAATCCGAGCACAGGAGGTGTATCTTTTCTGTAATGTTGCCTCAGAAGCTTTGATGAAGGTGCCTAACTTATTGCTTATCTATTCAAGTGCTACATGTCCCCAGTAGTCAATCGGTAGAGAAAATAAGCGGATCCAGACCGGTACCTGTTTGAAGGTTTCCTGTTCTGGTACGAAGTTAGGCTTCCATGGTCTCATGTAAAGACCTGCTGAGGCAAAGAAATACGTGCCTCCATCAAAAATTCGATCCTTGTCATCCAGATTGGTGAAAACCACTGTGAAGAATCCTTTGGCTCCTAGGTGGAGTCTTACATCCCCTTTGGGTTTCCATTGCTACTTGATCCACAAGCACAGGGCTCGTTCTGTTGGCCAGAAACCCATAAACTTGCAGATCATTGCATGTTCTGCCATGTGGTCTCGGTACGCCTGTAGTTCTGGGTTAGAGATTATTACGCGTAGGGTTTCAGTTGCTTTGGGCTTGCACAATCCCTGGGTTTCTTTCTTTTTAGCTCCCGTCGCTGTTCCTTCCTGTCCTGCCTTGGCTTGGTTTAGATCCTCCTTATCTCTTGATCGTTCATCCTCAAGCTCGTTTTCTTGTGAAACCTGTTCTGGGGTAGGGTTTTTCCTGTCTCTGTTAGTGGTACTATTGCTGCCAATGATTTCTTTTTGTTTCTGGGTATCTTTTCCCTCGCTATTTAGCTTTCCTTTGTTGGTTGGATTCTCCTTTCCTGACTTCTCATAGCCTGAGATTTGTACCCCGTCCAGTGCAGTTTTATCCTTGTGCATCATTACCTATTTATAAGATGGGGTCCTGTTGGACCCCATGTTTTTCATTTGTAGGGTTAGAACCTACCCTCTTCTACGAAGATCTGCTGCTCTGGCACTGTCCTCCTCCAGAGTTGGTACTATGGCTGCAACTTGAACAAGTCTTCTTCAAACCCTAGCTGCCATCGCTCTTCTCAGAATTTCTCCAAGGCTCGTGTTAAAGGCAATCTCCTTAAGTTTACCACTTGCTCATGAGAATTGAACCTTGGCCAAAGGCGAAAAATTCTTTTCTTTTCACCATCGGATCATTAACTCCTCTGGGCAATCAAATACATTCTTGAATAATTACATATATTTGTGCAAACATGATTCCATTTTAAAGTTCTTGAAGTAACTCTATTGGGTCGGGCCCTAAGATATGGGACCTTTGTGGAGGCACAACCACATTATGATCTTAATAGAAACACAAATGATCACACGTGAATCACTTGAGTTAGTTGTGTGCACAAAATCTCACTACTAAAGGTCACAACATACCATGGTTGAGGTTTAAGTCCCCATGGGTTTAGTATAATTTCCCATAACTTCTTCTATATTTCATGGGAACAACACATGCCCACCTAGTTCTAAAGCATGCACCCAAAGTTCCATCCTCTCCACATCCTTTGCATTTTGTGTGAGCAACTAACCCAAAATTACCAATAATCATCCATGCATGTATCCTCTAGCATTTAGGCATGTGCCTACATTGAGGGTTGCCCATTGTTTCCAAAAGATCATTATGGAAGGTAAACCATCTTCATATCCAAGTATATATATAATCTGAAATGGAGTAGATTAGTAATGCTGTGCTAATTCCCCATTCAGAATAAAACCCAAGATGCTTATCATTTGCTTATTAAGTGCTTAAGGATTAATATATTTTCTTAATTAACTGATTCCCATGAGAGTTTCTTATGTAAATGTTAGAAACAATTTAACATAAAAACATATGCTGAACATCAACAAAACAACAACAAAGAACATCAAATACAACACAAAACACAGAGATTTGATGAGGAGTTCCCCCCTTCTGGGCTACGTCTCCTTGGTCCAATGTCCAATGCTTGGGCCTCTCTATTATGCTCAAAATTACAGAAAAAGTGTGTTTACAATGCTCAGATGCCTCTTAAACCTATCTCAATGAGTTCAGAATTGCCAAAACTGCTAGAATTGACTCTTTTTGCAATCAAATTGGTTAAGAACTGAAGAAGTTATGACTTCACCTAGTTCTCCCACTATTCGTTCCACAAAATGCTCAACCTCCAGAATGATCCTACAAATTAGCCCCAAAAACCGCTAACTGGGCGAAGATTTTGCCGCGCGACGAGCTATAACCTGTCGACCTTACCGCAAATCGCAATCAGCGATGTCTGGCGGCGATAAACTACGGGACTCTCTCGTTTTGTGCGATATCGTATCGTAACACCTGACCTTACCGAAGCCGATTACCTTCAGTCCTCCTTTCCTGCGATTGCGATATGCAATATCGAAAATCACAATCGGCACTACCGGGGGGCCAATTTTTAACCTGATCCACCTACGATCTGCGATATGTGATATGCAAGGGTCAATGGCAGGCTACCACTTGGCGTATCATCATTCGCTGAAGGGCTATGCCACGTCATCCAATCATGCCATGTAGACAAGTCAAACTTGAACTTTGACTTCTTCTAACTTCTGCATACGAACTCAGATTTGAGTGTCATTCGTACCATTGGATTCAGAATGAAGAGCTCTTCAATCTGAAGCTGAGTTTTAATAGAATTCCGGCACTTTGATTTTTGAGCATAAACTTGAACACCTAATCAATAGATAACATGATTCTAATGTCTACCTTAAATTCTCCCTAGAAGTTTTACATATAAGTTTTCTCAATCTCTCTTTCCTAGAAGGTTGTGCTATTATCTATTTTACTCATTTTAGTGATTAATGAAAGAACTTTAATAATATACTTCTATTCTAATTGTGAGTTTGTGTATAAATTGATATTATAACTAGTTTTTTACATATTCATATTTGCTTTTATCAATTTGAACTATCTTAGATTTGGAGTTGTATTCCACACAATATATATTGTAGCTTTGGCTCAAATCATCCTATCCCTTTAGGTTTCAACTTTATAACAACTTAAAAGCATCCACGCATTGCCAATCCATTTACATAGTACTTTTACTCAAATCTTTTGTATACTGCACCATTGCATAGTTAAAATAAAAATACTCTACTATCGGATTAGAAGGGAACACATTCTCTCTCTCACATGGGAATTTTCCCTCATTCCAAGGATGGTATCAAAGGTAAATTAGTCTCTTAATAGCTCAAGGCTGATATGACTATACACTTATTAAGAACTCAACATTTTTCTTGTAAGAAATAACATTGAACAAAAAATATAACACTTCTCTCAACTACTTAGACTAAACTTAATTGACTCATTCTCTATATAAAATTACGTAAGAAAAAACATAATTGATTCATTAAATACTTTTTATATCCACATAATAACTATGCTAAGTATGAGGCTAAATTGTAATAATGACTAGCATATGCATTTACATCAAACTTGCGCTATAACTTATTTTGAAAATGTTTTTTTTTTCAAACTTTAAAGAAATATTATTATGCAGTATAAGCTATAAATTATTAGTAAAGGTTAGTATTATATATATATTCTTATTAATTGATTTTCTTCTAATAAATTAGGTATGCAAAACATATCAGGAAACCTTCTCATTGTCGTGGCCTGTCACAAAGGAAACCATACCAACGACAATAGAGGTGTTGTATCAGTCTTTTTCCTATCAAAATGAGAAAAAATAATACTGCTACTTGAGCATCCCTACGCCAAGCTAGATGTCCAACATCATTGTCAAAACCATTACATACAATTTGTTGGCTAACAATGGAAAACAATAGTTGTAAATTATATAAGAAATTAAAATAAAGCTCCCTATTCATAAACATAAAACAAAAGACTTGTGCATGCATCATTCATTAGAAGACATTCCCGGGGCTGGATCCTGCATGCCTGGGTATGCTAGAGGGTGACACCCACACTAAAGGTGCCTCTAAATGTGGGCCAGTTGAGCATCCATGATGGCCAGACAAGAGCACCAATGTCATTGGATCCGCTAGATGTTGTTGAGGTAGACTATTATTCCATTGCGATAATCATGTTTCTCTTTGATGACGCGACCCAATAGAGTTTTCATTTTCCAGTGAAGGGTGATGGAATGAAGATACTGGCTCATACACCCCCTAGTAGGGTCAGGATTTGGGACCCAACCAAAGACTTCAACTTGGATTTCAGAATTCACATGTGCTTATTGTCTGTTGGTACCAAGGCTCCAAGATGTTGGATTTCTTCTTGAACTTCAAGAGGGACAACACAAAGATAAATTTCAATAGCTGACTAGGATTGGGATTGGGCTCTGGGTTTTCCCAAGGAACTGCAGGCCCTAGATCTGTGCCTTGGGTGCATTCTTTTCCTTGGAATAATGCCCATAAAGGGCCAAAATCTAGCACTGGGGACTTTTGAAGAAGGGTGTGAAACAATGGATGGACATGAGGGAGGTCAGAATAGAGTAGGCCAAAGAGAAATTAACAGAGACCAAGCTAACTAGAGGGGTGGATATAGAAGAAACTAGACTAAGGGAAGCGATGGGAGAGAGCTTTGGGTGTAGGTGAGAGCCAAAGGGATAAAAGTAACAATAGTAGCAACAAATTGTTCAACCTCAGCGGTGCCACCTAGAATCCTAGATTCAAGAATTAGAAACACATAATTAAACAAATAATACCAACTAGAGGTGATGGCCAAGAGATAATTTACCAACTTGCAGATGGCGTGCTCGTTCGAGGCAATGTTTGCTGAGTCCCAGTGTCGACCCCATCACTGGAGTTTGCTCAATCTCATCTTATGCACCCTAGTGGTCATGAAAGGGCGACAATTTGCACAACCAACATTGTAATGAGAACTATGGAGGCCGAAGACAGGAGGCTTTGAACCTTCCTTCACTGGAGCGCCGAATAACCAATGCCTGGGGGGAAAATATCACCTGTAACCTAGTGAAAACGCGAAGATGGTCAAAAATGGTAGAACAAACTTGAGCTGGGTAAGAAGGCACAAAGGTCACAAGAGTTACCATATTAATTCATTGTATGGAAATAACTCATATCATATGTAACTGCATGAGAGAATTAGCCGCACCATCTCCTCTTTAAAGCCTTGATAAGTGGCGAATGACAAGCCTTCACCCCTTTGTAGACTCTATTTCCAACACCCCATTAAAATTAATATTTTATATATTTGAATAAATTAATTTTCCATTTTTTAATAATTTTTATTTTATTTAATTAAAATATTATTAAAAATATTTTATTAAATTACTTTAAAATAATAATCCAACAAAATTAAAATATTAATAAATAATGTATATCTTATGACTTACTCACGCCCCTCTCTCTATATAAAAAACAATATAAAATACCATGAACAATCTAATCCAACCAGAGAATTATATGTTGGTATTTGTATTAACAACCAACAGTGACTTCTCCGCAAACAACACAAATACCACATGCAAGGGGTGCACTACCTTCCAAATAATGGTTTTCTTTTTTATAAGCCTTGGTTGCAGTGCAGGTTTCAGGAGTATACTGAATAATTCAAGGCTCAAATATTTGCAATCTGTATATATAATTCTTTAATCGGGGCTCAGATATTTGCAATCTATATGAAGAATTTTTTATTGATAAACTGAAAAACTTAAATTATTATAGGATTCAAAGCTATATGTAAATTAAAGAGTGTATGTTTAAATATTCTTTATTATAATTTATAAATTCATTATTTAAATATTCTTTTATTATAATTTATTAATTCATGAGGTAAAGACCAGAGTTAAATATTTATATTTAAAAAAATTCATTATTTAAATATTCTTTTATTATAATTTATTAATTCATGAGGTAAAGACCAGAGTTAAATATTTATATTTAAAAAAATTAATTATTAGTGAAAAACATTTTTTATTAAATTGATAGAAAGGCACTTTTCTATGTTTAGATATTCAATGGGTTATTTTTGTCTTATTATTTATATTATAATTTTTTTTTAATGGTAATTTTTTATGTCGGAATTTTTTATATATATTAATATGCATTTTATTTTATATTAATTTACATATTTTTAAATTAAGTGTTATCAATTTTATTAGATGCATTGTATCTTGTGAATAATTTCATATATGATGACTATGAGAAAAAATATAGTATTAAAGAGATTATGTCAATTTGGATGTTGTTTGTAAGTTGATCTGATAAAGATTTTTCTCATTCCATTATTAGCATGACAAATATATTTTATTTTATGTATTGTATCGTTTTTAGGTTGTGGTGAGTGTTTATGTGATGTAGCATTACACATATTTTTAATTTTATGCATTGTGTGCTGTTTTTGGGTTGTGGTGTTGTTTATGTGATGTTACAGGTAATTTTGATGCAGTAATATATTTATATTGAAATTTTATTTTACATTAATATTTTTTAAATTGTGTGGATGTATTAATATTATTGTTAGGAGTGTGTGTTATGAATAATTTCACATTATAATGATTGGAAGACATATAATGTCTTTAAGGTATTTTATTGCATCAAAACATTTGATGATAAGAAAGGTGACTTTGGGTTATGAGTTCTCAAGTTAATATGTAATTATTCATTATATACATACTCTTTTTTTTGCTTAAGCAAGAGACGGTCCTTCTATTAACTTAGGTAAAAAAATATTTTACACATGTTACAACATATGCTCAGAGGCACAAACTCCCACAAAGGGGAGTAAAAATACCCTAAGTACCCAAAAAAATCCTCCAAAAATCAGACAAAGACAAGGCCTGGACTGTCCTGGAACCAAGAGCGGGCAAGTGGATCCGAAGTCCGCTCCCCAAAACGATCGAAGATCTGTCTTCTAACAATCCAACGGTCAAGATTCAACCCGCGCAGGGGCGAAGCCCCCAAAAACCCTAAAGTTGCCCGATCAACACTGACCGTTGATCTTCTCCTTCTAATCCAATGGCTGTAGTCCATATCGCGCGGCTTAAAAAGCCCACTTAATATCGCGTGATGAAGGTGGTTTTCTTTGTCGGTCCTCCGCCACGTGTTGCTTCCTGAGTGGAATCGCTGGATTTTCCTTAATACCGTCTTTGGTTTGGAAGGCACCCGATGACAGTGGTAAAACATTAGTGGTTTTATCCTTTCGGCCCCACCAACATGCACACCAAAAGGTGGCCGTTGATCTTCCCTCTCCAGATTTGACGGCCACGGACCATATTGGATCACACAACTGCTCACAGAAAACCTTAAAGTTGCACAATCAACGCTGATCGTTGATCTTTTCCTTCTGATCCAACGGTCGGAGTCCATATCGCACGACTTAAAAACCCTGCTGAATATTGCGCGATGAAGGCGGTTTGCTTTTTCAGTCCTCCGCCACGTGTTGCTTCCTGAGTGGAATCGCTGGCTTTTCATTAAAACTGTCTTTGGTTTGGAAGGTGCTCGATGAAGGTGGTAAACCATTAGTGGTTTTATCCTTTCGGCCCCACCAACTTGCACACCAAAAGGTGGCCGTTAATCTTCCCTCTCCAGATCTGACGGCCACAGACCAAATCGGACCACACAACTGCTCACGAAATACCCAACGATGAAGGCGGTAATCATTGTCCATCCACCTCCACGCGTCGCCTGCTGAATGGCATCACTTGTCTTCCGGGAAAACTTCTCCCGGGTTAGAGGTTTCCCAAAGCAAGCGGTATATCTTGGGCAGTTTTTGACCCCAGAAATATCTTCCTTTGACGCCTTCGTCTTCCATGGAATCATTCCTCTTGTGAACAGATATCTTCTATCTCGATTACTGCCTCTGTTTCTAGAAGCTCCCTTAAAAAACCGACAATACATCTCCACTGATAGGCCTTTTGAAGTGAACTTATCCATCGTTTTCATGACGTAAAATTCTTTCTTTCGATTTTTCTTGATACTGTTGTCTGTCGCTGAGGGCTCGGGATGAGCATTCTTCCTTCAACCTGTCATCCGTTACCTCCTCCCACTAGCAGCACAAGTCGATATTCTTGTATTGTATCCCCTCATTGGCGAGCCAGTTCGCGACTTTGTTGGCTTCCCTGCGGACAAAACCAACCTAAGAGTTCTCAACATTCTTAGGTGTGCTTGGATTCTTTGGTAGACTTGCAGAAGCCGCCGTGTCCTGAGATTTTCTCTGGTGCAGCGCCATCATTTATCTTCTTCACCGAGTTAATGACTAATTTCGAGTCAGCCTCAATGATGACATTGTGAATGTTGTACTTGAGCAGTATTTCCAGGCATAATTCCATCGCCATGAGCTCAGCCATATTGTTGGTTGCTTTTCCTAGATCACTGTGGAAGATGACTTGTATGTTTCCTTCCTCATCCCTCATGACCCCTCCATATCTTGCTTCTCCAGTATCCCATTTTGAGGGCCCATCTATGTTAAATTTTAAAAAGCCATGTGAAGGGGGTTGCCGTGAAGCCTTTTCTGCCGAGCTATTCTTGTTGATCTACATGAACCCTGAGGGGGATGAACCTTGAGCTCTAACTTCTCCAGTATTTTGGCCTCCCTTTGTCCGATGGGTTTGCCAGTAGCTACACCTCCCAAGATATGAACAGTCTCTTTGAGTTGTTTAAGGATTAGCTTAAGGATGCTGCTCACCGAACTCGCTTTATCCTTGAAAATCCTGTTGTTGCACTCCTTCCAAACATTCCACATTATGAATCATGGGGTTAGCATCCAGGCGGAGTTAATGATCTCATTATCCAAAAAAAATTCCTCCATTTTTTCAAAGTAGCAATGGTGTCATTTACATTTCTATCTATTTGCTCGAAGACTTCTCCAACCCAATTCCAAAGTATTGAAGTGAAAGTGCATCTATTCAGGAGATGATTTGTAGTTTCGTCCTATTGTCTGCATAAGTGACATCTTGAAGGGCCAACAAAGCCTCTTTTTCTTAGGTTATCCCATGTCAGAATCTTGCCCTATTGAACCAGCCACTTGAACAATTTGGCTTTCATCCAATGAGGATTATCCCAGAGTTCTTTCCACGTCTTATCAGTGTTTGGAAGGTTAAGCCCCGAATCTATCCTTTTGGCCTCCTTAAGGTTGAAGAGACCTACATTGCTCTTTCCCCATATTAGTTGATCATCCAAGGTTGAGTTTAAGATTTGTCTCTTGTCTAAAAGACCTTTAAGGGCTATAGCTTGGGTATGTAACGTGCCCATTCCACTGTAATTTGGAAGTTTCCATGTTCTCCATTTCCCATTGTTCCTCGATTGGTCCCAATAGTCACTTACCCACATTAATCCTTTGTTAATGGTATCAGTGTGAATGTCTGCTAATTCTTCACTTCGGAGATTGTCCTCCTGCTACCAATTATCCTCCCAGAACTAGGCCAGATTTCCATTTCTGATCTCCCAGAAACTGTGATTTTGGACTAGGGCCCTGTTCTCCCATGCCCTATTCCAAATTGTAGAGCCTTTTACTTGTCCTGTCATTCTGATGAGGTACTTCTCCTGCCACTCTCTTGCATATTTTTGCTTCCAAAGTTTTTCCCAGGGGGCTTGTATTTCCTTTCGCCATCTCCACTAGATTTTGGCACCAAGAACTCTGTTAAGAATTCCTGGGTCATGAAGACCCAAGCCACCATGGGACTTAGGTTTGCATACCCCGTCCCATGCCACAAGGGCCCTTTTCTTCTTTTCTTCACCTTTCCCCCAGAGAAAGTCTCTCTGAATGTTTCTTATGTCAGTAATTACACCAGTTAGTGCCAAATGGCTGACATCATATAGATAGGGATACTTTGGAGGATATCCTTAGTTAGAATCAGTCTCCATGCTAGATTTAGTGCTCTATTTGTCCATTTTCTAATCTTATCTTTTAGCTTATTAAGAACAGGTTCCCAGATATCCTTGTGTAGCGGTTTGTCGGTGAGGGGAACTCCTAGGTACTTCGCAGGCAGTGACTCCCTTTGAAAGCCCAAAATTCTGGAAAGATTTCTTTGTATTGAAATATCTGTATTGAAAAAGAAAATCTTTGATTTATTAAGACTTACCTCTGTGCCTACTGCCCTAGAAAACTCACTCAGAATCTGCTTGAATGCTTTGGCTTCCTTGACAATGGGTGTGCCTTGAAGCATAGTATCATCCACAAATTGTTGATGTGTCACTGTGTCCCCACCTTGAGTGAGTCTCAGACCCTGAATTCTCCCTTCCTCCTTAGCAGCTCTGATTTCTCTCCCTAACCCTTCCATCATTAGAATGAAAAGGAAAGGAGAAAGAGGATCGCCTTGCCTGAGACCTTTAGAAGGCTTGAAGGTTTTGGAGGGAGAGTTGTTTGAGAAGAATTGAATAGCTGACAGTGGTAACTAGCGCCATAACCCATTTAATCCAATTGTAATCAAATCCATAGGCTTTTAATATTGCTCTTATGTATGACCAGCTAAGTTTTTCATAGGCCTTTACTATGTCCAACTGAATTATCATTCATGCCTATTTATTGGTAATGAGTGAATGAACCATTTCATGTGCTTGAATTATGTTATCTAGAATTTGTCTTCCTTCCACATAGCCCGTTTGCTCCTCTGATACTAGGGTTGGGAGGAGTGGTTTGAGATGGTTGGCAAGTACTTTGGATATTATTTTGTATACCACATTGCATAATGCTATAGGTCTAAATCTGTCTGGAGAGGTGGCCTTTTCCTGTTTGGGGATTAAAGCTATGAAAGATTCATTGAGCGCCTTTAGGACTGTCTTAAAACGTCGAGAGTCTTCCACTACCTCCAGGATGTCTTGCTTTACTATCCTCCAACAAGCTTTGAAAAATTCCACATTGAAGCCATCCGGGCCTGGTGCTTTCCCATTGTGCATCTCTTTAACGACTTCCTCAATTTCTTCCTCTGTTACTGGTCTGTTGAGATTATAATTATCTTCTCTAGTAACCAATTTAGGAATGTACTGAGTAAATTTTTTAGTAAACTAGGATCTGTCTTCCGAGGTTTCCTCAACAATTTTTTGAAAATGCTGGACTAGAACCTTCTCCATCTCTTCACGAGTGTTTCTTTCTATTCCATGCTGATATGTAAGTTTCACTATTCTATTGTTGCTTCTGTGAGCTATGGTGGATCTGTGAAAGAATTTGGTGTTTCTCTCCCCTTCTTTGATCCATTGTACTATGGATTTCTCTCTCTAGAATATTTCCTCTTGAAGACATCTGTTGTCCCATTCCTTCTGGAGTGACTCTGCCATCTCTTTCCTTTCATTTGTATAGCTTTTTGTGATAAGAATATGGTTTATTTCCTTTAGTTTCTTTTCCACATCTCCTTTAGCTTTGAAGATATTACCAAATTCCTTTCTATTCCACTCTTTGAGTCTACCTTTAATGTGTTTGAGCTTGCAGTGTAGAAGGAACATCTTTGTACCTTGAAGGTGTAGCTCTTCGTTCCATAATTTTTCGATGTTTGTGAGGAAATCTGAGTGTGTGAGCCAAGCGTTCTCAAACCTGAAGGGGGAGTTCCTTGGTTTACCAAAAAGAGAAGCTTCCAATTGGATAGGCCAGTGATTTGAACCTCCAAAAGGTAGGATGAGCGCAATAATGCTGCTTCCCATGAGAAGAAGTTCCTCTGAAACAATAAATCTGTCCAATTTTGAGGCTACTTGGGTAGGGCCCTCTCTTTTGTTATTCCAAGTGAAGATTCCATTGCTTGTTTCTGTATCAAACAATTTCATATTGGTGATGAAGTTTTGGAAGGCAACTGAATCTCTACCAAGTGTTCTAGTTCCTCCTTTCTTCTCCATAAGTGATTTTGTCATGTTAAAATCACCTCCAAGAATCCAGGGTAGAGCTGGGTATCTCTTCTTCATATCCTCCTGTGTTGTGAGGAGTCAAAGTTTGTCCTTCGTTGGCTGCAGACCATAGACATTGGTGATCATGTGTCTATCTCCCACTGGTTGGAAAATCAGAGAAATGTAATGTCTGGATGCCTCCGCATCAATCACACCAAATTTTTGTGGATCCCATAGAGTGAGTGTTGGGCTCCAAAAATGGCACTCATTACCATACATTTTTCACTTATGCTTCCATTATTTCGCTCACTATTCATCACCTTGTCACTCCATTTTCCCTACTATTCACCATTAATGGGTCTCATTTATATTTTCCAAATATTGTTTATTTTTAAGCATTTTTGAGAGAAATTCTTGATTAAATATTAGAAAATAATATGTTTTACTTTATATATGGAAAGTGGGTTGTTTTGGTGACATGTGTAGGTTCCAAGGAAGCTTCCAAGGCATCTTTATGTGGCCATGAATGATCAAATTCGAATTTGAAAAGATAAGCTTCATGGAGGAGATCATGGAGGATAGGGTTATGTGTCATCATTGGTTGAGAAATATGTGGGTCAAAGGAGAGAATAGTGGGTCTACATTTATGAGGTTGTTATCTTAGTTTTTGTATAAATAGGAGCACCTCCTCCATTCCAAAGGAGAGGACTCTTAGAGCATTGTATCCAATTGATGATGGAATAGAATAAAGCTTCATTTTGCATATATTTCTATTATGTAGTTATAGATATAAGTTTTACATATATTTCCATTATGTAGTTTTAGATATAAATTGTGTGGATGTAGGATATGAATTTATGTAGTTTTAGATATAAGTTTTCTTAATGTAGTATATGGAATAATTTGTCTTGTTCTTAAGAGAATTGAGCTCACTCTAAAAGGATGAGAGAAACATGTTATTTCATATTAGATCTTGTTTCATTTCATTGTTTTGATGTTTAAGGATTTGATTGGTGAATGAGTTTTGAATTAAAATCTTATCAGCATGTGAGAGAACAACCAAGGGTCTAAGTTAGACTCTCTCTCCATTTGATTTGCATGATAATTAAAATTCATTCTTTTGCTTTTATGTTTCAAGTATCATATGAGGAGATACCAAGAGTCTAAGTTAGGCTCCCTCTCCAATGATTTATATGGTAATTGAAATTCATTCTTTTGTTTTAATGTTTCAAGTCATTTCATTTCTTATGCTCATGAATGACTCTTAGTTTAGTTTGGATTAGTACATGAGAGGACAATCAAGAGACTAAGTTAGTCTCTCTCTCTACTTGAATCTAAACAATAACTAAGTTCATTCTCTTGTTTTCATTTTAAGTTTTTTAATTTCATGTAATCAATGATTTCTCTATGATACTGTAGGGAAGGACAACCAGGACCTCCTTAGTTAGGAGCCTCTTCCCTTGCATATTGTATTGAATCTTAAATAATTTAGTTAGACATAGAGTTAGTTGCCTACTCCTGCATATATTGTGCTAGCATCATCACAAGTTTACGAGTTTCCCTGGTCGATAATTTATGCAGCAATTTAAGTCCAATAAATTGCCCAACAGTGAGAATGCCACCAACATATTTATTTGCCTTAACTTCAAGGTATTCATATCTATTTAACCATTTGCTATGTTTTTTGCGGATCTTCTCCACAGAGCATTTTGTTTCCTGTATGAATACTATGTCAGGTTTTTCCTCTCTAATCCTGTTACCTAGATTCCTCTATTTTCTTCTGCTCCCTAGTCCTCTAATGTTCCAGGTTGTGATTTTCATTGAGGTGGGGTTTTAAAGGAGTAACTGGAAAGGTCTTTCATCCTTCCTGAGTCAATCATGAGTTTGCCACACTCCAGCAGTAGTTATTTCTGTCTTTTTCTTCCCCTCCTTTTGCCTAGATTTTTTGTTAGTTTTCCTGTTATCAATCCTATTGAGGAAGTCCCTTTATTTTCCTGGTTATCATGTCCTATTTTGACTCCTGCAGCTGTTTTATGCGACTTGTTAAGAAATATTTTTTGTACCTTGTCCATATCCTCCTGAGGGATGGAGTTTATTCCTAGGTTTTCTCGTTGTTCTAGAAACTTTTCCAGCTCTAGGTTATCCCTTTCCAGGATCTCTCGTAAGTCTTGGTCCTCTGTACCACTTTCACTTTGAGTCATTTCCTGGTCTTTTTCTATTTCCATGGTACTCAAAGGGTCCATCATGTGTTCATTCTGATCCTGAGTGAACTCCATGCTGGTCTCTTTTCCTTTCCCCCTTGCTGACTGATTCTTTGTACTCTCTTGATCACCTCCATCTTCTTCTTTTTCTCCTAAGATCTCAAAACTATTGTGACTTTTTGTTTTGTTATAATTCGTAATAGGGTTCTTTTGTGTCTTCCTTCCCCCTCCTTTTCCTTTTCCTCCTGCTTTGGTGAAACCTGTCTGGTCTTTCCCTTTGCTGGTGTTTAGGTTTTCCTCCCTTCTATTAAGAGGACAATCTCTAGATAGGTGCCCATGCTCATGACATTTGTGACATCTGAACGAGATATGTTCATAGTCAACTGTTTGAACCCATTCCTCGTCATAGATTTCTAGAATGACCTCATCTAGAAGGGCTCCTGATAGGTCCATATCCACACATATACGGGCATAGGAGGTATATTTTCCCTGTAGAGTTGCCTCTTAGATTTTTAAGAAATGACCTAATTTATTTCCTATAGCTTTTAAAGACTCTGGCATCCAGTAATCTAAAGGTAAGGAGTAGAGTCTAATCCATATTGGTCCCAAAGTGAAGTTTTCTCGTTCTGGCACAAAGTTCATCGTCCATGGCCGCATATAGAGACCAATAGCTACAAAGAAGTATGGGCCCCCTTCAAAAATCTTGTCTCTGCTTTCCATGTTCGTGAACACCACTGTAAAAAAACCTTTGGATCCAAGATGTATATTTAACTTCCCCTTTGGTTTCCAGTTGTATTTTATCCTGGTGTACAACGCTTTATTTGACGGCCATATTCCCATAAATTTTCATATGATGGCATAGTTTGCCATGTGATCCCTGTGCGCTTGCAGAAATGGATCATTCAGAATAACCCGAGGTTTAGTTATGGTCTTGGGTTTACAGGGCCCCATCTTGGCTCTGTTCTTTGTTCCCTGACCTCTGTCTTCCGCTTTCTCCTCTTGTTGGTCTTCTTCGTGGGCCCCTTGATCTGCATGGGTTTTGTTGCCTTCCGCCTTCTGAGTTTCAGTGTTTTTTGTCTTGACCTCCAAGGGTTGTGGAGGTTTGTTCTTATTCCCTCCTCTTCCTCTGTTTGAAACCACATTACTGTAGGAGGGAGTGGAGCTCCCTCCTCCCTGTGCCTCCATGGGTACCTGTTACCCTCTGTCACTCTCTTAGATAAACCCTAGAACCCTCTGCGGAACCAGTCGCAAAAAAAATAAAAAATCTGTAAAGATGGCTCTTCTTTGTTTATTATATACATACTTAAAAGAGTATTAATGTGAAAAGAAATTTCCAGATATGTTATTGTAACTAAAATATTTTTTAACATCATGTAGATATCACTTATAAAAGAAAAACTACATAGAAAATATGATATGAAAACTTAAAAAAATATCATTACAAGACATATACAATCTACAAAGTATAATATTAAAATGATTAACCATTACAAGACATATACAATCTACGAAGTATAATATTAAAATGATCCATTACAAGATAATACAATCTACAAAATATAATATTAAAATGATTAACCAAAACCCTGACAACGTTTAAAAGCCAAAATCAATAATTAGATTGTAGTGAACCCCTTCATGTGTGGCATTTTTTCTTGCTTACTTAGAAGTCAATGTTAATTGCTAATGCAAACGGTGCATGTGGTATTGATGTATTTTATGTTGTTTATTTAAAATTAAAATGAAAATTATATATCTATATCTATATATATATATATATATATATATATATATATATATATATATATATATGACATTTTATGTTTATAGGTAATACACTATATAGTTCAAAATTATCAGTTTTTGATTTGTCCAATGGGAAATTAGACTAGAAATTGAGCTGCAAAATCTTAAGATTGTAGAAACTATTTCTTACTAATGCATTTGAAAGACTAAAAGTGCAACTGTGAGGTTGACTGTTGTAATGCATAAGCAATCTATTATTTAACTGATAAAAAGGATGAGGCATCGTGAGAGCTAACTTTGTCAGTTTGTGGCCTTGATCCTATTGAGTTTGATTGCTGCCAATGTTTATGTGTCGTAATATGTGGCTTGAGTTGTGGTGTCTATAACGATTTTCAAATTGCAGGAAGGAAGAGGTGCTTGAGAAGAGGGATCTAGCCCAAAGCACTTGATAAACTTTACTGAGGAACTTGTTTGAAGCACTCGTCCACTAGCACTTGGATGAAACCAACATTCATGATCATCTGGCCAAATCCAATGACTAGATTAAATTGTGGGGGGCCTCCCCTTGCGACATCAATAGAGGGAGGGGGTTTGCACTCGCAAATCCAACTCAAATTTACACTAAGTATATGGCATGCCAATAATTTTTTGTATAAGATCAACGATTTGTGTGGGACGGGGGTTCCTCACTTGCAGATCCAACTCAAATTTCCAGCAAGTATATCGAATGACAGTGGTTGAACATCGATAGTTCGCGCGGGTGGGGGGTGGTGGTGTCCACACTTGCAAATCCAACTCAAAGTTCCATCAAGTATATCAAACAAAAATGGTTTGTTGTAGAATAATGATGAATAACGGGGGGATGGGAGCCCCTATGACGTTAGCTAAGGGGGGAGGGTCCATACTCATGGTTCTTACCTTCTCTGGAAATGTGACCTTCGTTGGCATATTCATTGTCATATTCAATGCTAATTCACTGACAACATATTCATTGATGACATTTTCACTAACAACATATTCACTGACAACATATTCATGGTAAATTGACGAAGACCTATTCAACATTGGTGGTCGAGTTGACATCTCAACCTTCATCAAAGATGTGTGGGGAGAAGTCTACAGTAGCATGGTGCTAGCATAAAGTACGAAGTGAGTCTGTGATGCTATGGTGCCAACCACTATCCATCCAAGGGTCCTAAAAAGTGAGGCCGTGATTGGCCAAAGGATCGGCTAAGTTTTTGGCATATCAAGGGACATGAGAGAAGAAAGGGGATATAATTCGAGTAAATAGATTTTCTATATGAGAAACATGATATTCTAGTCTCCAATTGTTGATTATTTTGGAAGAACTTGAACCAAATTGTATTTTTCAAAAAAAGTTGATAATGGTTTTCAAATCTCTCGAAATTATGAGTTTATGGAAGCACTAACTGATGGCGATTTGAAGACCTTGTTGGAGTGCCCATATTTCTGCTACATTATTGTTAGTATGACCTATGAAGCCAACATATATGTGGATAATTTGACTAGATGTGTCTCAAAATAATTCCCCATAACTAATAGGTCTTGGGTTTCATATTGAGGCCCCGTCAAAATTGAGTTTGATGAAATCTAGAGGAGGTGGGACCAAGATGATGTAGAAATTATGGTGTAGATTTGCAGTTGCTCATGAAATTTTAATCAAAATCACAAGACACAAACCTACTCTACTGCTATGCATAATTTAATTCACAATTTAGAAAATCCATCACAAACATGTAAAGAGAAATAACACACATGAACATAATATTTTTCCAGGAGAAAGAAATCTTCTAAAAACCCCTATGCCTGCTTTCATTAATCTAATGAATAGAGATGTATTACAATTTATAGCTCAATCTGAGCTTAACCTGTAAGTGAATAACCTATCACTTTGCTCATTGAGAAGCTCTGACCCAAACTTAGTCAATTTATGCCTCTGCTTGAGCCCTTATTTCCTTGCGCAATTCTTGAGGAAATTAGGCCCCTATTATTTAGGAATTTCCTCCAAAATTCTTGCACAATTCCCAAGGTTGATCATCTGACTGCATGCAACACTTTTACACTTAACACTAGTCTACAACTGATGTTACAATGCCTTGGAATCTCCACCATAGTCGGGGAACTCGAATTCTCTACATGCACTAGCTATTTTGGGCTGATTGATTAGTTAACTAGATGATCACTGAGTTAGACTGTTGTCCCACTGCACAACTGACCTTCCACTAGTTCCTCCAACAGTTAGAACTAGTTTAACTGAAAACAACTTGAAATAACTAACCTTGATTGCTACAAATTAGAAATTACACATGCTTAACTAAACTCCAAGCCCTCTAACTCGAACTTACTAAGCTAACTGAGTGATAAGAGCCATGTCACACAATTTAACTACATCCAAGTTGTCTACTGATGTGGAAATTTGATTTTTCTCAATTTGACCAAGGGAAAATCAAATTGAGATTTTATTACTACATTTTTCAACAAAGGAGGGGCTAGAAGTAAAATGGATTATTAATCACCCCTATCCTGCACCTTTGGAACTCAAACTTCCCTCTTGACAAAGCTTTTATCAAAATGTCAACATCTTGTTCCTTTGTTGGAATGTATTGTAGTAACATTATCTTCCTTGCACACACTCCCATAAATGGTGATACCAGATATCTATATACTTGGATCGATCGTGAAATACATTATTCTTAGAGATATTAATGCAACTCTGATTATCACAATAGATAATAGTTGGATCCATCATCTAACCAAACAACCCCACAAGTATCTTTCACATCTAGATCATCTCACATGCTACTTGAATTGCAACCATGTATTCCGCTTCTGTCGATCTTAGTGCCACAAATATTTTTTTCCTTTTGTAACAAGAAACAACTGCAGACCCAACACTGAAAATTCCACATGATGTACTATTTTGATTGGATGGACTCCCTACCAATCTGCATCTGTGAAGCCACACAACTTCACTCCCTCTATCCATCTGTACCATAGTCCAAATTGAGTAGTGCCTCTGAGGTACTGTAAAACATACTTACCTGCCTTCCAATATAATTTGGTTGGCCTAACCATAGCTTGGCTCAATTTTTTGATTGCATAGAACATATCTGGTCATGTGTTCACAAGATACATTGGTGAACCCACTAGTTACTGATAAATGGTAACATCCACTTCCTCACCTGAAGTGGCATCCTCCTTCCTCCAATTGGTTGCTAGAGGTGTCTTCATGGGTTTACAACTCTCCATGTGGAATCTTTGTAGTATCTCATTTTCTTACTTTCCTTGATATACAAACGATTCCCTATCACCTTGCCATACTTCCAGCCCGAGGAAGTAGTGCATGAGAGCCATGTTCTTCATTTCAAATTCCATTGCAAGATCCTCTTTGCAAGATCTGATCAACTGCTCATCACTAGTTAAAATTAAATCATCAACATATAATACTAATAATCAATTTACCTTCTACCAAAATATGATAGAGGTTAGCATCCGCTTCACTTTTGGTGAAGCCCAAACTAGTGAGATAATTGTTGATCTAGGTGTACAACACTCGCTTTAGTTTGCACACATGAGATTGCCAATAAAATGTACCAAAACCTTCTAGTTGCTTGATGTACACCTCCTCCTTAATAACACCATTGAGAAATGTTGTTTTTACATCCATATAGTGGATCTTCCACCCCATCTGCGCAACCAGTGCAAGAATTGATCTAATGGATGATTACCTTGCTACAGGAGCAAAGGTCTCCTCATAGTCAATTCCATCAACTTGAGAGTATCCCTTGGCCACAAATCTGGCCTTATACTTCTCTATGCTTCCATTTTCTGCATTCTTAACCTTGAAGATCCATCTTGAACCCACAACTGATCTATCTGCCAATCTTGGGACCACTTCCCAAACATTGTTTTTTTACAATGGATTCATATTCCTCGACCATTGCATCAACCTATACAAGTTGCTCTACTGCTTCCTCGAAAGAGGATGGCTCAGTCTCTACAAGCTCAATTAGTGTGTGTACCTCTTAGGTGACCTCCTTTGCTTGTGCAAATTTGAAGGAACTCCCACATTCTCCTTCGCATCTTGCACAAGTCTATCAACTTCCCTGGTTATTTTTTTCCTTCTCTAGATGGTTCTTCTTTAGTGGATGTCTCCACTCTCTGCTCCTCAATTTGTGGATGCTCCACAACTCCCTGAGGCTCGTCCTTTGGAGCTAAAAGCTCCTCTTCTGGTGGTATCTGAAGCTCCCTCTCAAGAGAGAACCGGATCACTTTGTCCTCATCAAAATTTACATCCCTTTACACATCTGTCATTTTGAGGGAAGATAAGTACAAACAATAGTTGTGTGGAGTTTTCGTGTAACCCATAAATTCTCCCAAATTTGTTGTTAGCGCAAGCTTCTTCCTAGAATATTTGGAGACATGGTAGTAAACAAAGGCTCCGAAAATATCGAAGTACAGCACATCTGTCTTTCTCCCCGAAGGCCTCCTTCGGTGTAATCATACCAAGAATCCGATGACGACTCCAGTTCTGCAAGTAGACTGCTGTGTTACATGCATCTACCCACAAATTCAGTGGTAGGCCTTGGTCATGTAGCATAACTCTCGCTGATCCCACAATGCTCTTGTTATTCCTCTCAGCTACTCCATTCTGTTGTGGGTTATGGGGTGTTTTTAGCTCTATTCGAATGCCTTCTTTCGCACAAAAAATCTTGAAGTCATTCGACACATACTCATCTCCATTGTCGCTCTTGAGAGGCTTCACTTTCTTGTTAGTGTCTTTCTCAACTAGTGCCTTGAATTCTGAAAACTTGGAGAATGTCTCATCCTTCTTCCACATGAAGAATACCCAACACTTCCTTGAAAATTCATCAATAAAAATAACAAAAAAATTTGTCTGGCAGTGGAGGCTACCAAGAAAGGTCCACAGACTCGGAGTGGACTCTTTCTAGGATTGCATGTGATTTGCTATCCTCATCATGGAATGTGGATTTTCCATACTTCCCCAACGTACATCCTTTGCATACATCCTTCTGCTCAAGTGCTCCTTTAGGAAAGCCAATGGTTATTTTTTGCAGAATCTTCAAGGCACCATGATGCAAATGTCCAAGTATTATGTCACGCCAAAGTTCACCGACATCACGACTCTGCACTTTCTCCGCCTTACTGCTTAATCCAACACAATCTTCCACATTTAACTTATACAGGTTCTTCACACAAACCTCAATCTGCTTCACATGTCCAATGCCTGTGTGTCTTAGGAATTATTTCCATTTGCTAAAGATCACATCATAACCATGATCTTCCAAAACTGCTACAAAGATGAGATTCTTCTTTAGGCCTGGAACAAACATGACATCTTTGAGGTGAAGAGGGGATATTAACTCCCTTTGAAAGGTGATTGTACCGATCCTAATTGTTTTGTACCTTCCATCATACCCCATTTCAATGTGCATCTAGAGATATTTCTCCTCTAGGTCACTGAAAAATTCTCTACACCTTTTCGTGTGGAATGATGCACTTGAGTGCAAGTACCACATGCTCCCCATCACTGTGCTGGCCATGCATGCAATAAGGGTGAAGTCAAGCTCAAACTGTGAAGCCAAATCTTCACCTGCTCCTCCTCCCAAGGTCTTCTTGCTCAAATTTTTATGTGGACACTTCGTGGCATAGTGCCCGAATTCATGACAACTGAAGCATTTTATTTTTGACAAGTCTTTCTTCTTGCCCCCTTGGCTAGATTCTGGTTTGGTTTGATATTTCTTCCCTTTTCCCTTGCTTCCCTTTACAACCAATGCAAAATGTTCGTCATCCTCGCCCTTGCATGAAATTACATCTCTGGTATTTTGCTTGATCTCCTCTTTTACCAAATGAGGCCATAACCGTTCCCAATTTGGTAATTTATCCCTCTCGTTCGCCGAGTCTTGGTAGTTGTGCCAACTTTTGGGAAGGCCTAGAAGAGCTAGGCTTACCAAGTCATCTTATGCAACATTAACACCAACCCCACCAAGTTCATCACGAACTTATATAAATATGATCAAATACTACGAGATAGTGGCATTCTTCTACATCTTGATATTTCAAAGTTTGTTTTTGAGGTCCAATTTCCTATGGTCGCTGCTATTTTGGAATAGATTGTAGTGCCTGCCACATTGCATAAGGATTTTCTTTCCTATGGAGATTTGAGACAATGTGGTCTCACACTCCCTCCAATATTATTATCCTCACCTTGACTACATCTTTCTTCCATTGGGCTAGGTCCTATGCATCAAATGCCTTTGGTTTTGCAATATTTGTCTTGACATATTCTAGTAATCCATTATCATCCAACACCACTCCATGCAATGAAATTAGAGCTGCCTTCCAAGGCATACTCTAGTCTCATCCCATTGAAGGTCATATTCCCAACTTTGAAGAGATCCTACTACAATGAAGCTGTAAATTCGAACCTCCTGAGAAACAATGTCGAAATTCTTGTTCTAATGTGAATCTTGCTCCGATACCATGTATAAATTATGGTGTATATTTGCAACTGCTCATGAAATTTTAATCAAAATCACAAGACACAAACCTACTCTACTGCTCTGCGAAATTTAATTCACAATTTAGAAAATCAATAAAAAACATGCAATGATAAATAACACTCATGCACATAGTATTTTTCCACGGGAAAGAAATCTGCTAAAACCCCCTATGTCTGCTTTCATTAATATGATGAATAGAAATGTATTACAATTACTAGCTCACTCTGAGCTAAAACTGCAAGTGAATAACCTATCTCTCTGCTCATTGAGAAGCTCTGACCCAGAATTAGTCATTTCCTACCTTTGCTTGAGCCCCTATTTCCTTGTGCAATTCCTGAGGAAATCAAGCCCCTATTATTTAGGAATTTCCTGCAAAATGCCTACGCAATTCCCAAGGTTGATCATCTGACCACGTGCAACACCTATACACTCAAGACTAGTCTACAACTGATGTTACACTACCTTGGAATCTCCACAAAAATTGGGGAACTAGAATTCTTTCCATGCGCTAGCTATTTTGGGCTGATTGATCAATTAACTGGATGATCACTGTGTTGGATTGTTGCCCCACTGCACAACTGACCTTTCACTAGTTCCTCCAATAGTTAGAACTATTTTAACTGAAAACAACTTGAAATAACTGGCCTTGATTGCTACAAATTAGCAATCACACATGCTTAACTGAAATCCAAGCCTTCTAACTTGAATTTACCGATCTAACTGAGTGACAAGAGCCATGTCACACAAGTTAACTGCCTCCAAGTTGGTTGTTGATGTGGAAATTCAAATTTTCTTAATTTGACCAAGGCAAAATCAAATTGAGACTTTCTTGCTACATTTTTCAACGGAGGAGGGGTTAGAAGTAAAAGGGAGGGGTGGTGATAGAGTGTGCGAGGAGAGATGGGAGGAGAGAACAGGGGAGGAAATAATGAGTTATTTGGTAGGGTTGTAATCCTAGTATTTTCAAGTCCAAGAGAGAGAGGATGGATTTCCTTAGGTTTTTGAGAGTGAGATGCCATAAATCGCCAGTGGGGGAGGATATATTTCTGAAGATTCACCAATTCCTTTCTTTCTAGATGTTGCAAAGGAGAAATCCAAGTAGAAAATTCTAGGCTTTATTGATTATGGGGTTGGTAAACGGAGAGGTTCTCCAAGAGATGAAAGTGGAGGTGATGTTGGTGGGGTTACAATTTGATTGGTAGAATATAATTGCATGATTATCATATAGAGAGGTGGTATGGGTGCAATTGATGAAGAGATGGGTGTTGGTTTTAGATCTAGAGAGGAAAATGAAGAAAATGGAGGGTCTAAGAAATACTCTGCATTGAAGCTTGTCCTAAGTGAGAATTTTGTTCTAGAATAACAACCATAGGAAGAGAGAGATTTTGGGCCAATGCCTAAGTTGCCACAAATTTTCTAAGATCTAATAGTATCCAATAGAGGTGTGAGAGGAGAGGAGGTTGCAAGCTTCTTTGATATTGAAATTACCTTTTGGTCGATATCCCTAACGAAGGATATCAACTCCTTGAATTGACATTTTTGGTATGCAAGTGTTTGCTATAAAGTAATTCTTTCTATGAAATGTTCTCGATCACCTTCCTGCTTCCAGTCAATCCAAGTATGCCATTGAGAGAGGTGGGAGGATGAGGAGATCTATTACCATGCCACACAATTGAGACCTTGAGCATGAAGCTAATTATGAATGAAACTTAATTGATTTTGTTGAGATAACTTGGGTCATTGATGCCATGAGTCTTCCTAGAATAATGCATTATGACAATCTTTTGTCTCCCAAAAGAAGTGATATTTGATGAGTTTCTTGTGTTCCCATGTAACATTCTAGATGTGTGATCCTTTAATGTCTCATGTTAGTAAGATGAGTTGAGATTCTTGAATGTTGGGAGTATATTTGTGTCTCCACATTTCACATCAAGGGACTTCAGGATTTTTTGAGCCACCTTCACCAAGTTTTGGTGTAGAGAGCCTTATAGAGAGTTTCATGATCCCTAAGTCCTAGACCTTCTTCTGTCTTTGGTTGGTAGAGTTCATCCAAGGAGACTAGTGCCCATTTTTTTCCCCTTTTGGCACTTTCCCATAGTAAGCTTCTTTGAATGGATCTGATTTGGTTGAGGATGGCTTTAGGGGCAACAACAGTAAAGAGAAGATAAATGGGGGGGAATCGGTGGAATAATTTGAGAAGAGTAAAGCAACTTGCAAGATTTAGGAGATTTACAATTCAATGTTAATTAATAATGTAAATACTAATAAATAAATTTTTTTATTATATTTATTATATTTTGATATTAATATTAATATTAATATACGGGTTTAATGAATAAGAACATATGCTTTTTAATAAAAGGTTATGAGTTTAGTGTATACAACCTCTTTATTTGTGAAATAAATAAGTTTTATTAAAATTAAATATCACAAACAATATTAATAATAATTATATTATCATTTAGCAATAAAAAAACATTAGATACTAAATTATTTATTATATTTTTTCTATATTAATTTAATGCTAAAATTAAATTGATTTGAGCTTTTGATTTTTATACAATATTTTAATCAAATAAAACAATGATAATTATTAAAAAAATTCGGAAAGGTTATTTGTTTTAAAATTAAATTGATTTGAGCGTTTGATTTTCATACAATATTTTAAGCGAATAAAACATTGACAATTATTAAAATTTTCGGAAAAGTTATTTGTTTTAAATATCAAAATATCTTTGATTTAATCATTAAAATTTAAATATTATATAAATTAAACTAAAATTATTTTTAATCTAATTAATTTAAATTTAAATATCAATTGTAATATTTTATTAATAATTTTTATTAACGATTTTAATGTATTTAATATCAAATATAGTATTTTTATTATAATAATTTCTCTAATTTTAAATGAGATATTTCTTATTAATTTTAATGTGAATTTTAATAGAAAAACTATTAATAATTTTAATGTATTTAATATCAAATATAGTATTTTTATTATAATAATTTCTTTAATTTTAAATGAGATATTTCTTATTAATTTTAATGTGAATTTTAATAGAAAAAGTTATTAATGATTTTAATGTATTTAATATCAAATATAGTATTTTTATTATAATAATTTCCTTAATTTTAAATGAGATATTTCTTATTAATTTTAATGTGAATTTCAATAGAAATATATGTATCGTATATATGTTAATTATTTTAACAATTATAGATAGAGAGTGTTTCTTTTTACCCGTAATAAGAAGTAGAAAGTTCATAGTAGAAAGAACTTAAGCCTTAATTTTCATGGGCCAAGTAGTGGGTCATCATCTAGCAATCTATAGAAATGTATTGTTTGTGCAAGTAATTTAGAATTTATTCTTGCTTTATTTGTAACAATAGGATTAAAAACTAGAAGATTTTGTATTGAAACTTTTCTTTTCTAGCTCTTATTAAGAGGTTGGTCTCTTATTTTTTTGAAAATGTTATTAGTCCAAAATGATTATATTGTAATTTACTTAACGTCAAACTATTACGACTAGATACAAACTTTAATACAAATCCTGCTAATTTTTGTTTAGACATATATTTCTTCCTAAGAGGCCACAACTGGAGGGGGATAGAGTATGTATGCCTTCGTAGACTTAACAGTCAAATTGCTACATGGATATGGGTCCCTTGTCCCAAAAACAAAAGTGTCTCATACACCAATTTGGTGTTTGGCTTGGCCGTGACCTTAAAATTAGATAATAATAATAATAACTATGTATCACTGAATATTTTATAATAATTTAATTGCATAAAATGATTATATATATATATGAGAGGTGTTTAAAAAGAAACATAAATAAGAAGCAAGAAATTACATAGTAGAAAGAATTCAGGTCTTAACTTTCATGGGTCAAATAGTGGATCATTCTCTAACAATTTATAGAAATGTATTGTTTTTTCATTTTTCTGCATAAACAATTTGTTAGAATTTATTCCTATTTATTTGTAACCGGAGGAATAAAAACCAGAGGACTTAATATTGGAACCTTTCCCTCCCTACCTTATTAAAAGGAAATTGGTCTGTTAATTTTTTTTGAAAATATCATTAATTAAAAAAGATATTGTAATTTAAAATACGTATATAATTAGATAAAATGTAAAAAAAATCATTTTCTTCACCTATCCCAACACTTTATTCTAATTAAATTAAATTTAAATACCAATTATAAAATACTTTCAATCTAATTAGCTATAATTAAAATATCACTCATGATACTTTCTCAAATTCCAATTTTATAACTAACTTTGATATTGTAACATTTAACCTCACATTTTGATGGTGTGATTATGTTGTGGGCAAGTGAAAGTGTTTAAGGAAGCAATCTTACATCATTATATTTAGAGAATGTGCCCCTTTGTATTTTGGATGAGTGAGTTTTCTATTTTTGAGATGAATATTTTATATTTTCAAATTTTGTAATAATGATTATTATGGTGGAATGTTTTATTCGAGGAAAAGTATTTTTTATTTTATTAAAAAGTGGCTTATAAAAGTGGGGTGGTGTTTTCCATATCAGAGTTCATTTATTTTTTTTAATATAGTTATGTGTTTGTTTTTAATGAATTGATTTATATGTGAATTGGGAAGGTAATACCAAAAAAATGCGATATGACATTCTACTTTTTAATAAGGGGTGGATGTTTGAGACTTTATAAAAAGAAGCGTATGTAATACTTTTCCAAAATATTGATAATTTAAAATGAAATTAGGATTACATATTTAAAATTTATTAATTTATAGTTTTAATAGTTGAGAGGAGATTATTATAATATTAATGATTTTAGTTTATATATATATGTAGGCTTACTTTGTTAAGTTCTTTATGATAAAATTAATTTAATTGCCCATATAGTTAATATGATTAGATTGTTTTGAAAATAAAGATATGTAAATATTAAATTATAAATTTTTTGGGATTTTTTTTGTAAATCAATATGTTTAATTAAATTTATGATTGATAATATATATATATATATATTTCAAAATTTTCAAGAATGACCATTTTAATTAAAAGTTGAATGTGACATTGAATAAAATACATTGTTACAAAATAACATTGTTATTGTGTAAGTATAACGAGAAGAAAAAAAATACCTCGGATTTTGGTTTATTAATAAAGATATAAAATTAGAAGTCATTTATCAGGGTGGTTCTATATTTATTATGGTCTAACTCACTTGATCAACACATTATTATACAAGTCATTAAGATAGAATACAACTCCCACATATTTTTGGTGGAATGATCACCCTTTAGAATATGAATTTTAAGCCAATATACACTATATTGTGTAATGCAATTCATTTAGATTTGTTTTTTAAATCACTTAAAAGATCTATATGAAGATAATTCAAATATAAGACATGTCTATGAAAAGCAAACTTAAAGTAACAATACAATTTTATTGGTTAGCAAATTACCTTGAGTTAACTTACATGTCACAACAAATAAATTAATCTATGGAATTTACCAAATAATAACCCCTTCCCCTTACTTTATTACTTTATTTGTTTGTGTATGATAAGTCTCCTAATCATAGTTCACCATAAAATATTACAAAGACAATACAATAATAAGAAAAACATAGGGAAACCAAGGAAAAATTCTATGATTTTTTTATCATGTCATCATAATTACCATGTTTTAATGACATAGTAGTATCACAATATAAATACTCACATTACCAAGATGCCACACCTTTTGAAAAATGGGTGAAGGGAACATAAAAATTTACAATAACATATATGTTATGTAACACTAAAATTCACGGGATTTTTATATGAACATTAGAAGATGAATGCTAATGGGAACAAATTCAATATAAGGATATATCCGTATAGAAAATAGCTTGTAATATCAAATAATCACGAATACAAGTAAAAAAAACTATAAGGAATGACTGTTGGTATTAGAATGAGATATCCATCAAGCTCAACACGATCAAGACTGCAAACTAATTGTGATAGCTCTCATGATACTTTATCCTTTTTATCAGTTAAATAATAGCCCACTCATGCATTACAACATTCAACCTTAAGATGCACTTTTGGTTTTTCAGACTCATTAGTAAGAAATAATTTCTACAATCTTAATATTTTGCAACTCAACTTCTAGTTTGGTTTCTTGCTACTAAAGACTGAAAATTTTGGACTATGTAAATGTTAACCTAGTTCACATAAAATGTCTTACTTATTTAAAAAACAAAAAAAAAAAAAAAAAAAATTGAATTCTAAATAAACAACATAAAATACCTCAACACCACATGCACCCTTTACATTAAGGATGAACATTGACTTCCAAGAAAACAACACAAAATGCCACACATAAAGGGTTTCACTTCAATACAAACAATGGTTTGGCTTTTATAAGCTTTGAAAATTTTGGTTAATCATTTTAATATTATACTTTATAGATTATATTTGTTTTGTAATGACATTCTTATAAAGTTTTAATATCATACTTTATGAGTCATATTACTTTTACAAGTGTTATCTACATGGTGTTAGAATATATTTTAATTACAATAACATATTTTTGTGTGGAAATTGTATTTCACATCAATATTCTTCTAAATTGTATGTTATTATTGAGTATGTCATATAATGAATAATTTAACAGTTGTGATATAGTTGATTTATAATGTATTATTCACATCAAAATCTTTATTAATATTGCATTAGACGACAAGTTCATAGGTTGATGTGATATTATCCTCTCTCACTTGAATAATATCATTGACATTTTTGATGTCACACTTTATAGATTGTCTTTGGTTTGTAGTTGTTATGTATATGACTTCACAAGCTATCTTTCCCTATGTTTAGATGTAATTCCACATCAACACATCTACTCAGATATTTGCATAAGGTTCCTTTAAGTTTTGGAGTTATGTAACATATTTGATTGTTTGATTTGCTTAAAGCTAGGGATTTATTTGCTAAGTGGAATTCTAGAGAAATGCCTTATATCATTTTTAAGTAAAAACAATGCCATAAAAACTTACCAATTTGAGCAAAGCTTAGGACTAGGACCTCACATAAGCTTAAGGGAAAACCCAAATAGCTAGGACCTTATTCACATGCCTAGAGCTTAGGTAAGATTGACGTAATGAATGTTTGACTTACTTGAGTAGAGACAAGGATAGCTTGGGATGAGCTAAGATTGACACAATTAAGGCCTCACTTGCATACATAAAGCTCAAAGCCAAAGTCTCTGCTTCTTGCATGGATATTAAGGCGAGGACCTTACTCAGTTTAGGTATGGTTAACACAATTGAACCCTCACATGCTTAATAAAGCTTAAGTATAGGGCCTCACTTACCTTAGCATAACTACGACCAAAGCTTAGCTTATTTGAGCAAAAGTCAGGATTAGATATTTACTTAAGCTTAGAAAATACAATATTATTAATAACTTATCTTTGTAAGTAGAATTCATAACCAAAATCTCACTTGCCTAAATTGAACACACCAACAAACCTATGCTTAAGCTAATACATTTAAAACTCTATATATACGAACAAAGAAAACCTAAAACCATATCCCTTTCAATGATACTTAGAAGTAAGGGCCAAATATACTAAATGTGTTAACCTAAAAAAACTCAATAAATATACTAAATGTGTTAATGTAAAGAAAACTCAAACCCCTTACCCTGAGCATAGCTAATTGATATGAAAACCAAGGCCGAGATCAAAGAAGAGCAAAATAACAAGGACTCCATTTCCTAAGTAAAGCTTGGGACCACAACCTTACCTAGTTAAGATAACTTAGGCCTAGGTCTTACTTGAGTGAAGGTAAAGTAAGGTCAATAATGCAGAAGTTATGGTTTTTTTTAACCTCCAAGGTTGCAAGGTTTTAAGGACATCAATGGTCCATGACTTCTCATGATGGACCCATCACTCATGGTGCATGAATGTGTCACACCATTAACATGGCAAACATATCAATATGATACACCTCACTAATAAATACAAGCCATGGTTTTTTAAGAATATTTACATTAATAAAATTAGTGTATTAAAATATTATATTTTGAAGAGTCGGATTAAAATATTCTAATAAAAGTGTATTGGGCGGAATTATCTTTTCACGCGACAAACCAAATAAATTAAAAGAAAGTGCTTGTGATTGGACGGACGTCGCCATCGGGCTGAGTGAGAGCTGTCGCCGTCAGTACAAGGCAGGAAGGCGGCAGTCACATGGGCGTATGAGGGCGGACAGCGACAGCACTTGCGGGATTGACGTGGCACATCACGCTTACGTCAGCTTCAGCATTTTATGTCATATTAAATTGCGCGAAGACATTCTGCTGTACGACGAGCACATGGGTTCTCTGAAGGGTCAAATATTAAATTTTGCGTTAAATTAAATTTTAGGGGAGGGGTTCCTTATATTTTATTAATTTAAAGGTAATAAAATAATGCCAATTTTGAAAACAATAATATATTCCTAACTTAGATCCCCATTCTGATTGTTTAATCTCATAATGTTGTCGAATTAAGTGGGTTGTGGTGTTAGTGTGGTGGGTTTTATAATAGTTACCAGATAGGGAAGTTACTAAAACAAGATATTTTTTCATGATAGAAGGTTTAATGGTCACTGAGATAGTATTTTTTGGGTTAAGTTTGATCGTGCTTAAAAAAATAATAATTCTTCTGCTTGTGTCGAATATATTGTTTATATATCTCATTCTAGTAAATTTCAATAAGATTATCAATTAATATAATTATATGAATTAAATGGTTACTAAATGCAATTTATAATAAGTATCAAAATCTAAGTGACCTGACATTAGAGATATACAAATTTGATTTTCTGATATGGAGCACGTAGACCATTCAAAACATGACACACACACACACATATATATATATTACACAAATTCTTATGATTATACAAATTCAAAGATACATCTAGATTCTAGATTCTACATTGTAAATTTATAAGTTGTAACTTGTAACACAATGCATACAAATACAATCGTGACAAATTCATTAATAATCCAATAGGAGAAAGACAAGACACTGCAATTTTCTCATTAAGTCATCAAAATCAAAATGTGTTACATAGGTATTGAGTCCTGAGGGCTCCTAACTAACAATGCCAATGGGAAATAAAAATAGCAAATACAAAACAACTACAAGGTAGTAAGTAGCTCATCTATCATCATCATCTAAATCATTGTTGTCATTGTCACCACTGCTCTCCTCTGCATCCTCCTCCACTATATCCAATGTAATCTCCGCATCTACTGGTGTGGAGGATGACCCCTCAAGAGTATCACCATCATCAAAAGTGACAGGCTCTGGCACTCGCTCATTAAGATCCAAGTTGGCCAATGCCAACTCAATACTGTTGTCCAAACCCATATCATCAGGAAACACATCCCACATCTCTGTCTTTCTCTTCAAATGCTCCTCACTCTGCCTGCAAATAAGACCAAGGTTAGTGTGCACATACAACATTGTCTTTGCCCTATACTGCTCAAGCATGCTCTTCTTCAAACTATACAAATTCCCATATGTGCAATAAAATGCACTTATTGGTTGTTTGAATCACCTCCAAAACACTCCTTAACCCTTTGCTACTCACTCTCACACACCCACGACAAGAGAGACACATTACAATGATGAGAAAGGGTCCCAAATTGGGCTTTTAAAGAGTTGTGGCACACTTTTCGAGAGGCACATGTGTCCCAAAATCATGACACATTGTTTGGGCGAATTAGATTCGAGATTTGCTAGGTCCACGAATCCTTCGTATTCGGACATGCTAGACCCATGAATCAAACACGTGTCCCTTGAGAATCGTGTTTGACACGCGGGATTCATGACACCTTGGGGAGAATGAATCCAGTTTCTTAGATCAATTTTTTTCGCATTGTTCAAAAATTAAAAATTATAAAATTAACTAAATTATAACATTATTATATATTATTATTATTAATTATTAAAATACGCACACACACATATACATATGAAAAAACATGGAATATGTTTTTTATTCTTGGAGATTTATCCCCACTTTAACATATAGATTCTTAATCGGCTTTGTTACAATACCATGACTTGTCAATATTATATGCCCAAAAAACCATAACTCATTTCATATGACGTTTTTTTTAATTAATCAATTTAATTAAAAAGACAAAAAGAGCATAACCACTCTGGAAATAAATCTCAACCTTTGATTTGTGTATACTACTAAGTATATTCTAGAATAATCTATAGAGATTAAATTCTTGCTATCCAATTAATAAATATGGATAGTTAAATTAAAATTATTGAAGCTCTGTTCCAAAATAAACATACCTATTTGATTTTATGCATGGATTAAGATTAAATATTATTTAAAGATATGTTGACCATTGTCATAATCACAATGTCAAATACTAAACTTTTTGTCAATACTACATAAATTGAAACTGGCGGTTTATTTATTAATTAATAGTTAATTTTCCTTAAATATAAAAAATATATTAACCATACAAAATTTTGTGAATAGTATATAGGTTGAAACTACATTTACATTTTCGTTTTGAAATAAAAACTAAAAATGTCTTTCCTTAATTAAGAGTTAATTTTATTTTTAAATGTAAAAAGTATTAACGACACACGGTCCAAACACATATAACTATTAACAAATTTCATCAAATAACCATATTTTATTGATAGATAATAAAATTGTTACCTATCAGTTATATCAAACATGATCCATACAAATAACTAAATTTTTCCATACTTAAACAAACACAATTATACAACTAATTAATTTGATGATAATTTTACATTCAAGTTCAATATATTTTTAGATTTATTCTGAATTTTTGTAAGGATTCTCTAAACAACATGTCTCATCATATGAAACAATAAACGCACTTCACAATGAAATTTGTCATAAATATTTCTGCATAGTTGGATAGAGGGCCTTTATATTAAAACATGTCTCCAAAGATGAAGCAATAAACACACTTCACTACATAAGCTATTATAATGCTTTGTGTACAGATGGATTGAGGGCACTTTGATATTTTGCCAACTAAAACTCATTAATGCATTCATAGTTGTGCTTGGGTTTTTGAAGTGAGGTAACAATGTGACCAAGGTGTGGGGTACAAATATATGTCCTATTCATGTGTAGGATTTTTTAATGAAAATATATGAGTTGCATATGGAGCATGGGAAGAGAAACAACATGGAAGAATCTCCATGAAGTTTGAACCAAGATTCATAAAAGGCTAAGGACTAGTTAGTGGGTAAGGCTATATTTATTTGAAAAGGAAATTGAGTTTTAACGTTTTGTGACAAGTTGGACATAACAAATAAGATTAATATGATTGTAAGTGTGATATTTTGATGGGTGAATCTTATTTATATTCGGGAAGCGTTATTTGGCAAGCGTTTTTAATTCTAGTTGAACTCAATGCTAGTTGAACTCATTTGGAATAGTGAGTGATAGGTTTTTCTTGGGGTTGGAACTAATGTTTTTGGTAAGATTTTTTATTATTTTATTATTTTTTAATCATTTTTTTCTCAACAAGTATAGTACATTTTGAAATGTGTTGATCTTTTAATTATTTTTTGTTAGCGAAAAAGTAAATCGTTGATATCGAGAAAAATAAATAATTTATTATTATTATAATTTTCTAAATTTATTTATTCACATTTTGATTGGTACAGAAGGCTGGAGTTTTATTCACATTTGAGTTGGGTACTCTTGTCACATGTACAACATGTGCAAGCAACATAAATATGATATTGATTTTACGATGTCCACTCGCTAAATTGTGTAAGACATGATATGTACGTATAACGACTATGTGTTATTATTGACATAAAATGTAAGGAATTTGTTCATCGGACACGACAAACCCACACCAATCCCTTGTCCAGTCCACATGATACCCTTCTAGATATGGGCTTCCCAATTTAAAAAATTACAGAAGTAACATTACTTCCCTTGAGTTTGGCAAATGATTAAATCAATTAATGAACATATTTATCCCTAACTGACCTGATTTTGGCAAAATTAACACATTGGTCTCAAGGCATAGCACCATTTTTCCACGAGTTTGATGGATCTGATTTTGTCTCGAAATATTGATTGGTTTGAAAGCATTCAACTTATAATACAAAAGATAGTGTGGCCTACTGGCACAAAAGGTCGTTAATACATTATATAGAGAAATGACTCTGTCCAACGTTGATGTCATTTCAAATATTTTCTTTGGTCGTGTAGGTGCTCTTATGTTCGATTACAATAAAGTAAGTAACATCATACCAAACTTTGGCTGATAAAAAGTTGTCATATATGAAGTGTAAATTTCAATATTTTTATCCATTGGAGTTTATATTTCCTTGTCTTTTAATTTTTTATGATTAATAATATTAAAACAATAGTATTCTAAATTTTAAGATGAATCGATACTATCTATCTATCTATATATATATATATATATATATATATATATATATATATATATTATTCGATATTATACAGTTGAGTTAATATATATTCCTTATAATATTCAACTATTATTTAATTTTATTTTTATTTTATTTTACAATTTTATCATTGTTGGGAGCACTTCTTACAACACATCATGACACCATAATATTTTATTTAAGCTAAGCCGCGGGGAATACTAACTATGCGACCTTGCTAATTCTTATATTTGATGCTTTATACATTAGTGGTAACATATAATGAGATTTCAAGACTCCGACAATTTAAATATATATGATCTATTAAGTTAGGAGTTTTTTTTGTAAATTGATCAATAGATTTCTATTAATATCATAGAAGAAAAGTTTACATTTCAACCATTTCCTCAATGAACTCCAGAACAATCCTATGGGTGGACATACTTTGAACTATGAAAAAACAAAAGGATAGATGATTGGAAGACTGACATTTGTACCTAATGAGTCTTGCTACTAGAAACTTAAGTTAGGACTATATAAACATGAATAGAAACTTAGGCATATATAAATATGAATAGAAATGAAGTAAATAATGTATACACTATATATATCTTTAAATTTAAAGTATATAATATTTTTATTATTATTGGGTAGATATTTTATGAGAAAGAGTAAGAGTAAAAAAAGATGGTCCACTATTCTATGTTTTATAGTTTTGTTTTATATCATACATAATATAAATAGGAATTGATTTTAATTACGAGATTGTTTGTTCAATTGTTCAATGTGTTTGGTTTAGTCATTCTTAATGGGGTGATTGTTCATCTTCTTAATGTGTGTTGTGTGTTTCTAGTTATGTGCAAGTGTTATCACATGTGTTTTTAAGACACCACATATTGTAATTTGTGCATGTAGGCTTTGGAACTTGAACCTCTAAGTGGAAGTAGGGACTAAGAACAACCTAGTTAAAGGAGGCTGAAATAGGAGATAGGCACTTTCTAGTGCACATGAGGTTGTCAATTGAGTATTTGTCATTGTGCTCATATCAACACAAAGATAATGCTAACTATCAACAATCACACATGACCATCCTTACACACACATTGAGGACTAGTAACTATTTTGGGATAACTTCTTCTTATTGTTATTGTTGAACAAATAACATTATTTGCAAATTATAGTTTTAGAGATCTCAACCAACTCTCTACTCAACTCTAATAAGTCCAACAAACTCAAACTCACTTTGCTTGGTTTCCTTCGTATTATATATATTTTATCTAATTGTCCTAAAGCCTCTTTACATTCCAATTCTTTTGTTGTTTGGTTTCCTTTTCTTCTTTGTAGTCATTTCACTTTTTATTTGGTCTCTTTTGTCTTGCATGTGTCACTTCTACTCTTATGTCGCCTCTTTGTGTTAATTTGCACACTTTCTTTCACATCAATCCTTGTATTTAGATTATATGCTTTCCATACACTTAAGTTTATATTCACATTTGCTCTGCTCTACTCATCTTCAATTATTTTTATTTTTCTTACCACATTATGTCTTAATTCTAACACGCTAAATATTTTCTTTAAAACCAAACTTTCACATTAGTTCTAATTCCTATATTTACATATTAAATTCATACATTTATACATTAACACTATACACTCAAATTACACATTATTATTATCTATTTTTAAATATAAAATCAACTTATAACATCAATTCTATTCCTATTATTTTTTGCACTATATAATTTAATATAATAACTTTTTAACTTACTGCTTATAGTTTAATATTGAATTATAATACATGGAAAAAGTGAAAACAAAACCATTCTCCCAAATTTAGATGCAAGTCACTTTTATTATTATTTGACTGTAAAATAATTTAATATAGATAATATTTTAAATATTTACCAACACCACTATTTGAATATGAATATGTAATTCATTATGTAAAAATAATTTAAATGATTGTATGATTGTTTTCGGACCTCTCAAGTTAGGGAGGGCCCTTTGAATCACTTTCTCCTTTTCTTTAGTACTAGAGTTGACCCTATAACCGATCATGAAACAAGTTCAAGTGAGCATGTTCACACATTGATATAAGCGCAATAATATAATTATTTTTAAACTAAATGTTCAAAAGGTTTAATTAATGATAAAAAGGTTTAGAAAGAGTCCAGAAAAATATTATTAACTACAAAATGACTATGAAAATTATTTAAAAAATATTATTAAATATACTAAAGCCATTTTCATAAGGATGAGAATATGTTTTTTTATTTAATAAGACTATGCAAATTATTTGATGAATATTATTAAATATACTAAAGCCATTTTCATAAGGATGAGATTATATATATTTTTTCCTTTGTAAAGCATAGGTTTGTTTTTTAATAATTATATATTTATTTATGGAAAAGAAATTTAAAATATGTTTTATTATAATTGTGAAGGATATATTTTATAAATTTATTAATTTAAATTAATTTGTTTTTTAATATATATATATATATATATAAAAGAGAAATATAGAATATGTTGAAGGACTTGAGTTTAAGTGGTAGAGACATATATTGTGTTTTTTATTGTGGTTGGTTCAAATCTCGAGAGACATGCTTTATTGAAAATTGTGAAAAAAATTGTATAACCAAGTTTTACTGGCAGTTCCATAATTGTTTTCTCATGTGGGGCAACTCATTTGGTGATTGAAGTGAAGTGAAATTTGTGTAAACTAAGAGACCCAAGGTTCAAATCCCCCTGTTTTCCCATAATTGTTTTCTCATGGAGGGCAACTCAATTGGTGATCGAAGTGATGTGAAATTTGTGTAAACTAAGAGATCCAAGGTTCAAATCCCCTTGTTTACCCATAATTATTTTTTCGTGGGGGGAAACTCAATTGGTGATCGAAGTGATGTGAAATTTGTGTAAACTAAGAGATCCAAGGTTCAAATCCCCTTGTTTACCCATAATTGTTTTTTCTTGGGGGGAAACTCAATTGGTGATTGAAGTGATGTGAAATTTGTGTAAACTAAGAGATCCAAGGTTCAAATCCCCTTGTTTACCCATAATTGTTTTTTTCGTGGGGAGAAACTCAATTGGTGATTGAAGTGATGTGAAATTTGTGTAAACTAAGAGATCCAAGGTTCAAATCTCCCTTTGCGACCCAGTTTATGAAGAGGAAGAGCACAAACCGTAGCGCCCCAGAAGTTTATTAGTAGTTATGTGGCGGGCAAGCTGTTGGGTTCTTGTGGGTCACAAAAAAAATAAAATATAGAATATGTTTTATTGTAATTGTGAAGATATATTTAATAAATTTATTAATTTAAATTAATATATTATAATTAAGTGATTTAGAAACATTATGTTTTAAAGTAGGATTTAAACTTTTGAGGTATGGTTAAGAGATTTACTCACAATCATTTGAGCTATACCCAAATTAATATTGAAATAGAGATATAGTACGTTCACAATTAACTTTAAATTGAGGTTTTGGTTCTCATAATTTTAAAGATAAGACTTGATATTCATTTTTTTTATTTCTTTGCTAATTACAACTAATGACATGCATCTTCATTTATTTATAATATATGATCTTGCTCCATTTTTACTATTTTTTCCTAACCTTCTTCTAATTACAATTTGAGAAGGATTCAATTTGTTTATTGTTCTTTTATATATGGTCATTAATTATTTCTTTATATTTGTTGAAGATAATGAAATCGATTGGCTTTCTCTATTTAAGAGATCTAATACATGTCTTTTATTATTATTATTATTTTTTTTCGGTAAAAAACTATGCTAATATATTATGTACAGAAGACAAAAATTACATCATGATAAAACAGAGAGAACCAGGCTCTGGGAATATCATCCATGAGCAGTTGAGGCTAATCAGAAAACTAGCCCACGCAGGGGCGTCAAACATAGAAGCGAGACCATCCAAAAGAGCTAGCCCACGCAGGGGCACCAACCAGAAATCCGGATTATCCCACGCAGGGGAGACTAACAGTAACCATCCCATTAACGAAGTTTCAGAAACATAAACACAGAGCATTGATGCCAGAACTAAGCCAAAACAGACAGCAAAAGAGACCAGAAGACCAGACAGAAGAGCCATAAGAACCTTGAGCTCGGGCGTCATTATTCGTCCATTTGCACCTCCTCTACTCGGCACCAATCGTAAGCTTCCCTTTCAGCAGCAGTGGGAAAAGTGTCTTCCACTTCGCCGGTCCCCTCCCTCTGATCAAGCCTGATTTTCGATGCATTTTCCAGGTCTGAGGCAGGATCTTTAACCTCCTTCTCCGGATTAGCTTCAGGAACCTTTGCTTCGTGCATCTTGCTGTCTGTCTTCCTCTGCCCATGTTCATCCAGAGAATCATTGTCTCCTGGGAATTTTCAATGAACAGGACCAAAACATGCGCACTAATCTGCAGGTTATTCAAGGAACTGCTAAAATTGAAGATAACAGAGCCGAAGGCAGGCAAGGCAGCCGAGCTCGATGCACCTGCGTCCATGAATTGACTGGAGTGAAGGGGATTAGCTCCAGTGGAGTGTAAGTTATTGCAATGACAGCAATGGACAACATTATCCGCCTTGTGACTGTGAGAGGTTCCTCCTCTGGAAGTGCCTCGACGGCTAAGCAGACGCTATCGAGGTCTCACCATTCTCACAGGGGTCAGGGGGAGGAAATTCCAACAGACCACGGAATAATCCAAACAACCAGCTGCCGGAACAGACTGCGGAATGAGCCAGACAGATAGAGAGGATGTCCCAGCGGAGACGGAGAGGCAAGGCAGCCGGAATTGCAAAGACCTGCTTGAAGGAGGAGCCACCAACATTCCTTGACCATACGCTGCATCATTGTTTATAACCTCAACTACCTTGGAGCTCACCCGCCATAACTGCAACCTCCGCTTGAGCCGAATTGCCGTGCAGGGCATTACTGTGCTCTGCAGCGTCACCTTATACCAGCTGCTTGCATTACCTGCGCCTTCGACGTCTGCCACGTGATGGCCGGTAGCCGGCATGTGGCCTTCCGTCCACGCCTGTCCCATCCTATCTAGCACCCACATCCGGGGGATCTTTTATTATTATTATAATAGTGTATATCATCTTTAATTATTTCTTTACATTTATTGAGGACGATGGAATTGATTCTCCATCTCAATTTAAGAACTCTAATACATGTCTTCTCTTCCCCATTACAGAAGAGCACACATTTTCAAATAAAACAATTACAATAACTTCCCTACGATTTTCAATTACTAAAAATGTTATATTCATCCAAACTGTAAATATAAAATCTTAAAAATTTCAATTCTAATACATATCTTCTCTTCCCATTACAAAAGAAAATACATTTTCAAATAAAACAATTACAATAACTTCCATACTATTATCAATTACTAAAATTATTCTATTATCAATTACTAAAATTATTATATTCATCGAAATAGTAAAAATCTTAAGAAATTTCAATTGGATATACTCACTTAACCATGGTCTATGAAAAACCTTACCACAAAAAACAATATGTTAATATTTCCAATAGCAAAACTAGCAAAACCAAAATTTACTCTTACACTCCCATATATAGTCCAGAACATTTACTTAAATCTAAATAAATATACACTGCAAAATAGTTAATAAAACCATAATAATTAATTTTGAAAATTTAATATATTTAATAGATGGTAAATAATATAAAATCGCATAAATCAATATTCTATTTGAAAAAGGAAATGAAAAATCCTCTCTTTATAATATAATAAAAATGGATTATTTTACTAATTTATTTTGAATCGCCACACTTTGATGGAACACTTCACACTTTCACTGTACACTCAACTTATTTTCAAAACACAAAGCAAAAAAGAAACTAATGCTACTCAATTATTTCTCTCTTAAAACTTTTTATTATTTCTTTATTTAAGAACGTGCATGTACTCTTTTGGCTTGTCACACACATGTTACATTGTTTATTCTTTGCCACAGTTTCAAGACTGTATTTAATGTATACTTTGCTTAAAAAAAGGTAACCATTAACTTTATATACTCAGCAGTTTACTTTCATATGAAGTATCCTTTGAAATTATTATATATATATATATAACTAACCAACCCCATATGTGTTATGCAATTAAAAACCCTCACATTGGAAAGTAATTAATTTTGGCCAACTTTCAATTAATTTCAGGAGAACATGCCTTGATATATTATATAATAAAACACTGCAACTTTTAGTGGTGTTAAATTTTTCATTGTGAAGTCAACTTTCAATTAGCAAGGAAGAAGATAAAACATTGTGTAATATGAGGGAAAAGTTGTATGAATAAGGGTGAAAAGGTATATAATATAGGAATTTTGAAAGTGATGTGGGATTTTGATTTTTTTTTAAAAGATATATAGTATTAGTATTTTCAAAAACAATAAAATATACATTTTGAAATCAGCAAATTATTTGTAATAGGACATCACTATGTTCAAAACAATGAGAGATGAAATTTAAGCAAGAAATTTCATAAGAGTACCAAAAACACTGATATTATATTTAATACAAATTCAAATATATTTAAAAATTCAGTTAAATAAATAAACATAAATTGAAATAAAAAAAAAAAAAAAAAAAATTGGATTGAGCTATTTTTTACAAGAGTGTTGTCTACTAGGTATTGGAAGTGCACAAAACTAGTGACCACAAAAGGCCTTTTTTCGACAAGGTATCAATCACAGAGTTAGACTCTCTTAATATGTTATGGAATGTGATGTGCGCAAAGGTTTTTTTGAGATTGTGTATGTGGTTGAGCTAGTCTTCAAGGTGAGGAGGGAAAAATGCAGTTTTCCCATCACTCCATTTATGAGGGACTTGGAGTCCCCATATATGTGGATAGTATTTATAGATAATTCTTTTGTGAACCAAAGAAGACCCCATAAAGACAAGATGGATGAGTTGTTGTTGTTGTTGTTTTTAAAGAAATCCATTCATAAGGTAATATTTATGTAATTTGGTGGAATTTTGATTAATTATTATTTTTTATGGATAATAATATATAAAATAAAATAAAATTATAAAAGTTGTTATTTATATATATAAGTTAATTTGTATTATTTTGATACAATTTTCTACATTGGGCTTCTTTCTCTTTTCGCAAGTGGTTTTTTGCATGGAGTGTGAGGCGGGGCAACTGGATCCCTAGCTGGCCTCGCCCCTGGTCTTCACAACCTTTTTGGAGCTGGTATATCAATGTTCTTCTCTGACGGGCGTTTCCATTTTTTGTAGGTTTTCATTTGCGGTGTGGAAGTTGACTCTCGGTTTGACATGGGGTCTGGCTCGTGGTCGTCCACATTCCCGCCATGTTTTGGTCTTGTGCTGCAGATTCACATGCCTAGTCGTCAATGTTTGATGTCAGTTTCTTGTTTTGGGTCCTATGGCCTTTTCTTTAGTCATCGAGAGTATACAAATATGGGCTCATGTTGCAGGTCCTTTACTATTCTTGATGACATCTACTTCATGCACGACGATTTGTCTATGGGTCAATGGCTGCTGCGAGTTTATTTTTGGGATTAACGACCCTTATATTTTGTTTTTTCTTATGCCTGGTGACTTCTCTCTCATGTTGGCGATGGGGTTCACCAACCTTTTATTTGGCGTTGCCACATTTTCTTCGGAGCTTACCTCTGCTCCTTTTGGGGTTTCAACCTGTTTTGATTCAGTCTATATTTGTAGTATTTACACCTTACTTGATGAGTTTTGTAGTCAGGTTTTTGAATGTATTGCCTTCCTGTTGTTGATCCTTTTACAGTGATTTTCTTAGGGTTATTTAGCAGGCCTGTGTGCCCCGTTTCCTTTTATCCCAATGAAAAATCATAACTTTCATTATGTATTAAAAAATTACATGTTGTAGATGCTTCTCTGGAAGCATATATCAAAATCTGGTGGCAAGCCACATACATAGTAAAATGTTTGTTACATAGTTGTAACCTGATGACCTGAGATAAATATACAAGAGATAAAAAAATATATAGTTTAGTAAATATATATCATTCAAAAAGTATCTTCTCCAAAATCAGGGCAGAGCTGCCCCTTGTGTGGGTTGTTCAGCAAATGGCCTGTGAAAGTACTGGTAAAAAGCATGACCATTCTGTTCTTGTATCAACTAGTGACCACGTGGAAGGTGCGCTGCCTCCTTGGAAAGTTGATTTCTTTCCCTGTAAATATGATGACATGAAATAGAGTCAAATTGTGATTTTAATAGTAGAACATCATCCAATAGGTTCTGCAGTGTGTGCATGTGACAAGTAGATTGCTGATTGAACCAATTAATGATGAGTTTGGAATCTCCAAAAATTTGTAGGTGTCTGCATCCCTTTTCTAATGAGAAAGAAAGAAGGTGTCTGAGACTGATAAGCTCTGCAAAGTTATTAGTGCCTCTTCCAAGGCCCATTTTTAATTTGAAATGCTGATCCTCATTAAGATATAATATCGCTCCACCCCCACAACCATCGTGTTGTGCAGATCCGTCAAAATATGCCCAGGGGGGGGATTTGTCAATGGTCTCTGCAGTGATGGTCTTGTTGTTTTGTTTGGGGTCTTCCTCAGGTATCAAATGATAAAGAGTAGATATGTGTGCAGAGACCACAATCCAGTTTGGATCTCTACCATGAAAGATAATCGAGTTCCTACTAAGCCAAATACCCCATCATATGAGCAGAGGGAGGTTCCAGAGCTTGGAGGGGATAGCTCGGTTCCACCAAGCTTGCCAGGCTGCAATGATGTTTTGACTAGTCCAGGGTATGCTGATATTGAGCATATGCAATAGATGATGCCAAAATGCTATGATGATGGGGCAGTGAAGGAAAATATGGTCAATACTTTCTTCGACATTCCTACACAGTGCACACCAAGAGGGACCATAGAAAGATATTTTCTGTAGGTTGTCACCTATGGGTGCTTTGTTGCATAGGATACACCACATAAATAGCTTTTCCTTGGGAGGGATTTTCAGTTTCCATATGGGATGCCACCACCAGGACAAATCCAGTGGTTTATGATCAACATATATGAAAGAATATCCATCCTTAGGTGTGTACCTTCCATGTTGTGAGAAGATCCATATGAGTTCATCGTCCCTGTCAAAAATTCTAATATGAGATTCTGAGAGTGCACCGATGTAGCTTGACCATTCTTGATGCCATTTAGCAAGGATGTTGAGGTCAAGTGCCGATTTCCAGGCTTGGGAGAAAATGGAAGTGTTAACCAGATCAACAATATGGTCAAGTGTTGTGATGCCAGCTTGTTCCAAGAAACGAATGAGGCCAGGAGAGAGGGAGTGAGCATTGCCACAACCTGACCATGGATATTTTCCAATACGGACCTGTCTACTCAATCTAATTCTCCAAGCCAATCCATTTTGAATGTAATCAATATAATTTAGAATAGCACGCCAGACCGAGGAGATGCGAGCTCTATTTACTGACGGACTTCAGATCCACTTAATGGGCCAGAGAAGAATGATATATTTCTTTGTGACAACCTTGGTCCACAAGTTGTCGAAAGTGAGGATTTTCCACCCCAATTTAGCAGCAAGGGCCATGGAGAAACATGAGAGATCTTTTAATCCCCAACCTCACCATTTTTTTGGAAGGGTGATAATGTAGAAATTTTGAATAATATGACACTTATTCAACAGAGATTATCCCGATTATACACTATTGCGGAAAACATGCATAATACATAACCTCCTCTACGTTGATCATTAATTTACAGAAGCAGAAACAATAACGTGCGCACATAGAAGCATCAATCACACCTATCAACTCAGTATTTTCCCGGGGAAAGCATCTCGCTAAAAACCCCAACTATCTGTATATTATATTGATTGAGAACATGTAACATTACATAGTGAAATACTCCTCACAAGTATCCAACACTATCTCCACTTGTTACACGCAATACAGCTCAAATCTGATCTCCAAATCTCCCCCACTGCTTTGCCTGCCTCCACTGCACAATCCTGCAAGAGAATGAATGAGAATGGTTGATCCAAACTCCTATTTACCTTGTGAAAATCACCCACACTGTAAATCACGTGAGCACAAGCTATATTTCACTTGGTATTGGCCCACACTACGTAGAGATCATTGGCATAACTCAATCCCATGCATGTGCACAATCTCATGCACAACTGATAGCAATCTCAACCTCTAACACCTGTCTCCATTGAACTGTACATGCACTGAGTTAATTGATGTATTCTTCAGTTGCATTATGATTTAATAATTAGTGAATTAATTAATAACTAATTCACAAAACTCATCACTTAGTCTATTGATCAATTAGACTAAATACAACTAGTTCAACTAAGTCAAACTGAACACAACTCCATTAACTGCTCATCCAACTCCACAGAACTCAACCACATGAGTTCTAACTGATGTCCTGCATGCAATAGCTCAACTGACTCATAAAGAAAATGTATTTCCTTCTGACAGCTGCATGTGCCACATCTGTAGCTCAAACTGAAGTGCTCCAAGAGAATAAGATAAAGTTTATAGTCTAAATATTATTATGAGACAATAATATTTGACTTTTTTGTTTTTGACTAGTAGTCTAAAAATAGACTCTGATCACTCCTGCTGTGATCACTCCTGCTGTGATCCCTCCTGCTGTGATCACTCCTGCTGTGATCACAACAGATCACTCCTGCTGTGATCCAAAAATAGACTTTGCGCCATAATTTGCCTGCGGGCCCACTTATTGAAGGCGACTCCTTTCCACTAAGCTCCATCATCTTGTTGCATTCTCAACAAGCATTTCTTGTTGCACACTTTTCAACAGATAAGATCCCATTTGGTCCAAGCAAAGGTGTGACCTTCCTTAGAGCCTTTCCAAAGGAACCTGTAGTAGATTTCTTGAATTTTGGAAAATATGCCTTTAGGAATCCAAGCTAATGACATCCAGTATACTGGGGTCACCTCTAGGACTGATTTGATAAGGACTAGACAACCTGCTCTAGAGAGCCATCTGTGCTACCAAATATTCAATATTTTCTCAATCTTAGCTACCAGCCAAGTCCAGTCAGCAATTCTATATTTGTTTGGTCTAAGATGGAATCCTAAATATTTGAATCCTTCTCCAAAATCCAAAGAGGAGAAAGGAAACCTCTGAAGGGAAAAATATAACTCATGCTGTGAGCATCCGAGAGTTGATAAAGTAGATTTCAAAATATTACACATCATACCTGTTGCTTTACAGAAGAGCTTGAGCAATGTATTGAAGACCGTGGAATCACTGATAGATCCATTCAGATAAATGAGAACATCATCCACAAAGAGGAGATGTGTTATGATACAACTATCAGCTATTTTGATGCCCTTTAGTCTCCTAGAGTTCCGCTCGTTGATAATAAGCCTACTCATGTCCTGCATTACCAAAATAAAGAGGAGGGGCGATATGAGGCATCCTTGCCTGAGTCCTCTCTTAGCATAGAATAAGTTTGTGGAAGCACCATTTATAAGGACACTATATGATACTGATGTGATACAACACATGATCCAGTTGATAACGGAGATAGGGAATCCCAGGTGTGTCAGGAGCATCTGAATATCCAGTTGGTCCTATCAAAAGCCTTTGCAAGATCAATATTGAGGATCATTCCCTTGATGTTTTTGATATGCATAGAATGAATCCCTTCCTATGCAATGCCAATGGCATTGTGAATCTGTCGGTTGTCTAAAAAAGAAAATTGTTCCTGTGAGATATAATGAGAGAGGATATGCTTAATCTGGTTAGCAATGATTTTGGCGATAATCTTGTAAATACAGTTGCATAAGCAGATAGGTCTGTAATCAGAGAAAGTGCAGGGAAAATCTGATTTGGGGGTGAGTGCAATGAATATAGAGTTAAAGGCATGATACATATGACCATCAATCCTGGATTCTTCAACTACCCAAAGAAGATCATGACCAAGTAGGTCAAGGAAGGTAAGATAGAAATCAACTGGCGAGCCATCTAGTCCCGGACTCTTATCTTTCTTGAACCATTTGAGTATAGCTTCTAACTCCCCCATCGAGACAGGTCTGTTCAGTTCCTCCATTGTATCATCATCAACAAATCTGGGAAAGAGAACAATGATTTTGATGATTTCCGCCAATGTGGCCTCCTGTGGAGCTTTGAAAAGTCGACCAAAATGGGAGGTGGCTAGTGTTGCAAGTTGATTGAAAGAAGAATATATATGTCCTTCCTCATCTTCCAGAGACCAAATTGGGTTGATGGTCTTTCGTACTTTAGCAAATTGGTGGAAGAACTTGGTGTTATCATCTCTAGCTTGAAGCCAAGTAGCTCTTCTCTTTAGCCTCCATATTTCTTCCCTTTCCTTGAGGATTCTAATTCTTTCTGATTCTAGCTTAATGATACGATCTTTGGCTTCAATGGATGAGAAGCCTCCTCTGCTAAGGTCTTCCAATCTAGCTAGTTCTTCTTCAATATTATTGAGAAAATTTTCATCATGTCTTCTCTTAGCCCTTGCCACTCAATTGTTTTCTTTTTTAGACAATGGAGCTTATTGGAAAAGTTAGCAGAGGAAAACTGTCCTAGGGAAGGTTGGTCTGCAAGCCAAGTCTCTTTGACAAGCTGGGTGTAACTCTCGTCCATAAGCCAAGTCGAGTTGAATTTGAAGGGTGCTTTGGGCTTGGACATGGGGCGAGTGATATCAATATATATCAAAGAATGATTAGATATACCCCTCGAGCCCACCCATTGTCTATACATAACAAGTTTGTCAAGGAGGGCTTCTTTAATAAAAAATCGATCCAGCCTCTAGGCAAGCATAGCATCCCCAATTCTCCTATTCCTCCAAGGAGGTTGTAGACATGCCATCGGAATATCAATAAAATGGTGATGCTCCAATAATGGGCTCTGTGCATGGGATCCCCATGATTCTGCAGCTCCAATACAGAAATTGAGGTCGCCACCCAAAATGATGTTGTCAAATTGCATAAAGGAAGAGTTCAATACGGATTCCCAGAATACCATACGATTGTGATAGGGTTCATATATATTCACCAATCGAAGTTCCATTGCAATTTGTTCTGAGTGTACATCCGCAACCAAAACACCTTCCCTACCCCATACATTGATGATTCTTAAGGTCCTGGGATTGATACGAATAGCAATACCCCCAGAATGATCATGGGCATTGAGGGCATGGAGGGTCCAACCTGGTAAGATCGAAGCCAGAACATGGATAATATGGTCACAATCACCAAGAGTCTCCTGTATCAAGATCACGTCCACCTTCTCAACTTCAAATAGTCTCCTAAGGGCTAGTCATTTTGCAGGGCTAGCCAACCTGCGACAATTGAAGGAGAACCACTTCATGAGGGGATCGAGGAGGGGTTATTTCTTGCTCTAAGAACCACATCAATGGAGAGTTTCCTACCTTCGGCCATGTCGAGACTGACTTGTTGTATGGCTTTGGATATGTTGGAATGTCTACCCCTAGAGGATTTAGTGATCTTCAGGATCTTTGGGGGGGAGGATGTACCCAGTCCACCCCTAGAGGATGAGACAAGCTTGTCAAGAGATCGCAGGTTATATCGATGGCTTGAGTGAGATTCAGAGGATGCCTCGAGGGAAGAAGGGGGGAACGAGGGGAACGTAGGGATGGAAGGTGGTGGATTAGAGAAAACAACAAGGGAATCAATAGAGGGGCAGGGTACCGAATTAAGATTGAGTCCAGATTGAATAACATCCCTGGGAGGTGCAAGAGAAAAAACATATGATTCAATCGAAACAAAAGGAGTAGAGAGGAAGGATTCAGTACCTAGAGGATGACCGACAGCTGCAGAGCGTGACCTGGTGACCCTTAGGGAAGGCGGTTGTGGAGCTGCAGTCGATTTCCTTTGATGAGCCACGGTCGACTTTGATTTCGATGGGCCCTCCTTCATCGACTCCTGATCCTTTTGTGGAGGCTACTCGACCTTACCAGTATCATCCAGTGCTGCCAGAGGAGGGAGTTCTTTGGCCAACAGGGGACACTCTTTGTAGAGATGGCCAACTTTGTGGAAACAACGACAATGGAATGGTACTCCTTCATAATCCAGAATTTGAACTCTGGTGATATTCCTCCATTGAATCTTCATGTTCTCCTCCAATCCTTCACGGGTGTCCAAATGTACCAGGATACGAGAAAAATTCATCTTCCCTGTCTCAATGAAGGATTTATCATGGTCGAGATATGTCCCTAGGGTGTTTCCAATGTGCTTGAATATGTCCTCTGACCATAGATGCAAAGGAATCCTGGAAGTCTAACCCAAATTGGGTTTTCACTCCCGTTCAGGATCGAAAAGGGGACTCCACCATTTAAGCAGCACAGGTGCCAATTCAATGTGCCAAAATTTGGTTAGGACCCAATCTGCATGTTCAGGTCTGTGAAATTGGAGAGTGAACCAACCCTTTGACATCATTACAACCGATGGTAACACCTCCAATATTTGACCCCAAATCTCTGTAATCCATTTCCATAGACAGGGGGTGGTATAATTCCTTCCACGAACCCATCCCACCAAAACCCTGTTAGCGGTGTTGATTACATTGGCCATAGTAAGCCCTTCACTGAGAATTAGTTGGCTTCCCTTGTTTCTCACCTTGATACACTTGGATTTTTTAACCCCGCGCTTGTGAGATCCATCTTTCGGCTAACAACTTCAGTGGAAGGGGCTTTTCAGGCTATCAGGTTATGGAATGGGGCCTCCTTCAAAACAACCAGAGGATGGAGGAATAGGAATAGAGGGGAGGTGGAGAGGGCAAGACGGTGGTACAGAGTGAGCGGGTGGAACCGAGGTGAAAACCCTAGAGGGGCCCAGATCTGCAGAGGAGGTCACCGAAGGGTGAAATTCAAGACAGGATTCCAGAAAATGGATCGAGGATAGGGAAGGGATAGGGTAATCCGGTAGATTAGAGAGAATGGGGTCATCAGGGTAGCAATGAAATGAGGTTCCCACAGATACAAGATTGTCCGTGCGAACAAAGACCAATCAAGTAGGGATAGGGTTTTCGAGAGAATATGTCGGGGAAACCCTAGACTTGCCGACCAGGGAAGCCGGTATGTCTCCTGCCACCAGTGGATCCATAGATGTCGACCGATGTGGAGGCTCACTCCAGATGGACGAAGAATCATAGGGGTCCTCTGAAAAGTCTACAAGCTCGTCCTCCATCTCAGCCTCCGATAGTGATGCAATTGACCTGTGAGAGGATACTGGGTTTGACCAAAACCTATGACTGCGGAAGATGCGCTCAAGTCCCCACGTTATGCAACCACCTCAAGGTCTGAAAAGAGGAAACATAGAGCAATCTGTCATGCTTCAGTCAAGCGACGCGACTTAACCATGGTCGTGCGAAGGTTGCAGGTTCGAAACCGGACACGTGTTCAGAGCCATTTTTTCTCCATCCATCCCTTAGGTCCACGAACAAGTCAACCCAAGAGTTAATATTCATGTGTCCATGTGCCCTGTTTCTTGTATTTATTATCGAACATGTTTTAGATCAGTATTTCATACACACATGGTGTGTTTACAGAATGTAATTTTTATTTTCTCTAATAAAAATTATGGTTTTTTTCTCTGGAAAAAAAAAGGTTAATTTGTATTATCTTAAAATAACATATTACAATATTTCATCCTTCATCGAAAAACACAGTACATCAAATCACATTTATTACATTCCTAGTATCAAATCCCAGGATTGGTCATGGATTTTTCTTTTTTCCCTTTTCTCTTGTGGATGTCAATCCATTCCACGAAATTATTAGGAGTAGTCGTAGATGGAACAATGACATCATTTCTTTGCAATAGTTCCATTACCAAAGGTTACACAATATTTTCTATTTCCTTGTATGTTTTTTCCCACTCATTGTAGAAGCCACAATTATGGCTGAGTCTCTTACATTTTCATTTGAAGGATAGATCTCCTTCGCTTAGGGATGAGATGGTGCCACCTTAGGCATAACTAAATTTGGGGGAGCAGATTTTGGTAGTAGATGTCTTCTATTGCTGAGGGTTGTCATGCTTTTGACCAGAAGTATTCTTGGTCCCTTTTGCTCCCTTCGGATCCTGCCATCCATGACATTTTTTCTTCGTATCCTGGGGGGAAAAGGCCCCTTGCAAAAAGGGGCATACATTTTGAAAATGACCCAACTGTCGAAAAGTATTGCAATGGAAAAAAGTATTTTCATAATCTAATGGTTGTGAATAAACCTTACCCCTCCACTTGAGTAGGATTTTATTTGGTAACCCATTATTGAGGTCCACTTCGACACATATGCAAACAAATGTGATGATTCCTTTTGAAAGCCTTTCTATGTCTATTTTGATGAAGTGACTTGTTAAATTTCCAACATATTCTAAGGCATCCGATTGTGTCAAATGGATGGGAAAGTTAGGAAGCCTTAACCATACTAGATTTTCCAGACATGTAATGGAAAGAGGATTAAAATCAGGAAACCATGGTTGCATTGAGAGTCCAGAATGGCCCCAAAACTAGGGTCCCTAGTCAAAAACCTTTTTTCGGTCCTCTAAATTTTTGAAGAGCACAAAAAAGAATCCTTTTGAGAAAAACAATAGCTATGTATTATGAGATTAGTTTTGGTGTTTCCATTCCCAGAGAGTAGATGCCAAGTTCCAAAATCCATTAAAATGACAGATAATCACTTGCCATTCATAATCTGCAGCCTTGAAGTTAGTCATAACACTTTGCACTTCAAGAGATGGAATGTCCGTTGTCTGATCATAACGAATGCTAGCCCTGAGATATCTTTGGGGTTCAGAGGTGAATGTCCTAGCTTGAGGACCTCCTTAGAAGGGGTTCCCCCCATCCTTTGGCTGCACTTCTTAGTCTAGAAACTAAATAAATATAAGTATTCTTGGCTATGACATATTCTCTCTCAGGGATTTCAGGTCCTAAAGTTGTCTTCCACCATATAAGACCCGAAAACTACTAGAGAAGATACACAACCGATCCTGAATTCTAGCAACGAGTGAAGAGACAAGATCCGAGGCTTTAACCGAGATGCGTAGGATGCCCCTAAGAATGGTCATACAAAGACCATAAAATTCACTAGATCTGAGATAAAACCCTCATCTGAGATGCAGGAAAGACTTTGAAGTGATTAAGAATTCATTTGATTGGCCAAATCTTGAGGCTAGACAAAATTCTTCAAATCCTCTTATGGAAGCAAACTAACGCCCTCTAAAGCTATAGATCTTTCCACAGAGTAGAAAAAGACATTGAAATTAAACCCTCCAAGAAAATTTCCATTTCCATAAACCTACAAATCTCCAACATCATTATCAACAAAGGCTAGATATAGGGTGATCCCATCCATAACAGATACCGACTTGCAAATCTGGATTAATATTTTAACCCTCAAGATTTACAAAAGGAAGAAGCAATCTCGAACCAACATCCTAGCTATGGTTTCATCATTGTAAGTAACTTTAAAGGGTTGATACCATAGCCAAATCTTATGAATCATTGGATTGGCTGGACTACATATCATGTATTGAACTGAATTCGAAAAACAAGAAAATCTATCACCGAGTCTTCACTGAATGAACATGACTTCAAAGATTTCATAGATGCTAAGTTACGCCATACCTGAATACGTAGGGCCAAAAGAAGCTCTGTGTGGTGCGCAAGCTCCTAGTCTTTTACTATGCAACCGATCCATAATAAAGAGGAGGCATAGACTTTGCTTGTGGGTTTGTCGTGGTGAGTGTGAGGGAATCTTACTGCTTTTTTAGCCCATGATGCGTTAGAGCTAAAGGTTGCTTGTGCAAAGTCAGTTCTCCAATCAATATATTTGAATTTATGAAAATAATGATTTTTTTTTTGAATTTTATTCTATTGATTTAACATATTACTAACATTTTTTAATAATATGTTTTAAATAAAAATATTTTATAAAATATCACATAAATAATAATAAAACGTTAGGGAATATATTTGTTGATTTGTTTATGCTCTTAATATTTTGATAGTGGTTCTGTCTCATAATCTTAGACATGACCTTCGTTTCCTTTCTGGTGGCGTTTTGTGGTTTATGGCTGATCTGTATAGGCTCAAACCTATTGTTTTGGTCACCATGTTATGCCACCCTTAGGGTTGCTTGTAGTATGGGTGTTGAGTCGACATGGGTATCTTTTTAGAAATGCTCCTGGGTGGTTATTATCAACATGTTCAACTTGGTGGAATCCTTCTGGCCGTGACCACTTTGCCGGGATTCTGTGGTCTCTATATTGTGTTGTGGCTCTATCATCAACTAGTTCTCTGGTCTTTTCGAATCTGTGTCTAAACAAGGGTGGGGTCTATGATTCCTTTAGTTCGAGAGTGAATTTTTGATTCAAAACCCCATGAGTTCTTTTTACCAGCTAGGCATGCAATGAAAACACATGTGTAGTATACATGGGGGAGGGTGAATCCTTCAGTGCCACAACCGAAGCCAACAATAGGTCCAAGCTACCGTGAACACTTACCATGCTATTGTTCCTCCTAGAACTTAGAGTGAAATTCGCCAGTTGGAATCTCTTATTTTTCATGATAGACATGCTTTGTCAGATTCTATAATCATGGATGATGTGTCTCCATAGATTCCTGATCTGGGGACTACTTGGGGAAGAAGGAAACATTACTTCTTAGCCTTTGCATTATATTGGAAAATGAAGACCCTGCCGGGGAGGGTGTTGATAAACAAGCAAGTGGAAAACTAGAATGTCTTCGCTAGCCTAGAGGATGTCAAAAGAGTCCAATGTAACCAACAAGTGTGTTTAGAGAGGACTGATGCGAGGTTGGCACACATTGATCTTCATTTTTTGTGTAAATTGCTCCACATACTCCTCTAGGTTCTAGTGCGAGAGATCCAACTCCTATCACCTCCTTAGATTATTGAGACTGAATGCTTATTTTAAGTTCTTGGTTTTACAATTCTATTCTAGTCATTTTAGCGATGCTAGAATTGTTGAAACTTTTTAAAATTTGGGCTAATAACTCTATTAGTAGGTGGTCAAAACATCTAGTTTCCCACTGGACAAATTGAGACAACCTTCCCAGTGACATGTATAGAGATGAAATATATTGGATGCATGCGCTTTCATGATATTTTGAGGTAAGTTAGAGAAGCCTATAAGGCATGGCATGAATATCATGTTAGAATTAAAGTGAGGGACGATGTGATTGCTAAATCATACACTTCATTCAAATTTTACATTCATCCGTGTTCATCAAATGCAAAATTTATGATGTTTGAACATTTTCATTGTCATTCAATTTATAAGGATACAAGTTTAGAGTGTTAATTTAACATATTTTTAACTTGACGAAAACACTTTAGAGTTTTTGTTTTTTTTTTTTAAAGTCAGATTTAGTTGTTATTTCTAACCATATTTCAAAAAGTGGTGTTAAGAGTAGCATCTCTTTTGAAGGTTAAAATGTAAAGCTTTTGCAATCACGATCCATTATATTATTAACATAAAACTTTTTATTTTTCACAATAATGAGATTTTTTATTAATAAAAATTTGCACCTAGAATAAGCAACAAGTACATTGGATTGACTATTACAAAGAGAATTTATTCCATGAATCCAAAAATAAAGGAGCTAAAAACCATCCTTTGCCCAAAAGGGGTGGCGGGGGGGGGGTTGCGTAGAGATCCAATACTAGAAATTCTAAAGATTGCACCTACTTCTTCTTGAGAACACGAGTATATGCTTACAAATTGTTTGCACATGATGATGCAAAAACAAAATATTTCTAAGATTTGACAGAAATCAATCCATTACTAGACCCATGGGGGGCGAGGCAAGAGAATTCTCGGTAGTATATTATGGGGATTTCTTTCTTTGATCTTTCCTACTTCTTGTTAAAGGAGGGGAAGAATGTATATTATATTTTAGCGCATTTGAATAAGAAGGAGATGATGAGGACAATTTGATTTCCTCCTCATCCTCTGTTCTAACTTCTTTCTTTTTTTTACGAGGGATTTTGTTAGTATCCTTGGACGAAAACTTTTCCTCAACGAATGAATTAATATTCTTTAGAGACACTTGATTTGAGATTGACTGATCAACATGGGCCTCATCACCCATAACTTCTGCCTCCGAGGACTTCAAAACTTCATATCTATTATTAGAGAGAGGATGTTTATGAGATTTAGGTTTGTTAGCATGTGGCCTCTTAATCAAATGCTCCTTGTGTTTCTTTGTAACTGGTTTGAATGATCCTTGCTTATCATTACTATGAGAAGATGACAAAGGATTAGAATAAATATGAGAAGTTGGAGCCCTAGGACAACGTTTTGCAAAATTCCCGAACTCATGACAAAATTACATTTAAAGGGAACTTGTTCATAATCTAGGGAATGAAGATGGGACCAACCGTCCAAGTTAAGTTGAATCACCTTGTTAAGGGATTTTCAAAAATCAATTTCAATGAAAATTCTAACATAAGAGAATTTATTCTCCTTGTCCATAGAACTAGAAATAAATCAAACCAATTTATCTCCAATAGTCTTGAAAATAACTTCACCCCAACAAAGAAGGGGAATATATGGCAATCTGATCCATGTTGGTGCAGAATAAATTTCCTTGATGCGATTGAATCCAGAGACTGGTGGGTTATAAATATTCCTCTAGTGCCCATTAAATAAGGTCCATATTTGTAGATCTAATCTTTATCATCCTTGTTTTCAAAAGGAAAAGCATAATAACCGTTTCCACAATAGAAATACTAACGGGCTCAAGATTTACCCAATTAACAGAGGTCCATTCTAAAATAGAATTATAGGTAGGCCAAAGGCTAGTGAACTTACCAATCAACCCTATTTCCTTCAATGTAGTCACATTCTTCTTCACAAAGGAGGAAAATCCCAAATCAAGAGAGGGTATTGACTTCACATTTTTAACAAATATTCTTGGGAGACCCATTGAACAAGCAATGATCTCAATCACCTAAGAACTATAGAAACACCACCAGATCATAGTTTGGAAATAAGAGCGACCCAAATGAGTTGTGAATACATGGAATAGGAAAATAGCATTCGAGCTAATAACAAACCGAGCTGGTTGAAAACTAAGACAAACCTTGATTCAATGACAAAAACTCCATATCTATCATGAAGACTGAAAAATATGCACTCAACCATAAATGAAACCCCGAAGCTACAACAAACCAATCAACATGAGGGGGGGGGGGGAGGGTACAACAGTGGCTAGGAAACCCTAGCTGCTAACTTCCGTGACATCTTTAGCTCCATTCTTTTGAGTATATATATATATATATATATTTTGTTTACATAAATTAACCTCCTAATTGAAAATAAGTGCTACAATTAACACTTTTTATGCTATTTTCATTTAAATTATCTATCCACCATCGCTCTTCCATCACCCTCCCTTAATAAAAATTAAAATATAACTTAAAAAATACAAAAAACCCTTCGAACAAAACCGTAAAAAGAAAGAAAGAAAGAAAGAGGGTGGGGCCAATTCTTAAAATCGCTGTCCCCCACCTCCCCCACAATTATTTGTTTTATTGTTTTTTTTGCTGTTTTTTCCCAAAGATTTTGTTTTGTTTAAAATAACTTATGTTTTTTTTTTTAACTCTTAATTATTTTATAAATTGGTTTAAAGATTTATTTGTTTTGACCTCCTACTAAGGAATGTTTTTTTAGCTATTTAATTATTTTATAAATTACTTTAAAGATTTATTTGTTTTGAACTTCTACTAAGGAATGTTTTTTAAGGTATTCCTACAAAGGAATGTTATTAGTAATATTACTTTTCAATTTAGGGTTAATTTTAAGTGATTTATTTTAATGATATTAGTGGTTAAGGATATGATTTCAAATATATTATAAACTTAATTTTGAGAAAACATTTGTGTGATTGGTAACATGATTTTTTGATTTCGATATTGATTTTAAAGTTTTTTCAAGTAATGTTATGAAATTTTAGGATCATAGTTACAAAAAATCATAATTTTAGCTTTGATTATTCCAAAATTGACCTTTTTTTTTGAGTAATATTATAAGTTTTTAATATTATAATTGCAAATGGTTGTAATCTTAGCGTCAAAAAAAATATTATTAATAACACCACTTTTTATTTGAAATTGTTTCAATATTTTTTATGTAAAACTATAAATTTTCATAATCAAAACTCCTATTTTAAGGTCATAGATCTTATCAAATTAATAATTATATATATATATATATATATATATATATAATATGTTAATATAAAGTTATAAATTTTCTAATTTATAAATATATATAAAATATTAAATAAATCAAATAATTATAGATAAAATTATAATATTATTATTTTAAAGCAATAATTGATAATATTAAACCGAAAATGTAAAAAACAAGGAAGAAGCACTGCTCAACATTAAATTTGAGAAATAAAGGCAATGAATTTTCATTCTTCCTTTGCACTCCACTAACTGGATTCTTCTTTCCCACAGATCTAACATTTTATAAAGCATCTAAACTTACATTAATTTAAGCCGCATCATGACAACCCCATATTGTATCGTTATACATACTACAACTCAATGTCTATAAGGAAATCCATAAAACAAGATACATCTCTATGGGAAAAATACTAACAACTTATTCCTCAACTTATAAAACTTTTTTAACATATTTAAATTAAATATAAAATTTCAATTTACATTTTTTACTAGGAAAATACCCATAATTTTATTCATGATAAAATATTGGAACAAAATTACATTTTTCAAATTACTAAAATGTATTATGAAAAATACACTTTTTGCCTTTAGAGTAAAAAAAAAAAAAAAAACTTAATGAAATTTTGAAGTTAAGTGTGATAATAATCACTTAGCTTTTCTTTCTTGTTTTTCTCTTTTTACAATTTCTGCTATCCTCTGCATTCAAACCATCTGGAACCTTTGTTATCTCACAACTTGTAATTTTCGAAAGGGATTTTTTGTCTGAGTCTAAGCTTTTAGAAACATGGGATCTCTTTGTACCCGTCATCCTATCTTCGGTAAGATCCTCATTTTTCTTATGTTCTAGTGCGTGGATCTCTAGTGGTTCAATGTCATTCTGCATGTGGGATACGAAACCATGTTGAGCTTGTCCATCCGCTTATGCTTGATTTGTTTGGTTCCCTATGGTCTCTTCTTTTTCTTCCTTTGAGAGGGGGGATGAGGTTTACCATCCTTTTGGGTTATGGGCCTACCTCTTTTTCTTTTTTGGTATCTTTTTTGCCTGCGTTTGAAAGCATGTTTGATATTGAAATGTCTTGTTCTGATAGTCTAATACTTGGGTCCACTGACATTTTTTGTGTTTCAGTTGAATGTGATCAGGTAGACCTTTGCTGAGGTCTATCTCAACACAGATTCTGGCGAAAGTGAAAATACCTTTCTCTGTTCTTTGTAGGTCTATCTTTTAGAATTTCCCCAAGGTGTTTCCAATTTCCTCTAGCACCTTGTGGTGCTAGAAGGGGAGTGGAAGATTTGGTAGGCTCACCCAAACCGACATAGTTGAGACCACCATATTTTTAGTATAAAATTTTTGGAACCATGGGGTGACGAAGAGCCCAACTCTACCCCAAAACCAGGGCGCATCATTCAGGATGACTTCCATATCTTTTTGTGTATCAAATTGAACAATAAAAAACCCTTTGAAACATAAATAGATATCACAGTTTGGGGTCCAGAAGGAAAAGGCCCACTAGTGTAAGGCATCAGCTTTAGGCCAAAACCCATTGAACCTACATATTATAGTCTTTGATTGGAGGGAAAAAATAGAGAATTTACCTCTGGAATATTAACCTCCATAGTTGGTACTTATTCCATTTGTTCTACAATTTAGTGTCCTAGGTTGAAATGGAGTTGATCGATTGTTTTATGAGCCTTCCCTTATACTACATCCTTGAAATAGGTGGAGCTTGGGGCACCTCCACACAACCTCAGTTTCAAGATTATGGTAGAGTATTTGGTTATACTGTGATCCTTCACCTAAGAATAATCCTGAAGAATCTTTCCTTTAGAAAGGAGAGTTTGTGCATTTGCAGGTATACACAATTTCTTCTTTATATGTTGCTTCAATATTTACACCGAGTCTTAATTAATAGTCCAAAAGAGCATAGATTTCACATATAGATCTTTGATGAAAATCTAGAAGACAGACTGTTCTAAGACTCCTTTTCTACCCTCTCACATTGGTCATTGAGGTTCATACTGGACAGTGGGAACCTTCATGCCTGCAGCCGACACCCTTGTCAGACCGGGGTGGAGGCAAGATTGTTCCAGCTGTGCATGACCACTACAAACTCTTTGGCAACTCAAGAGGGGTACTTGACCAACCTATAAGACTATGGAGATGACCCCTATCTCACATGAAAGAAAACATTGCATTTTTGACAGAGAGAAGTTGATATAGCTTGAAAAGTTTGTCTATTTGTTCCTGCGTCTAGGGAATCTGAGTACAAAGGAAAAATATGTATATAAGAAATAGGGAAGCAATGGCTAGAGAGCTCCCCGGCACTCCAAAAACCAACCCCAATCCGTACCATAAAACTCCAACTCGATTTCTCTGTTCCATTGCATAGATTGACCACCTATGATCGTCTTCTTTGATTACTTGCCTAATGAAAGTTTGCGAACTAGACTTATGAACAAAACCCTAAAATACATGACAAACTACATTCATGATCCCAACATCTAAACATATCCCCAAAATTTCAATTTATGTATTTAAATTTAATAAAAAAGAAGAGAATTAAAACATGGTAGTGGTTTTGCCTCCCTTTCCTTTCCTTTATATTATAATGTCCATTCATTTTTCCCCCAAAATGTCCATCCAATTTTAATTATATTTAGAAATATTAAAAATGATTTGCATTCCTTTTCACATTTATGCTTTGATGTTTATATGGTAGATAAATTAAATTACTATATGTTTTAATGTTGAAAGTTGTTCACCATTTTATAAAAAACATGTTTGCTTTGATTAACTTAATATATCATTTTAAAGGTCATTAAAATTCTACATAATATTATAATTATACATAATACTATAACCAAAATCAAGCATGAGATTTTAAATGTGCTCACACATTTTATGTGCCACCTTTTATATATTTGATGTGCCACCTTTTATATATTTGTTTTATTTGAGGTGTGGTCATGATCTTGTGGGATGATGCCCCTGCTCAACGACTCTCATCTTTTCTCAGGTCTTAGGCCCTAGTTCATAAGGAATGCACTTTATGAGACACCAATATCATTGCTCCAACTCTTTCTTAAACCCACATTTTTCTCAAGTCTTAGGCCCTAGTTCATAAGTAATGCACTTTATGAGACACCAATATCATCGCACCAACTATTCTTTTTAAATAAACTTTTATCTTAAACCCACATTTTGAAGCAATATAAATGTTTTACTCAAATTAATAAAAAGTATAGAGATGTTTTACTACATCTATAAAAAAAAAATCCTCATATAAATATGATTACATGGATCGTAGCTCCCACACGACTCCCATGTAATCAACATTAACTTCTAATACCTCTACTTCCACTAACTCCCATGTAAACAACATTAGCTTCTAACACCTCTTCCCACACTAACTTCCATGCAGCTAACAATTCTTGTTTCAAAGTCTTTACTTGTGTATTTTTTATTTTATCATGAGCCATATATACTTACTTTGTATTTCCTATTTTATCATGAGCTATATATCCTTTCTCATGAGTGTAAAGAGATCAACTTTAATTTATGAATACCTTGTAAACTGTCATTTCCCATTTATATATATATATATATAATTTTGTATTTTAGAATAAAGTATATATGTTGTTTTACTGTTTTATTAAATGTAATGTACAATTAATTATTGTAAATATATTCTTAATAAAATAGAAAAATCATGATTTTTTTTAGGAGGGTAGAAAAATCAACTTTTATTTATGAATGTTTTGCAAAGTGATGTATATTTTTCTTAAATTATGAACTCGTACTTAAAGCAACGTAACATATTCATTATTATCTATATATGTATATGAAGGATGTTTTAGTGTTTAAAGTCTTCTTTGTTGGTTTTAACATACAATTAGTTGTTGCAAACATATCTTTAATAAAGCAAAAAATATGCAATGATACACATATTTGAGAAAGAGGTTTTAGCTTGGAAACCTAAACCAAGAAAACTAGAAATATTTTTTAGTATATTCTCTCCTTATAATGTTACAACACAATATGTATATCCCAAGGCATCCATAAACCTCCAATAAATTAATCCTAGATTATAATACAACCCTAGTTCCTTAACCAAAATTACAAAACCATGGGTTGAATCACCATACACCATAAAAATGTAAAAGTTAAACCTTCTGCTAAAAATTACCAAAAACATATGCAAAAAACTTCCCAATTTTTTTTGGGGGTGCTCTACCTCCCTTGTGACCGCCTGTTATGCTTAACACAACATATTACTCATGATACTATTCATGCAAAGAATATTAAACATACCCAACATTATTTTGAGTTAAAAGCAATCCTATTAACATGTTTGTCATTTCTCTTGATCTTGGCTTGTTTGATTGATAAGGAGATAAAGCGTTTTTTTTTTAGTATTTATGAGTAAGAGTAGGGCCTTCTATTTATATATATGGAAAATAGGCTACATGCACGTCGAGAGGTCACCAAGGATTTCATTGATCTCCTTAATATTTTCAAAACATGTTTCAGAGACTTGTTTATTGAGACCTAATAACATAAAGATAACAAACAAGCTAACATGCATTCAAACAATACTAACTATTTTTAGTAATTTTACTTTGTTAGTCATAATATTTAGTTGAGCATATATAGTGTTGTAAGATGATGTTGCTGTAGAAATTTTGAATAATATGACACTTATTCACAAAGATTATCCCGATTATACACTATTGCGGAATACATGCACAATACATAACCTCCTCTATGTTGATCATCAATTTAGCAGCATTAAAAACAATGAAACATCAATCGCATGCGCACATTAACACAGTATGTAACCCGGGGAAAGCATACAACTGAAAACCCCACACTATCTGTATATTATAACGATAAAGAACATGTAATAATACATAGTACAATACTCCTCACAAGTACTCAGTACTATCTCCACCTGTTACACACAAAACTAGCTCAGATCTTATCAATCACAGCTCAAATCTCCTCCACTGCTTTGCCTGCCTCCACTGCGCAATCTGCAAGAGAAATCATCCACTCTGTAAAAATGAATTCCCTTGGTATACTATGCAAGCCATCATTGGAAATCTCCATCCATGCATGTGCAAATCTCATGCACAACTATAGTCACAACTGATAGCAATCTTAACCTCTAACACCTGTCTCCACTGAACTGTACATACACTGAGTTAACTGATGTATTTCTTTAGTTGCTTATGAGTTAATAATTAGTGAATTAATTTAACAATTAATTCACATCACTCATCACTAGTCTATTTGCAGTTAGACTAAATACAACTAGTTTAACCAAGTCAAACTGAACACAACTCCATCAACTCCACAATCAACTCCACCGAAACTCAACCACATGAGTTCTAACTGAAGTCCTACATGCAATAGCTCAATTGACCCACAAAGAAAGTGTATTTCCTTCTGACAGCTGCATGTGCCACATCTGTAGCTCAAACTGAAGTGCTCCAAGAGGATAAGATAATGTTTATAGTCCAAATATTATTATGAGACAATAATATTCGACTGTTCTATTTTTAGCCTGGCAGTCTAAAAATAGAAACCTTCCCACGTGTCTAAAAATAGAAGTCCATCTATTTTTACTGACATGACCAATCATCCACAAATAGCATCCTACAACTCATAGACCATGATCCATATGTCTAAAAATAGACATAGTCTAAAAATAGACTTTGCGCCAAAAATAGCCTGCGGGCCCACTTAGTGAAGGCGACTTCTTTCCACTAAGCTCCATCATTTTGTTGCATTCTCAACACTCCCTCTCAACAAGATATGGATTATCAGCAACCCCTATCCTGCCTCGGTGGTATTCGAATTTGCTCCTAATGAGCGCCTTCGTCAAGATATCGACGTCCTGATCCTCCGTTGGAATGTATGAAAGTAACAAGATTCTCCGCTGCACACAATCTCTGATATGATGTTACCTGATGTCAATGTGCTTATATCTATCATGAAATACAGGATTAGTCGAGAGTTTAATGCAACTCTGGTTATCACAGTAAATCACAGTAGGCTCCAAGTAAGAACCGAACAACCCGACCAGGATCTTCCTCATCCATATAGCCTTGCATGCAGCCAAACTTGATGCCATATACTCGGCCTCTGCTGAACTGAGTGCCACGGATCTCTGATTCCTCCTGTACCAAGAAACTGCTGTTGACCCGATACTGAAGACCCCTCCTGATGTGCTCTTTCTATCCATTGGGCTCCCTGCCCAATCTGCATCCGTGAAGCCACATAGCTTCACCTCATCCTCCTGTTTGTACCAAAATCCATATCCTGATGTGCCTCTAAGATAATGCAATGCATGCTTGCCTGCCTTCCAGAAGAGCTTGGTTGGCTTAACCATAGTTTGTGAAAGCTGGTTAACAGCATAGCATATATCGGGTCGTGTATTGACCAGATACATAAGCGACCCCACCAACTGTCGATAAACAGTGGCATCCACTTCTTCTGCTGAAGTGGCATCCTCCTTCCTCCAACCTCCAGGAAGAGGAGTATCAACAGGCTTGCAGCCATGCATGTTGAACTTCTCCAGTATCTCCCGAGCATACTTACCCTGAGAAACAAATAGTCCATCACTGCGCTGCAAAATTTCCAATCCCAGGAAATAATGAAGGAGGCCCAAGTCCTTCATCTCAAACTCCTTAGCAAGATCATCCTTGCATGAAAGTATCAACAGCTCATCACCCGTTATAATCAAATCATCTACATAAAGTACAATAATAAGCAACTTACCCTCCACCACAATCTGGTATAGGTTAGGATCTGCCTCGCTCTTGGAGAATCCAAGTCCGGTGAAATAACTGTCTATCCATGTGTACCAAGCACGTGGTGCTTGTTTCAACCCATGCAGCGCTCTCTTGAGCCTGCACACATGCGACTCACTACTGAAGATCTCAAAACCTACAGGCTGTTCTATGTACACCTCCTCCTCAATGACTCCGATGAGGAATGCAGTCTTCACATCCATCTGATGAATGTGCCACCCCATCTGCGCTGAGAGAGCAAGAATCGTCCATATGGAAGAATACCTTGCGACAGGTGCAAAGGTCTCCTCATAATCGATCCCCTCTATCTGTGAAAAGCCTCAGGCAACAAATCTTGCCTTGTACTTCTCCACACTCCCGTTAGCTGCCTGCTTAACTTTGTAGATCCATCTTGAACCCACCACTGGTTTCCCTTCCGGTCTAGGAACAATCTCCCATGCACTGTTTCTGACAATCGAATCATACTCTTCCACCATGGCGTCTACCCATGCGGGATCCTCCACAGCTTCCTCGAAAGAGGATGGATCAGTCACAACACATTTACTCACAAGAGCCATGTATCCAGTGTACCGATCAGGTGACTGTCTTTGCCTGCGTTGGGCTATAGGTGGTCCTACAACTTTCTCTACATCTTGAGCCAGTCGCTCAGCTTCTGTCAAGGGTTTTCGCCCTCTGATGGTTGGCGCTGCATGAGTGGTCTCTTCCACTCCATGAACTTCGTCCTGTGGTTGATCCACATCCTGAAGCTCATCCTTAGGAACTAATAGCTCCTCATCTGCATGCAAGTGTGGCTCCCTCTCAAGCGAACACTTCATGGCTTTCTCCTCCTGAAATTTTATATCCCATCGCACAACAGTCTTGCCACTGTCTGACAAATACACACGATAGTTGTGGGGCATATCAGTGTACCCCACAAATATTCCAACCTCTATGGTCGACTCCAACTTCTTCCTAGCATCCTTCGTCACATGCATGTAAACGTTAGCACAAAAAATCCTCAAATGAGAAAGATCAGGCTTCTTACCAGAATAGGCCTCCTCGGGTGTACTCATGCCAAGTATCCTGTGAGGACAACAGTTCTGCACATATACTGTTGTATTGCATGCTTCCGCCCACAAGTAAAGGGGTAGGCCCTGATCATGCAACATCGCCCGTGAAGCACCCACGATCGTTCTGTTCTTCCGCTCAGAAACCCCGTTCTGTTGTGGGTTATGGGGAGCTATGATCTCTCTTCGAATCCCTTCCGCACTGCAAAAATCCTTGAACTCGCCAGAGATGTATTCACCACCATTATCGCTCCTAAGAGCCTTCACCTTCTTCCCCGACTCCTTCTCGACCAGTGCTTTGAATTCACAAAACTTTGAGTATGTCTCGCTCTTCTTCTGCATGAAGAAGATCCAGCACTTACGAGAGAAATCATCAATAAAGATCACATAATACTTGTGTTTTTCTGTCGAAGCTACTGAGAAAGGTCCACACACGTCTGTGTGAATTCCCTCAAGGATCGTCGTGGCGCGACTATCCTTCTCGTGAAAGGTGGCTTTCACAAACTTTCCCAAAGTACACCCCTTTCATTGATCTGACTGCGCAAGAGTGCCTTTAGGAAGCCTAGTAGTGATCTGCTGCAGTATCTTCAAGGCTCCATGGTGAAGGTGACCCAATCTCCTGTGCCACAGCTCGCCATCATCCCGGCTCACCAATCCTTCTGCCTTGCATGCCATTGTTGCGCAGCCATCTACATGCAACTGATAAAGGTTCCTCACTCGAACCCCTATCTTCCGGGTTTCTCCAGTTGTCTTACTGCGCAGGAAAGCCTTTCCCTCGCTGAAAACAACATCATATCCCTTGTCTTCTAACATCGCCACAGAGATAAGATTCTTCTTCAATCCTGGAACATGCATCACTTCCTTCAATACGAAGGGTTTACCAGACTCCCTCTCAAAGGAAATGGTACCGATACCGGTCGCACTGTATCTACCATCATCACCCATCTCGATGTGCACTCCAAGATCTTTCTCCTCCAGATCAGAAAACAAATCTCGATCTCCTGTCATGTGAAAAGACGCACCACTATCCAAGAACCATACCAATCCCATCACACTTGATACCAAGCATGCGATCAATGAAAAATCAAGCTCAAACTGTGAGGCTAGAGCCTCTCCAGCTGCAGATCCAACAGCTTGCTTGTTCTTCTTCTTCTGCGGACAATTTGTGGCATAGTGTCCGTGCTGGTGACAGTGAAAGCACTTCACCTTGGACATGTCCTGCTTCTTGCCTTTCGCACTGGACTGAGAAGATTTCTTGCTCTTCCCCTTCTTTTCTTTGGTAGCCAAAGCGCAATTTTCTTCATCAGTTCCCTTTGATGAAGATCCGTCCCTGGTATTCCGCTTGATCTCCTCCTGCACAAGATCTGACCAAAGTCTCTCCCATCCTGGCAGTTTCTCCCGACCATTGACAGAGTCCTGATAGGAATGCCAACTCTTTGGAAGACCAAGTAGAGCCAAGCTCACCAAGTCCTCATCATCGACAGTCACCCCCACACTTCCCAGCTCATCCCTGCACTGAGTGAACTTCGTGAGATACTTGGGCATACTGTCTCCCTTCTCGCATTTGATGTTTCTGAGTTTATCCTTGAGTGCCAGCTTCCTCTGATCGCTCTTGCTTTGGAATAGATCTGTCAATGCTTTCCACATCAAGTATGGAGAAGCCTTTCCATGCAGGCTGGACATAATGTGATCCTTCACGCCCTCCAACAGAATCCTTCGACACTTTGTTGTCTTCTTTTGCCAAGCATCAACTTGCGCAGTATTAGTAGGCTTTGGGACCTCAGCCTCTATGAACTCCTTCAGCCCATTATCATCCAACACTGCCTCCATCCTGTCCTTCCATGCAATATAGTTTGAGTTGACCTTAAGAGCATACTCCAATTGCAATCCGTTGAAAGACATTGCCACGTTGACACCAAGAAAACACTGCTGCAAATTTGAATTCCACCAGCTCCAAACTCAACCGCCTCTGATCTAGAACTTGTGAGAACAAAGTATTTCTCGTACAGAGATTGACTGTATGGGATTTTACCGGATATCTCACCTTCCAAAGGAAGGATGAATCCAGAGGCTACCTGGCCCGATTACAGACTCTGCCTGAAGAAATAAAATGTAAACACTTTCTGAATAATAGATCTGATGATCAACACCTCTGATACCATATAGAAATTTTGAATAATATGACACTTATTCACAGAGATTATCCCGATTATACACTATTGCGGAATACATGCACAATACATAACCTCCTCTATGTTGATCATCAATTTAGCAGCATTAAAAACAATGAAACATCAATCACATGCGCACATTAACACAATATGTAACCCGGGGAAAGCATACAGCTGAAAACCCCACACTATCTGTATATTATAATGATAGAGAACATGTAACAATACATAGTACAATACTCCTCACAAGTACTTAGTACTATCTCCACCTGTTACACACAAAACTAGCTTAGATTTGATCAATCACAGCTCAAATCTCCTCCACTGCTTTGCCTGCCTCCACTGCGCAATCTGCAAGAGAAATCATCCACTCTGTAAAAATGAATTCCCTTGGTATACTATGCAAGCCATCATTGGCAATCTCCATCCATGCATGTGCAAATCTCATAAACAACTATAGTCACAACTGATAGCAATATCAACCTCTAACACCTGTCTCCACTGAACTGTACATGCACTGAGTTAACTGATGTATTTCTTTAGTTGCTTTATGAGTTAATAATTAGTGAATTAATTTAACAATTAATTCACATCACTCATCACTAGTCTATTTGCAGTTAGACTAAATACAACTAGTTTAACCAAGTCAAACTGAACACAACTCCATCAACTCCACCGAAACTCAACCACATGAGTTCTAACTGAAGTCCTGCATGCAATAGCTCAGTTGACCCACAAAGAAAGCGTATTTCCTTCTGACAGCTGCATGTGCCACATCTGTAGCTCAAACTGAAGTGCTCCAAGAGGATAAGATAATGTTTATAGTCCAAATATTACTATGAGACAATAATATTCGACTGTTCTATTTTTAGCTTGGCAGTCTAAAAATAGAAACCTGCCCATGTGTCTAAAAATAGAAGTCCATCTATTTTTACCGACATGACCAATCATCCACAAATAGCATCCTGCAACTCATAGACCATGATCCATATATAAAAATAGACATAGTCTAAAAATAGACTTTGTGCCAAAAATAGCCTGCTGGCCCACTTAGTGAAGGCAACTTCTTTCCACTAAGCTCCATCATCTTGTTGCATTCTCAACAGTTGCATGGGAAAGCCAATTGTTCCATGAATAAAATAATGAATCTCAAAACTCAAACCTAGGCCTACCATGGTCAGCAATATATCATCAAACAAAAGAAAAAGTTGACCAAGATTCCTTAGCACTAAAGGAGATGGGATGTTGTGGGGTGCCTCCTGTTGCGAACAACGAATTTTCCTTTGTAACTTGATGTTAGCCATGGGTTTGTCTGTAGTTTGAGCATGTAGGACATGTGTAAGTTGCATATTTCTTCTTAGATTGAACCATACTTATCATTCAATAGTTGGAGGATACCCAAATGTGCTCTAGGAGAGGGCCATCTTGCTAGGTATTGTCACACATTCTACATGTGATCCTCTCCTTTGTATGTTGGTACAAGTTTATAATTTTGTTTTATTGGGTAACTCTATTGCATGACGCACATATGTTTGGGATCAAGTTCTCTCTCTTTATCAATATTTAGGCTCTTGATGTTATGCCTCTTCTAGCAGACCTTGTCATTGAGTGCTTCTAGTTGTTGCATGATGGTCAACTTATGCCTAGCATGAGTTTTCCATGGGTACATGGAAGTGTCAAGGCTCTTCCCCTTATACTGTGGGCCTTTGGAGGTCTTCCCTTCTCAAAAAATACATCCCCTATTTCCCCTTTTGGTAACCAAAGTCACTAGGGTCTCCAAGCACATGCTTGCAAGTAGTGGAGGATAGGGTCTCCAAACATAGTCTTGCAAGTAGTGGAGTAATTTTTCCCAGTAACATCCTCGCTTGCCCTACTAATTGATCTAAGGCAACATCTTGAAATATGGGCAATGACATCCTTTGCCTCCATTCTAAAACTCCTATAAAATCTTCGATCCAAATGGATTAGAACCAAAACCAGTAAAGGCCATGATGCCTTCTCAAAATTTGTTCCATGTTTCCTTAATCGCCACATTGAGTGTGAGGTACAAGCTCTTCTAGTTCAAGGTCATCATAGATGTGCCTCTTTTATCTCATCCCATTGACCACTTCGATTGAGGGCCTTAAGGAATTATCCTTGTAATTAACATGTGCCCTCCCATTACCTTTTATTGTCCTAGCTCACATGACATTCACCCCTATCACCCCATCCAAATAGATTTGATTTCTCTTTATTAACTAACAATTTGAAGACGTATAAAGGATTAACTTCACAAATCATTAAAGAAATAGAGAATTGGATCCACCTCTTTAAGAAAGACTTGCTAATAGCACTCATGTAATGGTCTCTAGGAAAGTGGTTAACTTAATACACCATATACCCCACTCCCATTCCCACTTCCACTCAATGTTTCCAATGTTTCTAACTTTCATTCTCTTTTTATTATATAAATGTTTTTAAACCAAAACATTATGTAAAGCTTAAGCAAGGAAGAAAATGACATGTGCAAGTTTATTCAAAATTAAAAGTGAAAACATAATATATTTTATGTAATATCACCCCATCCCATCTTTACTCAACGTTTCCAATATTTCTATCTTTAATAGATTTTTTATTATGTAAATGTTTTTAAGCCAAAGCATTATGCAAAGCTTGAGCCAGATATTAAAATAAACAAGTTTATTCAAAAGTATCCTTATCTATTTGTTAATGAGAGTTAATTGCTATTGAAAGATCCTCTTTTTCCATTATTACTTATATGGTGTTTCTCTTTGTGGTTGAGTTACAATTGATATATAATTTAATAATATATATAATCTAAGAAAAATTATTATTATTTTTATTTTATTTTACTATTTTAAGTAATTGATTTGGACACTTGATTAATTGTCATAAATTTATATGTGATGTTTCAATACAATAGATATATAATTTAATAATATGTACAATGCCAATGAAAAACAATTATTATTTTTATTTTATGCACCAATATTAAGTAATTGATTTAGACACTTGAATAATGGTTATATATTTATAAGGTTGTGAAAATTATATGTGTAATCATTTTTCTTTTATAAATTACAATTTATATACATTATATTATATATAGTTTATTAAATATTATATTATGAATATGATCTAAAATGATATGATATAATGTTAGGTAGAAGGTAGAGATGTTCCGTAGTTAATAATAATGAGGATAATGACATTAATTGGTATCACTATCATTCAATCATATATATTTCCGAAGTCTTAATATTAACGTAATTTGTTTAATATTATAAATAGTATTTTTTTGGTATATTAATAATGATGAAACATTTTATTTAATAATTATATAATATTTTTTGTTTTATTTAATAATTATATAATATTTTTTTGTTAAATGGTATGAGTTTATTAGAGATTATTTCAGGTTTGACTTGTGGTTCGAGAACGACCCAAGGGCATCTAAGGTGTCAAAATCACCCGAGACATGATTGGATTACTTGACAGTGCAGTGATCTAAGGTGTCAAAATCATCTGGGACATGACTGGATTTTTCACAGAGAGTTTTGAACTGGTGACCTTAAGTGATCTAAGGTGTCAAAATCACTCGGGACATGACTGGATTATTCCCAGAGAGTTTTGAACCGGTGACTTTCACATGACAGAGTGGATTTTTTTTGTAAGCTTGGTAAGACTATATCTTCATCATGTCTAACTTCTCATCCTGATAGGGAGATAGCACAAAATTTGAACCCAAACTACTTCATTTCCACGACCATTGCCAATTAAACTACCCCAAACATACCATATTTTAATACAATTAAAAATAATTATATATACAAATAAAAAATGTAAACAATATTTTAAATATTAAATAAAATTTAAACCATTTAAAAAAATTACAAATTTAACTTTCATAATTAATATTACTTGGTATATCAATTGATTTAACATCATATGTTTCTATCAAACATTTAGATGAAAAATAAAATAATAAATTTAATTAAATAACACTTTTATAAAATAATAAAATACTTGAGCCACACACACAGAGAATGGATTGGCATCTTTAGTGGGGCCTTTCCTATAGTTTAGACAATTTCATATGCTCATCCATTTGAATTTATCTGTCTCCATCTCTTTGGCTTTTTCACTCAACTCTCTTCCAAATCCTTCTTCATCAAGTCTGAAGACAATTTTCACTTTCGGTTGGCATGTATTTTTCTAAGGGTATGTATTGATTTGAAATCTCAAAAGAGCATATATGTCTAAATCACACAAACCAACGTTTGCATGCTAACAAAGGATGTTAACAATGGGTTGAACATGCCCAGTTGGAATGGGGAATACTAAGAAAGTGAGTAGGAATAAATGTCTGAGTAGTGGCTGATATGACATGAGATTGAGAGAGGCATGAAAGAAAAGTCTCATTTGGAAGGTAGTTGCAAGTTTGTTTGGTTCCATCTTATCAATTTCATTAGTGCCCTTCTTCAGATAAGGTAGATAAGGAATGGGAAGGCTATCACCTTCAATGCTGAAAAATATCTTATCATATTTTAAGAAATAGAATTTAAATAATAAATAATAAATATAAATAAAAAAATAAAATAATGTGTTTTATTATTATTATTATTATTATGATTATTATTATTTATTATTTATTTAGATATATGATATTATCATGGATAAGTTTATACATTGTATTTTTTAACTATTATTGCATAAATCTGATTATTATTATTGTTGATGAAATTACAAATTTGTTTATTGTTGGAATTGTGTTTTTGAATATGTAAATGAATTCAACAACCAATTTATTTTTTATTTTTATTTTTATTGTGCAATTTCAATGACTAATGTTTGCAATTTTTCTAAATTTCTAATCTAATTTTGGCAAAACTAATTAGAAAAATGTAACAAAAATAATTCAAAAAAATAGAATGTTTAGATTACGCTCATTACTACACTACAGGATGTAAACCATTCCAGTTACACACAATATGCAACTCTCAATTTCAATAAAAAATAAAAATGTGAATAAACACCTACCCACTTTCATTTTATATCTTTTATTGCAATTTTATTTTCTAGACATTTTCCAACCGCCATCACTAGAATGCAATTTTATTAATAGAATGTTTGTTACATTCAAATTGTGCATTCTCAATAACTAATATGTGTAATTCTTCTAAATTTCTATTTTTTTTCTTTATTTTCTTTCGTAAATCGATAATTTTCTATTAAATCATAAAAAAGGTACAACTTGGGGTGTTTTTTCTAAGAAGCAAAAATGGCCTCACTCTAACCATATTGGTTGGCCTTTAAGTACAAGTAAAACAAAATAGAAAGTAACTGAGTAAAACAAGGTATTGTTCTATCTGTAGCCCACCATGCGCAAAATCTATTAAAAAATAACAAAAGCCTATTTTCATCCTTACATCTGAATTCGGTTGGAGGTGTTTTCCTCCATAGCTTTTCCACTATCATTCGGATGTTGGAAAACTTTATGAATGTGTGATTCCACAAGGGCCATGCGGGTCTCAAAACCATCCATGTGATCCTAAAGTTGTTGTTGATTCCTTCAAAGGGAAGCCCGACAATCCAGAATGCGTATATGATTATGTAATATATCTACAAGAAAACTAACAAGGTCTGCATGATCCTCGTGCTGCATTTGGGAAAGCTGGTCTATAGAGTGTTGGAGGAGACGGATTTGTGCCTCAATGGAGTCGAAGGGGGTTGTCAAATCAACTCGACCAGGCAAGTCTCTGCCTGGGGTGACCAACTCCTCTTCCTCCTCTTGGTTCCTTTTTCCTAGGTGGTCTCCTCCCCACTGTGGATGGCTTCGTTGACGCATCATCATGAGAATCCCGACGCCTCAACTCAAGTCTACAATAAACACGTTCCGCCCAGAGAGGCTATGATACCTCCAACCCCTCACCTTGTACCCAAGCGTCCCTCCACCCAAGCTACCGATGTGTGTAGTCACACTAGTTTTGGAAACAAACACCACCCCCAACAACCAAGAACCGCACTGTTCCAAGTGTGCGACCTTTTCAACATCAACAATGTTTGTGCTTAAAATCCCCTCTTTATTGAGCAGACCAACTAGTAGATGAGTCGTCGCTCCTATTGTTTGATGGCTCATCGAATGAGAGGGGGGATTACCAAAATGTTGAGATGGACGTTGCTAAAATAGATACAATTCAGCGTGATCCAAATGGTCCGAGCAGAAGCAAGAGATAGGAACCATCTCTTGATGCAGTAAACCCTGTAGCTGCAGTTTTCATTTCCCATCTCGCCACCGTTATCTTTCTTCCAATTTCCATATCCCTATACCACGCTATCCTTCACATTCATTACGGCTACCACATATATAATACCCCTTATCATACAATCCACCTCAACGCTCACCCCCACAAAAATTCTAATCACAATTTAAATAAAACTAATTAAAAAACATAATAAAACTAAATAAATAAAATATTTAAACTCCACCATTACCACATTATAAAATATAAATGATAACCATTATACACAATATGCCAACCTCAATTTTTATTAAAAAATATGTATAAATAAGCACACACCCACACGTCCACCACCATATCAAAGCAAAAGGAAAAGGATAGCAAGGCCTTCATTCACCACATGCTCTCCCTAGAAAAGCAAAGTGTGGGCAAAAATTAAAGGGGAGAAAGCTCCGTGACCACCCCAGCAAAAAGAAAAAGAGGTGGATCATAGACAAAGCTCATAAAATAAAACAAAAAAAGAAACCCAACAAAAAACCAAAATAAATAAATAATAAAAAAAAAGCTTGAAAAAAAAACGAGTGGCGGAGAGATCCAATCTCATCAGCACCCACGTGGAGATTGTTAAGAGTACAGAGTACCTATAAAAAGCTGCCAGCTGTTCTTTCTCTCGCCTGGCATCTCCTTGACCACGTGTCGCCGCGCAGGCAGAAAAGTCCGGTCTTTTGCGGGCCCCACACTGCCGGGCAGATCCGCGGCAGTCTCGCGTGTACTGCGATGACGTGGTACCTCCGTATTCGCAGAAATGGAAATTGCCATGCATGGTTTGATGTGGACATCATCTCATGTCACGCGATCCATGCTGCCATGCATGTGTGGGGCGACCCCACGAGCCTGTGGTGGGACCCGCAGGCCACCATGCATGGATGCCACATACCGTATACGCAGGGATTTGTACGGTTTGCGATCCGTATACGTATGGTATACGGTTGAGGGCGGGTAAGGTAAGGTAATAATTTTGAGATAAGGGAGGGGAAGATGATAAGACCGAAAGGGAGGAGAGATAGATGTCGTGGGGCAATGCGTAGAGCCTACGCCCGACATTGCAATTTGTGGGTGAGAGGGGGTTTGTGAAAAAGGTGGGGTGAGATTTCTCGAAGGCAAAAAAGCAAAGATGGGGGAATATGTTCGTTCATCCCCTGGGAAAAGCAAAAGTAGACATAGACATCTGTGAAGATCACGTATGGTGGTTACTACAAAAAGTTGCACTATCATGGCCTAATCACACAAGAAGAAACAATCACTAAGGGGGGAGTTGAGAGAAAGTTGTTAAGTGTCCAGTACTAAATCTGAAAAGCATATTCTACATACACTCACTCACTTATTCCACTATTCACTGACCCCTCTACATGTTTGAAGCTTCAAGAGTACAAAAGGTCACACAGAGGAAATCACATTATTGACCATGGACTAGTCCTTGTGGGGGCATTATTGACCATAGACTAAGTTTATTAGAGTTCAAACAACATTATTCAGCACCTATGATTACAATGTACTCATGGGTATTTGAGGACTTCACAATGTGTTAGAAAGCATATTGGTCTTTTTCAACAAATCAATTAATCTTGGTTATGGGCCATCCACTTTTCATCACCATTTTTAGGTATTGAAAACTTTGATTTAAACAAAAATCTTTATTGATTATTAATTTGTTTATGAGAATTCAAAAACATTATTAATTATGTATGATATAAGTATAGTGATAGATATCAACATACAACTTCACATGTATTACAAAGCATTTTTCTTTTGCATCAATTTTTGTTAACCTAGTCATTATTGATCTCTAACTCTTCTTACAAAGTTAACAATTAGTGTTCCTTACAAACCCTGTCACCATTTGGTGGTAAGGCAACCAAACTGAACTACTCATTAAACCAGAGGGTTTCTAACACTCACTCGTGGTTTTATTAATTAGTAAAAAAACACCTTAAGACATGATTTGTTTAAACAAATTGCTTATTTGGAGATAAATTGAATTCTATCTTAATAGATAGTACTATGCATGCCAAATTCTTATACGCTTCTCTTATAAACATGAATACACACAAACAATACCCTTTGTTACTCATGCCAACACTTGTTCCAAGAAGATGAAAAATCACCATATCGACAATGAGAGAAGCAAAGTACCTTCATCAACTAAATGAACATTCTTGTAATTGAAATATATTTCTATGTATAAAAAATGAAAACTTATCTTCATTCATATCAAATAATTCCAACAGTCCTACAACTTATATTGGTTTTCTTTCCAATGTTATTTATCCATTGAAACTTGAGTTCATATGTCACATTATCAAAGACCTTGTTTAAAAATATTATGTCGTTTGAAAACTTTAATAGGATGCTTCCATAGTAAAAGATCCATATACATAAACAATTATATCAAATGACTTTTTTCTTCTTTTTTGTTTTGTTGTTTTTCACATAATGCATTTCATGGGAAAACCCATTGAGCATTTCCCTTCGTTCGAAAAATGATGCAGAGGGTAAAATTAATTCTTCAAGGCTCGATCAATAATGAACAAAAGTCTTACTCATAAAGAGAGCAAAGATGTCACAAAGCAAAATTTAAACCTAAGTTGAAGAAAATGACAACTTTATTTTAACCAAGTCTAACTATCTTAAACTCTAACTATCTTAAATCAATATTCTAAAAACAATATCTCCATATTTTAATATAATTAAAAATATAACAATGATTACATTTTATTATAAATTAATAAAACAATAATAATTTAAATGTGATAATATTAATTGAAAAAAAAATAACAAAACATATCTTATTAAAATTACTTATGCTATATTTAAATAATATTTTTTAATTAAACAATTAAAAATAATCAATAATCTATTTTTTATCCTAAATCATGGTACAAAACATCTACCTAATAATATAAACATTTTTACTTTGCACCTATATTATTATTATAATTATAAATCATTGTACAAACATCTACCTAATAATATAAACATTTTTACTTTATTATAATAATTATATTTTTATCTTCATTTATGTTTACACTTTTATATCCAATAACTTAACCGAACATAATCATGCAATTTATACCTTGAGATCATATCAATCTCCTCCACTTTAATGTCTCATCAAATCATAAAGTCACATAAAGGAAGTAAAGAAATGAAAACCAACCAAGACTAACTCATCATTACCAAATTTTTAAGCCTCAAGGAGTACAAAAGGTTACATAGGGGAAATAAGAAAATATGAAAGCTAACATAGACTAACTCATCATTATTGACCCTATAGAGGCTTAAGAGTACATAAGGTCTAACATAGACTAACTCATCATTATTGACCCTGTAGAGGCTTAAGAGTACATCAGGTTGGTCATAGAGGGGATATGAAAGTTAAAAGACACTTAGTTATCATTATCAATACCACTAAGGTGTGACATGTCACTGATTAACTTTTAGTCATTCATCTCAATGTCTAAGGTTTTCACGAAAAGAAGTAACAAGACATGAAAGGTGATTACAACAAAATGAGCCAGTGATAAAAGCTACTACTTAGGCCCACCCATGGGATTTCCCAAGGCCAAACTTTGAAGTTTAGAATATGTGGACCAGATATTTTAAACCCCATGATGAATCCATGAAAGTTGTTCAAAGGATAGGTTTGAATTGAATTGCCCCCTTTCAAACATGGAGAAAAACATCATTGGATTGTAACCATCATATTTTAACAAGGCCTCATTAGTTGAGCACCAAGAATATATCTTCATTATTGTATATAATAATTTTATCATAATTCTTCCAAAAAACATATTCTAATTTTCATCATTAATATTATTAAGAAACTTTATTACATTGTTTTCACATGTGAAGTTTTCCCTTTGCAACTTCTAGTTGGAATATACTATTTTCATCATTAATATTATTAAGAAACATTACTACATTGTTTTCACATTTGAAGTTTTTCCTTTGCAATTTCTAGTTGGAATATACTATATGATTTTTAGGTAGTTATGTTCATGATTATGTTGGCAAGATCAAGATGTTGGTTTTTATAATTTGAATATATATTTTTTCTATTATTTATGTATAATATTTATTATTTATGTTTATTAATGATGTATTTTTTATATTAGATATAATAATAAGTGCGTTTGAGCCAGAGGTGATTTGGGATGGGTAATTTTTTAGGAAGAAGCGGTTACTAGGTGCAAGTCCCGGAAGTGATGATTGATGTTATGTGATTCATTTCACTAGTTTCAATTCTACTTTTTTACCTCTGTGAGCATCACCTAATGCAATAAGTGCTAAGTGAACTATTCAAAAATCATGAGAAATTAGTCAGTTACGACTACCTCTCATGGAAATGGTCATAGCTGAATGACTTACTTAACACAGTTGAATCCCAAAAAATAATATCTAATATAATACACTATGAAACCCCTTAATAAATAATAAGAATTATAATACCATTTTGCATTATTATATTAAAACCTAAATTAATATATGTATTTTGAAATTGAATATTTATATATAATTAAAATTTTATATGGATAATAAATTGAATTTAAATTATTATTATGATAAAAATTTATTTAAATTATAAAATTATAAGTTAAAGGATTTTAATAAATAGTAATGATTTCTAAATTTCATATGAAATTAATCTTTACAATAAATCAAACAAAATTGATTTTAAGTTTATTATAAATTTTGGGGACTATTTTCTAATTGATGGTATTTGTTATGGTTGAATTTATTTCTACTATTAAAAAAATAAGTGATAGTATTGGGTTATTGTAGAGTTGGGATCTATAATTGTTTACGATTAAAAAAAAAAATGTTATTGTTAATTTGTGGACAATAGTTGAAAAATTACTTAATCATTTAAGTACTTTGATTTGAATTTTTAGTTGTTTTTATTATTGAAAAACAAATACAAATTTGATAGCCCACATTGGGCTCATACAAAGTAGCCTAAAGCAAGCTATCAAATTTGTATTTATTTTTCTAAGAACTACAATTATTGACCTCGATATTAGCTAATATAAATTGAAACTTGGTCATTCTGGGCCTATATTTCTCTTACAATTGAAAATTTGTATTATATGTCTAACATGGTTCTAAAATAATCATATAAAGGAGCCACCTTAGAAGGCAAGCACTTACCACCTTATAGTAAAATAGAAGCACATTGAAGAAAGTAAGTGTACCTTTAACACTTTACTATTGAAAATACTTCTTAGTATATGTTTATGATAAAGGCGACATGCTAAAAAAAATTCCTTATTTTGTTTTAAATCTTTGTCCTTCACTTTGGAAGTGCTTGTAATTTCTACAACAATTTGTTTCATAGCTTTATTCTTCACTTTGGAGACGCCTATGGTTTCTAAGAAAATTTGTTCTTGTGCTTCCTTCTTCCTTTTATAAGTGCCTGTAATTTTGTGACATTTTGTTTTTACTCTTTATGGTATTGCACTGTAATTTTATTTTTTTTAGAAGGCTCATTGATTCCATCATTTTCTTGCAATCTGTGATATTTCCTCCCAGTGTCCACAATTTTCTTACCCCCAAAAGCATTATTTTTAGTGAAAACAGATGGGAGAAGGGATTGTTGCGTTTGTTGTTGTCATTTCATCTTCTATGTTTTGGGTGGTGAATTAGGGAATGAGATTCATTGTTCATCCTTGCTCTCTGTAATTGAAAATGAGAAGCTAATTGTAACAACCCCTGGTTGATTTTCCATGTAAATAAAATAAGACCAAAGTCATGGGACACATATTCCAAGTTGAATGGTGGGTAAAACATTATAGTGGGAATCACTTGTGGATTAATTAATGACTATGTAAATTGGCAAAGGCATTGGAAAAGGCAAAGAGACAATAATTGGCCTTTAATTATGAAAATAAAGGAAAATATGAGAAAAGGAAGGTGAAAAGACATAAACTTGCATGTAAGGGAAATTAAAGGAAAAATGAAGGAAAATGAAGAAAAAAGGGAGATCAATGATAAAAATGCATCAAAGAATCAATTTCTAGCTTTTTCACAGTTTTTAATTGAGCACACTCTCATTTTCTCATACCCTTGTACACTTAGATCATTTTTGGAGCATGAAAGAAGCACTCTAGCATTCACTTGGATTGGAGAAAGAAAGCAAAGGAAATTAAGGGAGCACAAGGGAAAAGTTGTATCAACAACTACAACAAGATTACTTTGTAGGTAATAGGTTGCATGTGTGATTTCCTTGCTGATTTTTGGATGCATGGTATATGCATGTGATTCCTTAGTTATCTGTTGTCATTGGCATGGATATTTGCTTGGATTGACAGTGGTTTCAACATTTCTTTGCCATTTCTTAGATAACCATGGTATTGTGGGTTCACCACTTGTTTTTCGAATTGGTTCTTAGGTTCCCTATGGTTTTGGGCCAGAATAAATGCTTTGGATCCCTGGAACAACTTGGGTTGAGTTACTAGTTCTTGGATCCTGCAGGTTGGGACAAATGCTCTGGAGCCTTGTGGATTGAGTTATTAGTCCCTGGAGCTGCGGGTTGAAACAAATTCTTTGGAGCCCTTGTTTAGCTGTGGGTTGAGTTACTAGTTCCATGAGCCTTGGATAGCTTGGGTAGAGACATTTCTGGTTGATTTTAGTGATTTCTGGACCATATAGGTGAGATCATGGTGGTTAAGGGTTGAGGTGATTTGGCCTATGGAAGCCTTTGTTGGTTTGGTCTTGGTTTATCCCATGAGATCCCACATTCATGCTTGGAATATGGCGCAGGGGTGATTGGATGAAAGAGAAATTTGGTTCAACCCAATCTATGGTTGGGTGGTACGTGGAATTCCTTGACTTGGTTGACATTTTCATATGTTAATAAGAGGTATTTTCATATTGTGATTTATGAGCACTTGTGTTGGTTATCATGTTGACATTATTATTGATTTTCCATGGTTCCTATTATGGTTATTTGTTGGTTATATGATAATTGCATCTATGGCTCTTGACATGTTTTGATAAGTCATTGAATGGTTGATGAATGCATGGGATAACAAGTGTTATTTCAACTAGTTGGAGAGGGATTTGAGCCTTCTTGGTGATTCTTAAATGAAGTTCTTATCCTTATGATCAGATATGCATTCATGACTTATAGATTTCATGTTTACGATATGTTTGAAAAAATGTATATCATGGATTGGACATGTCTAGGTAAAGTTATTTCTTGAGTTTTTATTGGTTGGCCTTGTCATCATATTTTTTATGCTTATGGAAAGTTACAGAAAGTGCTGGGTAGTGATCTCGAGGCTAGCTTGAAAAAGTGGCTCAAATCTCAGAACTATTGGAATTGAACTGGAGTTTTTGGGTCACAACCACATGGAAGCATGCCTATGTGTGTGGTTTGGATCCCATAACTACAATGATGTTGTGTTGTGTGTGCAGTTGGGGGAGTTTCCCAAGTGAAAATATCTCCATCTCAGGGATTGACCATCTGGAGTGGTTTGCAGCCTTGTGAGTGGTCTGTAGTTCTTGAAGGATGTATGTAGGTTGTCGATGTGTTGGCACCACTTCCATCATTAGATCTTGGAGGTCGAGTCATATCATAATGACACTCATCTCGTGTTTACCCTACGAGCTTGTAGAAATTGGTAAATGTGGGAGGGGGCATTTACAGGGTGGTATCAGAGTTTCCAGGTTCAAACACTTGGACTGGATGGGCTAGGTGTGATTGTTATGCATGTATGTCAGTCATATGTGTGTTCACTATACATGTATTGCAGTGGCTATGGTTGTCATGTATATAGTCAATGTTACAATTTGTGTTATCATGCATGATGTTGATGTTGATATGATTGATGTCATCGTGCTAATATGGACTGATTTTTGCAGACGAGATAGCCTCCCCTGAACTTCACTGAGGTATGATTTTGATTATGTTTCTATTTGGTTTATCTAACATGACATGTTTGTAGGAGATATAAGATCAAAGGTGAAGAGCATAATGGTGGACTACAATTCACATGACTCCCCTTACACGCCTGATGTGAATTCAACAGAGTGGGACAAGTCATTTGAGTAGAAAGGATAGGAGTACTCTCATGATATAGAAGATACACTAAGAAGTTTAAAGGCACAAATCATAAGATGCAAGGAAGATAATAGCAGGTTGATTGAGGCATATGAAAGGCTTGCCAGAGCTCAAGAAAAGCAAGTATGGGTTAATTTAGTCATCCTTTAGAGTCTTTCAGATATGTAGAATCAAGGATAGTTGGGGATCATTCATGGATAGGAAGAAAAGATAAATGGGGCATATGGCAACAATTCTCATAGAGGACACATATTGGATAGGGATAACATAGTCAGAGGTGGAAGATCCTTGTATACACCTAACAGGTGGGCTAACACTCATGGATTCTATTATAGTTCCATTTCTAAGATACACCATCGTCATTACCTCCAACATCCTTATTAGAGAAGTGAGAAGAAATATTTTCCAAAAGAGTTCAAGAAATCCAAGCCTCCTACTTTTGATGGGGATGTGAAGAAACCAAAAGAAGCAGAAGCATGGCTGCTTGGGATAACGAATTTCTTCAAATTGCATGATTATTCAGAGAATATGAAATCCAAGATCGTTATCTTCAGCCTCAAGAGAAGAGAAAATATCTGGTGAGAAGATGTGAAGCATGTTAGAGGCATCAATTTAGAGGAGATTAGTTGGCATGAGTTTAAAAGACTCTTCAAGAAGAAGTACTTGTCTGAGAGATATTATGATGGAAAGGCCAAGGAGTTCTACGAGTTGAAGATGGTTCCATGAAAAATGAAGAGTACAAACTAAGTTTCTAGAGTTGTCGAGGTATTTTCTCTACCTCAAGGATGAGAAGACAAGGTCCAAAGGCTCATCGATAGTTTTCCTTTAGCATTTAAGGATCAAATTGAGTATGATGAGCCCTCGTCATTGGAGGAAGTCATTGGGAAGATTAAGCATTGTTATGAGTAGTCTAAGTGCAAGTATGAGCCTAAGCAGGATTGGAAAGGTAATGAGACGATTAAGGGAAAGTGGGATAAGAAGCGAGGAAGACCTCAAGATGCAAGTGATAAGGAGAATGTAGTGTCGTATAAGAATTTCAATACGATTTTCCTTTAGAATAAGGGTGATGGCAGGAAGCCTTTGTAGTGTTGGAATTGTGGTGGAGAGCATTGCAAGAGAGATTGTCCATTGCACTAGGGTGGAAGGCCTCATTTTTATAGTACTCAGGAGGCACAGGCAGTTGGAGATGTTGGGCAGAGTGTTCCTCAGATTTATGCAACAATGGATAATAGGCAGGTTGACCATCATGCATCCATTATTGGGATGGAAGGTAAGATTCATGATCAAGTTGTTTCTATTCTGATTGATCCTAGATCTAATTATAGTTATATCATTCATGAACTACTGGATAAGTGTTGCTTGAATAAATAAGTGCATGCAAAATATTGGTTGGTGTAGTTGGCTATAGGGACCAAGAGAAGAGTCCATCATTGGGTGATATCTTGCACAGTTGAGTTGAATGGTATGCCTACATTAGAACATCTAAACGTGCTTCCTTTGGGATCATATAATATGATTTTGGGCATGGATTGGTTGTTCATTCACAAGACTAAACTGGACTGCTATGATAAGGCTATTATTTTCGTGAATGATGATGGGGATAGGAGAATTTTGCAGGGAAAGAAGAAGCCTATATCAATGAAAACGGTTACAACTATGTATGTAAAGCATAGTTTCCATAAAGGATGTGTATTGTTTCAGTTCATATTTCCAGTGACATAGGGAAGGATGTTGAGGATGATGAAGTCCCAAAGAGATATCTTGTTTTGCAGTAGTTTCAGGATGTGCTTCCAGCAAAAATTCCAGAGTTGCCTCGTCATAAAGAGCTGGAATTTTCTATTGAGTTGGTGCCAGGAGAAACACCAACATCTATGGCACTGTATAGGATGAGCACTCCAGAGTTGGTGGAATTGAAGTTACAACTTAAGAAAATTCTTGGAAAGGGATACATCAAGCCAAGTGTGTCGCCTTGGGGTTCACTAGTATTATTTGTAAAGAAAAATGATGATACTCTCAAACTGTGCATTGATTATAGGAAGTTGAAAAGGTGACTATTAAAAATAGGTATCCAGTGTTGAGGATTGATGACTTGTTTGATCAGTTGATTGGAGTAGCAATATTCTCAAAGATTTATTTGAGATTAGGATATCAACAGGTGCACATCAAAGAAGAAGATATCCACAAGACTACATTTCACACCAAGTATGTGCATTATGAGTTTGTGGAGGTTCCATTTGGTATTGCTAATGCTCTAGCCACTTTCATGTGTTTGATGAACAATGTGTTGCGTCCTTACCTGGAAAAGTTTGTGATAATGTTTATTGATGATATATTGGTATGATCTAAGAATGAGGAAGAGCATGCAAAGAGCCTGGAAACAATGTTGATATTGTTGAGAGAGAATCAGTCATATGCCAAGCTTAGCAAGTGTAGTTTCTTTTAGTCTCATATTCACTACTTGGGACACGTTGTTTCCAAGGAAGGTATAGCAATGGACCCGGAAATGATTAAAGCTATCATGGAGTGGATAGCTCCTAGGAATGTGGATGAGATCAGATCATTCATGGGACTAACAGGTTATTACAGGAAGTTTATCAGGAACTTCTTATAGATTGGCTATCCTATTACATCTTTGCAGAGGAAAGGGAAGAAGTTTTAATGGACCAACAAGAGTGAACTAGTTTTGAGTTGTTGAAGAATTTGCTTACAAAATCTCTAGTCTTGAAGATTGCACATCCTGATAAAGAGTTTGTGGTATGTGCAAATGCTTGTAAGGAAGGACTTGGTGGGGTCCTAATGCAAGAAGAACAAGTGCTTTTCTATTAGTCAAGGAAGTTGAATGAGCATGAGAAGAATGATGTGACTCATGATCTTGATTTGTCAACGATCATTCGTGCATTGAAGGTGTGGAGACATTACCTTCATGGCAGAAGGTTCGTCTTGATGAGTGATCATAGTGGACTAAGGTACTTTTTTTACCAACCCAATCTGAATACCAGGAAAGTTAGATGGTTGGCTACCCTTAGTGAGTTTGACTTTGAGATCAGGTACATCAAGGGCAAGGAGAATAGGGTTGCAGATGCTAACAGTAGGAGAGTGCAGGTGAATCACATTTTAGTTGTGAGCTCTTATGGGACATATTTACATGAGCAGATCTTGCATGTAGGGTAGAAGGATGACGAGTACCAGCAGCTGAAGCAGGGATTGCAGCAGTAGGGTGAAGGTGATAGGAATGAGGAGTATCACCTCACGGTAGATGGCTAGGTCAGATTTAGGAACAAAATTTATGTGTTGGATAGTAGTGAGCTCAATAAGCTTATCTTGAGGGAGTTTCATGCGAAGCTATATTCTGGCCACCCAAGTTATCAAAAGAATTTGACAACAGTTAAGAAGTTCTATTGTTGGCCAAAATTGAAGAAAGAGGTGGCTGAGTTTGTTGCGAAACTTTTGGATTGTCAGCAGGTGAAAGAAGAATGTAAGCATCTAGCTGGTCTATTGTGTTCTATTCCAATTCCAGAATGGAAATGGAAGGTCATTTCCATGGACTTTATTATAGGATTGTTGAGGACATCGAACCAACATGATTCCATCATGGTTGTGGTTGACAAGTTGAGAAAGGTAACTCACTTCATTACAATAAAGTATACTAATTTAGCTAGTGAGGTATCTCAGATCTTCATCAGGAAGATAGTGAGATTGCATGGTGTTGAATCCCAAGAAGATTATATTGACATAGATGCCAAGTTCACTTCCAAGTTTTGGAAGGAATTGTTTACAGGCTTGGGGACAGAGTATAACTTTCAATACAACTTATCATCCGCAGACAGATAGAAAGACAGAGATATTTAACAAGATTCTTGAGGATATGTTGAGGAAGTATGTCATGCATCAACAACACAAGTTGGGAGGAGTATCTTCCATTGATGGATTTTGCATATAATAATGGATCCAACGAACAAGGTTTTTATTAGACCAGATATGTTGGTTGAGATGGAGCAGGGGTTGCAAGTTATTAAGAAGAATTTGAAGGTAGCACAAGATGTTGAGAAGTGTAGAAATTTGACTTTGCCTTGGTCCAATTGAGAAAATTCGAATTTCCACATTAGCAGACAACTTGGATGCATTTAACTTGTGTGACATGGCTCTTGTCACTTAGTTAGCTCAGTAAATTCAAGTTAGAGGGCATGGAGTTCAGTTAAGCATGTGTGATTGATAAATTTTAGTAATCCAAGTTAGTTATTTCTAGTTGTATTCAATTAAACTAGTTTTAACAACTAATGGAACTAGTGGAAGGTTAATTGTGCAATGGGACAACAATCTAACCCAGTGATCATCCAGTTAACTGATCAAGTAGATCAAAATATCTAGTGCATGCAAGGAATTCAAGTTCCTCAATTGTGGTGGAGATTCAAGGCAGTGTAACAAGCAATTGTAAACTAGTTTGAGTGCATAAGTGTTGCATGCAGTTAGATGACCAATCCATAGGAATTGCACAATCAATTGGAGGAAAATTCATAAAAAGTAGGGGCTAATTCATTAGGATTTGCACAAGGAAATTGGGGCTCAAGCTGAGGCAAAAATTGACTAAATCTAGGTCAGATCTTCTCATTGAGTAGATAGATAGGTTATTCACTTGCAGGTTGTGCTCAAAGTGGGCAAGCAATTGTAATACATTCTCTATTCATCAGATTAATGCAAAGAGGTTTGATGAGTTTTTCCCAATTGGGTTCCCCTAGAAAAATACAGTGAATGTGTGGTTTATATTATTGCATGTTTGCAAATGTTGTTCTAAATTGTCAATTGAATTTCATAGATCAATAGAGTAGAATTGTGTCTCTTGATTAAGATTAAAATTTCTTCAGCAATTGCAATTATATCACCATATTTATACATGGTATCATAGCTGGATTCAAATTAGAACAAGAATTTTGAAGTTGTTCCTCAAGAGGTTTGAATTTGTAGCTTCAGTGTAGCAGGATCTCTTCAGAGTTGGGAGAATGACCTTCAACGGGCTGAGATTAGAGTATGCCTTGGAAGGAAACTCAAATTTCATTACATGGAAGGATCGCATGGAGGTAGTGCTTGATGACAACATATTACTAGAATATGTCAAGACAAACATTGAAAAACCAGGATCAACTGATGCCCAGAACCTAGCCCAATGGAAGAAAGATGTAGCCTAGACAAGGAGAATAATCTTGGAGAGAGTGTGAGACCATGTTGTCTCAAATATCCATGGGAAAGAAACTCATTTCGCAATGTGGAAGGAACTGGCGGAGCTATTCGAGAATAAGATTGACCATAGAAAACTAGCCCTCAAAGACAAACTTCGAAATATCAAGATGCAGAGGAATGAAACTATTCCGCACTACCTCACTAGATTTACACAAGTTCGGGATGAGCTTGGAGGGGTTGGTGTGAATGTTGTAGAAGATGACCTGGCAAGCCTAGATTTTCTAGGCCTTCCCAAAAGATGGCATAACTACTAGCAATCAATGAAAGGGAGGGAGAAACTACTGAATTGGGAATGCTTGTCGTCTGATTTGGTACAAGAAGAGATCAGGCAGAATACTAGAGATGGAACCTCATCCAAGGGAGAAGATGAAGAAAATTTTGCATTGGTTGGGAAAGGAAAGAAGGGAAAAGGGAAGAAGTCTCAAACCAAACTAAAATCCAACCAAGGGGGAAAGGAAAAATACTTGTCCAAAATAAAATGCTTCAATTGTCATGAATTCAGGCACTATGCCACAAAGTGTCCACACAAAAATGCTGGCAAGACAAACGCAGGAGTAGTAGGTGCACCTTTGACTTCACAGTTTGAGCTTGACTTCACCCTTATCCCATGCATGGCCAACACTATGATGGGGAATGTGTGGTACTTCGACTCAGGTGCCTTGTTCCACATGACATAGTGTAGAGTGTTCTTCAGTTACCTGAAGGAGAAAGATCTCTAGATGCATATTGAGCTTGGGGACGAAATAATGTACAATGCTACTGGGATTGGTACAATAACCTTTAAGAGGGAGTCAAGATCCCCTCTTCATTTCAAACATGCCATGTTTGTACTAGGACTAAAGAAGAACCTCATCTCTATAGCAGTTTTAGAAGACCACGATTATGATGTGATATTTAGCAAAGGGAAAACATTCTGAGGCACATAGCCACTGGAAAGGTGAAGCAGATCATGGTTCATATGAAGAATCTATATAAAATTGATGTGGAAGATTGTGCGGCATTAAGCTGTAAGGTAGAGAAAGTGCAGAGTTGCAATGTCGGTGACCTCTGGCACATGAGATTGGGCCATTTGCATCATGGTGCCCTAAAAATTATGTAGCAAAAAACCACTGACATACGTAAAGGAGAACTTGAGCAACAAGATGTCTACAAGGGATGTATCTTGGGGAAATATGTAAAATCCACATTCCATGTTCGAGACAACAAAGCAAATGTAGTCTTGGAAAGAGTCACTCTGATGTTTGTGGACCTTTCTCGACAACCTCCACTGCCAGACATAAATATTTTGTTATTTTTATTGATTATTTATCAAGGAAGTGTTGGATCTTCTTCATGCGGAAGAAGGATGAGACATTCTCAGATTTTGTAGAATTCAAGGCACTAGTTGAGAAAGAGGCTAATAATAAGGTGAAGGCTCTCAAAACCGACAATGGAAGTGAGTATGTTTCAAATGAATTCAAGGATTTATGTGTGAAATAAGGCATTCAAAGAGAATTGATGACACCCCACAACCCACAAATGAATGGGGTAGATGCGAGAAAGAATCATAACATTGTGGGAGCTGCGAGAGAAATGCTACATGACCAAGTCCTGCCACTAATTTTATCGGTAGAGACATGTAACACAACAATATACTTGCATAACCAGAGTCCTCATCAGATTCTTGGTATGATTACACCGGCGGAGGCTTTCTTGGGGAGAAATTCGGATGTGTCTCACTTCATAATTTTTGGATCCTCTGTTTACACCAAAACTCCACACAATTATCGTGTGTACTTACCTTACCTTAGAATGAAAAAATTTTGAAGGGATGTAAAGTTTGATGAGGAGAAGGTGATGTGGTGCTCTCTTGAGAGGGAGATTCATCCCACTAAAAGAGGAGCTTTTAGCTACAAAAGAGGAGTCTTAGGGAGTTTTTGGCAACCACAAATGGGGGATCAAAGAGGAGGCAAAGTGGATACATCCACTCAGACAGAACCATCCAAAGAAGGTAAAAAAATAACCAAGGAAGTTGATAGATTGGTGTAGGATGCAAGAAAGAATGTGGGAGCTCATTCAAACTTGTGTAGGAAAAGGAGGTCACTTGAGAGGTACACTGGCTACATGGATCTAATGACTAAGCTTGTAGAGACTGAGCCATCCTCGTTTGAGGAAGCAATAGAGAAACATGTATGGGTTGATGAAATGGTGGAAGAATATAAATCCATCACGAAGAAAAATGTTTGGGAAGTGGTCCCAAGACCGACAAATAAATCAATTATGGGTTCGAGATGGCTCTTCAAGGTTAAGCATGCAATAGATGGAAGCATAGAGAAGTATAAGGCCAATTTTTTTTGCCAAAGTATTCTCTCAAGTTGAGGGAATTGACTATGAGGAAAGCTTTGCTCCTGTAGAAAGGTATTCATCCATTAGATAAATTCTTGCACTGCCTACATAGATGGGGTGGAAGATCCACCGGATTGATGTAAAAACAACATTTCTCAATGGTGTTATTGAGGAGGAAGTGTACATGAAGAAACCAAAAGGTTTTGAGACATTTGATCAGGAGTCTCATGTGTGCAGACTCAAGCGATCATTTTACGGTCTCAAACATGCACCTTCAGCTTGGTACACCAGGACCGACAATTATCTCATTGGTTTGGGTTTCACCAAAAGTGAAGTGGATGTGAGCCTCTATCATATCTTGGTAGAAGCTAAATTACTTATCATTGTTTTATATGTTAATTATTTAATATTAACAGGTGATGAGAAACTAATCAAATCTTGTAAGGGAATTTGAGATGAATGACATGGGTCTCATGCACTACTTCCTTAGGTTGAAAGTGTGGAAAGGCAATGGGTAGTTGTTTGTGTCTCAAGGAAATTATGCCAATGAGATATTGCATAGATTTCACATGAAGAGTTGTAAGCCCATGGACACACCTCTAACAACCAATTGGAGGAAGGAGAATTCCACTTCAGGTGAAGAGGTTGATGCTACCATTTACCAACAGCTAGTGGGTTCAATGATGTATCTTATGAACACACAGCCATATATCTGATATGCAATCAACAAATTGAGCCAAGCTATGGTTAGGTCGACCAAATTGTATTGGAAGGCAACTACACATGTTTTATAATACATCAGAGGCACTATTGAGTGTGCATTATGGTACAAACGGAAAAAGGGAGTGAATTTGTGTGGCTTCACATATGCAGATTGGGCAGGAAGTCCATCTAAGTGAAAGAGAACATCAGGTGGAATTTTCAGTGTTGGGTCTGCAGCAGTTTCCTAGTACAAAAATAAGCATATATTTGTGGTACTCAACTCACCAGAAGCATAATACATGGCTGCAAGTCAAGCAACATGTGAGGCGATTTGGATGAGAAAGATACTTGTGGGACTATTTGGCTAGATGATGGATCCAACTATGATCCATTGTGATAATTATAGTTGCATTAATCTCTCTAAGAATATGACATTTCAGGATCGATCCAAGCATATAGATATCTAGTATCATCATTTACAGGACTGTGTGTAGAGGTAGATAATGTTTCTACAATACATTTCGACAGAGGAACAAGATGCTGACATCTTGACAAAGGCTTTGTCAAGAGGGAAGTTCAAATTCCACAGGTGTAGGATAGGGGTAGTTGATAATCCCTTTATTGTTAAGATGGATTGTTGAGAAGTGTAGCAAGAAAGTCTCAATTTGACTTTGCCTTGGTCAAATTGAGAAAATTTGAATTTCCACGTCAACAGAAATCTTGGAGGCAATTAACTTGTGTGACATGGCTCTTGTCACTCAATTAACTCAATAAATTCGAATTAAAGGGCTTGGAGTTAAATTAAGCATGTGTGATTGCTAAATTTTAGTAATCCAAGTCAGTTATATCTAGACGTGTTCAATTAAACTAGTTCTAAAAGTTAATGGAACTAGTAGAAGGTCAATTGTGCAGTGGGACAACAATCTAACTCAGTGATCATCCAATTAACTAATCAATCGACTCAAAATATCTAGTTCATGCAAGGAATTCAAGTTCCTCAGCTGTGGTGGAGATTCCAAGGCAATGTAACAAGCAGTTGTAAACTAGTTTGAGTGTATAGGTGTTGCATGCAGACATATGATAAATCCTTGGGAATTGTGCATTCAATTGGAGAAAAATTCCTAAAAATAGGGACTAATTCATCAAGATTTGTGGAAGGAAATAGGGGCTCAAGCTGAGGTAGAAATTGAATAAGTCAAGGTCATAGCTTCTCATTGAGAAGAGATAAACGTTATTCACTTGCAGGTTTTGCTCAAACTAGGAAAGCAATTGTAAAACATTCTCTATTCATCTGATTAATTAAAAGAGGCTTGAGGAGTTTTTCCCAGTTGGGTTCCCCTAGAAAATATAGTGCATGTGTGGTTTTTCTTATTGCATCTTTGAGAATGTTCTTCTGAATTGTGAATTACATTCCACGTATCAATAGAGTAGAATTGTGTCTCTTGATTTATTTTAAAATTTCTTGAGCAGTTGTAATTCCACCACCATATTTCTACACGGGACATGTAGAAGAGTTATATGAATCAACATAGAGAATTCAAGGAGTTTCAAGTTGGGGAACATGTGTACTTTCTCATAAATCCCAAGTGGAGCTCCTTAAGGATTAGATCATGTGCCAAACTGGCGCCTTGGTATTGTGGGCCTTTTGAGATCCTTGAGAGGATTGGACCAGTGGCCTATTAACTTGCACTGCCGCCAACAATGAAAGTCCATGATGTTTTCCATGTGTCATTACTTAAGAGATATGTCGAGGATGTTGATCATGTGGTTGATTGGTTTGTATTGCAAGTGGAACTAGAGGGAGAATTTTAGCCAGAACCTTAGTGCATTTTACAATGTAAACAACTCATGCTCTGAACTGAGCAATTGAGAAAGTTAAAGTGCAATGGAAGCACTTTGAGCACGATGAAGCTACATGGGAGATGGCTAATCAGATGCAGGCTTTGTATCCTTCCTTATTTGTTGGTTGAGAATATGTGTTTGGTTTATGTGTTTTGGTTTATATTTATATATGCATATATGTATTGTAAATATTGCATGAGATATTTTATAAAGCTCCAATAAGTAGTATGTTGTAAATACTGCATCAAGTTGTGCTATGAAGCTCCAATAAGCAGTATGGTGTCATGGTTTCAGCAGTTTGGTATGATGTAAATGTTGCATCGAGTTGTGTTATAAAGCTCCATGAGACACATGTGTTCCCTCAAGGGGAGGGTTTTGTAACAACCCCTAGTTGATTTTCCATGTAAATAAAATAATAGCAAGGTCATGGGACACATATTCCAAGTTGAATGGTGGGTAAAACTTTATAGTGGGCATCACTTTTGGATTAATTAATGGCTATGGAAATTGGCAAAGGAAAAGAGGTAATAATTGGCCTTTAATTATGAAAATAATGGAAAATAGGAGAAAAGGAAGGTGAAGAGACACAAATTTGCATGCAAGGGAAATTAGAGGGAAAATGAATAAAAAAGGGAGATCAATGATAAAAAGGCATCATAGAATCAATTGCTAGCTTTTTTACAGTTTTGGGTTGAGCACACTCTCATTCTCTCATAATCTATCACACTTAGAGGATTCTTGGAGCATGCTTGGAGCACTCTAGCATTCACTTGGATTGGAGAAATAAAGCAAAGGAAAGCAAGGGAATGCAAGGGAAAAGTTGGATCAAAAGCTACACCATGATTACTTCATAGGTAACAAGTTGCATGTGCGATTTCCTTGCTGATTTGTGGATGCATGGTATATGCATGTGATTCCTTGGTTATGTGTTTTTATTGACATCGAGATTTGCTTGGATTGACAATGGTTTTAGCCTTTCCTTTCCATGTCCTAGATAGCCATGGTGTTGTGGGCTTCCCACTTCTTCTTTTTTCAGATTGGTTCTCAGGTTCACTATGGTTGTGGGTTGGAACAAATGCTTTGGAACCCTATAACAACTTGGGTTGAGTTACTAGTTCCTCAAGCCTGTAGGTTGGGACAAATTCTCTAGAGCCTTGTGGGTTGAGTTATTAGTTCCTGGAGTCAAGGGTTGGAACAAATTATTTAGAGCCCTAGTTTAGTTGTTGGTTGAGCTACTAGTTCTTAGAGCTCGGAACAACTTGGGTAGAGACCAATCTAGTTGATGTTAATGATTTATGGATTGTATAGGTGAGATCATTCTAGTTGAGGGTTGAGATGGTTTGGCCTCTGGAAGCCTTAATTGGTTTTGTCTTGGTTTATCCCATAAGATCCCACATTCATGTTTGGAATATGACGTGAGGGTGATTGGTTGAAAGAGAGATTTGATTCAGCGCAATCTATGGTCGGGTGGTATGTGGAAGTCCTTGACTTGGTTAGCATTTTCATATGTTAATAAGAACTATTTTCCTATTGTGATTTATGAACACTTTTACCAGATATAATGTTAACATTATGAATTATTTTCCATGGTTTCTATTCTAGTTATTTGTTGGTTATATGTTGTATTCTATCTATGGCTCTTGACATGTTTTGACTAGTCATTGAATGGTTGATGAACACATGAGCTAACAAGTGTTATTGCATCTAGTTAGAGAGGTCTTGGAACCTTCTTGATTCTCAGATGAAGTTTAGATCCCTATGATCATATATGCATTCATGACTTGTAACTTTCATGTTTACCATATGTTTGATGAAATGCCTATCATGGATTGGACATGTTTAGGTCAAGTTATTTCTTGAGTTTGATTGGTTGGCCTTGTCACCATCTTTTTTACGCTTCAGGAAAGTTACATGTACTTCTAGGCAATGGTCTAGGGGCTAGCCTAAAAAAGTGGCTAAGATCTTGGAACCATTGGCATTGAACTGGAGTTTTTGGGTCATAATTGCACGGAAGCAGGCATATGCATGTGGTTGGGACCCCATAACCGCACTGATGCTATGTTGTGTATGAAGCAAAGGGAGTTTCCTTGGTGAAAAGAGCTCCAAATCAGGGATTGAACATCTGGAGCGGTTTGTAGTCCATGAGGGATGTCTGTAAGTTGTCTGTGTGTCGACCCCACTTCCATAAATGGATCTTGGAGGTTGGTCCATATGATAGTGACACTCGTCTTATGTTTACCTTGTAGTGCTTGTAGAAATGGGTAAATGTGGGAGGGGGCATTTACACTAATAATGTTTAAGGATGCTCAATGGAATGCAAATGAGGATTGAGAGTCTTCACCACTAATTAACAAAATAGTGAAGGTTGTTTGCTTTATTGAGGTTTCATGACAAGTTTTAAGAGGGTTTAGGAACCAAAACGATCATTGCACAACACATTAAAATTGGGACAAAGTGTGCTATGCATTTGAGTGTTAGTGTCATAAAATTTAAATTTAAGCCATGTGACATTTGAGTCTTAATTTTTTGAAATTGAGATTGAAAATAATATTGAATAAAATGTTTTAATTTTAGTGTGTTTTTAAAAATTTATATAATAACTTTACTTGAATCATTAAAAAAAAATATATTATATGATATCTAAACAAAAGAATAATAATAATGATATATTACTCACTTAAATATTTAGATAAATAAATCCAAATATAATATTTTAATTAACTAAAATTTATATCAAATTTAAGTTTTGAAGAAGCATAAGACATGGATCTGGATGCCCTTGACCTTTAAAGCATTGCAAAAGCCTGGAAAGGAAAATAACCCAATATGATCCTTGAAAATCAAGTCAAAATCCTAAGAAGGGCCTTTCTAAAAGCTCATATACAAGCCCAAAAAGGTGTGATAGGAACCTCTAGCTCCAATTCATTGGGATTTGAGGCACACTCTTTGAAAGACCCTCCCAAGCCCATACAAGAATAAAAGCGGAAAGGATAAAAAACCAACCAAATTTTTTTATAAGAATTGAGCAAGATGTTCGTGAATTTAGTAAGAATAAAGTTAATCTCAAAGGTCTTCCCCTCCAACAATATTCCTCCTCAATGAAAGTGACCTCTTGGAACATAAGTGGCCTCAGCTATAAAGGAAAGCAAAGACTTCTCAAAATAAAATGAACCACAAATCATCCCACATTTTAGATGTTACAAGAAACAAAAACTTCCAATGAAAAAATAAGGAAAATTTCCTCAAGACAGGGACACGGTTGTCATTCCACAACCATGAATGCTCAAGGCCAATCAAGAGGTATATCCATTTTCTGGCATTCCCGGGAAGTTTCAATTCTAAACATGTTTGCTACTTACAAAGTCCTTATTGTTCAATTTAATCTCATTAGCTCCTTGAAGATCTAATTTAATCTAATTTCTATGGCCCAAATGCACCATGTGATCAATGTTCCTTTCTAAACTCCATCAAACAAACCAAATCCCTAATCTACCCCTTTTCCTAGATCCTTGGTGGGAATTTTAATCTTATAAAATCACTGGTGGTAAAGAAAGGAGGATTCTGACATCTGGAAGTTGAATCCTCTCTCTTTCAGGACCTTCTAGACTTATCTCATCTCATCAACTTGGACACTCATAACATACTTCACACCTTCAATAATTGATAAGGAGGCTCTTAGTAAATAACCTCCAAATTGGATCGATTCCTCATCTCAGAAAACATAATGGAACAATATGTCTTCATGGAACCCTATATTTTTACTAGCAGGGGTTCAGATCATTGGAAAATTAAGTTGGATATTGATATCAAAGCTAATACAAATAATAAACCCTTTCACTTAGAATGATTTCGGCTTCATGACCCTCAATCTTTGGAAAAAACCAAAGAATGGTGGGGAGAAGTTGAAGTCTTGGAAGGAAATGCAATGTATCGCTTGTAGAAAAAGCTTAAGCATGCAAAATCTCAAATTAAAAAAAGTGGAACAAAGAGGACTTCAAATACATAATGCATGCACGATTGAAGTTGGAAGCCCAAATGGAGGCAATCCAATTAGAAGTCATTCAACAAGGAAGGTCAGACACAGTAATCAAAGAAGAAGCTATAATCTTCACGCAATTGGGAGAGAAATGAAAGCAAGAGGAAATCCTTTGGCAATAGAAATCAATAATCCCCTGGCTCAAGGAGGGGGGAAATGACCTTCTTCCATAAATCCATGCTTTGGCGTCAACATCATATCCAATTTTTTTTCTCTAAATAATAGCAAGGGAAATAAATTACAAGACCATAAGGACATGGAATGGTTTTTGGCAAACTATTATAAAAACCTCCTCTTGAAACCTGATATCCAAAGGGAAGAGGCCATCGAGAGAATTAGTCAGCACATCTTGACTTTAGTCTCTCAAGAATAAAATGTTACTCTAATGGGAAGCATTTCAATAATGGAAGTGGAGGCCATGGTAAAATCTATACCCAAGAACAAACCATCGGGCCCTGATGGAGTTACCATTGATTTTTTCCAAGCGTGCTAGTCCTTTGTTCGCAAGGACATCTACGCAGTTTTTGAAGCCTTAGATGAAACCTTTATCACCCTTGTCCCAAAATGAGAGAATGTAGAATACCCCGATGGATTCAGACCCATATCACTATGCAATTTGTATTATAAAGTAATCAATAAAAACATAGCCAATTTTCTTAAGTCGCCTCTTCCCTCTCTCATCTCACCTAAATAAACATGATATATAGAAGGATTCCAAATCTTGTATGGTATCCTAACCTCCCATGAAGTAATACACTCTTTAAAACTTTCAAAGCATCTTGGCATGTTCCTCAAGATGGACCTATCGACAGCATTAAACAAACTTAATTATTCCTATCTCTTCCAAGTCTTCCTAGCTTTTGGTTTCAATCAGGATTGGATTTCTTAGATCAAATCTCTCATCTCTAGCACCTTCTTTTCAATCCTTCTTAATGGTGCTCTCTCTAGAGATTTTTCTCCAACCAATGGCATTTTCCGAGGTGACCCTTTTTCCCCATTTCTTTTCATCCTTGTGGCTAAAGGACTAAGACAAGCTTCTAAATACATCATGGCTCAAAATAAAATCAAAGGAATTAAGCTCTTTGGGGAAGAGCTTCCCATCACACATCAACAATTTGTGTATGACACATTGGAAATGGGTATTCAAATTGTTCAAGAAGCCAAAAGTACGTTGGACATTGGATAAACCAACTGTTGGGAGCGGGATCCCCCAAGGGAAGTTTTGGGGCCAAAAGCCCATGTTTGAGTCAAATTTTGTAACAAAAATGTAATTCTCTGCATTTTGTGGTCACGGAGCACGAAGGTGTCATGTGTCATAAAGGGTAGTCCACCCTTAGTTTTGTAAAGTAAAGTCGGCTGTAAGAGATCTACCCATGGTCCACGGACCATGGGATTGTATAAAAAGAGCTAAGCTCTAAGTAGTTTTAGAGACGCAGAAACACACAATGTAAAAGAGTCGTAGCTCTGAAGTAAGAAGTCTAAGTATTGGGTTGTAGCGTAGGTAGAGGCTCTGCAGCTGAGTGTGCAGAGGCATAGGGTAGAAGTCCGTAGCTGAATGTGCCGACCCCTGCAACTATGTGCGTAGGGTGAATAGAGTTTGTAATCACTTGGAAGATATAAATAAAGATAAATATTCGGCAATTCCCCTGTCTTTGTTCTGTTGATGCATCTTGATATGTTATGTATGAATTTCCTTTATTATGCTTATGTGATGCGTGAATGAATGCAATTACAATGAATAATTGAACGCAATTACGAATGTTTGTTTACACGATGTTAACTATAATTGTTTGATGAGATAAGAAAATCACTTAGATTAATTGGGTAATCTTCACAACACGTTGCCATAGCAGCGTGAAAGTACCTGAGTAGTAAGCTAAGGTTGCACGAAGGTCGATCATACCCTTTCACGGAGGTATTGAAGAATGGAATAAAGGGCTCGTCTTATAAGCCCTAGAGCGAAGCGACATATGTGAAGGCAGGGATAGAGGGAATCAATGACATCACAACCATCTCAGGGTGCGAAACTTGGTTCTAGCACCCCCCCATACTGCATCGGGCGAGACTTTGGTCTGCGCTCCGCAGGCTGATGCTGAAAGGGTCAGTAGTGTAGGGATTTGTTTGGCTAATTAACTTTGAACCTGGGTTAGGCCCCATCAAGCCAACAAATTGTTTTGTTGCTGGGACCAGAATCTGCATAAGAGATGTGCGATGTCGTATCACTAGAAACCAACTAAGAAAGAGATCAGAGACTAGTTGGATAGGAAGATCCATGAGTTCGTGGCACAGGAGAACAAAAACCCACGACTAACAAAGGAACAATGGTTGGACAGATACCTGTATGTAGAGATCCATGAGATATTTTTCTGCTCCTTCCCAATTGAGCTATACAAGTGGATCGCGAAGCTAGCAGACAGCCAAGGAAGGTGGAAACTTGACGGTCCTATTGTTTGGACCCTGGAGCTAGTACAGAAATTGGAAGCATCTGAGGACAAGATCGTCCGCGTTGTCAATCATTGGCTTGATCACGTCATAGGAGGATTTGTGACTGAATTCGTGGTCGACAACTCAGTTAGCTATAGTGAGGTGGAGTGGCACTTTTTCAAAGGATCACGAGGTAAGTACTTGAAATCTTTGAATACCTAGATTAAAATGCTATTGTGCGAAAAACGGGTTTTGCAACTACTTTGATGTTCGGAACTACGCGAAGTAGAAACATTTACAGGAACGAAGGAAAAAAGGGTCCGTAGTATAGTCCATTGATTTCACCTCCGCAAGGTGACATGGAAGGGATAGCGAAGGTTTCTCCGCAAAGTGTTATTCAGATAATAAGACAAGGACTTCCACGAATACCACCTCCACCCACACCACCTCCGACTTCACCACCATCGCCTCCAACTTCACCCGTACCACCTTTGCCCCCACCGTAGTTCAGTATGGCAAATTCAGTGAAGCAGCCTTTGTTCAAAGGCTTGGGAAATGAGGACCCGAACCAATTCTAGTACATTGTGAAAGCTATATGGGAAGTTCATGGCGTTACAGATGAAGAAGGCGACATTGGTTAGTGCTCTGCAAAATTGTTCGTTAACCCTGGTATATTAAGTACTCTAATGATAACCTGAATGCTGGAGTGGCAGACATCAAGATAGCTCTGAATAGAGAGTTCAGTAGGCCTAAATCTGAGGCGCAGTCAATTGTGGGATTCAAATAAATCACTATGCAACCAGGCAAGACAGCTTGGGAACTCGATCATAGGATGAAATGTACAATTCGCGAAGCTAACATGAACCTAACAGACGGACATCATCGCGAGTGGTTTGTGGCTTCGCTCCTGCCACACTTAAGGGTTGCGCTGTTGTAGCAGAAGATAAGAACTCAGGCAGAGGCATTGGACATCGCAATGAGACTACATGAAACTCCGATGCGAGATCCAAATCTTGGGGTCCAGCAGATCCATGCAAAACTAAAGAATCTATGCCTTGAGATGCAAAGTATGAAGCAAGACAGGACAGTTCGACCAGAGGTGCGCGAGGAGGTATGGTGCTTGAAATGTAAGAGCCAGGGGCATGACAAGGACCATTGCCCGATTTTTGTGAACTATATTGCAGGAGGGGGACCGATGCCTTTAAGGACAAAAGCTCAAGCAGGACCTAGCGCGGGGCCTGCATTATGGTGAGCTATCTGTCAGGTAACATGAAAACATGTCACGAATAACTGTCATTTGCTGCAGAAGTTTGTACAGGCACCACAACAACTATTCTACAACTTTTATAGGTTGGTAGGGAATGATGAGCGTAATTGACGGAGTTATGAATTAATGGTGGATAGAAATCCCGCCTATAGGGTTCAGGCAGAAACGCAACCCCCAGACTAGAGTGCAGGGATGGCGTGAACAGGATTTCAGGGGCGCAGATGAGGCCAAGGCGGAGGAGGACCTAGCAGAGGTCGAGGACAGTTGATTTGCTACAATTGTAGAGGACCAGGACACTATGCCCGCGATTGCACTAACCCAAGACGTCTGTCGTGCAAGTATTCCATGCTGTTTGATCATGAAACGGAAAATTGTCCTACGTTGATAGCTAGGATATGTGACAAAGGGGTGCTACTACCTCCGCCGACTCAGAACCTACAGATGATGAGGTTTCAGCCTCGCGAAGAAGATCCAAATGTAAATATAGTGCTCAGAAGTGGAATCGCGATAGGAGATGACAAGGAGAAACAACTAGAAGAAAGTACATGGGTCTGCAAAGCTCCGACGAAGGAGGCTGAGTTCAATTTGGAGCGCGCACGTGAAACCTTCATGGAAGCTAAGAAGAGCTTCTCTGAGGCCTCCACCTCAGGAAGCAAGGATACGCCTAATCAGGAGATGGACCCCTCTATGCTCATAACTTTTCTGGAGACCTGCATGAAGTTACAGCACGATAGTAAGGTTGTGAAAGGGTTACAAGAGCTCATCAGTAGATGCGTTGGAACCACGTCGGGTGACCTGTGCATAGTATGAAAGATCGGAAAGCATAAAACAAGGACGGTATGAGAGATGAGACTGATCGTGCAGATAGGAGAGTATGAAATGGATCAAGTTATTTTGGACGTGGGGTCAGATGCAAACGTCCTACCAAAGCAAACTTGGGAACGAATGGGGAGACACGTGCTGCAGTGGTCTCCAATTCAGCTAGGATACCCAATCAATAGAAGATCATCCCCATGGGGCGGCTGCAAGGGGTGATTGTGGATATTTAAGGTGCGAGTGCGCTGGCTGACTTTCAAGTAATAGAGATAGTGGATGACAAAAATCCCTATCCTGCGCTCCTGGGAATTGACTGGGCTACTGATATGAATGGGGTAATCAACCTAAAGAAGCGAAAGATGATATTTGAGAAGAAATTGCTACGCGTAATAGTACCCCTAGATCCTGCTAAAGGATCGCGTTATACAGAACCAGTTCACGATTATGAGAGATGAAGATTTGGATTGTATCTATAAGATAACAGTGCGAGATGAAGATTGGTTGAATCCCATAGCGGATGGAAGAATTACCTGGGATCGTGAGAGTTCCTGCACTTCGGACTCTGATGAAGAGTTAGAACGTTGGCAGAATCAGTTACACGAAGTGACTACGCTAAGATGCAACATGATGATTTGATTGTTGTGATGTGTCTCCTAAGAGGTAAGAAATATGCCTACTTATGATGGTTTGAATGAGGTAGATATCTTTTTGGATGCATTTGAAAGGGAGGTGCCAGAAAAGCAACACATCTAGGCGTTGGATTGGGCACTGCACGCTACGCCCGCAAGGTGGTAGGGTATGCACAAGGGAAGCTTTGATGATTGGCGCGAATGTAGGAGAATGATGAGAACTCGCTTTGGGAAGTCGAAGATGCGAATGATAGGCAAGTATGATGGGCAGGATGACCTACGCGCACACTTGGCCAAATGAGCCCAGGCTTATGGAGAGAAGCCCCAACCTAAATGGGTGCACTTGTTCTGTCACACACTGGATATTGTCCCGATGAACTGGTATGTAGAAACCAAGCTCCGCCATGGGATAGGCGAATTGGATATCCTGCGCGATGGGTTCATGATGACATTTAGTTTTGAGGATGGGTTTGAAAATATTGATGAAGCACTACAAGAGCTAAAAGCCATAATATTTAGGATACCGTAGGATCCTTTAGACCTGATTCAACCTGAATGGGCTACTCATCTGAGTCACGCGCTAGAATGTTATAATGTAACTGATGAAGAAGAGGACGAGGATCTGCGGAGGATTAACATTCCGGAAATAGAAGGTCACCGCGAGGTTAAAGGACCACATATTAAGAACCCCGATATAATCGTGCCATTGAAAATGAAACAAGTAAACATTGGTATGGAGGCAGAAACCAAATTTGCGAAGATTGGAGACTACTGGGATGACGCGATGGTGGATAAGGTTGCTAAATTGCTTCGCAAATATTAGGATTTATTCCCTACCAAGTTCACGGATCTGAAGGGGATAATCGGGGACCTAGGTATGATGAAGATCACATTAAAGCCCAACGCAAAGCCAATTAAGCAAAGACTTTACCATCTCAATCCGAAAAATAAGGAGAAGGTTCGCTTAGAGCTAGACAAGATGCTTGCGACAGGAATCATTGAGCCTGTGGAGGAATCTGACTGGGTAAGTCCAATGGTGGTACAGGAAAAGAAGAAGAAGGATGAAACAAGGATATGCGTGGATCTCAGAAAGCTGAATGATGCTTGTGTACATGATCCTTTCCCGACTCCATTCACTGATGAAGTGTTGGACAATGTAGGTGGCTAGGAAGCATATTCCTTCACTGATGGGTTCTTTGGGTACCACCAGATCAAAATCGTGTCGGAGGACAGGAGCAAGACAACCTTCACAACTGAGTGGGGTTGTTTTTAGTACACTGTAATGTCATTTGGATTGAAGAATGAGCCTACGATCTTCTCGTGCGTATTCGTTGATGCATTCAAGGAGTTTATTCATAAGTTCCTGGAGGTATATTTTGATGACTGGACCACATTTGGGCTGGTTAAACGCCATGTAGCGAGCTTGTGGTTGATGCTGGATACTTGTCGAAGATACCAGATCATGCTCAATCTCAAGAAATGTTTGTTTTTTGTTCCTTTTGGGAACTTGTTGGGGCATGTGGTTTGCGGACATGGATTGATGGTAGATACCGCAAAGATAGCGGTGATATTGAACTTGGAAGCATCAAGGAGAGTGAAGCAACTGTGCACTACCCTGGGACGTACAGGATATTAAAGAAAGTTTATCAAAGGCTATGCCCAAATCATCGCGCCTATGGAGAAATTGTTGAAGAAGGATGTCACATTCTACTAGAACGATGACTATAAGAAGAGCTTGGATATATTGAAAGAAAAGATGGTCACCGTGCCGATTCTAGTCTTCCTAGATTAGAAGAAGGAGTTTCATGTACATGTCGACGTATCATGTATAGCGCTGGGAGCAGTACTGACACAGGCTAGCGGAAAAGGCTTAGACCATCCTATCGCGTTCGCAAGTCGAAGATTATCCAAAGCGGAGAAGAACTATTCCACCACCGGACGCGAATGGTTAGCTATGGTGTATGTGCTCCAGAAGTTTAGGCACTACTTTCTAGGAGGCCATTTTAAGATGTATATAGATCACTCTGCGCTGAAGTACCTGGTCAATAAGCCTGTGTTGGGGGGGGGGAATCTGCAGGTGGCTCTTATTGTTCCAGGAATATGGTTTTGAAGTTATTGTAAAGCCTGGACGACTGAACGTGGGACCAGACCATCTGTCACACATCAAAACAGGGGAAGAACCAACTAATTTGGAGGAAGGATTGCCTGACATGTAGCTATTTGTGGTGCACGTTGTGGATGGTCATTTTGAGGATATAATACATTTCCTAATGACAAGTACTTCACTGGAAGGATACACTGTCCAACAAAAGAAGGAATTAGTGGTGCGTGCTACAGATTTCTCTGTCATTGTTGGGCATCTATACAAGATGGGGACTGATGAGATATTGCAACGGTATGTACCTGAGTTCGAAAGAAGCAGCATCCTCACAGACGCTCATGGGGGCGCCGCAGGAGGACATTATGCAGGAAGAGAAATCACGCAAAAGATTCTACGCGCAAGGTTGTGGTGGCCAACCCTCCATCAGGACTCAAAAGCATATTGCAAGGTGTGTGATGTGTGTCAAAGGACTAGCAGGCCATCGCGAAGGGATGAGATGCCTTTGAATCCACATATGATGTTGCAACCCTTCGAGAAGTGGGAGATAGATTTTGTGGGACCCATCCAACCCCAAGGAAAGACGGGAGCAAGGTACATTATCACCACAACGAAGTATTTGACTCGTTGGGCGGAGGCACAACCTGTGAAGGATTTCACAGGTGCGACCACTGCAAAATTCCTCTTTGAGCACGTACTAACGTGATTTGACTGTCCAAAGATCTTGATGAGTGATTGTGGTATGCACTTCCTGAATGAGATGATCAGCGTGCTAACGGAGGAATTTCAGGTATACCACCAGAAGAGCACGTCTTATCACCCGTAGGCTAATGGGACGGTGGAAGCGTTCAATAAAGTTCTCGAGAACGTGCTGACCAAGGTTTGCAATGCTCAGCGAAGTGATTGGGACTAGACAAACCCCCTTTAGGCTTGTCTATGGTGTTGAAGCAGTAATGCCTATGGAAAAAAACTGTGCCTAGTCTGCGCATAGCAGCCCTCATAGGTATGACATATCACAGAGGCCTGGAGGAGAGGCTCGTGCAGTTGTATGAACTCGAGGAAGAGAGATTTTTAGCTGGATTTTACCAACAAGTCCAAAAGCAACGCGAAAAGGCATGGCATGATCGACATATTAAGATGTGCACATTTAAGGTAAATGACTTGGTTTTGGATTTAAGGCATCTATGGTATATATATTTAGACATACTTATCAGAGAATCCACAGTAAAACTTATTTTCATTAACGTTTCAAATCCCAATTGGGATCCATCATTAGGATACGATAGTAAGTTTGATAAATTTCTAGGAAAATTCAGAATGCACTGGTTAGGGTCGTATGTCATTAAGGAAATTACCAATGGAGGAGCAATACAACTGGTCAAATTGAATGGAGAACCCTTCCTAGGAAAGGTGAATGACAATCGCCTGAAGCCATACACTGGCGGTTCGGCCATGTGACTAAATGAAGGTAGCACAGTCTTAGCATTCCAAGCAGCTGAAAGGAGGCGTAGGACTATAAACTACACTGCCCGGGTTGGGGAGCTACATGATTGGAGGATGGTGAGAAGAAAGGAGGTGTCACTGGGTCCGCGACAACACGGAGGGAGTTGCGCTACGCAGGGAGAAATCGCGCAGGTCAGCCGGAAAGTGACCGTTATAATTATTGTTCATGATTTGACAGCAGAAGTGAGGCCAAATGGAGCGGGCGACCGACATTTAAGATGAAATTTATGGCTCAGATCCTTGAAAATATGCCATCAATCCGGCATTAATGAACCGATTTTGGGGGGAATGGTCGGATTTGAATTCAAAATTACCTATAAATTACAAGTGGATGTCCAACAAGAAACACTTGCAATTTTGAGTATTTAGTTGTTGAGCTCTCAGACACCTATGGACCGAGAGTTCTTCGAGGCTTTCAAAGAGACTCCCACATTTGTGAACTTGCCAGAGACGTTGCGAGCACTGTTAGAAAGTGTTATGTCAACACCCCCAGAAATTATAAGTACTAAACAAGTAGTAGAGGAGCTGGCGCAGGAAATGGAAAGAGAGGCAGAAGTAGCTGCTCCGAAAGTGGCAGAAGTATTGGCAAAGGTCCCTAAATCACCAAGAATGTCGAGAATGAAGCCAACCCCAACTAAGGAGACTGTGAAGGACAAGAAGGGCAAGCAACCTGCCATACCGGTGTGTGCATCGCCAAGGAGAAACCCACCAAAGCCCACTGCACAGGAGAAAGGCAAGGCTATAAACCTAGAACCAGAGGAGGAAGATATCGAAGACATCCCAATGGACGATGAGGATGTGGGAATGAAAGTGGATGAGGTTGAAGCCCAGGGTGCGGACCCTATTACGCGGTTGTCATAGTATGTCCCTCTACACAAGCCTAAGTCCAAGGTCCCGAAGGACATTGATGAGAGTAACACTCCCTTGCAAACCCCTTTGCTGCCAGACAAAATTGTTTTTGACAGTCCGCGCTTGGCACGAGTGCCCCTACTGAAGCTTGAAGACTGGGACTTGGCGGACCATGAGAAGTTCCCACACCTGGTGACCGAGCATCTGATGCGTTGCATCATAGATATGAATACGGGAATGACCACATTGGAGACACGGAGGTGGCTCAAGGGAGTAGAAAAGGTAGGGTTTCTCAACCTGCTCTGGGTGCCACACTATAACTGCACCCCGGTGACAGTTTTGGTCATCAAGCAGCTGCTGTGCTTGGTGCATGATGGGTGTCTGTGGCTGGAGGAGCCGATACCCATCACAGATAGGTTGATTCACCGAATAACTCGCCTTCCGTATACAGGCGAGAATCCAACCATGATCTTTGTGGAAAGGGTGGCGAGTAGGCTCTCGCAGAGTCAATGAAGGAAAAATTCAAGCTGGTGAAGAAGCCACGCAGGTACGCTATCTCTAGCATCTGTGACCCCATTGTGAAGGTAGCCACGCAGATCCTCGCAGGGAAGGTGATGCAGAAGTGTCGTGCCGACGAGGTTCCAACGCTTGTCGTCGCGCTCGCACAATAGTGCACTGAAGGAATCTAGTTTAATTAGTCGGAATACCTTCACGGAGAGCTCCTGGAGAACTGCCATGAAGCACAAGAGCTCAGAAAGATGTTCCACTACGCGTGGCTCTTGCTATTGATTGTGCTGGTAGCATGGGAGGTACCAAAGGACAGACAATTCCCTTCAATCGCGCCAGACCTCCCTGAAGTAGCGAAGTATGCTTCACTGTGGGCGACCAAGGACATGCAGTGAGTCCGGGATAGCAAGATCTTCTGGATCTTGATGGAGATGAATATAAGGATGGCCATTAATCACAAGCCGTGATTTTTGCCTACAGTGTACGCCAATCTGCAGGGTTATGCTGAGTTCAAATCCGATTTCCATTGAGTATCCATCAGGGCGCGGAAGGACCCTACGCAGAAGTGGTATGACTTGCCATATCTGGCCATAAATGATGCCATTGATGCGGTGCTTGATCAATGGTCGGCGGAGTGGTGCACTACCATGGACTTGGCGGTCGGCGGAAGCAAGTCCGCCGTGCAGAAGAAGGAGGAGGAGGCCAAGCTGAAGATGGCACAGCTGGTCAAGAAGAGGAAAAAGGAGGCCATTGATAAGGCCTAGGTGGAGCAGGCAGGAACGCAGGTAGGACAACAGACAGGTGGAATAGAGTGTGGCTCTGACAAAGGTGCGAGGTCGCCTTCACCTGAGACAGAAGAGGAAGAAACAGAACAACACGGCGTAGACCCTCAGGAGATGTCTGCCCACATTAAGCACCCAAGAGAGCTAGAAAAGGGAGGGTCCAGGAAGAAATCAAAGGCGACGAAGACCTCGTTGGACCCTATCACACTGAAAGATGGTGACTTACATGATATCGGTGACACAGTCAAGGATGTCACCACGGAGGCCCTGCAGCAATTTGAATAGCAACAGTAGATCATACTAGGGGCCATCCAGAACGGGTTGCAGGAGTTGCAGACCCGCACGTTGCAAGCTGGCACGGTGTCTACCATCTTGGCTATCGGCACTTTAAAGGCTGCCAATATGCTGCGCACGAAGGCTTCCAGTGCGATAGTGCTTCCGGATGGAGCACTGACCACAGAAAATGAGGCTGATAGGCCCACTGTCAACGCCTTGAAGGGAGTTGGGTTGAACCTGGCAGTGCTTCCACGTGAAGCACTCCACCTCTTATAGGATGGATTAATTTCAGAACTGAGGGCCTGAGAGCATTGCGCCCTCCAAGTGATCAGCAAACAACGGATCAACAACGAGTAGATGGCCCTACAGAGAAATGTTTCCATCATTGCTGAGACCGAGGCGACCAATTAGAGTAAGAGGATTATGCAAGTCATTGAGGAGGCGTGCCGAATGGTCCTAGAGTTGGCCATTTCAGAGGAGGAGCCAGTCGAGGTACGCATCCACAAATTGGCCACAAGGGCCCTCAACACTCGGATTGAGATGGCGCAGGTTCAGTTGGAGTTGAACCTATAAATTACCGAGCTACAATTGAGGGCCCAACCTTCAACACTGCCAGAAGTAAAGGAACAACAGGTGACCATTGTCACAGAGGCAGTAGCAGCGGTCGATAGTGCAATAGCAGACTGCACGTAGCTATTTGAGCAATCATTTGAGGTCCTGACAAGCTTCCAGGAGGACCCCAATATAGAAAGGCTAGAGACGGAAGTGCGCGAGCTACAACAGTGCCACGATGAGTTTAAGGGCACAACACAAACCATCATGCTGACACAGAGGCTAGCCAAGCTGCAGGAGGCCAAGCGGCTGAAGGAACAGGTGGACGCAGCGCTGCACAAGGAAGAAGTGCTGAAGACAAAACTAAAGCCCTGGCTGGAGGAAGCTTAAATAGTCACAGGAAATATTGAAGGCAAACTTGCGACTCTGCAAGCGACGCAACAAAAGCTTCAGGCTAACAACATAGGAGCAGTGATCGAGCAGACAGTGGAAGACGCGAAGCAGGCGATAGCTCAGTGCACAGACGAGGTTGCGGTTATACGGGTCGAGCTAGATGAGGTTCGTGCAAAGATATTTGCACCTACTGAGTGACTGGAGGGCGAGTCATGATGTTTGTGTTAGGGGCCTAATTGGAGCGAGATCCCGCTAGGGCAGTTTTGGGGCTAAAAGCCCATGTTTGAGTCAAATTTTGTAATAAAATTGTAAAGTCTCCGCATTTTGTGGTCGCGAAGCGTGAAGGTGTCATGTGTCATAAAGGGTAGTCCACCCTTAGTTTTGTAAAGTAAAGTCGGCTGTAAGAGATCTACCCATGGTCTGCGGACCATGGGATTGTATAAAAAGAGCTAAGCTCTAAGTAGTTTAGAGACACAAAAACACACAATGTAAGAGAGTCGTAGCTCTGAAGTAAGAAGTCTAAGTCTTGGGTTGTAGTGTAGGTAGAGTCTCTGCAGCTAAGTGCACAGAGGCCTAGGGTAGAAGTTTGCAGTTGAGTGCGCGAACCCCTGCAGATGTGTGCGCAGGGTGAATAGAGTCTGTAATCACTTGGAAGATATCGATAAAGAGAAATATTCAGCAATTCCCGTGTCTTTGTTCTGTTGATGCATCTTGATATGTTATGTATGAATTTCCTTTATTATGCTTATGTGATGCGCGAATGAATGTAATTACACTTAATGATTGAACGTAATTACGAATATCTGTTTACACAGTGTTAACTATAATTGTTTGATAAGATAAGAAAATCACTTAGATTAATTGGGGAATCTGCATGACATGTTGCCATAGCAGCGAAAAAGTACCTGAGCAGCAGGCTAGGGTTGCGTGAAGGTCGATCATACCCTTTCGCGAAGGTATTGAAGAACAGAATAAAGGGTTTGTCTTACAAGCCCTAGAGCGAAGCAACCTGTGCGAAGGCAAGGTTAGAGGGAATCAACAACATCAAAACCATCTCAGGGTGCGGAAACTTGGTTCCAGCATCCCCCCATACTGCTTCGGGTGAGACTTCAGTCCGCACTCCACGGGTTGATGCTAAAAGGGCTAGTAGTGTAGGGATTTATTTGCCTAATTAATGTTGAACCTGGGTTAGGCCCTCTCAAGCAACACTCCCTGTGTGTTTCACGACATTGACTAATCGCCTCTCGTGGATCCTTATCTATGGCAATGTGATCGTTGACTAACACCTACGGGCTTTGTTCTAATGACAATTGTGATTCCCAATAAGTGGTATCAGAGTGTAGGTCACGAGTTCGATACACACCCGGCTCATGTTGGGGGGATATTTTTGGACATTGTATAAACCAACGCTCCTCGTGTGTTTCGCGACATGGACTAACCACCTCTCATGGATCCTTATCTCTGCAATGCAATCGTTAGCTAACACTTGCAGGTTTTGGTCTAACGACAATCGTGATTCCCAACAAAGTAGCCTCCAAATTATACAAGACTTCTCTCTTACTTCAAGTATGGACATTATCAGTTCTAAATCTCAAGTATTTTTCTTCAATACTCCTACAACTGTGCATAATCACCTTGTTCCAGAAAAGAAATCCCCCTTGAACCCACTTGGCATCTCCTTTAATAACCAACTCTCTTAGATCCTCTTTATGGTCATATTTACTTAGAAAATACAACAACTAACTCACCAATTGGACCTTCATATCCCTTAATATCATTGGAAAGCTCGTCCTTAAATATTTTCTTCAAGCTCTTCCTCTTTATCAACTCTCAGCTCTCATGCCCCCCTCCTCCACCCTTCACTCCAAGAAGGAAAAGAAATGGGCCTTAGTCACATGGTACAAATCCTACAATCCCAAAATGTGTGGTAGCCTATGAATCAAAGACCCCTCCACCATAGATATAGTCTTAGGAGGCAACCTCTAGTGGCGTTGGCTACAAAATGGATAGGATCTATGGAAACTAATTTGGAACCGCAAGTATGCAAAGAGAATTCCACCCTGTCAACTTTTTCATAATGCCTTCAATCAAATTAGATATTCTATATGGAATCTGGTAAAACAAGGGAAGCGCATAATCCAACAACATTGCTCTTGGGGGATTCAAGATGGTTAAACTACACTATTATGGAAAGACTCTTTGTAGAAAATCCCAAAGCTATAAGACCAGGGAGATTTGGTTGATTTGCAAAGACACATGAAAATCTGAGGTCAAGTCAAAGTGGAAGACTATTGGTATAACAATAAGGCATCCAACAAGTGGAGACAATGGTTACCACCAGAAGTCTAACACCTCAAACCGAATGAAGAAGCATGGGAAACCTTCTAGAAAAAACTCAACAATAGATATATCTCTAAGTCTAATGAGCTAAACAAACTTAGATGGGGCTATAGTTCCAGTGGATCATTCTCAGTCAAAGAATCGTATGGTTTGGCAACTAGATTTAATGAACACCCCAAAGCTCCTATTTGGAAAATAAATTTACGGCTTAAAATATATCTCTTCCCATGGCTCCTAGCACAAAGAAAAAATATCACTTGGGACAAAATTTAGTCAAAAAAATTCAAAAGGCCCTCCTTTTGTTTCCTCTATAGATAAATTGTCGAAAGTTCTGAACACCTTTTTAACCATTATCCTTATTCTCTCTCTCACTCTCTCTCTGGCCCCTTTGGAACATAACATGCACCTTGTTGATCATGATTCCTCTGACATTCTTCTCACCCTCGAACATTGGAGAGAGAGGCCCTTTCACAATCCTACCCTTAATATAATTTGCATCCTTATTCTGAGCTTTCTCCAATGAGAAATTTGGAAAGAAAGAAACCAATGAGTCTTCCATAACCTATCCTTTTGTCTTGAATCCCTTTGGTCACTTATCCATAATAAAATATGATAATCTATTACAGCCCAAGCTTGGTCTCAGTAAGATTGGTTGGTTCATGTTGTTGAATTAGCTATCCTCCAAGTTGGGTCCATCACCCCCAAACCACCCCCCACATATTCTCCTCTTCTCCTTCCGCTCGCCCCCCTTTCCCAGGCTCTTGACAAGCACCCCCCCCCCCCCCTTGAGCTATATTAAATTAAACTTTAATGGTTCCTTCAAAGGAAACCCACGAACTGTATGTTATAGGGGAGTCATTCATAATCATCAAGGCTTCCCCCTTCACATCTACTTAGGTCCCTTAAGAATTTATAGCAAAAATTATGTTGAGCTAAAAGTGTTAGAAGAAGGGCTCAATGTTTCACTCGCACAAGGTTACACCACTGTGGTGGTGGAAGACGATTCACAAATGACCATCAACATGACTAGGAAAATTCTCAATGGCTCTCTTACAAGCAAGGTTTTCCACAATTGGAGACTAAGGAATACTTTGGATAGAGTAGCTCTCATTCTCAAAACCATTCCAGTTATCATCTCTTCTCATATGTGTTGATCAAGAAACAAATTGACAAAATATTTAGCTAATGTGGGATGCAAAGAGTAGGTTGTTTCCATTTCAGATCCATTACACTCATCTACCCCATTATCCCTCAAGAAACATTTCCAAGGCCTATCTAGGGAGGATTACACCTCCTCGGACGAGGTATTTTTCCAAGTACAGGTGGAGGGGTGCGAAGTCATTGTCCATTCAACCATACTAGAAGAGGACACAACAACGACACCCCTCCAAGTTTACTACACAACTCACTTCATTTCTGGATTAATGAGAATCATTTATGTGCTAAATTGGCTTGTCATTTCAACCGTGCCCACGTTAATGGAAGCTCTCCATGGTCCTGCACAGGTGTATTGGGTAGTTAATTTTTTTTATAACAAGGAACATAGTGCAATTTCTAAGCAGATCAACAACCAACACATTGATCATGTCGTGAGGCCAACAATTATGATGAAATGCAATATAATCCCTATGCACATGTGAGATGCATTTTACAGGGTGCTCATTCTTATTTCAAGCACCTGGAGTATGATGAAACTTGTAATTCCATGAAGCCATCAACTTGACTCTTTGCTATTTATTTGGTAGAATTTTTTTCCTCTAGTTTTGATAACTTTTCCATTCTTGACTTTCAACCCCCCTAGCTTTTCCTACTATCCTGCCTCCAGATCTTTCAAAGAAGGGGAAGCCTTCTTGGTTGTTAGTCCTTCTCCCTCTTGGATTTCCTCTTCTTTGGAATTACTCCTTGCTCACTTGGCTCCCCTTGGATCTCTCTGTTTCTAGCCTCCCCCTCCATCTCCTCAGTTCCCTCCTCCCTTTCAGATGCTGCCTCCCTCCACTCCTCCATCCTTTGTTGGCATTGCTTACAAATTCATTCCTCTCCATTACTTTGCTTCTCCTTTGCACTTTTCAATGAAAAGTATTTTTCCAGGGTCTTAACATGTCGAGGAAGTGTGCATGGGTCGGCCACAAGGCTACATACAATAGGGAGATTGGCAATCCCAAAGCATAATAATGAGTTGAAATCTCTATGCCTTAGTAATCGGAATTCACTCCATTATATATTTAGGATGAAATTGTAAAAGCCGAGGATATCATTGAAAAACAACAGTGTGTCATTAACTCAGAGGTCCTAGCTAAGGTGGTAGGCTGGGTGCTAGGCACTGGGCACTCTAGGGGTCGCCTCAATCACTACATACAACTTGTCAACCTCTATTGGCACCTAAAGCTACTATTACAACATGTTCGAGTGTACAAAAACATTGCTAGAGATGAGTTGCTTCTCCAGCTTAGAGAACTACAAATTTTTCTTCGTTATATGGACACTAGATTGGAAAGAATTGATGACCGTCTTGGTTTAACTTCGACACTAGCACACTCTCTAGGAGGTAGTGGGGACCCCATATCTGTAGGCTCCAACTATGGGAAAAATTGATATTGTTTATGTTTTAGAATTTCATGCACTTAGACTTTAGTAGTCCTTTTGTTTTGCCACAAACAAAGAGGAAATGACTATGAGAAAAACTTGTTATAGTTTTGGTTTTCAATTAGTAAATTTTTTGACTGATTGTTAAGAAAACTGAGCTTCTATAGCTTATCTAATTTCCCTCATATTAATTAGGCTAAAGTACAAACTCATGGTTACAAAGCAATAAAATAAAATTATTTTACTAAAAGAACTAAATTTTATATTATATTACTAAAAAATAAATAATATCTTTAAAATATTATTTATTTTTTTATCAAACGTAATAAATCCAAATCATAGATCTAAATACAATTTTTTTTTTAATATTCGACCGAGATTTCTATTGATATTCAAGAAACAAAAATACAACTGTTGTTCTATGAAGTATTATGAAGTATTGTGATGACCTTGTCAACCATAAAAGCTACTAGTATCGCAAGCCCAACAATAACTGACATGTTTGTTAACAGACATAAAAAATGTGAGTGAACATTTAGCCATGAGGACTGTCCAGACATACAAAAATACCATAGTTTCTGACAGTATGATATATCGATGACACAATTGATTACCATAAGAAAATGACATACATACTAGGGTGATAAACAAAAGCAACAAAAGATTACCATGAGAGGAAGATATGAACCTCACATATTAGAAAACCAAAGGTGGAATCTATGGAAAATTTTAGGGGCTAATATTCACAAGTGGGCTAATATGTCATGATTTTTCTAAAAAAAGATTCACCAATTTCCATTTTTTCTAAATGTTATTCACCCAAAGTTTATAGTACAGTTTTGTTTTACTTTAAAAATCGTCAAAATTTTATAGAGACTATATATAAGATCATTATAAATTTGAGTATTTGTATAAATATATCACTAAACATTTTATAGTTTGCATATTGAGGACTATTAAGATTCACCAAAGTTTCAAAATTTTAAGGTAATTTTCCATCCTCCAAATTTTCCCTTGGAATCATTCATCTAGAATGATTATGGGTTGTTATGGGGAAGAATTGGCACTAACCATATTGACTGGGGTAGCATTGATAACCAATTCTCCATTTTGAGTTGCTATGGAGTCAATATTCTATCTGTAGTTATGTAGTGTTCTATTTTATTCAGACGAACGAAAAATATCTTCCATATCATATCTGATGTCCCGCATAATCCTTTTTAATTCCTCTTGACCAACGAAGAGATTATAATTGTCAACCTTCTTATCTCTAAGCACTATGTGAAGCATTGAATCCATTTGTATGTGTGTAAATAATGAGTGCAAAAAATATAGCCTTCGCTTCCTCCATTTTCCTAGGTCTAGTACCCATTTGGTCTTCCCTACACAAACTTCAGAATCTGAATGATGCATTCTTTCACCAAAATCTTGTGCTTCCAAGGATCGAATTTCCCTTCGAACCTCTAGAGGCACAACATCAAATAAATTTTCCACCGACTCCCACTCGAAGAGACATCATTGTCTAAATGAGGGCACTACTGAAGAACCTCCCCTTCGAATGATTAATTGGTTTTGTGGAGCCATAAGAAACAAGAACTCGCAAACAAGCTTAACTATTTTTTTTGGAACAACCCACAAGGGAATTCTGGATGAAGGAATGGATAGGGCCTCAGCAATATTCCCCCAATTACCACATACTAGGAAACTAGTGGTTGTGAAAACGCTGGTAGTGACCCAATGTAGACATCATCCAAGAAAATGTAGCAGTGAATGTTTAGACCAAACATGACTCCCCACCAATGAATCTCAACGAAAATGAAAAGGACAACATTAAAACCATATCGAAAATGAAGCACTGCACAAAATTCCAGCCACCAAGATTGGGCAGTTAAAGGATATGCCCAACGGTTCAAGAGATTGTAAATCAACAGAAGGAAGTACCACTAACAAGGTTTTATTAAGAACTTGAGAAATAAAAGAACCACCCAAGACAACCACAACTTGTGATAGTACCCAACAAAAAAACTTGGAATGGATTGGAACACAAAGAACACTGAACGAGGATAAACCATATACCTTTACTTGACTAGGACATACAACATGACCGCCCTAGGTCGAAATGAAATGATAGATACTTGCTAGGTGCTGGTGGCAGAAAATTGTAAAATGTAGAGCATGATTTCGACTTGAAAGGAACAACACCTAGAAAATTGTGAAATGTAGAGAAAGATTTCAACTTGAAAGGAACAACACCTATGAAATTAGGGCCATAACACACTGAAACACCTGCTCTGAGGAAGACAATCAATTAGAACATACCGTGAGAGAATTATCACAGTAAGGCGCGACCCCTGATATGTTGCAAATGTTTGCCACCCTTGCGTATCGAGAGAGCTTATATATAGCAATGCAAACAAGACTTTGCAAGTCCAAAGCCCAGAAGAAGGCCTATAACATACATTCGCTAGACGCCAAGTGGTAGACCTCAGACTAAGTTTCGCATACCAAAATGCTTGTATGATTTGGCTATCATAAATGCAAGCGGTCGCTTGTCAGGGTACATCAAACCTACCTCCAATCTCCCACAAACCTGCATCTCCATTCTTGCTTCAAAAACATAAACTAAATGTTTGATGGTGTGGTCGATCCCAACTGCCCTGTACCACCACCTCTTGATATAAATGCCGCAAAAATCCAACCGTACGACATCCTCGCATGACACCTCACTACCGCTCCACGCATCATGGATTATGCACCAAGTGGATGTCCGAGAACACTCCTCAAGAGCCGCTTCCAACTTGGCCACCCAATGCTAGTGCATGTCACTCATTGTCATGCTGCTGCCTATTTACCAGAAAAAAGCCCTCCAAGGAATGCCAATAAATATCCGCCAGAAACTCAGCCCCAATGGGAAATAAATCTAAATACACATAAATAACAACCAAATATATAATTTATATTAAAAGATGCACTAGGAAGGAAACCCTCTCATAAACTTTGATACACTTCTCATAATTGGTTGATCTTAAATAACATTAGTTAATGGAATATGTGTAATGTGGATATTTTAATATAACACATAATGATTATAATGTTGAAATAAAATAAATCATTTGGTTAGAAATTTTTAATTTTTTATATGTTTAATAATATTTTAATTTAAAAAATTAAGATAAAATTATATATATATATATATATATATATATATATAAACTACTCATACTTTAATATCTTTATTCTATTAAAATTTTAAATTATAATAAATATTTTATTTACATCAAAGAGATATAGAACAGTCGGTGAAGGAGCGCGCTGTTAAGGCGCTCCGTATGCAAAGGTCACCAGTTCTAGTCTCGCCGATACCAAAAAATCCAACATGGTTTCCGCTGGGGCGGCTCAGGCCGAGTGCGATCCCCGGGTGATTTTGACGACTTAGATGCCCCTGATTCATGGCCTCTCAGCCACAGAGTAAGAGTGATTTTCAGGATTCACCCATTTATTAACAAAAAAAATATTTTATTTACATAAATTAATTAATTTTACTGGCCATCAACAAAAACTCATTAATAATTATTTATACCTATTTTAAAACGAACTCTAAAAGCTATATTACAAAACCGTATAAATCAAAACCTTGATTTCTACTCGGTTACTTACTCTGATACCGAGGAATAGATGAAAGAGTGCAATAATTTGCCTCTGAAACCTTTTTATTAGACATTATCGAAGTTGAACTTAATTCATCTTTTAGGAAGAGGAAAGCATTGTTGTTGGCGTATGTAAGGCCAAATTTATTAGTAGCATTTATTTTCTTTTTACGGTAGTATCACATTTGTGTATCTATACCATTTAAGGTGTAGATTTTTTTGAAGTATTTTTCATTTCCCTGTTATAATAGTTATTACATCACACTATAAATATAGTATGATATTTTTATTTATTTTCATGAAGAATGGGGTTGGAAAGTGTAGAGACACAGAGTTACGGGACTAGAAAGTTATTCAATTTTTTTTTGGGTTTCTAGTGATTCCGGTGATTCTCTACAGTTGTGAACTATCGGCCAGTAGTACATCTGACATGCAGTGGAAATAAATTGAGAAAATTCGGAAGCGTTTGAATACAAACAAATTAAAGATTAAAAATGCAGTTCCTTATGCTATCTTGTTAAGTGAAACAAGGGCGGCTCCTATTGAAGTAATTGCTATGGTGCGAGTCATAAGGTATTTAAAAAAATTGAGCAAATGGAAGAGGGTAGATGGCCTAAGGTTGTCTTTAATGACATATTATGCAATAGGAAAAAAACTTGGATGCGGCAAAATAACAAATGGTTTAGTAAATGGGGTATTTTCTTGAACACGTGTCTCATAAACAACAAGAGATAAAAGCTTTTGTTATGGATAAGTTCCACAAGCATACTTGGGATAAGGAGCTAGGAAGAAAGAAAAAGTACTATATTGAAGTGTTTAATCCCACTCATAGTCATCAACCAAAAACTTACATAGAGGCCAATATATCTTGGAGAGACAAACTTCTTATTGCTTAGTTAAGGACTAATTCTCATCAACTCCATTGTGAAACAGGGCGCTAGAAAAGGCCAAAAGAAGTGTGGGAGGAAAGAGTACGCATTTTTTGTTCTTCCGGAAAAGTGGAAATAGAAAAGCATTTCATTTTAGAAAGTGAGGCCTTCAAAGACAACAAGAAAAGTTATGCAGATATGCTGGCAACTAGCTCTTGGGATAATCTATTTAGTGAGGGGTTTGTCGAGAAGTTGGGAGCATTTAGTGTGAGACTTCACAGAAAAAGAGCTGAATACATCAAGTAGTTGAAGAAGCAATCTGTCCCATAGGCTATCTTAGCCTCATAGGCGTTAAAATAATTTATTTATTTATTTGATAGAATGAAAAATGTAGATTTCTATATTATGTTTACAATAGATACCACTTATATATTTCTAAACCTACACATATACGTTTTTAATGAAAGTTTTTATATTTAATAATATGGAAAACGTAGATTTTCATATTAATATTTAGGAAGGAAACTGATATTTTTTTAAACTTCATTTATGATGGTAGAAATTAATATAAATTAATTGTTATATTTTATATATGGTTTTTTTGGTTTTGTTTTGTTTTATGTTTTTTATAAGGTTAAATTTTATTTATTAATTAGTAAGATACATTTTTAATGTTTTTTATTTTGTCTTAGTCTGTTATTTAGGAAACTATATTAGTGGAAAAAATGTAGTTTTTTGACATCTAAACATGCATGTCCAAAAATTTCATCAAAATAATAAAAAGATGGAGTATTTGGTTTGTAGACTATTACAACCTAATTAATCTGTTAACATAGAATCAAAAAACCAAAATGGAGGAATAAAGTAACAAAAAAAATGTGACCAATCACACAAACTTAGAGGTGTTTGAAATGTCTACCGTGAACAATTCCTTATTTCTATAAGGTGAGTTTCCTTTCTCCATAGGTAAGCTAAGATAGTCCTCCATCTATTTCATGTGCTTGTTCAAAATGTTCAAGAATAACTATAAATTATTCAACATGAGGAGGATTTCCTTCTTGGCCTCATTTCTATTTAGTATAAGTCTACATGGTAGAATTTTCATATGCCAATAGGTGTCCATTGTGTGCATATATTGACTAAACCTTCCTCTGGTATGCCCTATTTTAGGCACCTAGTCTGCAATTTCTCCTATCACCTCTGAATCAGTTAAACATTCATGTTATCTTGCAATTTCATGTTCTATTGATGTGATTTCAACCTAAATAGGTTCAGTAGTTTGTATAACACCCCTACTCGACCCCTAGAATGGGATGGGGGACATTACAGTTTGGTATCTATATAAATGCATGAAGGATTCAACTCGTTGGGCTGGGGGACATTGCAGTTTGGATTCTATATAAATTTATGAAGGATTCAACTCGTTGTTGGGCTTGTGAACTCCACAGTGACTATAATATCACGCGCCTCTCCTGAATCGAGCTCATTGCCGAGGCATGGTGGAAAACAACGATGGTAAGAGAAAATTCTTGAAGGGGTGTGAGACTTGAATGGAGATAGGAGGTGCAGGGAAGGGAATAATATTATGTTATTAGGGCATATAAAGGAGCTAGAAAAAACCAGAGAGAAAAAACAAAAGATGCAGGAGGCCAAGAGAGAGAGAAAAAAGTAAAGGAAGAGAGGCCCAAGAAAATCAAGAGGGATACGATGGATAGGGAGCCTCAGAGTAGCATACCTCCAAACAAAAGTGGAAACTAGATTAAAAATGCTCAAATGTTGTACATAGGAGTTGCACCAAGACCAAACTAGACATCAAGCAAGAGCGGACTTTCCAAATGAAAGGCATGGCGAGTGAGTCTTGAAGATTACCACCAGTTGCATGGAAACAAGTGGAAATGTAATGCACAAGCTAGATAATAATTACCAAACCTTTAATTCCAAAAACCCGATGAGAATAGGGCCATTGTATTGCATTCCATCACATCCCATAACTAAAACTCACTCCTGTGATTCATAGTTATCCCGTGTGGGATGACAAGTGGAGTATTTGGCGAATAACAACTTTGGTCCAGTCAAGCCCAATGTACTATCATCTCGGGATCTCCCCCATATTTCAGTATTCATTCTACTGTGATTTCCAAATTGATCCATCATCATAGTGAAGGAATGTTGCACAAGATGTTGTGTTGAGGTTCTAGAGTCCGTGATGTTCATCAAGGAGGGTGCATGGTTGTGTGCTCATCCATTATTTCTTGGCGAGATGACTTTCATGCACCCTTCCACCCAATGTGCTTCGATCACCTCATCCATTGACATCTCTTATATTGTTAGATATTGGAAAATATATTTTAATAAATAAATGCCTAAATTTTGACTAGAATTTCACTAACAAATGTGGAAAATGAAGAACATATGTAAGAAGTAAGATAAACTATATTTTTTCATTCATTTAAGTATTTTAAAGAGGAATACATAATTTTATTTACAATTATGAAGCAAATCACACATTAGTGTATTTACATGGAGAGAAGTAGATATTTCAGAATTTTCATTGCAAAAAATGAGCTCAAAGTTTTGTAGTAGTATTCTAATTGCATTATGGTTTAGGTCAACGTATACAAAAATAGATGGTGGATGTAGGATTTATACAAGGAAGAAAAAATTTGTTTAAATATAAACATATTTTTTTAAAATATGAGTAATTATTTATTTATTGAAAAATATAATTCTTAAATGTGGATGTTATTGTGGTTTAGCTCATTAAATTGGTGATTTTCATGGAAAAAGTGTTTAATTAATTTTTACATGTATTTGATATTTGCATGAGGTTTTGTAAGTTTTTAATGTTCTTTTGAAAACTCTAGTTTATAATGATAGAATTTTTTACTAGATCAATACTCAATACATGTTGGTGTCCAAAATAAACAAGTTCCTACCCCTTGAATGTACTTTTTAAAATTCGCCAAGGACCTCTATCTAGGCATTGCCACACATACTTGGTCTAAATGGTGCAAGTTATCCTTCTAGTGCTTACCATAAAACAAATGCTATCTAAATACACAATTACAAGTTAGTTTAGAAACACAATTAGCACTTTGATTATCATTCTCATGAACGTGGTAGGGGCATATTGGTAAGATTGGATGATGTTATCGACCATTCAAAATATCTTTAATTATGCATATTAAATTATATATTCCATCCTCAACTTGGTTTGTATTTCATGATAATTATACTTTGGGTCAATATTACTAAAAATATCACTTGATGAAGGTGACGTGATAAGTTGATGTGCAATGACAAGTAGTAATTTTTAATGGTGATTATGTTAATAAATTGATAACCCACACACATTCCCATGTACTATATTATTTCCTTAGAACTAACATAATGGTCAACCCAGAGGATAAAGAGTTGGTGTGAATGTATTCTTTTTCTAACAACTGCTAAACCTAGCTCTTTACTGCTCCATTCATCAACAATGAAGCCTCACACAACACCTTTTTTTGGAAAAAAACATCTCTTAATTTAATTTGTATCGTTTGATTATGTTTTTGAAATGCATGAGGTTCTTGAAATAACTTTGATTAATATTACGACAATTTGTTCAATTGTTAATGTTGACATAAAATTTCTTCAATATCTTAATGTTAAAAAAATATGACTAATTTAAAACTAATATAATTTTAATTTAAATAAATTACTATTTAATATAAAAATCAACTAAAACATAACAAAATTTATATTTTCTAACTTAAATATAACTCAATAACTCAATAACCAAAATAAACTAATCACAAGTATTAATATTAAACATAACACAAGTATTAATATTAAACATAACTAAATATATAAATGAGATTGACCATCATAATAACCATCCAAAAGTTACAAATCAACTTTAATTTTTTAATATACTTTACCACAATAATTATTATTTATGCAAAACTTCATGGTCTGACATCCAAAAGTAATAAACTCCTCAACTCAAACAAACCAATACGGGCAAAAACACTCATTACTATCCCTATTGACAACCTAATAGTAACCATTATATAATCTAAAATATATAATCTAAAATGATGAATCCTCTCTCAATGTCACCCCATAAATAACCCAACACTGGAAAAAACACTCATTACTATCCCTATTGACAACTTAATAGTAACCATTATATCATCTAAAATGATGAATCCTCTCTCAATGTCACCCCATAAATAAGACAATCAATATAAACCCAAGATCATATCATTAATCCCAACTAAAACACAGAACCACCTCACTATCAATGACAAATATAATAATTACAACAATAGTCTTAAATTTCCACTATGTACATACTAGTATGGCCACGTCCACAAAGACAATAAATACACCAGAGAAAGACATACAAGTCAAACTTGATCACTCAAGTGAATAAAACAAAGTTTCAAATACATCACATGAATACATCCAAAACCCAGAGTCCCCTACAACATTTATTTGACCCATAAGGTGTGTCATAGCTTCTTATGAATATTGGGAAACAACAAATACTTGGGTGACATAGAAAGAAGCATCTAAAGGAAAGATGTTTTAAAGAAAATGGATAAATACTAATAAATAATAACGGTATAGGAATTTGAGTTAGCAGATAGTATATAATTAATGGAATTTGAATTAATAGTTAGTATACAATTAAGGGAATATGAATTAACGGTTAGATCGGCACTAATGTTTTTTTATGATTTATAGTTTATAGGATTGGTCGAAATTTTTTAAATTTTTTAATGAAATGAATGATATTTTAATGTTTACTAGATTAAAAAATAGTTTATGGAATTATTGATTTTTGTTTTTTGTTTTTTGTTTTTTGCAATTTATTTTTTTCTTTATTTAAATTGATAATGAGTTGGCCAAACCTTTCAACAATCTCCTCGCCAAAAAGACAATGCCAAAAAACCGATGTTAATATATTCTCATAACTTTCTCTGATGTATTTGAATCCATCACATTCCAAAATGGATTTTTTTTTTTCCGATTCCACTGTCCCAACTTATAAAATTTATAGGCTCGTTCTTCCCAAGTTTCTTTAGGCCTTTTCCACCATCCTGTTTCACACCAAAATTGGTTCTTAATTGAATAGTAAGAATATTTTCCCTTTACAAAATAATAGTTCCAATAAACTCTGTTTATTATATAAAGTGCATGAAAACATTATAACTACAACGATGTTATCAAAAAATACATAAAAATATATATTTTTTATATAACACAACACACATCTATTTTTTATTTTTTAAAATAATAAGTAAAATAAAATATAAAACATAAATTATATTACAAAATTGCCAAAATAAAAATTTGAAAATAAATATTATTTTTATTGGAATTAAATAATTTTTATTATATTGATAATAATATAATATTTCTATATTATAGGAAATACACAATGTTGTTTAAATAACATAATTATAATTTAATATAAAAAGTGATATGATTTAGTTTAAAAAGGTGATATGATTTAGATTTAAGTATTTTTTATTTCTTTAAATGGTAGGTTTTGTGGGTATCTAATTTGCTAAACTATTTGAGATTTGCATTTCACTTATTTTTAATGATGTGATTTTAATAAAATGATATCTAGATTAGATATTTATTATAATAATGATGGAATTCAATTTTTGTTATTTTATAATTTTATTTATGAATCAAAATTATATAAATAAAATAGTTATTTTTAAAAATAGGATAACGAATATTGTATATTTTATTGATTAAATAAATAATAATAATAATTTATATTTTATATATATATATATATATATATATATATAAAAGGTGGAGAATAAATAACAAATAAAATAGAAGATTAAGAATAAATAAATAATAAATATTGAAAAGATTTTTTATAAATTAATTTAAATTATGAATTCTGTTTTTCTATAATAAATATATTTTTAAAACCAGATTGTTAATTCAATTAATTGAAATATATAATAAATACTATTAATATATTAAACTTTAAATTGTTATTATTATTATGAAAATAATTCATTTAAATTAAGTAATTGAGAATTATTGACCATGTTATAGTTTGATTGTGTTAAAGATTATTTTGTTAATGTGTTTTAATCTCATATTTACATTGTGTGACTAAATCGTTCTCTGTGTAAACAACAACGCTTATCACCAAGCACTTATGGATGCCATGCAATTCATTACATGTAACTTTGATGTTCATTCCTTGTTTATCTCACTAGTCCAAATGTTAAGAACTTCCTCGAAGATCATATTGCTAGGTTTGAATTGATATTTATTTACTTTAGAAAACATTTGGCTATTGTTGTTCATAATCTCAATCCACATTTCTACATCACACAACAAACTGCCGAAATACCAATGCCAGGTAACCCCCATTTTGAAGACTAATCTGTTTATAAAAGAAATGATTGACCAAAGTTTGCTAACTAATTTTGTGTATTCCAAAAAAATCTTGGACTTCCCATTTCCCTCATTTGGTACCAACTTTTTACCCTGCTCACTTTGCTTCATGTTGAAAAGATTTCATGATGATTTCCTCTCATAAAACATACTCTTTTTCATAATGTTAGACAACCTGCTAATGCAAATAGGTGGTAGGAAAACTATTTTATTCATTTAGTGCCAAAGGAAAACAATGGATTGTTTTAAGGTTTTCTCTATTTTAAGGGGCTATGAATCGTTAACATTTGTATTATATTTGGATTTATTTCTAGAACTAGATTGGAGATGCTAGTTGGTATGCTTCAATTGGTCTATCTAAATTCAAATACTTTCTTAGAATACCTCCTAGATTTGGGAATTGAGAAGGAACTAAATTCTATGGAGATAGGGTTAGTCCAATGATAAATTGTATTTATTGGGCTTAAGTGTTGGAACTTCAATTGATAGAAATGAAGTTTGTATGCCCAATTATATATTAATAAGCCCACCCTTGTTATTATGAAATTTAGGAGATGGTGAAAAGTGGGTGAGCTTGTTATCATTTTAGTACTAGCATTAATAAGAGAAGCATATGTAGCTAGAGAAGTATGACTCATAATAGAGATGGCTCTAGGGCCAAAGATATCATTAAATTTCTGTAACTCATGAAAGCAAGTAGATAGTGCACAATTAGTTCGATGCATGTGGGTAGTTAACACAAACTAGGCATGGTCGATAGAGGCTTGATGTGCATTTCTAATAAACTCTAGGTAGAGTGGCTGCTAGTAAGAACCAATGGCATACCTTTCAAGTCTATAGCATTTAAGTAAATGTTAAGAAAAGGAAAATTGTTATGTAAGGCCTACATAAGTGAAGCAAAGGAACCACCAACAGATAATATTGTCAAATAGGTCATTGACCCAACAATAAAAGGAACAAGCAACATATATAGAGGCATATAAAGTGGTAAAGTTAACAAATACATAGGTAATACCACTCTTGAAAGATTGAGATAGACATCCCATAGCTAAGTCATCTAAGGATCAATATAAAGCCCTTAAAGGACGCGCAAATGAGACAACAAGCACATAAGTAATGGGGAATTGAGGTTGTTTACACATTGGTTCACCCATGAAAATGGAAAAATTCTACTACCATAAAAGGAAAGAGTGAGGTTTTGTTTGTTTAACTTGTAGCCTAAACTCCTCAAATTTTATAGAATATGGGAAGGGTTTCAACATTCTTGTCACTAGAAAGATGTACAACCTCTTCAACAATAGGGTGGTGAAAGTAGTTTTTCTTATTTGTCCCCAGTAAGATCATCAATGACATAATCAATTGTGAGTTGTTATGTGCCTTCATAATTCTTTCAAGTTATGAAGACATATGTGATGACTTCTAGATATATGTAGTGTCTTTTATTCAAGTTATTAAGAATTGATTGCAACTTAGGAGGAACACAAATGCCATGGATAATAGTAACCACAACACAACCTTCATTACTTGAGAGGTGATGTATCAAGTTCTTATATCAATTGAATTAAGCGATAAAATGGCTCATAAAAGAAAATGTTATTGAAAAAAAATAAAATTAATGTTCTTTTTTTTCTTTGGTATCTAGAGGAATCAACAACTGGGCTTGACTCGTACTTGCATGACGTGGGGCCGATTCCGACCACTACCACTATAACCTCTAAGTGAACCCATACATGCCCCTGCTCATGGTCCACAAGATTAATCATGGGAAAGGGGGTTTGAACCTCAAATCACATGCTATACACAAAACTTCATATCATGACCATCATCAATGAAACTCCTCCGAACAACAAATTCAAATCAATATTAATATTAAATAATGTCTCAAATTTATAATAAAATGACATTACAATCTCATAATTTGTATTTTCAAACAACAAATTTCATAAAATAACAACATACACATTAAATAACTTTTTATATATATATAACACTTTAAAATATATTTGATGTATCCGACTACAAATTTCATAAAATAACAACATACACATTAAATAGCTTTTTATATATATATATAACACTTTAAAATATATTTGATGTATCCGACTTGTATAAAAAAAATGTAAACAACATTTAAATTAAAAACTTAAACTACATATAAAAAAATGTATTATTTTGAATGAAAAAAAATCAAAATGACAACCAACTAATTATATTACAGCTTAAACATATAAGCTAATTATTACAGCTTAAGCACATAAAAGTCGATACTATTTTTCACCCATGTGAAAGTACAAAGAAGTACATATATTAATTCACTCACCATCATTTGGATCAACCTGAAAAAAATGTAAATATGAGTAGAATGAACTTTATGGTAATTCATTATCAACCTTTGAAAGGCTTAATAGATTTTTTCCTTCATGAATTGAATAATAATCTCAATTATTATGTTACATACTTTAGGAGGTTATTTATGCATTTGATACAATGATGTGCCCTAATTCCTAAACATCATGATCACACTGGTGTTATATCTTTATGGTGGGATAATAAATAATATAAAATATGTAATTAATGATTATAAAATAATATGATTTTTCTTGCGAGATAAATTTTTAATTTGTAATTAGACCTTTTTCATTTCAAGAATAATATCCAGTGTAAAATGTAAAATGAGTAATATGAATTAGGATGTTTAACCTTATGAAATTTGAACCAAGAATCTACACAGTATATTTGGTTGATTACACTATGTCAATAATAATGAAGACCAATTAAACTAATCTTTTTATAAAATAATATTTATAATTTTTTTTATTAACTTAAAAAGTATTCTTTTAATAATAAAAACCAATTAAACTAATTTTTATAAAATAATATTTATAATTTTTTTATTAAAATAAAAATATTTTTTTAATATACATTTATATAGTATGATAATATTTTTTAAATTATAATTATCATATTTTTAAGTCTATGTCAATATTATGGTTATTCATTTATTAATATTTTTAAAATTATAGGTATTATATTTTATAAGTTTATTTCATTTAAGATGGTTAAGTATGTGATGTATTATATATTGTTTTTACAATAATAATTTAGAGAAAGTAAAAAGAGAAAAGAAGAAATGTGAAATAAATTTAATTAATATAATCATATAAATTAAATAGTTGATGAATACTAAAACACAAATAAAAGTAAAAAATGACAATTATGAAAAATAGTTAGAATTAATTCAAATCCTAAAATTGAAAATAAAATCTGTAATTGAAATACTTTTTTAATAACCCAAATAATTAAAAATCCATTTTTTAAAATATAAATAATTTTATAAATTTTATATATACATAATATTTATAATATAAAAACTCTCCCCGGATGCGGGTGGCACCATCACCCTTAACGCTTCTCATGCAGAGAATTAAAGTCCGGTACTGCCAGCTGCAGAGCAGCGTGGCTTCTCGAGACTTAACCTTATGCGAGCAGGAGGAAGGTATTAATGCAGGATCGGTTAGCAGATCTGCATTAATGGATTGCGTTGATCGACGCAACATTCTCTCAGTTATAATCATGCTGCTCCTCAGTGGTTTTATCATGCCTTATGATTAGTGGCTCGGCAACGCAACCTGGTTAGCGGAGGCTGTTGGTGATGGACTGATTTTGGTTCACCGCCGCGAGCTCCAAGCCAACATTATCAAGGGTAAGTTCTCCCCTGTTCTGGATTTACGCATTGGTTGTATTGTGTTGTCGTCTGTGAGTTCTGTTGGGCATCCCTCTCGCCTCAACCGACTCTGTTCTGTCGTCTCTGTTGTCTATAATCTCTCTGCGCCCTACCACCTGTCTGTCATTATGGTTCGTTCGGGTAAGAGGCATCGTTCAGGGGGGCGTCGTGACAGCCGCTTGCATCCCTCGGCCGGTCACGCTATGGAAACTGAGCCGGCACCCATCAATTCCCCCCCCGTCCACGAAGCTGTGCCATCATTAAGCTCTGGTCATAAACCTATACCGAACAGTGCCTTCCAAACCATGCACTTTAAATTTCAAAGTAATTTGAACAGGCCCCTTATTACTGCTCACATCACCATTATTCTTTCGGAAGAGGAAAATCAGGTCTCCCCTCTGGCCTGCATTGCTCCTGATCCTTCCCAAAGCAGTGAGCATTCCATGGACAAAGACAGCCTGGAGAATTGGAAAAGTGAGAAGTCTGGATAGGAGGAATTTCTCAAAAATCTTCCTCCCCTTGAAGATACAGGACCTGCTGCTGAGGAAGGGACTCAAGGTGAAGCAAGCCATTCCATGGCAATCCCTGGCAGCGATTTGGGAAGCAAAGAAAGTCTGAGAACCGGTGGTGCAGGTCTGGCTAAGGAGAAGAATCATGGCAAGGCAAAGGAGGGGTTGCGCCACCTGGGACTGCCTCTTTATTTTTTGTTTCGGCTACTGTTTCAGCGCTCATGACCTACTGTTTTTGGCTTCCAGCTGGGGATTTGGTGATACATTTTGTGCTGGTTTGCATTGATTTTGTGTTTCTGTGGCTCAGTTCTCTTTCTCAGCTAAATATGTCACTCTCTATGTCTTTCATCTGGTTTCTTGATCTTTGTAACTGGTCTCCCCAGCTTCTATTTGTAAGGGGGCTGTTCTGTTGAGCGCTCTCAAACTATGTCTCCTGAGGCCTCGACACTATGTAAAAATATTTTGCCTTACAGTTAACAGAATTTAGTATTTGCAGAAAAAAAAATATATAAAAACTTTAAAATCTGATATATTTTTTTCAATATAAATATATTTACATAAACCATTTATTTGATTTAACAATAATATATATATATATATATATATACACGGTTTAATCTCAAGATAAGGGAGAAATAATTTTTTACTTATGTCATGAGTTAGTTGTGGTTTATGAAGAAGATGGTTATTTAGACATCATTAATGATTTATATTTTTTCTTTTTTAAAAAATTATTTAATAGATTTTTATTAATAATAAAAAAGTTTACATTGAAAGTTATTCAATAACATAAGATAATCATATTTACCTCTTATAACTAAATATAAGTCTTATTAAACCAAATAAATTATAAAAAATAGATACAACAATACATATAATTGTTAAAAAAAATTAAATGAACAAAAACTTCAAAATACTATTTATAGAAACACAAATTAAACTAAACTCACTGCAGACCCACAAATAGAGTGTTTGATGGACTTGCTACTCCAAAATACAAAGTGCTTGGTGGACTTGCTAATCCAAGATGATTACTAGAGATATGGCGAAACAATGAATCATTAATATGTTAAGATGAAGGGGGAAATGATTACTAGAGATATAGCGAAACAATGAATCATTAATATGTTAAGATAAAGGGGAAAATAATCATGGGCTAAGTTGATATTAGGGTAATGGAAACCACTTCTTAGAGCAGAGGTGTCGATGGTGTATCTAGTGCAATTATGGTATTCAAATTCTTATTAAGTGCAGTGATGTGTGATTTAGAACTTTCAAGTAATAATACGAACTATTATATATTAAATACTGTTGTAGTATAATGATGTGTGATTTAAAAATATTATACAATAATATTAATTTTTTATATATTTAGACATTTAAATAGATACAAATAATTAAATATTGTTTCAGTGTAATGATGTGTAAATTAAATATCTTTTATCATAATATTAGTTTTTATATAATTAGATATTTAAAATGATACAAATATTTTCAATTTCAAATTTTTTAAATTAGTATTATAATATTTAATATTATTTTTATTTTTAAAATATGTTAGATTTTAGTGTATTTCTTTCTAGGAAAAAAATGTAATTTTATTAGTGAAAACAAAATTATATGTTACATTTTCAAAGGTTTATCACAGCATCAAGTCCATGATTGATGATAGGCAGAAACATATAGAAATAAAAAGCAAACTAATATACATTTGGGAAGAAAGCTAGGCTTTTCTCCTTTTCTTTTTTTTCCACCTTGCGCCATTCCCCTTGGGATGGCGAAGAAGAGACAAGTACAAGCTAGTTGCCAGGACCATGACCTGCATTGTCTTGTTTGAATCTCAATTGTCTGATGTATGGGTACTTTTATACCCACTGGTTTCCATAACTTCTGGCATGTTTTTTGTTTGTACCTGATTGTCCTGTATTCCATTGGGTTCTTGAGAGAAATCCCCTTGTTTTTCTGGTACTTTGATGTCTGGTTGGTCCCAGTTTGTGGGGATTCCTCCTCAGCTTCGTCTTCCTCCACTTCCTGTTGGGGTGGAGGGAAATTCCATCCTTTTGGCTGCTTCCCATTCTTCTTCCTTCTGATGGTGTCTTTTTTGGCTTCAGGGCATATATTTTGAAGATGCCCTGTTTGTCTGCAGATTCTACATCTGAACGTTGCGTTTTCATAGTCTAGAGTCTGAGTCCAATTCATCTGCTTATGGATCATTTGTATGCGGTCCAAAAAACCTTTGTTGAGGTCTACATCCACACAAATCCGAGCATGTGTGTAGATCCTTTCGTCTAATCTTTGGGAATCCGTCTTGATATATTTCCCAATGTTGTTCCCGATACATGTAAGTAGGCTCTCATCCCAAAAATGTAGAGGGAGATTCTATAATCGAATCCACACTGGCATTCTAGTGATGACCATGGTGGCCGGTGACCATGGTGTTTGCATCGAATGCTGGGAACCAATGAGTGATGAAAAGTCTCGTCGTTCCCCAGAACCATGGTCCCTCCTGCATAATACTGTTTCTGGCCTCTGATGAAGGGAATTTTACTATGGAAAATCCTTTAGAGCAAAGGTGTATTTCAGAATCTAGTGACCAGTTGGTCAAAATCCAATGAAAAAGTTCCACAGGTTTTGGCCAAAAACAATTAAAACGACAAATAATAGCTTGTGATTCGAATGTGGCACAGTGCACATTTGCTTCTGTATCATCTATATTAAGTTATGGTATCGAGTTCAGTAGCTCCACGATGTATGGGCTAGAGGATGAACCCTCTTGTTTTTTTGGTTCTATCGTCGTTCTTTTCCCTTGCAATATATTCTTAAAAGAGGGACCTCCGTTCATTTGGTTCCTATTGACTTCTGAGTTTTTCGAAGTAGTGCTCCCGAAGCCCTTACCTACATTGAAAGGTTTTTTTGCAGACCATGCCACCCCCCTTAACATCAAGTTTAGGGCAATGGTGGATGTAGATTGAATATGGTAATCTTGCAGAGACCGGATATCATGAAATCCTCTGCCTCCATATATCAAATTTTTCATATGTGCAGGATATCCAGCCCTCTGCATAATGGAATGCTTCAGGAAATTCACACTATCTTCTTAACTAACCCAGATTTATAAGGAAAGCCCAATTGGAGTTTTTATAAAAATTTGAAAATGATAAGGGGTTACCAGGAACTTGGATCCATCCTCTCGCTTGTTTTCTAAAAGCCTCGTGATAAGGGGAAGCCCATGATCAGATATTGATCAATGACTTAAGTGATAGCTCAAATTTCAAAGTGTTTGAAAGAGTTTCGAACCTGAGCGACCGAGATCTCGTCTTCCTAATTCTGGCACCACGAATGGTCCGAAAAACCGACACTGTATGAAGGAGTTATTGCAATTTGAAAAGTCGAGAAAACTGCAATTTATGGACATTTGACCAAGGTTAATTTGGTTTTTGGAAATATTTAAAAAAGTATATTCCAAGGAATATTCCCTTTTAGGGACCAATAAGGTGCCGACACGTGTTAAGCCCAGAGGCTGCCATGTGGCTCTGGAATGGATATGCAAAATTTGTTAGGGGTCTGACGGAATCGAACCCGTGACCTCTGGCAAGACAAGACATCGTTCTACCAACTCCAACTGACGTGTCTCTTAACATATAATTGTTGCGATGAATAATTGTTTTGTAACAGTCGGAGGACTGGGGGTTAGGGCCGCTATCGGTCCCCCAAAAATTGTTCACATGTCGCGACCTAACTGCTGATTGCAGTGCCTTCCCACGCGGTTGCATGTTAACCCGACTGTCAGATCTACGCGACATTATCCCTAACCGTCGGGGTTATACCCCTCATATGCGTGCCCAATAGTTATGGTAATGGCTACCTCCCACAGTCAGCTTGGCGGAGTGGATATGCCAAGTTTATTTGGAGTTAGGTGCAGTTCACCAAATTTGGTCGAGTATCCCTAGGGGATATTGACTAAATGAACTCCAGGAGCAGTTTTCGACCAGGGAGAGTGAAACAAGAGGCTAGCTAGGCTAATTGGAGCCTTATGAAGTGAATGGAATAGTTCAGAGAAGCTGAAGAAGTCATCTTCATGAAGATTTTCATCCAGGGATATTTTGGAGCTCAGGGCCACCAGGAGTTGGAGGTAGTTGTAGGAGCTACCAGTACTCGCACTCAACAAACCAATAGGCATTCCTGACTGTAATGAGCCTTATGAATCCATTGCAGGGATTTGCAAAAGCATTTGAAGACTTCTAAAGGCCGATATGATATAGGGAAGTTTTAGGCAGCCTAGTGCCAACCGTGGAGGAAGGCCTAGTTTGGGGATGCAGTGCTCATTTTGAGAAAATGATCAGTCCATTTTCGATGTCTGATATGTGTTGGAGACAATAGATGGAGTTTCAGTGATAGTTAAAGAATTCTGAAGGAGTTAGTGCCATCAAGAAGCTCAGGGTAGCTTAGAGCACTGATTGAAGAAATCAAGTCTAAGGGAGCTTAGATCTGTTTGCAGAGTGATGACAGCCATGACAGGGATATAAATGGTATTCTAAGCCCATTTGTTCAGTTCAGTAACCTTTGGAGTTAAGTGTGGAACTTGTAAAATAAACTTTGCCATAATCCCAAAGAGCCAAGTTAAGATGACAAAAGCTCAAGGAGACGTAGCCCACGATATTCGGGTGAACACCTAGATTAAATTTGATGTTATGTGTAGATGTTTATTTATTGCATTATATGGCTATTATATGTTTTTAATATTAGCAGAAACAAATGGACTTAAAGCACTTAAACATTTTAAAAATAAAAAGACATACACCTGTTTCAAGTATTTAATTCCGCAAATGTCATATATAAGCTAGATCATTTATTTGTTAAACTGAGTGGGAGGTTGTTGTAAGCATAACAAGTTATCAAACCCCCATTTCAGATCAAATGGTATCAGAGCAAGTTGCTTGATTGACAGAGCAATAAGTTGCTTGATTAACAAAGCAATAGGTTGCTTGTTTGACTTGAAAGGTGTTTAAACAATACCAAGAATTTAATTGTTTGACTGTTTGTAAACTCACTGTTTCTTGAGTTTATGAAGGAAGAAGGGCTGAAGGAATTCTCCTTACCCAAAGGACCTCAAGGAAATCCTTGAAGCACAAGAGGGTTTGTTTGCAAAAGGTTGCTTAAATAAGAGTTTGACTCTACAATCATTTAGTTCAGAAGTTTTGTCAATAGTTCTTTGAAAGCTTTGTGAATTTTGTTGAAGTTCTTCTATTCATTTCTATAATGACAACTTCTACAAGTGAGTTTTCAAAATCCTCCTCCTTCACAATATTCTTTTATGAAGCCCTGAAGCGAGACTTGTTCATCATGATGGATATGGTGAAACAAATGCATGAAGATGAAAGGAAGAGCACCAAACTTCGAGAGCAGTTGAATTCCATGAAGGAAGAGAAGTAGTTGCTTTTTGACAAGTTGCAGGAAATGGAGAGCCAACTTCATATTGAAAATATGAACCTAGAAAGGATGCATAAGTTTGAGACACAACTCCTTGTTGCCAAAGAAGCCTTAGTCAAGTATTAGTTTGAAGAAGAGGTAAACAATCCTAGTTTGTCTTCAATTTCCTCTAAGAATGTTTGTGTTGGTTCTTTTGAAAAACATACAAGAGGCATAGGGTCCAAGTTGATGTCAAAAACGGGCTATGAAGGAAAAGGATTGGGCAAACATGCACAGGGAATTGTTGAGCCAATAATGGTTAAGGAAAGGCCTAAATATTTGGGTATTGGCGATGGACAAACTTATGGAGAAAGTTCCAAAGAAGCCATGAAGGCAATTGAAATAGTTCCCAAAAGGAGTTTCATTTTAGGTTCTCTACCTCAAGTCAATTGTTTGAAACATACTTTGTAAAAAGAAGGTGTTCATAAGCATGCACTCAAACAAGAGAGTTGTGAAAGCTCTAAAATCATTGAAGAGATTGATGGTGTTCCAAAGGGAGCCACTTCTTCATTCAATTCACCTTCTCATGAAGGCAACAAATATGAAAGAGAAAGGTATAAATCTGATTTCAATCACATTTATTTTTATTATGTTAAGCATGGTAAATTCCCACATAAGCATTGGAAAAAAATTGCATGTTCCTTTTGTGGTTTGGTTAACCATAGTGTTTCTAGATATTGGAAGAAAATGGACACATACAGGAAACTTTTGAAGAAGAGGAGGCAAGAAGCCAAAGGTCCATTGGACAAGGAAAATTATGTTGTAAAGAGGATGAACATGTGTTGCAATTATTGCCATAAGAAAGGACATATCGCTGAAAAGTGTTGGATTTTGAATCCAACAATGCTTCCACGAAATTTGAAGAAGGTGGAAAAAGAGAATGTTAAGAATGGAAAGGAAGTTTCCATAGTTGATGTGTTTTAGGATGATTCACATGTTGATGTTGATGTGCAGTTAAAGGGAGCACCTTTGATGTGGATTAGTAAGAAATGGTTAGAGTTCTTATCCAATTAAAGGTTGCATGTCTTTTGATTTGATACATTTCTTTGCCGATGGAATGCAAGTTGCAGGATTTTACCAAAAAGGTGAATGAAAAAGTTGAGTATGAGACTCGCTTTATTGCAGCAAAATTATGATCATTTCAACTTTGTAAGTACATTTACATATGATTGAGGATCTTGTACTTATGATTGTGCTTGAGAGAAAGTTGAAGAATGGAATACATGCATGAGAATGGTATGTATGAACAAAGGAATGTTCACGATTTCATTGTATTTGAACATGTATGTGTAATTGACTTGATGGTTGATTGCTTTGTTTAAACATGCATGCAATGTCATATCGACTTGGAAAAGTTGATTTTGTCTCCAAGATTGAAAAAGGGAGATAATGATGAAGTGTTTCACAAGAGATGGAATTCTTTCTACTTTGAAAAAGAATCGTCAAGTTCTTTTTGTACATGCTTGACTTGGAGAGTCCGTTGTTTGAAAAAGGTATGTTAGTCGAACATTTATACACCAAGATGTAAGAAACATAATGATGATTCACATGATGTGAATTTATGTCGTCAAGTTGTTTCTTGCAGTATGTTGTTTTTGACAAGATGTCAGAAGAAGATTTGTAGCAACAAAAGTCACCATAGAAGTGGCTTGGTAAGAAGTGGTTTGACTTCTTGACCCAGTAAAACATACTTCCATTGGTACATATGAAAATTTTAGTTAAGTATGCATATATTTATGATGTAATCTCACGTTTGTTTGAGCCACCGTGGGCCAATGATCAAGGAAGCGATGTTTAGCTACCTTCTGTAAAATTCTCAACAGAAATTCTGAATGAGTTCAAGGAAGACAGTTCTTAACAAGAGGACAAGCACATCCAGGAAGGGAAATGTCGACTACCTTCGAGTTTTGCTTCAAAGGCACTAGTCATGCAAGGCAAGTGTGTGGAGGTTGAAAAGAAGAGGGTTTTGTACTCTTATCTACTGTACAGATCAGTATATCAGTGTTTTGGGGTCCAAAAGATTTCAAATGGGGAGGAGTGATCAGATATTGATCAATGACTTAAGTGATAGATCAAATTTCAAAGTGTTCAAAAGAGTGTCAAACCTTAGCGACTGGATAGATCTCATCTTCGTGATTCTGATGCCGTGAATGGTTCGAAAAACCGACACTGTATGAAGGAGTTATTGCAATTTGAAAAGTCCAGTAAACTACAATTTATGGACATTTGACCAAGGTTAATTTGGTTTTTGGAAATATTAAAAAAGTTATATTCCTTGGAATATTCCCTTTTGAGGACCAATCAGGTGCTAACACATGGCAAGCCTAGAGGCTGCCACGTGGCCCTGGAATGGTTATAAAAAATTTGTTAGGGGTTCAACGGAATCGAACCCGTGACCTCCGGCAAGACAAGACAACGCTCTACCAACTCCACCCGATGTGTTTCTTAACATATAACTGTTGCGGTGCATAATTATTTTGTAACGGTCAAAGGATTTGGGGTTAGGGTTGCCAATGGTCTTACCCGCCAATAGTCCCCTGAAAACTGTTCACATGTTGTGACCTAACCACCGATTGCAGTGCCTTTCCACACGGTTGCGTGTTAACTCGACCGCCAGATCTACATGGCATTATCCCTAACTGCCGGGGTTATACCCCTCATATGCGCGCCCAATAGTTATAGTAATGGCTACCTCTAACGGTCAGCTTGGTGGAGCGGATATGCCAATTTTATCTGGAGTTAGGTGCAGTTCACCAAATTTGGTGGAGTATCCCTAGGGGATATTGACTAAATGCACTCCAGGAGTAATTTTCGACTAGGGAGAGTGAAACAAGAGGCTAGCTAGGCTAATTGGAGCCTTCTGAATCCAATGGAATAGTCCAGAGAAGCTAAAGAAGTCATCTTCATGGAGATTTTCATCCAGAGAGAATTTGGAGCTAAGGGCCACCAGGAGTTGGAGGCAGTTTTAGGAGCTACCAGTACTCGTACTCAGCAAACCAATAGTCATTCCTAACTGCAATGAGCCTTCTGAATGCATTGCAAGGATTTGCAGAAGTATTTGAAGACTTATAAAGGCCGAGATGCTAGAGGGAAGTTTCAGGCAACCTAGTGCCAACCGTGGAGGAAGGCCTAGTTTGGGGATGTAGTGCTCATTTTGAGCAAATGATCAGTCCATTTTTGGTGTATGATATGTGTTGGAGATAGTAGATGAGGTTTCAGTGACAATTAAATTTTTTTGAAGGAGATAGTGCCATCAATTAGCTTAGGGTAGCTTAGAGCACTGATTGAAGAAATCAAGTCTAAGGGAGCTTAGATATGTTTGCAGAGTGATGACAACCATGACAGGGATATAGATGGTATTCTAAGCCCATTGGTTCAGTTCAGTAACCTTTGGAGTTAAGTGTGGAACTTGTAATATAAACTTTGCCATAATCCCAAAGAGCCAATTCAAGATGACAAAAGCTCAAGGAGACATAGCCCAAGATATTCGGGTGAACTCCTAGATTAAATTTGTTGTTATGTGTATATGTTTATTTGCTACATTATATGGCTATTATATGTTTTTAAAATCAGCAGAAACAAATGGACTTAAAGCACTTAAACAGTTTAAAAACAAAAAGACATACACCTGTTTCAAGTATTTAATTTCGTAAATGTCATACATAAGCTAGATCATTTATTTGTTAAACTGAGTGGGAGGTTCTTGTAAGCATAACAAGTTATCAAACCCCCATTTTAGATCAGCCCATGAACCACAGAGGGCCAGAATGCGCAATTGATGGTGAAAGAAAAAGCCAGGGCCATCACATCGAAGGCCAAAACCAGCGCACGTGTCGACTGCGACTTGGGGGGACTTGTGCTGAAGTGAAACAGCAGCAAAGTGTGTCTTGAAAATAGTCTATCAGCCGCCTTTGTTTTTCCTAAATCTGGAGAAGCCATGAAAAAGGAAAGACTATCGCATGAGTTGACAAGAAGCCGAAGAAAATGATGCACTCGTCTTACGCCCACCTCCGTGCCAAAAAACCCACTGAGAAACCATAACAAGACATTCAGCAGCATGCCTTATGCGATAACTAACCCTAGTGCAAGATAAGGGCCGCCATGGGACGCAACCCAAGATTGGCAGTCATGCTAAGATGGGAGCAACGTGTGAAAAGAATCCCACTCCAACCGCAGAGACGCCAAATCCGGCCGCTTCAACAGAAAACAAAGAGCCCACAGTGACCCAACCGACCTATGTGTACAGACCTCCAAAGGCCCTTGGAGCAAAGGAGGCCTAGGGAGGCAGGACAAGATCGTTAAAGCCTCCGGGTACAAACCCCTCCAACACCCTGGTGAACCTTGTCCACCATTCGAGCCGTCCAACAAACAGAGCTAGGCAGCCGCTCCCAAAAACTCATTTTTGTGCAGAGAAACCCTAGCTCAAATTTATTTCATTTTTTCGAATGTCGATGCACTTTAATTAGATTTTAGTGTTATATCATTTAATGTTTTCTTTCATTTTTAGATCATGTTGTTTTTCATGTAGTTTATTTATTTTTATGTTAATTTTTATTAATTGTGTTTTAGACACATAAGATTTTTAGAAAATAATTTAATTTAAAACCTAGAAAAGAAAGTGAAAACGAAAACGCATAAAATTATTTTCATTTTCCCCCACAAAAAAAATATCAACATGAAAAATAGAATTTAAACTAATTAATTTATATATAAAATTGCCTTTTTTTAGCGATACTATTAATTTATTATTATTAAACTAATCATATAAATTATATAATCAATAAAGATATATAGCTTAAAAAATAGTTAATTAAATTAATTATTTATTTAGAAAATAAGAATTCATACCATATATTAAAATGCATATAAGATTTTAAATATGAATTACATTTAAACTTGAAAATATAATATATTGGAACCCGGTATAATTTTCAAATCACTTAAAATAGAATTTAAATTATATCATAAAAATTAAAAGTTATAAGGTAAGAGTGGCAACCATTGTGATAAGAATATGTATAATTTCACTTATACAATCTTTCAATCTAAGTAGTACAGCATGGTAAAAATGGGTTTGACCTTATTGGTACATTTTGATAGGAAATGGTACAATCTTATAAGTACAACTTAATAGAATTAGCACAACTTTACTATTAAAACTTATTATCTATTATTATAATTAAAATTAATAAAGTTAATTATATATTTAGAAAATAAAACTTTATATAACACATTTAAATATTCATCATAAATATAATTTGTTTTTGAAAAATATCATATATATATATATATATATATATATTTGTAAACATGGTAGTACTCTTTATATTTACTTTTTGCAAAAATTTACAGTCAAATCCTCCAATCAGTCACCCACTCGAAGGAAATCAGGTGATCATCAGTGAGCATTGTATCCACTCCAAAATTTAATTAAGTTCATCAAAACCATATTGTCGTTGTTAGCCATTACACAAGTTCTTATCTTTCACATTTCAAACAAAAACATTCAAAAACTAAAGATAATTAAACTAATCCTCATCAGAGGAAGCTATCGGTACTGTCGCCTTTTCTTCCAGACTCAGCACCTTCCCTCCAGAATTCGGCGTCTTCACCCCTGGGCCTGGAAGCTCTCGTCCCTGGAACATTTTCCATTTTATCTCAGACAATGTCTGCTCAATCCAGCCCAAAGCTAGATTATTCCTGTATGTTTGGATCTGAATTGTCGCCAGCTCTTTCATAATTTCCCCCCGTACTGGGTCTGGTTCCTTGTTTCTTTCCTGCCTGTTCAGCACTTCCCCTTCCATATGTTCCTGGTGCAGGGTCATGGCGTGAGCTACAATGTGTTTCATTATCCAATATTGTTGCATGGTCCTGTTAAAAAGAGATTGCCGGCCATTTGACGTACCCGGGTCCTGCAACATTCCTTCCCATTCATCCATAGGGAAGTCTCTGCCTCTCAGGTTATTTCTCAGATCTCTTTCCCAGCCCCATATTTGGTCTCTAACCTCCTTCGGATTTGCCTCCATGTAGGCGTCAATTATTCTCTTCATCTGCTCTCCGTTCGGTTTCCTTCCTTTTTTCTTCCCTGTGTCGCTCGTTCCTTCTTCTTTTTTAATAGTCCTCTTGCTGCGCCTGGGTGCCATGTTTCTTCTCGTCTTCACCTTGGCTCTCTTATCCTTGGAATGCTCTATCTGAGTAGCAGTTATGTCCTTACCGATGGTCAGACCTACCACATTGTAAACACAAATGTCAGTTTTGGCCATTGAGGGTATATATTTGATCGGGGTATTTCTACCCCCTCTCATCATGGTTCTACTTCTGCATTTTCTTTCTCTTTGGTGCAGTGTTGAGGCCTCTCTAATTCTTTTAGTTTCAGGACCCCCATCATTCTGACTTGCACTATGTATGCTAGAGTTCTTTTCCTGGGTCGAGTGCTCTGCCTTTCTCACACGGTCACTCCTTTCTCTACTTGGCCTGCCTGCCCCTTTCCCAGGTTTGGTTTTCTCAGTTCCTGTGTCCCTATCTTGGTTATCTTCAGTTTCTCCTCTCCCTATGAGGTTCGCCCTCTTCCTCCCTCATTTTTGTCGGGTTTTCCTTTCCCTCCTGACAGGGTTCAACTCAACAGGCTGAGTCTCTGGGCTGGAATTGCCCGACTCATCAATTCAGCTACATGGGTTATGGATGGTTGGGTCCTCCATGTCCTTTCTCTCCCTCACATTACTCTTATGCTCACCCTTCCCGGCCATAGCCCCCAAGGATTCTTCCCTGTCCCGAACTCCCTTATCTCTATACTTGCTGCTGAGTTTCTGATGATCATCCCTATCTATCTTCAGGCCTACTCTATAATTCAAACTGAATATTTTTTCGAAGGATGGAGTGGGAGATTTTACATACCCATCTACCTTGTTGCCCTATTCTATCTCCTGCAGCTCTCGTTTGTTGTCTGTGCGTTCTCTCTCACCACCTTCCTTCTTTCGCGTCCACATGCAAAATGCATGGTTTCCCTCTAACTCTATCCCTTTATCATTCTCCTGTCGTAATTCTACCGCCAGCTGTCTGCTCTTCCTTCCTTCCTTGGCCCGCCTTCCTTCCCACTTGCCTTGGGATGCTACCCATCTGTCTTGTCCTCCGTTCTTCATTTATTTCTTTCCTCTCCCGGCTGCTCTTGTTGTCCGTTTGCTGACTCCGCACTGCCATTTGGCATCAACTTGCTGCCCCTTCTCGGTCTTGATGTCCTGCCCTCCCTTCTTCCACACCTTTCCATTTCTGCCCCCACTCTCCTCGGGTTTGTCCTTTCTCTGCCCCCCTTCATCATCCAATTCATCTCTGTCCTTTCATCCATCCTTTGCTATTCCGTGGTTGATCTGTTCTGTCCTGCTTGCGCCTGCCCTTGTCCTTCTTCCCTCCCATCCACATCAGCCGAATTCTCTAGATGCTTGCTGTGCTGCCTATCTTCTTCAACTGCCTATATCATTTGTTTCATTTCCTCTTTCTGATTAAGCTCTTCCCCTCCCACGTCTAACTGCTGCTCTCTATTTCGGCATCCCTAGTTCACGAGGAGGTCCATCGGGGCATTTCCTCTCCTTTTCACATGGGATGGTATGGTGTATGCAATCTTCTGTAGTTGATGTCGTAATTTTGTTATTACCCAAGCCGTCCTCCATCTTTTGCTCAGCTTTTCAGCTGTTGTTCCCTGCTGTAGTTGTTTCATTGTTTCTATTACCAGCATTGAGTCGCCTTCTATCTGCAAACTTTGGTACCCTTCCCTTATCGCTATCTCTAGTCCCCTATTTAGCGCATGGTATTCTGCTTCGTTGTTCGTGGCGATGCCGCAGTCCATTGCATAGGCCCATTTGATCTTCCCTTCCTCGTCTCTGAATATCCCTCCTATGCCAACCTCCCCTGGGTTGCCTTTTGCCGCACCATCAAAGTTTAGCTTGATGAACCCCTGTGGTGGGTTCCTATATCGTTCTTCAGCTCTTGCCTTGCCTGCATCATGTTCCTTCCCTATCCTGTTTGTGTTTTTTACTTTGATTTTCAGTCGGTTCATAATGCGGGTCTCCGTTCCTTCCGTCTTCTAGTCATCCTCTTTCCAGTTTTCCAGAATTACTGTTTCTCTTATGTTTTTCATGGTTTGGTTCCATATTTCCCCTTTGTCTTTTTTATCTTCGCTAAATATCACCCTGTTTCATGCCTTCCAAAGGTTCCACAGGAGAAACCCAATTGACAGCTTCCAGGCATGGTTCAGGATTGTGTTGCGGTACGGCTTGCTGCTCCACTTCTCTATTGTTGTTTTTATGCTCCCTATGTTCCTATCAGTAATCTCGAATAGTTGGTGGTGGTTTTGCCACAGGTTGTTACTTACACTGCAGGAGTTTGCAACGTGCTCCATGGTTTCTTCTTGGTTTTGGCACAATGTGCATCACGAGGGCCCATGCGTCCCTTTCCTTCTCAATTGGTCCCAAGTTAAGGCACGCCCATGCAACACTGTCCAGGTAAAAAATGCCACTTTTGGCCAAGTTTTTAACTGCCATATTCTTTTCCATTTTTTTTTGTCTGAGTTTCCAACTCCTCCTGTCTTTATATGGTAACCTTCTGAGATAGTAAACATGCCTTTTATGCATTTACCCCATCTTATTATATCTGATCCTTCTTTAATTGCAATTTTCCTAGTTGCCAATTCTTTTTGATAAATTATCCATTGATCAGTTTCTGGTGCTTCGGGCCAGTCGCTCTTCATCTTCCATTTTCTCCAGTAACTATTTTGTTCCACTACCCAATAGTTTCTTACGGCATCTTCCACTATTTGGGTTGTGTACTGTTGGATTTCTTAGAGCTGAGGTTCCTAATTCAGAATTCCTCTCTATTGCCACGCCTCCTGCCAAAAATCTGCTTTGTCCCCCTCTCGGATTTCCCAAAAACTGTGGTCTCTTATCAAGGCTCTGTTCAGGCTTGCCAGGTTCCAAATGGCTGAGCCTTTCCTTTCTGATAGTGTTCGAAGTTTTCCCTCCGGAGTCCTTGCTATCTCATATTTCTTTTCCCATAGCAGTTTCCATAGGTCGTCCCCTCCTTGAACCCATCTCCACCATAATTTTGCCCCCATGACTTGGTTTAATATGTAGGGGTCTCTTAGTCCTAGGCCCCCCTCTGTGACAGATTTTCTTAACCATGTCCATGAAAGTAAAGCCCACTTTTTTGTTTTGTTTGACCCTTGCCACATAATTTTTTTGAATATTTGCACCATTTTCTGGCATATGGTTTTAGGTATCGCTTGACTAGCCATCTGATATACTGGCATAGCTTGAAGGACAGATTTCAATAGTATAAGACGGCTCGGGGTGTTGAGCATTTTGAACGTCCAATTGTCCATTCTTTTTTGAATTTTCCCTAGCAATCCTTTCCAATTCACAATTCTGTTCTACTGATCACTCAGTTGGACTCCTAGGTATTTAGTTGGAAACTGTCCAATTTTGAACCCCATTGTTCTTGCTAGGAAGGCTTGGCTCACCCTTGGTGTGTTGAAGAAGAATATTTCTATTTTCTCCTTATTTACCTCTGTTCCTGATGCTTTTGTGAATTCTGTAAGGATTTCCCCTAGTTTTTTTGCTTCCTTGAGATTTTCTTGACTATACATCATTACATCATCCACGAATTGTTGATGTGTAATGGTTAATTCTTCCCCCCATAATCTCAGCCCTTTGAATTCCCCTCTGCTTACTCTTGCGTTGATTAATTTACCTAAACCATCCGCTGCTAAAATAAACAGGAACGGTGAAAGTGGATCTCCCTGTCTTAGGCCGCGGGATGGTTTAAAGGTGTCTGTTGGGGTTCCATTGAGCAGGATTGACATGCTTGGCGTGGATATCATTGACATTATCCATGCTATCCATCTATCGTCAAATCCATAGGCTTGTAGGATTCTTTGAAGATATTGCCAGCTGAGTTTATCATAGGCTTTTGCTAAGTCAAGTTTAATCAGCATTCCTTTATTTCCCGTCTTCTTTAAGGAATGAATCACCTCTTGAGCGACGACAATCCCATCCACTATCTGTCTCCCTTTCACAAACCCTATTTGTTCTTTTGCTATCAAATCTAGGAGTAGAGGTTGTAATCTTTTTACCATTATGGTAGCTATAATTTTATAGATTACATTACAAAGAGCTATTGGTCTGAAGCTATGAGGTTCCTCAGCCTGTTCTACCTTTGGTATTAATGCCAGAAAGGTTGCATTCCATGTTGGATGCATTCTTTTATTGCATCTTGATTCTTCTATTGCGCTAACTATATCTTTTTTCATAAAGCTCCATGTTGCTTGAAAGAACTCTGCTGTAAATCCATCCAGGCCAGGAGCTTTATTTTTGGCCATTGTCTTTACTACTTCCTCTACCTCTTTCTCGATGATTACCCTTAGGAGAGCCAGGTTTTGTTCCCTGTTTACCTTTTTTGGGATGTATTGACTTATCTTTGCTATCTCCTCTTCTCTGTTACTTTGCATCTCTATCAGTATGCCCTTAAAATGTTGAATTGGGAGATTTTCCATTTCCTCTTTCTAGGTTACCCTGTTACCTTGTTTGTTTTTTAGGGAGAAAATTCTATTCTGTTGCCTATGTTGTTGCATCGCTCTGTGGAAGAATTTTGTGTTCCTTTCCCCCTCTTTTAACCACTGTACCCTTGACTTTTGTCGCCATAGGATTTCCTCCTGTTTTCTTCTTTCCTCCAATCTAATTAGCACCCCTCCTTCTTCTTGCGCGAGCTCCTCTGTTCTCCCTTCTTCTATTATTTTCTGTTGTATCTTTTTCATTGCTATTTGGAGTTGTTCCTGGTCTTTATGTATGTTGCCAAATTCTTCTTTGTTCCAAGTCTTAATTTTTCTTTTTAACTCCTTAAGTTTCAGTTGGAGTGTGTGCATCTTATTCTTGCCTTGTATTTCCTCTTCGCTACTCTGCCACCAATTTTCCATCTTTTCTATGAGGGTTGGGTCTCTTAGCCAGAAGGCTTCAAACTTGAAAGGTTTGTGCTGGTTTTGATTGTTCATAGCGATTTCAAGTTTTATTGGCCAGTGGTCTGATCCTTGGCATGGTAAGATAGTTGCTTCATAGAATATATCTTTCCCAAGAAATTGTTCAGTTGCTAAGAACCTGTCCAGTCTGGAGGCTATCTGCCTGCTGCCTCCTCTTCTATTATTCCAGGTGTATTTTCCATTGATAGTGTTTATATCAATGAATTGTAGGGTTGTCTGGGTTTCCCTAAGTCTCTCCATATCTGAATCCTCTCGTTGCAGTCCACATTTATTTTCCGTTGTGGTTGTGATCATATTAAAATCTCCTGCTATCACCCACAGTTTTTCTGTGTGCAGGTTACCCAGTCGTTGCAACTGTGTTAGGAAGGCCTCTCTCTCTATCGGTATGTGAGGCCCATACACCGCTGATACAAGGAACCATTCTTTATGTCCTATCATTCTGAATCTCCCTGAGAGAATCCTTTTCATTCCTATCCATAAGTCAACCATGACTTCTGCTGGATTCCACAAGATTGCAATACCCCCTGCACTCCCTTTTGAATCCAATGTCATGCTTTCATAAGAGGGTTTGATTTTTTTTAGAATTTCCTCCATTTCCCCCCTCCCCCCCGTTATTTTTGTTTCTTGAAGCAACATAATTTGGGGTTTTTCTTTTTTGATCCTCTCTGCCAGGTACCTTTGCTTACCCTTGCTGTTAAGCCCTCTTATATTCCATGATGTAATAATCATTGGGGAAGTTGGGTTGTTTGATGGAATACCGCTAAAAGTGGCACTACTCTTCTTGTATTGACTAGCATTTCTCCCATTACTTGAATTGATTCCTGTAGGTTCTTTCTTCCTTGTTTTTTCCCCCCTTTCCCTTTGCTTTGATGTTCCTGGCTATTGTCATGTTGTGTTCCTAACTGCTCATTCATCCCTGTAGTTCCGTGCTCCCGTTTTTCTTTGTATTTTTGGAATATTTCTTTGTATAATTTTTTATCCTCTTCTGGGATAAACCTCTCATCCAGGTTTCGCCACTTATCCAGTAGGTTTCTCAGAATTTCCTCTTCTGTTGTTGGATCGTCTCCTTTATTTATGTCTATTTCCATTACTTCATTCTCCTGGTTTTCCTCCTTTTCTTTTCTCCCCTTTTTCTTTGTTTCTCCTTTAGCTTTCTACTTGTTGTTGGCATCCTGATTTATTCTACCTTCCTGATCTGGTTCCTCTTGGTAGTCCATACCTCGAGTTTCTTCATCTTCTTCTTTTGTCTGCAATATTTCGAACCTGTTTGTCTCTTTTACTTTGGTTTGTTATTCCTTCCTACGTTCCTTAGGGTTTTACTTAGTAGGTCGTTTCTGGTTTTGATTTCTTGAAACCCATCGTTGTCTTCGGTGGTTTTCCGCTATTGCTTAGTCTTTCTTTCCTCTTCCTTTGCATTTAAGGGGCATTCCTTGAAAATGTGTCCATATTCATGACATTTTCTGCATCTAAAAGGTATGTGTTCGTAGTCCAACACCTGCTGCTAGACCTCTTCGTGATATTCTAGTTCAACTGCACCTGGTATAGGGTTTGCAATGTTCATATAAACACATATTCTTGCATACGAGGTATATCTTCCTCTTTTAGTTGATTCCATTATCTTTACAAAGCTACCTATGGTATTCCCTATTCCTTCCAGTATCTCTGGGTCCCAGAAATCCATAGGTAGTCCAAACAGTCTGACCCATACAGGTGCTGCTAGGAATTTCTCCTTATCCGGATTATAGCATTCCTCCCAATACCTCATAAATAAACCTGCATTGTTATGGAAATATGGGCCATTTTCAAAAACATTTTCTTTGTCTTGCAGGTTTGAGAAGATTACCGTAAAGAATCCTCGTGCTCCTAGCTTTAGTTCGATGTGGCCACGTGGCTACCATTTCTGCTGGATCCATCTTGTCAGTTCTTTCTCTGAGGGCCAGACATCGATGAACTTGCATATCATTGCATGGTCTTTCATGTAACTTCTGTACCTTTCAAGTTTGTTCATTGGAATAACAAACCTCGGTTTCTTCGCTGCGCAGGGCAGACATTTTCCTTTACTTCCTGCTTGCCAGTGTGCTCCCAGGACTGGTCCCGGTGTCCTTTGTTCAGCCTCTGCTTTGCTGTTGCTTGTTCCTTCTCCCATTGTTGCGTCTCTGTAGGAGGGGATCTCTCCCCTCCTAGTCTCCTCTGCCATTTCTGAGCCACCTGTCCTCTTCTTTCTGTGCCTGTCCACTTGTTTTCGAGGTGTTCCGCGCCGCCTACCTCATGGCCGCAAGGTCATTAGGGTTGCAAAGCTCCAAGAATCCCTCATCCTTTTTTTTTTTTTTCAAAATATCTAATATATTTGATATGAGTTGTAGTTAGGATTATATATATTAGAGTTAAATATAATTAATTTTTTATTTAAATTTAAATTTTATTTCATAAAATATTTATCAACCATATATATAATAAAATAGTAATAAATCATTATACAATAATGTTTTATTCATGCATGTATAAGCAATTCTAAATGTTAATATTAATCACAATTATTTTACACTATACTTGAGTCTATTTATGCAATTGGGGTATCCTAATCTCTATCAATAATTATCATATACATTAAGTATTTCTCTTTGTTCAGATTTTATAATTATTTTATTTTTTATTGGATGTATTATGCATAGAATATGGATAATAATTATGATGTAAAGATAATCTATAAAATAATATTTATATTAAAGTTTGTATTATTTAAAAATTAATTATTAGGGATAGCAGGAGAGGAAGGTGTATTCCATGGTTTTTAGGAAAACAAAGTGTTTAGATATTTATGGGGTCTTGGTTATATGACAAATAATCAAGTAGAGATATATGGTCTCTACTAGGGACCTTAGTCAGCAAAAGAACTTTAGGTGGACACACTTATGGTTATGGCATATTCTCTTCTAACCCTGCATTATTTGGTTAAAGGCTCTCTCCCAAAGGAGACATCTATGGAAAACATTATAAAAAGGATTAGGAAAAAGCAAAATATATCCCATCCAAAGCATATTTCCTTATCCTAAGAGACTTCAACAAAAAAGTAGACAAGTATGCTAACGAAGGGTGTAAACTAAAATAGGTGAATTAAAGATTAATGGCCAAATCATCTATATTATAAATCCCTAATAGCAGATGAAGTCTATTAAATTTATTTTAGTTAAATTTGTTAATACAAGAAAATACAAAAATGGAAAATTGGGGGGCCCAAGTGACTTCATGGCAACCTTGAGGAAAAACATGCAGGTGGACAAGTCATCATGAAAGATTTCATAATCAATTAGTAGCGTTATGCATTGTAAATTTTGTGTTTTGTTGGAGCAATTTTGTAAGGTATTCACCTACAAAACCCCTATTTTTGTTGCTCAAATACATAATCCTCAAGAAAATCATGTATTCCTATTAGAAAGAAACAAATAATTGGAAAATTTTGAAGAATTTGCTTTGTAATACTTGATACATTTCTTGCGAACTAAGTGTAAAATTATACAATACAAATACTCTTTCCAATTAAAAATAAAATAAAAAAGATTTATTAAATTATATTTTTTATTAATATAATGATATTATTTTTTAATTTTATTTTAATACTTTCAAAAATATTAATAATAACATATTTTTCTATATATTTTTCTTCTTTATTATTAATATCTGTGTGATGTATATGGAAACAACTTATGTAGTGTGATAATTTCTTTTTTTATATATGTAAATGTTTTTTTATTGATTAATGGGAGGTTAGAAATCTTGGTTTTGCATTAACATAATACAAATACCCATTTTAAGATGCATGTAGCTCAATTACACATAACGACAGAGATTAAATTGTGTGTCTCTTTTATGTAAGAGTAAAAACTTTAACGATTGGTCATGGGGTATCTATTAAAGTTGTTTAGGCCTTAAGGAGATAACATGGTTGAGATTTGGTCCACATATGTGTATTGGAATGTAGTTATGTGTGTCTCATGCATTTCAGCAGTACCTCTTGGTGGTCCCATGACTACCTTAAGGCCCTCAATATATACGATATTTGGTAAGCCTTCATGAGAAGATGGAGTCGGGATTTGACTCAATTATGTATGTGTGAAAGTATTATTGTACCTCACATGTTCAAATAGCACTTCCAAGTTTCCCAATTATTATCTTAAGGTTCCAACTAACACCTTTTGAAAAATGGAACTTTGATTAATGGTTAAAAATTCATCACTTCACATCACTAATTCCAATCCCTTAATGCTATGTAAGATGAAAAACTCATTATAGGTTGAGGAAAGGGAGGGAAGGGATTTGATTTTGGGGAACAAAATCACATGGCCTTTTTAACCTATATAAAATATTGGGGGAGGGGAGCACACAACATAATTATTTGCTTTATCTAATCTAAACTAGTGGCTCAAGGGAGTATATATATTTTAAACATTAAAAGCTCTAAATAAAGGGGCAACATCCTCACTTGTGGAGATCATGAATTGGTTGGAGCTAATAAACCACTTCTTCTATCCCAAATCGAAGGCTTTTCCCTTGGGTTATGGTGTCCAAGTAGCAACATACAAGTTATTGGTTTCATTGCATATTAACACCACCTATTATGCATTAATAAAATTTTCATTTAGACACAATGATGATAGAACTAACACATAGACATGAAGCCATTGTTTACTCATGTATTAATTCTCTAAGTACATAATTTACAAATATAATTATAACACTCTTTTTTTCTAGCCACATGCCCAAGGAAAACCCCCAATTACTTCCCCTCATTTCAAGGATGGTCCCCAGGGTAAACCCTATATTTAGGGCATAAGGACTTTCAACAAAAAGGTTTGAAACCATTACAATAATATAATTGTTATGTTCTCAACATGTCACTTGTGGGAATTGAACATGGGTGTGGAGGATAACAATCATTCCCGCTAACCACCCAAGATGAACCAAATTGACAACATACTTATAGCTTATGGTTTGCCATTTTTAGTTATATAGATTTGGATCTTTAAATTGATTAGTTAATTTGTAATATTCATTCTCTAACTATTTGTTCCCTAGGTTATCTTTTAACATTCAATTTTGGTCTTCATACTCTCATACAACATTTTATCTTCCTTCTATCCTTTTGCTGATATGCATTTTGTAGTGAACCTTGATATATGAAATGTAAAATATAAACCTTTAATTTGAGAATAAACTCTTGAATTTAGAAATAACAAAATGCATGTACATAGTAGATGACACAAGGATGTCGAGATAACAATTAATGTAGGGTAATGACATCAAACACTCCTTACGAAAAGAATCACTTTGTAAGCCATGCTTGCTAAAATATAGTATTGAATGTCCAAGATATCTAATACAATGATATTCATATGTGTTTATACTTTCTCATGAGCATTCCTAGGGACTTATGCCAACTACCCCTCATTATTATATTTATTTACTTTAACTATCTAGTAGAACTATTTACTACCCATCGACTACCAAATAAGACTAATCCATGGTTATAAGCGTATAAAATTTATTATCCCCTTTAGGTACTTCCTTGGATACCTCATATTATGCTCACTACATTGCAACTTTCATATTCGTTTTACTTTTAAATCAATCCTCTAAATCACATTATTTTCCGTTCATTTCATTTTCCTCTCTAACTCTCATTAACTTATATTTAACCATACTTTCCAAAATTACATATTCTCATTAATTTATTCACTTCTTCTCATTATATATGTATAAATATTATAAATATTGCCTTTATATATACATTATCTATTTTTTTTTTAATAATTTTTTAAATTCACTGTCATAATGATCCAAAAATATTGATTAGGAAAGATGAATCCTTTGAAATAAGGTCCCATTAGTTTTTATTCCTTTTTTCGTGCTAACTCATACCAAAAATGTTCCAACATAAGTTTTCGGGCTAACTCATACCAAAAATGTTCCAACATAAGCTCATTTTTAAAAGTCCTTTTAAAAGAAGGTCCAAAATGAGTTAGTTTGTTTTTTCTTTAATGGAGAACAGTCTCAAATAACCTTATTTAGTTTTTGATGGGAATTGAGGCTTCAAATGGTTTTGATGGGAATTAAAGTTCCAAATGATTTTGTTTGATTTTTACTGAGGAGATATGATTGTAATTTTCTTTGTCTGTTTAAGAAATATTGATTTAAAAAAAATAAAAATTAAAATGATTTTATATGATAATAAAAATATAAAATATTAAAAATATTTATTTTTAATTAGTATAATTTAAATCACATGCCAAATGTATTTAGACTTTATATAATTACAATAAAAAATTTTGATAAAATTTTATATATTCTATCACAAACATATTGTGTTATCAATAATATGATAAAGGGACTCACAACGTAAGGTCATTTAATTTTATATTCAAATTACAAAAAAAATGAACAATAGTATGGTTGAAGTTATGATATTAAAATTTATTTATACATATCAGATAGGTTAGAATTTTGAAAATTTCAAAATAATTAAAAAATAAAATAATAAATTTCAGTAAAAAGGAATTTATAATTTTTATTTTTCAAATTAAAAGTTAAATCATTTTGATAAAAAACAACTTCATCTTACCATTTTTTCAATATATATATAATAAATATGAAAAATAAAAATAAAAAATATGAAATTTAATTAATCTAAATATAAATAAATATAAAAACCCAAATATGAAATGAAGAAATAAATCATCTATTTTATAGTCTATCTACATGATTTTTGTAAAAATACCATGTGCTCATGTAGAAGGTACAACTCAATTTAGAGGAAAGTAAGAAAGAAACATGAGTGGTCTTTTTATCCATATATTGCATTTTATGAAATAAAATAAAATAAAATAAAACAAAACAAAAATAACTTTACTGGTATGTTTATAGTTATAAGAAATAATGTGTTGGGATGGAATATTTACTCAATTAAGAAAGGAAGAAAAAAACACAAAAAACACTCAGTGGTCTTTTTAGTCTATATATTGTATCACATTAAACAACAAAAATAGTTTCAATTTTATATTTATAGGGAAGAATAAATAGTTTCAATTTTATATTTATAGGGAAGAATACAATGGAATGTGAATCACATAAAATGGGGATTCTTAACTGGTTTGAGTTCATGTTCAATGAGCTTAAAATTTAACAAAAGTTTGGTATTTTACATTATTTGGTATTAGATTCAACCATTTTTAAATTATATATATAATAAAATTAACTGGTTTGAGATCATGTGTAATAAGCTTAAAATTTAACAAAAGTTTGGTATTTTAAATTATTTGGTATTAGATTCAATAATTTAATTTAATTTTTTTTAATTATATATAATAAAATTTATTTAATATAAGTAAATAATAAAAATAAAATAAATATGATGTATAAAATACCTAAATATCGTAAATTATTGATATATTTTTTTAATCTGTTTATTTTTTACATCACATTCAATTCTATTTACATATTTGTGTAAAAAAATGAGTATGTTCCAATTATGTCAAAGTTAGGCTAACTTTATTTTTGTATATTTTCCTTAAATTTCTATTGATTATCCAGGAAATATTTTACATTGCAAACTTTCATAAGATTTCCAAATGAGTTGAAAATTTCTGACTACCCCAAGGTTTGGCATAAGTATTTTAAACAACTACCCATAGCTAACTAAGATTCGTTAGGACTGTAGTTGTTGGCAGTTAATTCTTCTTCTTTTTGAGTCCTACCAAAACTATGATAAGTTCCAAATTACATATATTCCTTCTAAAGATTAGGCTTTGCAAAAACATTTATGATAGTGTTTACAAAAAAACACAATTTGTCACCCTGATACCCATAGATAAAATGCAAAGTGGACTCATTAGTCCATGACGATTACTGGTGATGTGGCAGAAGAGTTAGCATGTGGAGAGGCTGGAGCTGGATCGTTGATGATTGTCGACATGTCACGATGTTCATTTGATTCAGTGTATGAATATAACACTCCATTCGAGACATTCTTACCACTATATCGTCTAGGTTATATATGATGTCCCAAAAAATTCTTTTTATCTCCTCCTGACCTACAAACAACTTCAAAATTGACTTACTTGACTTAGGTCTTAACTAATAACTTTTGTGTGAAATTTCTTCCTTCTCATTATAAATAATTGCTTCTCTATTATTACACTACTTGATTTATTAGAAATACATTTTTATTTTATTTTCTATTATTACACTATTTAATTTATTAGAAATGTTTTTTTTAATGATTAATTTTATATTCATTAAATATTTCTTTTTTCTCCCCGATGGGGGTGATGAACAACTGTCATCCATTGTCGGTCAACACATGACTCACGACATATGGAAATGGTGGCGGAGGGCAGGCATGCTGCCTTCCCATAATGCTACCGTTAATGCTTTTGCCCCTATTCATGTGCACTATCATTCCTCACTTGCGTGATAAGGATTACGGGGATTCATGGCGCTTGTATTCAGGTGGCTATTTAGTGTCAATTACGCAACACTTAGAAAGATGTTCGACTTTCAACAAGATTGGAATTGGTCTATGGTTCTATTTTTTTGGGTCGTGCAGGTATGGTGGCGAGCTTCCATCCACCGGTCCTTCTCTTGCGGGTCCTTTAAGGTAAAAGTTGCATCCTTGCCGCTTTGGGTGAATCTTTCCTTTTCATGGTTTGATCAACTTCTTAGTTGGTTGGAGAACTGGTTGGTATTGGGTATTTGTGTTTCAGGCCTGGGTAGTTTCGTGTGTAGGCATTCTGGGTGGTGTTGCGGCGACTCTCTGCATGTTGTGGGTGGCGTTGTGGCTAGTGGTACTCAACGTCCTGTAGGTGGTAAATGTGCTCGGCTTGGGTATTTGGAGTTGGCCATAATTGAGCTCTCTGTTATTGGCATTGTTTGGTTCTCCTATCTTGGTGTTGTTGGTCGCAGAATTATAATTGAGGAAGTTCAGTGGCTTTGGTGCCTCTTGGGCTTATGGGAGTTAGAGTGTGGTGCTTTTCCTGTGGATAGTTATCTAACTTTCCTTTGGACCCTCCTGGTGAGAGGTTGTCGGGAATTTTTGCCAGGGTTTGTAGTCGTCTAGAGGTGAATTTGGAAGGTGGAGACTGGAGCAGGGGCATAATTTTGCCTCTCCTAATGAGGGCGCAAAGTGTTGTGCTTGCAATGGCAGTCAGATGGTTGGTAGTGTATCTTGTCGTAGGGGTGTGGTGTTGGGGCTGCCTAGGTGGTTGGGGGGGACAGTTTGGGCTCGATTTGGGTCTCTTGTTTTAAGTGGGGCTTCTAGGATGAAGCCAATCCCCTTCTCCTTGTGCACTCTCGTGGGGGCGAAGCCGAATTTGGCCCACCTGACTGAGGGCTTGCCTTCGTTGGCCGGTGCCAGGGGTGGCAGAGATAGAGTTGTTGATGTTTGTTGGAATCGGTCTGCAGTTTCTAAGGGAGGCAAAGCTAGTGGGGGCTGTGTCATTGCCGACAGGAAAAGTCCATTAGTCGGTCCTATGGGTGGCAGAGGTTGTAGGGCCTTGTCTTATGATCATCGTGAAGGTGGCAGCAGAGGTGGGAGTTTAGGCTGTGGATGAGGCTCAAGTGCACAAGGGTGGGGTGGCAAGCCTAGAAGTGTGGTTACTGGGGGATGTGCAGTTGTTGGTCGCATCAAGAGATTTTCGGTGCAATAGGAGATGCTTCAGTCCATCTTGGACACTTTAGAATCTCATGACAGGGTTCAGAGAGAAGAACACGAGGCATTTATGGCCAAGATGGAGAAACTCCATTACTTTCAATGCCACGTTCGTGAACGAATTGTGGTTATTTGGCATGGTAAAAATATTATGACAGAGAAAATCGAGAAGCTAGAATCCTGGCTTGCTCACTTTGAGCAACATGTCCATTGTCTTTACCACCCACCTCCTCCTCCAAGGACGGGTTCAGATAATCTTGCATGTATCACTTCTGATGACCAATTATGGTAATTGGCGTCTTGTTAGTTCTTTTTGTTGTTTGGCATGTAAGGCCTATAAGGCTGTGGGTCTCCCAATTGGGTATTTTTTTTTTGTCTGTAGTATGGTAATAGAATTGGTCAACAACCCTGGTCGGGGTGAAGCCACATACATTTTGACATCCTTGTACACACTTTTTGATTAATGAAAAATCTTCGACTTACATTTTCATTTATTTATTTTTACAATCTATTTAAATTCATAATTAAAAAAAATATAAATATTCAAATATAAAATTATAAATAAAAAGAAAAAGAAACATAAAAGTAAAATAAAAATAAACATACACATACACATTTAAAAAAGGAAAATAAGCTATATATGTTAGATATCATTTTTTGGGATTCAACTGCGTTAAGTAAGCCATTCATCTATGATCATTTCCATGAGAAGTAGTCGTAACTGACTAATTTCTCATGATATTTAGACTAATTTCTCATGATTTTTAAATAGTCCACTTAGCACTCATTGCACTATATATGTATTCATTTTGCTTATGCTTAACAATAATTTAAAATAAATAATAGTGAAAATAAAGATTAAATAGCAGTGAAAATAAAAGTCAAAGCACAACCAATTTTGAAATTTGGAGATAAATATACCTATGGAGAATAAATTAGAAGGCACTTGAACCCTTTTGGAAGTAAAAATGTTATTCACTGTATATCATATGGCTAAACATGAAAATATGTGGATACAGGTACCATTTGCATTATGACATACTTTAGAATAATAATGAATGGCAATAAAATTCATTGCTAACCAAACATGAAAATATGTAGATATAGGTACCATTTGCATTTATGAAATACTTTAGGATGATAGCGAATGACAATAAAATTCATTGCCAACCATCAAAAGATTTAATGGATTGATTCATCCACAAATTATTATTATGTTACAACATACTCTATGATTCTACATGATGCAACGGTTGAACAATGATTATTATACACTTTAATTGTACATTTGTTTATTTTTGTGGCTGGATTTTGTTCGGTCAATGGTTATCATACACCGTAATCATAATTGTACATTTGATGATCATAGAGGGTAGTTGTATATTGTACACTAAAGGATTTTGTTTGATAGTTAATAATTCATATACATTTTAAATTATATAGAAATAAAAATTAATATAGATTTTTTTTATACGGTTTTATTTTTTAATATATTATAACAAAAATTTAAAATGTTAAAATTAAAATGTTTATTATATATATAAAATAAAAAATGAAGTAATTTGTAAATAGATTATTTCAAAAAAAAATGGTGCATAAATGTTTAATTAGGACAATATCTATGTTATATATATGCTAATGACTTAGTTTAATTATGTACATAGGAAAAATAACTTATTAGTTCTAAGAACTGTATGTTTTACAACAACAAAAAATCGGAGAATTTGATAATCTTACGAAACACAAGAACTAACAAAACATATGCCTACTTGTCACATCTTCCAAGATTGCATTTCCTTTTTTTGGGAGCTCAATTTCTATTACACCATCAAATTGGTGCATTGTACCTTCTTCATTCAACTTGTCACAACTAGAATTCACCAATTGGACCTAGTTTGATACCCTTCGATGATCTCTCTTGTTCATGTTAATAACCAAAGTCCACAACATATTACTTCACCAATTGGACCTAGTTTGATACTCATCGATGATTTCTCTTGCTCATATTAATAACCAAAGTCCACAACATATTATACCCTTATTCAAAGATTTCCATTTGACACTTCTATTGTACAAGTGTGCCCATAATTGTTGCTACCTGAGACACTACATTTTGTTCATTCTCGTGAATCTTTATATTTGTTGTGTAGATTGATCCCCATTTTCCATGGATAGTTTATTTATGGTTTCTGAAATTCCTCCCCATCCCCCTCAGCTCCCAATAATCCATTATGAGGTGACAGAAACCAAAACTCTTGCCTAAACACCATAGAACATTCCATGTTTGGACCCAACAAAGAACAATGTGACAAGTAGAGAAGATATAAATTAAAAAAGTTGCAACAAAGGTAACAATAGACCTTCACTAAAGTTTCAAAGAACACACCTTTGGTAAGGAAAACAACCTAAGAAACGTAGAGAAAAAACCACAAACCAAAACCAAATAACTTAAGGTGAGCTTGTGCTTTCCCATAATTAGGAACAAATCTCAAATGCACAACTATAAATATTAGAGCATGAAAACAATGAGAATTGAAGCAATATTGAACCAACATACACCTTAGCAGGGCTCCAAAATCTAGTGCTTCTTCCTCCACATCTCAATCCACTTAATCTCACCACAACTAAGAATAACATCACTCCTACATACATAAACTTGCAACAACATAACTAAGGGTATGTGGAAATGAGCCCATTATCTCATCTCATAACTACTCCTATAATACAACTTGATGGTGCACACTTGACCATGTGATATCTAAACTCTTCAATATGTGGCTTATACCTTATGTTGATACCATAAAATGGGTTGATTTCCATGGCTTCCATTAATGCTAATAACCCACTTTTAAGAGGGTAATTTTTATTACCAATATGATATATACAACTTGATTGTTCTCCTATAGTACATGGAAGAAGTTGATACTATAGAACTTAAGGACCTCTTTGTTATCTTGATCAAGTGTTGCATCTAGAGTATAATTAGAAACAATAGTCTTCGAAACCATTTTTCCAGTGATGAGCTTTGAATCCCTTAGGACGATAAACGAGTAAATATTAGCTTCAATTGTTAACTTTAACCCTTGCATTAATGCATAAGCTTCATGTACATTATTAGACACAATACCAAGACCCAAACTGTAAATCAATGTTGCTACTCCAGAGCTGACAAAATCCCCCCAACCCAACACCTATCACCTAAAATTTAATTATTAAAACAATAGCAAAACATTATTCTTATTTCTATCCATGAATAAAGTTTGATGACTTTTTTTTTTTTTTTAATTTCCTTTAAAATGGTGAATGCATTAGGTGGATACGATAAACATAATCTAATTATGAGCATGCTTAATACCTAAACATTGTTCATTAAGTTAGAGTAGATTTCTTATATTCATAATTGTTTCAAATTATATGAAATTAAATTTTAACTACACTTAAAGCTTCTTAAAACCATTAATGAATTGATTGAGATAAACATAAAATGAGATTATCATTACATGTAAGATAACATAACATATATAGTTGTTTTAAATTATAAGACAAACCATTTTAATATATATTATTTCAAATGATATGACAATCAATTTTAATTAAATTTATTTTAAAATTTGAAAAAATTGGCAAGTGATCTAGGAAAAAAAATTGATAAGTGGTCTAGAAAATGGATAGTGATATTTATTTTTACTACGTGACTATAAAAATGGTTAATAAACCAATAATAAAACAAATTTAATTAAATAATACTAATAATAATTTTTTAATTCGATTAAAAAAATTAATTAAAAAAATAATTTAATTTTATAACATATTTTTAAAAAATAATAATAATATATTTTTAACTCAATTAAAAATAAATTAATAAAAAAAATAATTTAATTTTATAACATATTTTTAAAATTAAAATTATTTATGATTTTGAATTTTGATTTATATAAAAATAATGAGATTTCTAAAAAATTGTAAATGTTATTTTAATAGAAAAGCTAATTTGTTCTATTTGTTTCCTTTCTTTAGAAAAAGATATAAAATAATATTTATAGTTATTTAGTAATTTTTTCACTTGATATTTTATAATTTTGCTTTAATATTTAATACTCAAAACATCTATATTATTTTTTCATTTCCATGTTGGCCTTCTTCACAAGTCACTTATAATGTGTTTTTTTCATTTCCATGATCACTTTGCATCCGTACAGATCAATCTCATCTTTATATCTACTCTAAAGGATTCACATTGTTAGGGCAACCAAAAATCCTATCATAATGAATATATGAACCCCATGGCACTGTGATATCCAATCAAATACTTATACTCCCCCGTCTAAACCAAAATACATTAATATTTTTTCATAACATTATATATATATATATTAAAACATTTAGATATATGGTCAAAACCATTTACACGTTTCAAAGATATCAAGGCTTGCAAATTTGAAATTGAAGACAGAGGCTCAATCCAAATCTTCAAGCAAATTCCCCATGACACAAAATTCCAGTCTCTTTCCAAGTAGAAATTTTCCAAATAACCCCCAATATCCAGACACATTTACGTTCCATTTTTCATTAATTTTATTTTGATCTAGTTTGACTTCTTGTTTTTCTTGGTGATTGTTTTTTCCTTTCCTCCCAACTTGAATCCAACTTGCATTTTCTTCAAATTTTGGTGGATCGTTCTTTGTAAGTGCACAATAATATTCTTGAAATCTTCCTCATCCACCTAATTTTCCCAAGAACATTCCTTTTCAACGTTATTTCTTTTGGTTTTTTGGAGGGGATCTATTTTCCATGATGAATTGTTGCTTTTCCACTAACACTGCGTCCAAGAATCCTTACCAGAGATTGGAGGATCCACTTTGGCTTATGATTTTTCCTGCTTAGATTATGTTGTCGTGGATGCGTTTTCTTTGGTTGTATCTGCTTCCTTCTTGTCTTTTAGTTCTTTCTGATCCTGAAGCTCTTCCTCTCTATATACTATATAGTGATAACCTTGAGCTCCTTCTTGTCATTTGGGCCTTCGGCATTTTTTACGGTCTTTTCTATTCTAAGAATGATGGGACAATTTTTAATTACATGCCTCGTTTCATAGCATGCTCTACATCGAAATGAATATTCTCATATCGTCGAGATTTTGGACCTAAACATAGTTTGGAGCCATCAAATTAATCTCTGCTGGAAAAACCTTGTTGAAGTCCATCTCCACAAAAATGCAAGCATAATTAGTCTTGTAAAATTTTTCTATTTTAGGACAACAATGATAAAACTTTCCCAACACATTCCCAATGGAGGAAAGCAATGTAAGATTCCAAAAATGCAAGGGAAGATTCAGAAGCGTCACCCAAACTGGGGTTGTGGAGATTGATACTATTACCACAAACTAGCTTCATAGATGGCCTTCGTGTGCTCTATATTATAAAAAAACTACAGTGAAATTAAAAACCCCAAGCCATATGGTAAATGTTTAGTTCGTCCATCAAAAGGGGCTTCCATGTCTTAGAAATCCATTTGTGCACATCGGTCAGTCGTGGCTAGAACCCATTAAACCAACAAACCAAACCATTCTTTGAAAAATATTTTTTACAACATAAAGCTTCCTCATCCAAGGGAACATTGAGGGAAGGAATTTCTTGAACCACCAGAAGACCATAACCAAACTTCAACATAGAGCTATACGAAACCGAAATAGAGCTAGCTTGAACGACAACCATGCATGCAAAAGAAACTAGCTTTTTCACCGAACCATAGGGATTCACCATTAAATGTTCTGCAAAAGAGATTTGCAGAAAATCCACATAAACAAAACAAAGATTGGACGACTAAAGAAAAACCCTAACCATCAAAGATTTCTAAAGCTCGTTTTATATATATATATATATATAATGCCGTATATAATGTGTGACAAATAATTGGCTTTGAATTTTAAAACATATCTAACCATTCAAAACAGATTTAACATTGACAAACTTACTAGAAAATCTAATCTTTCAAATAATATGAAGATAACATCTCTAAGGTGAATAAAAAATCAATAATAATTTACTAAGGTGAGATCCTAGATTTGTTAGGAGAGATCATAAGTTTGTTGGGATAGAAGAAGGGTGCAGTCTAACTTGGTAATGAGTGCATTTCCATTGTTGTAGACTAATATGGATCACATAAATAATAAGAATGTAAGAAACGAGACTAAGCAAATGATACTCCTGCATTCCAACAACACCTATAATAGCACCTGTAATAGTGTAGCAAAACTCAGGTACATAGCAACTACCTTATTCTCTTTCCACATCAAATAAATAAACCATCACAAAATCAAACCAATTTTGGTAAAACGCATGTACATAGCCACTACCTTATTCTCTTTCCACCTCAAATACATCAGCCATCACAAAATCAAACCACTTCAACGATGCCCTTTCACCAACGAGTTGTCTTTAGTGTGACTTTTTGGAAGCTTTTCCGATAGGTTTTTCCGGTTTAATTTCTCTAAAATCCGGCAAGAATTTTTTGAAATCACAATTTTATGGGTAACTCCTGCACAATCCAAGTGCCCTAGGGGTTTTTCAGGGTGCTGAATCCATATATACAGTAAAAAAATTAGTTTAAATAACACAAATCAAAATTTCACCTCAAATTTTTCCGCAGATTCGGACATTGGAAAGTCCAAAAAATCACACTAAAAACAAATCCTTTCACCAAAAATAAACCACAAGCATAATAAGATATATTCAAAAATATCCTATTTGGCATTTATGCCAAACTCCCCTTGACCCAAAAGTGATGACATTAGTAGGCGGTAATACAATGAATGAAACCACTATACTCAAATAACTGCCAATTTTTACCCCCACATATATATATATATATATAACATGATCTTTTAACGAAAAAACATTTAGTGATATAAAATTGATTAATAATTTAGAACAAATATTATATTTCTTTCAAAACTATAATTATAAGTTATAAATATAATTAATGCTCGATATTTTAATATAAAATATAGGTCTACAATGACAATTTTTTATCACTTTATCATATGGATATTATATTTTACAAAATCTTCACAATTACAATTGTGTTTTTAATTATTGTTGCAGCAGCAACAACCATTGTAAATGAAATAAAAAGAGATTAAGTAGCTAATTTGGTAGTTTTGTTTAATCCATTTTGAAAGAGTATGATCTAATCGTGAGACAATGCTCAACATTTTAGTGATATAAAAGCTATTAATAATTTAGAGCAAATATTATATATTTTTGTAATATTATAACAATAATTATAATATAAAAAAAAATTATAAAAAAAAAATTTATTTTACAATTTTTTTATTATTTATCGTATTAATATTATTTTTAAACGTTTACAAAATTTTCATATTACTATTATTTTTTTCAAAAAAATCACAATTATAATATGGTTAAATTTCTATAATGCACACCCAAAACTAATTTTACGTTAGATTAATCACATATATAAATACAACAATCATTAGTTGATGATAGTAATTCTATTTTAACCATACAATCAATTATCTCAGAAAATATTTCAACCAAACGAAAACTATGAACTATTTTAGTTGGACTAAATATCTCAGATCCAACTAATTAACAAATAACCAAATTACATTTATGATGATGAATCTCATTCAATGTGCACAAGACAAGTAGGAGTTAAATCTCCAAGTCCCTCCCTTAACGAGTACTTGTCTTTGATATTCTTGTTTGCAAATTCTTCATTAGCTTCTTTAAACATCTTTGAAATCGCATAGAGCTAACTCCATCAAGTTGTCTCATAACCCTTGTAAAGGTGTAGCCAACAAACTGGATTCTCGAGTTCCACTCTTGAACTCCCAAATCACGGATCTCCCAAAATCAATTACTAAACAACGTCCCAAGCTGTCGCATAACCTCACGAGAAGACCACTCCCACGTCTTCAACAAATGAGGGATCCTTCCCTAGATCCACAAATGCCAAACTAACTCGACAACCATCCATATTGAGTTTTACACCACTCGATCTCTTAAAATAGTTTCTTTAGACACAATCAATCACCTGTTTGCAATAATTGAACTACTAGTCATTCTATGGACGAGATCCCATCCACCGAGATACATGGGTACCAACTGTTGTACTCGCCAGTTATCTAGGGAAACCGTCTAGATACAGAATGTATCTAGAGTTAGTGTTACAAAATGACCTCTTTATTGGATCATGAAGTTCATCTGCACTTAATCTACAAACAAATTATAATACAAAATTTATTTACCAATAATATAACTATATCGCCGCTTATAGTTTCTTTGATGGCCTTCGAACAATTCAATAATACACATGTTTTTAAACGAAGTTGGCTTATCAATCCAAACTGGAGCTCCGATCTAGTGCCTAGTTGCTCTATAGAGTACGCTTTAAAGTCTACGAAACTAGAAATCATGCTGCAATGCAATGGATCATGTGAGGCACACATAGTTGAATCTAGGGTAGTAATGGTGCTTGTTATGTACTTTAATGACTGCTTGTTCAACCCCTCCATCACCATGCAAATTCAGCCTATCGATGACCTTAACTAGAGAATGCCCCTTTGTTTAATTGTCAAAGTACTTCGTCCAGACTTTAATAGCCGAATCGACCCACAGTGAATAAGAAACCGTTATGGATATAATTTTTAGACACCACTGACTTCAGCAAATAGTCCTTTACGGTGGGAATCTATATGTACTATCTTAGGCAACTGAAATGGATTTAACTGTTCTACCTTCACAAACAAATCTACAATATGCTACGGTCTCTCTAGACTAATCATATTGTACACATACTGGTATGTCCTTCCCCATATATCTGTTGTAAAGCAGATTATAATGTTCAGCAAAGATTATAGAATATATGCAACCGTCATGACCTTTAAATTTCCACACACAGTGAGAGGATCCACACTGCATTCAAGTTTCCAATTCGCAAATATATTCATCCGGACACTTCTCTGTGTATTCCAGAAAACACCCACATGCACTATACTATTAAAACACACAAACTCAACAGAAAAGTTTCCAATTCGCAAATATATTCATCCGCACACTTCTCTGTGTATTCCAGAAAACACCCACATGCACTATACTATTAAAACACACAAACTCAACAGAAAATATATTCTACAGAGAAAACTACACAAGCACATATATTTTCTACACTCCCATAAGGGAGGCCAAGCACAGGCTCATATGGGCTCAAATACCAAGTTAAATTTGCATAATGCACACCCAAAACTAATTTTATATTAAATTAATTAAACATATAAATACAACAACCATTGGTTGAAGATAATAATTTTATCTTAACAATACAATCAACTAGTTGAGAAAATATCTCAACCAAACACCATACTAGGAACTATTTTAGTTGGACTAATATCTTAGATCCAACTAATTAACAAATAACCAAATTATATTTATGGTGATGAATCCCATTTAATGTGCTCAAGACAAGTAGAAATTAAATCTCCAAATAATATATATTTGTTTTATTATTATTATAGCCGCAACCATTTTAAAATGAAATAAAAAAAAAATTAAGTAAACACATTATTTGTTTTGTTTAATCAATTTGGAAAATGTATGATCTAATCTTTGAGATAATGGGGCAACGTGAGATAGATAGAAGAAATATAATCAATTCCTCTCACCCAAATCAAAGGTTTTGGGAATGGGGTGGGCCAGTTGTTATATGTTTTAAATTTTATTAATTAATATTAAAAAATTATTATATTTTGGAATTTTATATTAAAATTTTAATACAAATAAATTATTTTTATTATTTATTATAATATTAATTATATTATAATTAAATATTTATTTATTTATAATATAAAAACAATATGTGAAATTTAACTAGAGCTTTTATTTATTTATTTTGGAACGGAAGATGAATTTCTCACATTGTTTTAGGGTTTGGTTTTCATGTGGTCCAGCCGCCACACTAGTCTCGAATGGTAAGGAGCATCGATCAATAGAGTGGAGACACTGCCCTTTGCATCAATTAAGACGAGGATTGCTAGGAGATTATGGTTAAATATGCTATGGGATAATCTTCCAACTTCCATTATTTTGTGCACGGGCTACTCATGAAACACTAAATAAAATATAGAGTATCAAAAATGAGTTCAAAGCTTATATTTATGGTGATGACGTGGCTTGTTTAGTGTGGCCACATTAGGTGTGTTGTAATGTCCCTCTAAAAGTCACTTAGGAAAATAATAATTAAGAATTACCATAATTTACACAATTTTATTTTTATTTTTTATATGCATGATTTGCTACATTACTTGAATGACCTTTGAATTTTTCTTCACAAAAGTAACTCTCTTTTGGTTTCCACATTCTTTTTTCCTCCTCATCCATTAAGTAACATTGTTCTAGTCACTGCACTTAAATTTGGTTTGTGACCAAGGCATGGTAATGAAGTTTATCATATAATTCTTAATGAGTATTCAATGATCTCTTTAACATCTTAGGGATATGGCCTATATTAGAGAATTGGTCTAGATGACCTACACCCATTATAGCTCAAATTTTATAACATTATTTTAACATTTATATATTTGTATCGCAAGCCAACTCTTATAACATTATACTAAGTCATATTGTATGCATATGGTGGTGGCCAACCTTATGCTTCCAAAGGCTTGCGTATTATATATGTTTATATCAATTTTTCCTCGACCTTACTTCTTTCTATCATAAGTATATATATATATATATATATAGAAAAGCACTGAACATTTTAGACCTTGGGCCTTCGTGGCACCGTATGCACTTGAGGAGACCTTGTATACTTAGCCCACATGATTCCAATACGTGGACGAGGGGCTCGTGTCATTAGAACAAATCCTAAACATGTGTTACATCTGACGGTGGAGATGGTCTTGAGGTTAATTGATGGTGAGCGATTTTCAGTCACCATTAGTGTAATTACCTACCCCATCCTCCTGCCGCAATGGATTCATTTGTTGCTTGGCCTGGTTGAGACTTGAGCTCTACAACCACCAGATTATTTTGGTAATACAATGGTTTCTACATTGTGCTCAAAGGATTTTCTACCATAATTTGTTTCTCTTGCTTGGAATTTCAACATGAATGGAAACGGTTTTAAGACAGATAGGGATTGAATGCTAGTCTTTAAACTCAACTTTTTTATTTTAATTTCTTGTTTTCCTCCTTGATAAAAATTTTGTGCATATTTTGCAATGGTTTATAGGAATTGTTGTTGCTATTTTTCTTGATTTGATGATGTAATTGTAAGTCAAACCCTGACTGCTTTGGAGGTTTTGTCATGGCTACCATCCACTATAAATTTTATTGTGTTCATGTTATGCTTTTCTTGGAGGCCTTCTTGTCGGTAATCTCTCAAAAAAATCTCAACCTAAAAGTTAAATCCTTTGATTTCATCTAGAGAAACTCTTCTTAATATTTATGATTAGTAAATGTGTTTTCCCCACCTCAACAAGGTATGGCCGTGAGGGTTCTGTTCATCTCCTTCGAAGGTAAGACATTAGTTGCAATGAAATTCCTTTTTATTCTATCCTGGTAAATATTTAATGGACCCTCTAGAACAAGACTAAGTGTTTATTAAGTGATTGGAGACTTTCACAATTATTCATATTGTGATGGAGATTTTTGGAATTAAACTATGTAATGATTTTGATCAGTCCAATGTTTCAGATGGTTACACCATCCATCATCAAGGACAAAGCTATTTGGTCCTTGATCATAAATGGACTAAGCATCTGAAACATTAGATGGATAAAAATCATTACACAGTTTAAATCTGGAAATCTCCATCACAATAAGGGTTTATTGTTTTCTATGCACAAGTTTGTTCTTGGTCGCATTTGGGTCTTTTCCATGAGGCATTTTGAGTTAGTTTTCGCTCGTTCCTTCTCGACCTTTAACGATATTCACCTACAAACACTTTTTTTTACAGTTTCCCCGGTCATGCTTGGCTTCAGTTTTACCCATTGACACATGAAGTATGATGTGATTAGGATATTCATAAAATGGAGCCTTTACTGGCCAGGGTTTGAACTTCCAATGTTATTTTCTTTCGGGCTTTTATTGACATACTGGCGAGAAGACGACTATCATAAACAAAGCCTTGTAGTTTTTAATTACTATTAAGGGTTTAATCTCTTCTTATTACCAAATACTTTTATAATATATACTTTGTATTATGGTCGTAGCTAGCATGGCCAAAATTAGTTTTTCATTCTTAATTTGAAGAAGATACAATTTTGTATTTACTCCTTTTATATCTTTGTGCATACAATTGCTAGTCCATTCTTTTCTGTTTTATACATGCGTATAAAGAATATTATTTTTAAAATATGCACTTCAACTATGTGATGTTATAATGCATGATTCAATGAACAATATGGTTATTTCTTTTCTTTGTTCTTAAGTTTAGAAAGAAACTCCATATAGGCCAGAAGCCCTGGTGGACTCCTATCATGGGAGTTCGTTTAGGGTCTTCTTTACATCCCTATAATAACTTTCCAAGGATTGTACTTTTTGTGGCTAACTGTCGAGGTCACCCTTCCTCGCCTTTGGCCTAAAACTTAATAACCTGGCAATAATTTCTATTTCCTTTAAACAAGACTATTTACTAATATTGTGTTTATTATTATTAAAATGGATTATTACATTTTCTTGTTTCACTCACTACCTGGATATTTATTATACTTAGTTAATCCTCCTTGGTGTACTTTTCATATCCCCTTTATATAGTGGATACCAAGGTTGGTTTGTGATATGGTCTTTTTCCCTATTCACCATAACAAAGAAATGCTTTGTCCTACCTATAAACCCCTTAATTAAATATCTTGTCCTATAATCAACTGATTTATTATGTCCTATAATCAATTTCTTCCATGCGACAAAACAAATCCAGATACATATATATGTATACATGTTATTCATAAAACATTAACAGGGTTTACTCATTCACCATCTTGAATTCACTTAGGAAAATAAAAATAAATGAAACCTTGCTTATTTCATTCATAGCTCTAAATTATAGAAACATATAATAACACAAATTTCTTTTCAAATATTTAAATACTTATGTAAGGATTTCTAGAAAATAGATTAAACGCTGCCACACTCCACCCAATCGTGAACTACATTTGCTCAGTAGTTCCCCTTGAGATCTATTCCTCCCTACCAGGAGAGCAACCTAGGATATTTTCTTTAGTTGCGCCTCCTTAACCCTTTAGTAGTGTCCCACTAATTTTTGGGTTTAGGTCTATTCTTTCTCTCTCATTAACCTTTTCTTTTAAAACTGATGACCTTTATCTCCCACAATCCTCTTTCTTAGCTTACACCAATGACATTTATCTCCAATCATGAAGTCTTTGGTGGTTTGCTTTAACCAACAGTTCAACTGAAAATGGAAAAAATATGGTTTTTCTTCTTTTATTCTTGCCCCTCCATGGGCATAATTGATTCTAACTATTTTCTTGGCAGTTAGGAGTCTAATATCACATGTGATATCCTTTAATTTATTTTCAAGAATAATAATACACAAAACCATTTTTCTTTTCATTATTTAAAATAAATATTTACATTATCATAACATATTCCTCGCACCATTTGACTTTTCAATCACATGTCTAATGTAGAAGTCATAAAAGAAATAAATTTACCAGGGCTATCACATGTGCCATATGGGGATGTTTATTGAACATCCTTCTCTCCATGCACAAGGATCTCATGTTTATTCTATTTCTAGTGATCTGAATCCGTTGAAGAAGCAACCCCCTGTGCTTGATTTAGGGTCTTTGGATTTGAAGCAAGCTATGTATATGAGGGATCTATCTTCCCATGGGAATCCCCATCATTTTTCCCTCTTTAATGATCTAGGTGGATATTGGTGGGCACCCGCCTATTCCACCTAGACCTCCAATTGGTTTCATCCATTCCCTTGTTTATGCAACATTTACTATTTTTAGTAGTTTTTCAGGTCCTAAACTTCTGGAGTAGTTTTGACCCCCTAAATGATGTTTTATTGAGGTCTGCAGCAAGCTCGTGCCTACTGCAAATCTTGTAGTACTCAAAGAGATATTTCCAACAAGTTATCATACTCACCAAATAGAGATAATATGACCAAGTTACAACCCCAGGAAATTGGCTACCCAACTAACCCCAACAGGGCCCACAAACTCTTAAAGTTCCATCTCCTGGGGTTAGGGTTTTCCCTTATTGTTCAATAATAAATAGGGCCTTCAGCCTCATTGTAACACAGTTCAGAGGCATGTAACCACCACATCTCTTCTTATAGATATGCTACCATTGCCCGAGCTAGTTTATTTCCATTTCGTTTCTAAGATTATTTCAATATTTGATATTAATGAAATGAAGTGTTATTTCTGTTGCATCATATTTATGGTTATATTTGTATTTTTTTGCGTTAATGTTTAAGTTCGGATCAGTGGTATCAAAGCGATATACTCTTTCTCTGTTTTTCTTTGCATGTCCCCAACGAGGTCGGGATATAAGGAGTTAGGGATCGAAATGGTCGAACCTTTGCAAGCCCAACCTCGCAAACCCCGATGATCTCCCATGCCAGAAGAGAAGAAAAACAAGGGGGCAGGATGTCCTTTCAAAATATTGCTCGACGAAGCCCTCAAGCAACAGAGGAACGCGATGATGGAAAACTTTGCCCAGATCCTTCAGAGGCTACTCAAAGGTGATGCATCTCCTTCCAGCAGCCACTCTGGTAGAGCCATACCCTTCAAGGTACAAGTTAACTTTGACGTCCCCATATTTCAAGGTCAAATAGATGCAAACGTCGTAGATAAATGGTTAAATCTGCTAGAAGGATATTTTTTTGTTCATGATTTTTCTATTCGGGAAAATATTACTTATGCACTTCTCAAAGCCGCTCCCCATGTCAAGGACTGGTGAGAAACCTAGTGTGAGAAGAAGGACGAAAGTACACCATCACTATTTTCAGCCACACCCACATGGAATTCGTTCTAGGATGCCATCAATGAGCAGTACAACCCTGTTGCGGCAGGAAAGGGACCAAGACATGCTATAGTTTACCAATGTTTTTCATATAACATGAAGTTGGGTATTAAGGATTCTGAGCGACATTTGGTACTCAAGTACCGTGACTGTCTACATAGATAAATCCAGGACCAGATGGAGTTCCTGGACATCTCCTCGCTCGGCACGATGCATCAATATGCTGTCAATATTGAGCAAAAGTTTAAATAGAAAAAATAATACTTTGGATCTTCGAATCCAAAGCAAAGAAAAGGCACTCGCAAGCCATAGAGCAAAGGAAAACGTCAAGGTGGGGCGACCCAGGACAACCCGTTGAAGCCGCAAGCAAAGAACAACACCACAAATACAAAGAAGGACACAATAAAGTGGTGTAAGGTCCATAAGATCTCCAATCACAACACAAGTGAGTGTCAGGCCAAGCAATCACTAGTGGTCGAGCTGAAGGCTTCTAAATCAGACGCATGTTCCAAATCTGAGTCAAAACCTGAAAAGGGGACTGACAAAGGGAAGAAGATCATTCACGTCGAGCCCAATGCCACCGTGGCCACCACCAAGATCCAAAAGAATGAGCTCGAAGATCCAGAGGAGGGGGAACACCTCTTCCACTCACAGATGTGGGTGAAGGGTTCTCCACTGCAGTTCATTGTCAACAACGAGAGCCAAAAGAACCTCATTTCAATAGAGGTCGTGAAGCGGTTGGGCCTACTGACTACAACACATCTGCAACCGTACATCATCGGGTGGCTTCACCAAGGACGAGATCTTTGCATCAACTAGCAGTGTCGCCTTCCCTACAACAACAAGCCCTTCATGGATGAGGTATTGTTTGATGTTTCTCCTCTTGAATTTTGTGATGTATTATTAGGACAACCATACTTGTGGAAGCAACATGTTGCATATGATTCTAGACCTCGCTCTGCGATTATTAATTTTGGCAATAAGTTGTACAGGATACTAGAGGTAGCCTTGCCTACCGCCGTCTCTTTGATCACTACAAAGAAATGTAGTAAGATCATTTCAAAGACCAGGAAATTTGGTTTCCTTATGATTCGCCCTCAAGGAAAGAAGAAGATTATGGCCACAACTTCCAGATAGGGCTCCTCTGCACAACAACAACAGATGGATAAGGTCGTGGAGGAGTACAGGGACATTTTCACCTCACCTACAGGGGTACCTTTGCACTGTCAGGTCAAGCACTCCATTGATCTGACCCCGGGAGTGCTGCTACCCAATGGACCAATATATCGACACTTTGTTCTGGAGAATGATGAGATCAAGAGGCAGATTCAGGAGTTGTTGAAGAAAAGGAACATCAGGCCAAGCTCATCACCCTGTGGGAGCCTAATTGTATTGGTACAGAAGAAGGGAGGTACCTGGGGACTCTGTATTGACTATCGAGCGCTAAATAAGATCATTGTTCGGAATAGGTACCCAATCCCACAGATTGATGACTTTCTGTACCAACTCAAGGGGGGCAAATATTTTAGAAAGATTGATTTGAAGTCTAGGTATCACCAGGTGCTTATCGAACCCTCTGATGTGTGGAAGACTACCTTCAATTCCAAGGAGGGCCTTTTCAAATGGTTGGTCATGCCTTCTGAGTTGACGAAGCCCCTGCAACCTTCATGAGATTGATGGATGACATCTTGTGACCTTTCACCAATGCATTCGTGGTGGTGTATTTAGATGACATCTTGATATTCAGCCATAGTTGGGAAGAGCACCTCCACCATATTTGACAGGTCCTCCAAACCCTGCAACAACACAAGTTGTGTGCCAATTTGGAGAAATGCACTTTTGGCATGACCCAGGTTCAATATCTGGGGTAAATCATTAATGAATAGGGTGTGCATGTGGACCCAACCAAGATACAAGTCATTAAGGATTGGTCAGCCCCAACCACTCTAATAGAGCTCCACAACTGTCTAGGTCTCGCCAATTTCTACTACATGTTCGTGTTGGAATTCTCTCATATCACTTGGCCTTTAAGTCAAGTCACCAAGGGCGGAGCGAAAGCAAAGTTTTTTGGTTCAAAACCAAACAACAGGCATTTTTTGAGTTGAAGCATCACCTCTACTCTGCACCAGTGCTCACATTACCAGACCTGCAACAACCATTTGAGATTGAGACAAATGCCTCTGACTATGATATTGGTGCAGTTCTTACTTAGTAGGGGCATCCAGTGGCTTACTACAATGAGACACTTTAAGATACAGTCCAAAAGTATCCCACCTATGGAAAACAAATGTATTCCATTGTGAAGGTCTATCGTCAATGGAAGCATTACATTCTAGGGAAGGAAACGGTCATCCACACAAACCATCGACCCCTGCAGTTCATACAGACACAAGGGAAGTTGCAGAACGATCGCCATCAGAAATGGTCCACATACCTGCAACAATTTCATTTGAACATTAAGTATAAGAAGGGAAACACCAATATTGTTGCAGACTACCTCAGCCGACCACTAGTCATGGCGTTGATCATTGTGCTCGACTCTTATGGGAACAAGACTTCGGGGTGGCCGCATCTTTATAAGAGTGATCCAGAATGCGGCAACACATACCAAACATTCCTTGAAGGTAAGAAAGTTCCACATTTTCACCTCCAGGATGCACTATTATGCCACTTGGTTCATATCTGTGTACCTTCAAGCGAGTGTGCCAAGATGATTTGGGAGGCACACTACAGTTGGGTCGCTGGGCATTTCAGAGTAGAGAAAACAGTGGCAGTATTGCAGAAGTATTTTTATTAGTTGAACCTTCGTTAGGATGTTGGGAAGTACATTAGATCATGCACTGCCTACGCCATTTCCAAACCAACTATCAAGAAGTAAGGCCTATATACTCCTCTTCCTACTCCTAGTCGACTTTGGGAATCCATCTCCATGGATTACATGTCGGGCCTTCCTTCTACTAAGCACGACAACGATTTTGTTTTCGTAGGCATCGATAGATTCTCTAAGATGGCCATTATGGTGGCCTGTAAGAAGAGTATCACAGTAGAGGCCAGTGCTAAGATATTCTTGGGTACACTTTGGGATCCCACAGTCCATTGTCTCAGACTAGGACAACAGATTCCTAAGTGCATTTGGTCAAGTCTTTGGTCGATGTTGGATACCAAACTTACTAAGTCCTCGACTTTCCACCCCAAAACTGATGGCCAGACAAAGGTCGTCAACATGATGATTTTACAAATTCTACGCATGTACAACTCCAAGAATCCACGCAGATGGGATGAAAGCTTCCCTTATGTTAAAAAAAACTATAACAGATCTATCCATCGCTCAACGGGCCACATACCCTTTCAGGTAGGGATGGGATTTTAACCATTATGTCCCATTAATGTGGCCATACCATTTGCAGCTTCTTAGGTAAATTCGAGTCACATCTAGTTCGAAGCCGACAGGGCTATGAACTTCATTAAGCTCATTTAACAATCTTCCAACAAGTCCATGATATATTGGATAGAGTTTATGCTAAGTACAAGCAGCGCCACGATTAACATCGGGTGTTATGCATGTTCCAAGTGGGTGACAAAGTTTAACTACATTTGCAGAAGGAGCGCCTGACTGGACCCCACAAGAAGCTTCACCTGCTCCAATATGGGCCATACAACATCACTAACGCTGTAGGGGACAATGCCTTCGAGCTCAACATTCCATTGTTCCTTGGTCTGCACCCAGTGTTCAATGTAGATCACCTTCAGCCATACTTTCCACTATTGTTGGACACATCTGACATTGTAGAACAACTCACACCAATAGAGCTAAACCCAGACTACATGCAATAGGCCACAACTAATCAGATCATGGACATAAAGATCAAGAACAATCGCCAACAGAGGATCCATCTATATCAAGTTGTTAAAGCAGGCCAACTCCTTCACCAGGGCAAGTGGTTCACTAGGGACTAGGTTCAACAAAAATTTCCTCACCTCATGGAGGCTCTGCATGCAATGGGGACCATTGCTTCCTAAGGAGGGAGGACTAATCCAGGTGGATATTGGTGGCTACCCGCGTATTCCACCTCGACCTCTAGTCGGTTTCATTCGTTTCCTTGTTTATTGCAACATTTACTATTTTTAGCAGTTTTTCAAGTCCTGAACTTCTAGAGCAGTGTTGACCCCCTGAACGACGTTTTTTTGAGATCCGCAAAAGGCTAGTGCCTGCCACCAATATTGTACTATTTGGAGAGATCTTTCCAACACTATATCGTGTGTGCCAAACAGAGATAATATGACCAAGTTACGACCCCGGGAAGTTGGCTGCCCAACTAACCCCAACGGGGCCCACAAACTCTTAGTGTTCCATCTCCTGGGGTTAGGGTTTTTGTTGTTTAGGGTTTTCCTTTGTTGTTCAATAATAAATAGGCCCTTGAGCCTCATTGTAACACAGTTCAGAGGCATGTAGCCGCCACATCTCTTCTCAAAGATAAGCTACCATTGTCTGAGCTAGTTTATTTCCATTATGTTTGTAAGCTTATTTCAGTATTTGATATTAATGAAATGAAGTGTTATTTCTATTGCATCTCTGTATTTATGGTTATATTTGTAATTTGTTGTGTTCCTGTTTAAGTTGGCATCATCTAATCTAGCCAAAATGTAGGCAAAGACGGATAAGAAAATATTTTAGATTTTCTTAAAAAGCTTAATGAGAGGACCTCCATCTTCTGGATCAGGGGCTCAAACCTAGTGGAAAACTTAAAATAGAGCATTCAAAATAGTCTGGGTATATCAAAAAAATTTCAATGCTTGTTATTCAAAGGTAAAATGCTATAGAACTCCTTCCAGATGAAGGGCTGAACTCCGCCATCCTTTTAAATATGAGGCCACATGGTGGAACTCAAAGTTCCAAAAACCCTAGTGGATCTGTCTCTTCCAAGGATTCAGTTTAAGAGAAGGTTGATATCCCATCATATCAGATCCAAAACAATTCAGGACCATACATCGTAGAATAAATGGAACAAGCACTAGCCATGGAAGTTAATCTTCTAGAGGTAAATTCTCTCTCTCTCTCTCTCTCTCTACTTGGACTCCAACTATCATATCTATTTATGTTCCAAAGGTTTCTTCATTGTACAATTTGATACAAAGAAAGATATGGAGTACATCCTAAATTATGGGCCATGTTTTGGCGTAGAGCCGAGCTGTTCATTACTCCATGGTTCCCAGATTTTGATGATACAAATATGGTGGTATCTACAATGTCGGTGTGGGTGAGACTACCCAATCTGCCTCTTCCTTTCTACCACCACAAGGTCTTAGAGGATATTGAAAATTCTCTAGGAAAATTCAAAAAGATGGATCTTGAAAGAACAAAAAAATGTTTCTTTAGTTTTGCCCAAATTTGTGTAGAGATAGACTTCAACAAAGGTCTACATGACCACACCCAACTGAAACATAAAAACTTTTAGTTGACCCAAGTATTAGATTATGAGAACACAACATTCAGATGTCGAATATGCTTTCAAACAAGACACTTGCAAAACACATGTCCACAAGCAAAAAATATACCAAAAAAGAAAAAGAGGCAGATCCACAAGCCTAAGGGATGGCAGGTATTCGACCCTTGCCTTTCAAAAGAAGAAGAAGAAACCATGTAGAACCAACCAAATGCGGAAGCATAGGTTCAACATGGTAACCAAGCAGTAGGGGGTGCTGTGGTTCAGTCTGAAATCACAACCCACATTCAAAAGGGTATCAAATTAGTAGAGATCTAGGCATTATAGCAACAAAAAGAGAAAAACACACCAGGAAAAGGGCACGAGGGTTATAAATAGAACTCATGGCTTTAAGAGCTGAGACTTAGATAAAGAAATCCTCTTACAGACAACTAGAAATGAATTGGCAATGGTATCAGTTGATCCCAACTCTAGAGTTGGTGAAAGGTTCAAAAAAGGAAAAGAAAAGAAGAAAAAGTTAAATGATTTTTATCACACTTAACTTTAACATATTTTATATATATATATTTATTGCTCATAAACCGAAATACTTATTTGACCAAATACTTTCATCAGCTACAAAATACAATTTGTTACTTATTTCAAATTAAATAGAATTAAAAAAAATATAAAATAATAAATAATAGTTTATGTGCATATTAATTATTAAAATAGATAATTAATAGCTTATCATCTCTATTTCTTTAAGAACGAGTTTAGAATGAGATGAGCTAACTTCTTAATCTTTATTCTCTAACTATTTGATCCTTTTGTTGTATCGAATATTTAATTTTGCTAATTGTATTTACATTATGACCATCTTCTTTTCTGTGATGCTATTAGTGTTATATCACTCATACACTCCTCCACCTTTAGAGTATGTTGTTGTTTTCCATTCACCTTGTGTCTTAATATTAATTCTTATTCCCTTATCATTGTTTTTGGGATTAATTACATGTACCATCTAATGTTAAAATTATTCATTACGACTTATCTTTTATGAGTGTAATTTAACAATGATTAATTTCTCATAAGCTTTAATATTTGCTTGTTATTCATTGTATTATAGGATAATTAGTACATGATGTTTTAGAAAAAATGATTTTGAAACTAGCCAAATAAATTATAAGTAAGATTTCTTAAGAAAATTATAACTAACATTTTTATTTCTTTATTTATTTTCCAAAATAGCGTGTTCGTCAAATTATGCACTATATGTTAATGAAATAATATTTTAAGGTCCATGAGATTAAAAATAGTTTGAGATTATTAGTTCTCTGTTTTTCGCTTTTTTTGCAATTCAATTATTTTCCGATTTAAATTGATGATAAGCTGGCCCAACCTTCCAACAATCCTCTCGCTAAAAAGACAATGCCAATGGCTACACACAAAAGCCACTTCCATATGACTTCATACTTCTCATAGACTTGACTTTTGTGTTTTAGATGTGAATTGTTTATTCTTTTATTTATAATTTTATAGAATGTTTATGAGAGAAAAAAATAATGAAGCTATATATTTATTTAAAAAAATGGAATTATAAAAACAATCATTCTCAAATAAGGTCTCAAAAAAGATATTGGTGTGATTTAAAAGTTAAATAAGGTAAACAAAGAGATATTGAAGTGTGATTTAAAATTTAATTAAAACGTATTGTTTTTGACTGTAAAAATGTAAATATAATTTTTGTTTTAATAGGTGGGAAAATTTATCATAACTCAATTGTCAAACTAGCAGTGAGCACAGTGATCCCTAGCTGCTAACCTCGAATGCAGGCTGACTCATCACCCTTATTCAAGAAAAACCATACCACTTGGAATAACCTACTAGTAATTCGTACGGGCAGAGCTTCACTCCTACCAGATGCTTCCGAGTCTTGGACGATTAACCTTTTTCCTTACAAGGAAAACAAACTCTTAACGAAAAAAAACAATTTTAAAATATTGTAGATGCAAATGCAAATATAAATACAATCTTATTATATCAAAAATAATTTTTTTCGAAATTTAAACTTTTTATTAATAACAAATTATTTCAATTATTATTTTTTATTTTACATATAAAAAAACATTTTAATTAAATTTTAAACTACAACCCCAACCTTTCTTAAATGTGATTAATTCATTTCCTAAAAAGGACAAAGCTAACTAATTATTAGTTATTTAACGAGATGTAACCTAGATAACTTGCAGAGTGGTCAAAAGGGATGCTGTAAACATAAAAGCTCCATTAAAGGCACGAGAGTGGAGAAAAGAAAGCTATGAGAAAGCTTGAGGCTAGGGGAAGAGATATAGGTGATCTTCTTTTTCAATATATAAATTGTAATGACAAAGAAAATTTATGGAAATACTTTTCTTCCCTAATATTTAAATTGCAATGCCAAGAAACTTCATAGAAATACCTTTATAAAGCAAAATGTGGGTGATCACAATAAAGCAAAATAAGCTACTTTCTTTTCTTTTATAGTAGTGAGGTTACCATTATGGGCATGGGCAATTTTTATTAAAAATATGTTATTGGTAAATATATTTGTATTTTTTATTTTAAAATCACATTATTATTTTTAATTAAATTTTATTTTTAGAAATAAGAAAATAAATTAATGATTTAAAATTTAAAATTTATTCAGTAATAGTAAAAAATCAATTTCTTTATATATATTATTAATAAATTATTTTATGAAATAAATTTATTTCTTAAATAACAATGATAAAACAAATTATATTTATAAATAATAACTATTTTCTTCATGCCAAATTAACAATTATTTTATTAATTAACAATTTTTTAATATAAATATATAATATTAAAATAATATACCATTTTATTAAACAATTCACATTATAAAAATATCCCTACTTAAAACCAAGTGGTGACATTCCTATAATTTAAATTGTTTAACACCAAGTGGGGACATTCCTATAATTTAAATTGTTTAACCAGAAAATTTTATTATTTTAATATCATAAATGCAGATATCACTATTAAAGTATGTGAATTGTTTAACCCTAGCATATTTCTGTAAGTGGCCACATCTATGATCAAGAATACTTGAGCTACTGAATAGTGGTCTACTACCTAAAAGCAATGTTAGCAACTTAATGAGTAGTTATTGTCTATCCTATAAAACCCTTGGTTATCGGCCTATAGAAACAATACCCAATCATACCTGCCATTTTAGATAGAGAGACTACTCTCTTTTACTTAACTTACCTTCTTTATTGCGTTGGAGAGGATGCAAAGTAATTGGTAGAATTTTGATTCTTTATATCTATGAATTAATTTTTAATTGGGTGTAATTTGAATGGTTTAAAGAAACATTATTTTAATTTAAGTTCAATGGGTTTACATTTTTATCATGTCTAATATATCATTTTGATTAAAGTGGGAAATGGAAGTAGTAATTCATATCAAGTAGTGTTTTGACAAAACACTCGATTACAATATTGTTATTATTTTCAATTTGAATGATTTAAAGAAAAATTGTTATTATTTTTTATTTGAATTCAAATCTACTTTAATGCTTACTTTATTTGTAAATAAATCATTTCACTATTCACCATCGGGAAGATATTTATGTTGTGGGATTCTTGTAAAAAAAAATAGAAAAAGAAAAATAAATAATGTGTTATAAATTTACTATTATTTTTTAAATGAGTAGAAATATATGATATATTATTTAGAAAAAGAAATGATTCATATATATATAATTTGGGTCTCTAGTATGTTTTAAAATTGTTTTTGTTTGGGTAAGAGTCCCTCTTTTTTGGATGTAAGGAAACTTGCTAAAGACCCAAGGCCCAAAGACATTTAGCTAGAGTGAAAACATGCCCCTTTACAAACCACCAACATACATGTAATTTTAGGTGGCTAGATTTTCTTTAAATAATAGTGATGAGTCAACCTGCAATTGTAAATAATAGCTAGTGATAATTGTCTCCAACACTGGTTTAACAAATTATGATAGAATTCCCAACTAATTAAAGAAATATATACACACATATATATATATGATAGTTATAATGTTGTGTAAGTTTTTAGAATTGAATTATATAGGTTTTTTTGGAAACATCTAATATTTTGAGTAGATACATCATCCATCAACAAAAATATCTATACAATGATGATAATTATCATATTGTATAAACTTTTAAAATTAAATTATGTAATTTTTTTAAAGAAACATCTAACATTTTGAGTGAGTACATCATCTATCATCAAAAACACATAAAATGTACACAATTTAACCCCAACCTGATAAATTTATTCAATAACTATATTTATCAAATATAAAATATAGATATAAAAATTAGTAATTTCTTTTATTACCTTTTCTATAATTCAATAATATTGACCCATTAACCAATTTAAACAAATAATATTAACACATAAAATATTAGATTTTAATATCATAAATTCAAACCCTAGCTAAAATTCCTAATCATAGGTTAAGTTAAAAGCTTAACCAAGTGTGTGGAAAGCAAAACACGCACTTATTCCATGACAAATTTGTTTACTCAAAAGTGTGGGAACGAGAGAATGTCCAAATACATGCACGTTCACCGTATACATTTTTCGTATATTATGAAGAAGCGTATAATGTATGGGTGGGGGATGACATAACATCTAATGCTGTGTCCGGACACCTTGGCGTCTGCGGCGTCACGTCAACATCGTAAGGTGCATCAGAAGTGGTCCAAGGAGCATGCTTGCATGCAGTCGACCGCGCGTGAGACGTCTTTACCCATCCGAGAAACCAACCATATTTCGCCACGTCGTCAAGCCATGACACGTAATATGCATGGCGCTCTTTCGACCTCAGGGGTAGGTTGGTGGGGCTGCCGGAAATGGACACCCCCGTCGACGGCAATGCCGTGCTGGTTGATCACCGGCAACGGTCAAATGACGATCTCCGGCAGTCCAGACGGTGCAGATCCGATGGTCCGTACGCACGACACGTGTACGACAAGGTCCGTCTTGCACGCCGGCACCCGGGCCTTGCGTGGCCATCGGAGTTTTCTAACAGTTTTACTTCCCCGGTAAAATGATTTCAAACTGCCGGAGGTCGGGGTCTGTTCCGACATGAATTTAAACTTCAGTGTGGAGAATTGAATACTAATTTATTTCGGATAAAATAGCCGTGCGATGAGTTGGTGCAGAGCTGGCAGCGGGTAGCTTTAGAGAAGGGATTGGCGGGGTTACTTTAGCGGAGGTTTTGGAGGAAGCACCGACTGGCGACTGGTGGGCGATGGGCATGATATGATTGATGGTCATGATGATGATTGATGGGTATGCTGAAATGGTGGAACAGTGGACCAGGTGGGTCTATGTCTGCCCAAGCCTCAGCCTCAGCCTCAACCTCAACCTCTCTACCTCTACCTAAGGCCTTGCCTCATACTCAGACTCCGACTCCACTTGCTTCTTTCTCAAGCCAACGCCAAAGCCAAAAGGCAAAGGCAAAGGCGAAATCTGGTGGTAATGTCCACGGAAGGAATGAAGGTATTTGGGTCTGTTGTCGATTAGTTTCTTCATTCACAGACTCTAGCTTGGGGCTCTGAGAGTTGCTGAGAATTTGAGAGAACAAGGCTGGAAATCGATGCAAAATTTGAGTTTTTGAAGTGGGTTTCTCAGCTTTTGCTCTGATAGACAAGGAATTGGAGAGCATGGAAGTTGCGGGTTCGAGTCCTGGTTGAGGTTAGTAAAGCAGTAAGCAGAGTTTGTTTGTGTAAGAGTTTTTGCTGTGTGTTGGGATTTTTTTTCGTTTTGCTGTCAATGAACGGGATGCTAAGCAGGACTTCGGGGAATTCGCTTCCGCCGGCACAGTTGAAGCACCAGATTCTGCAGTCGAAGACGTCGCCGGATCAAGCACAGAAGCGGCACTGTAAGTCTTCGGTGTGGCAGAGGAGCAGAAGTGGTGGTGAGATTGAGCCAACTTCGGTTCTTGATATTCGAAGCCCTAGTCCGACATCGACGCTGTCGTCGTCGTTAGGGGGCTCGAGCGAGAGCGCGGGGGCAGTGGCTGCTGTTTCTAGTGGCTTGTTATGCGAAGCCGTTTCGGACGGCGGCGGCGGCGGAGGCGGCAGCGGCGGTGCGGAAACCCTGCTCCTCGAGTCCTCTGGCAAAGAAGCCTTTAATAATGGCGGCGGCAGCACCGGCAGCCCTGCGCGCTGGTATTCTAACAGAGGCGGCAGCGGCAACGGTGGCAGAGAAGGATTCGGGTGGAGACTGAACAATGGTGAGCAGCAGCCCGGTGGTGGCGGAATGGTCGAAGGAAAAAGCGAGGTCAAGAAAGAAGATCCGCAGCAACACAGCCGAGCGGAGGAATGGGGTTCCGGTGGCGGTGCTGGAACGGCGGGGGGAATGGATGATTTGGAGAGCATGTTATTTGAGTCCGGCGCTGCGCCACCGGATCAGTCGCTTATGCGGTGGTTGTTGGGTGAGATTGAAGACCCTAAAGACCTCCCTCCGCCTCAGATCAAATCCACCACCAGCGGCGGATCTGCATCTGCCCCTCAGTTCCTGGATCCTTCAATCGAGCCAAACTTCGCAGACCCGGGGGCCTTTGCTTTCAGTAACAATAATCTCAGCGATGTCATCGCTCCGCCACAGCACGCTCCTGTCTCGTCCAGTTTCCGCCCGTCTTATGCCACATTGCCTAACCCGCCCCAACAACAATTTATTCCGCCGCCTCCCCCACCTCCGCCTCCTCCACCACCACCATTTGCCTACAATGGCCCCATGCCCACGCCCTTCGGTCCCAATGCCTTTCATCCGGAGGTTCTTTTCTCCGGGCCAGCAGTCTACGGTCCGAATCCCGCGCAACACTTCGGACCAGATTTTCCCCGCTTTAACATGGCCGCGGATCCAAACCGGAACAATAATAATCTTTTGTTCGACATGCCACACCCGCCTCCTCCCAAACGTCCTGGACTTGAGCACCAGCTCTGGCAGCAGACATTCAAGCAGCAGGAATACATGAACATGATGAAACCCCAGCAGCAGCAAGAACTGCTGCAGTCTCTGCACAGGCGGCAGCAATTCCTCCACCAGACACCGTCTCCGTCGCCGCACCACCAGCTGAGGCAGAAGGCCGTTGTGAATCACACTTTCAAGGTAGGGGGTTCTGGCGCAGTGGCGGAAGAGGTGCATGTAATAGTGGAGCAACTGCTCAAAGCAGCAGAGGCTGTGGAACTTGGCACCTTAGATCATGCTCAGGCGATATTGGCGCGGCTCAATCAGCATCTCTCCCCTCTGGGAAAGCCCCTTCAGCGGGCGGCTTTCTATTTCAAGGAGGCTCTCGCTTCTCGAATCCTCAACACCACCGCCACCAACACTGGCGGAGACAACCGGAACGCTACTGGCACTGGCACTGCAACTTCAAATATCTCTTCACCGCTGGACATGGTGCACAAGATAAGCGCATACAAGAGTTTCTCGGAGGCCTCTCCGCTGGCTCAATTCGCACATTTTACTGCCAACCAGGCACTCCTGGAAGCGCTGGAAGGTGCAGAGGCAATACATATCATAGATTTCGAAATCGGCTTAGGGGGTCAGTGGGCATCGTTTCTTCAAGAACTCGCTGTCAAACTCGGCGGCGCTCCGCCAGTCCGCATCACCGCGCTCGGCTCCTCGGCCTCCTCGTCCCTGGAGCTCCATCTTACGAGAGACAATCTATGCAATTTCGCCAAGCAGCTCAATGTTCCCTTCGAATTCGAGCTCCTCCATTTCGACCACATCGAGTCCCTGACGCTCCGCGAGCGGGAGGCCGTGGCGGTTAATCTTTCATTGTTGCCTTCTACTTTCAGTTCGCCGGACTCGATCTCGCGACTTCTCCGCCTCGTGAAGAACCTCGCGCCTAGGGCCGTGGTGGTGGTGGACGCCGAAACCACCGCCACCGCAGCCGCAGCCTCCGCCGCAACGACCTCCTCTGCCTCTTTCGTTCACCATTTCCTGGAAGCGCTGCAATTTTACTCTTTCCTGTTCGATTCCCTGGATGCCATGAACATCAACATTGACGCCGTGCACAAGATCGAGAAGTTCCTGCTAGCTCCGAAGATCGACGCCACCATTTCCTCCGCCGCCGCTCCGCCATGGAAGACCCTGTTCGCGGCCGCCGGCTTCTCCCCAGTGGCCTTCAGCAACTTCACCGAGACGCAGGCAGAGTACCTGATCCAGCGCCTCCATAGCCGCGGATTCGAAGTCCTGAAAGCGCACACGGCTCTCCTCCTCGGGTGGCAGGGCCGCCCACTGGTCTCCGCCACTGCCTGGAGGTGCGGGCCCCCGCCTTAATTAATTAAATTAATCAAAAACCAATTTAGCAGACTAAATAACAGAAATAAAACAAAATCTCTGTTTTTCCTTTTTTCTTGTTAATTTTCGCGGGTATTTTCTGTTAAACCTGAGCTTTGAAAAACATTACTAAGTATTTTTCCCTCAACTCTCTATGTATCTGCTGCTACTGCTATACTCTTTATTTAGTAATGTGATTAGAAGCTCGTCTGCTTCTTCGCTTCTTGTAAAATTAAGAAAAAACAAATGGCGTTTGATTGGTGGTGCTGCTATAAAGAGTGTAAATAATTCTTGCCTGGCACTCTCTGCATTATTTATTTATTTTTTTAATTAAATGCTTATTTTATTTTATTTCCTTTCCTGCATCTGTGAATTTCTTTTTTTCAAATTTTATTTCAACAAAGAAAGAAACAAAATGAAAATTGAATTTTTGGTTTTGTGTGGGAATTTTGGTTTTGTGTGGGGCTAAAGCCACATTTTGTTTTTTTGTGAATGAGAAATTATTTTTTCCCTTGCCCTATTGAAAAAGTGATCACCAATAGTTGTATGTTTTTCTTAAATTGAAATGGATCAATATATCTTATAACTCTATTGTATGTTTTTCTTAAATTGAAATTTTATGTTTTTCTTAAATTGAAATGGATCAATATATCTTTTTTCTTAACCCTATTGGTTATTTTTATGGAGATTCTGTCATATATTTAGGGATCAATATATATTTTTTTCCTTTAATAATTCTCAACAAATATCTGATATATATATATAGGTTTTTGTATGGAGATTCTGTCATATATATAGGTTACAATTTACAAGCCTTTGTGATGAGGGGTTGTAAAGTTTGAGGATGTGAATTGTGAATATGAAGATATTATAAATTTGAGAAATGAAAAAGGCATATTGTTAATTTTAAGGTTGCACAATTTGAGGATGTATGTATAAATTTTTATTAAGGTTGTGAAGTTAGTTGGTCTGACATTTGTGTTGTGAAGTTTGGCCATCTATATGTATGTAGATTTATTAAGTTTGATACAAGTTTGTGTAATTTTAAGGTTTATATTATCATTTTATGGAAGATTAAGATTGTGAAGTTTGGAAGTGCATATTTTGGATTAAACAAGTATGTATAACATCATGGTGGTTGTGAGGTTTAAAGGATATGCATATTTGGTTTTTATAAGTTTATATGGCATCATGGTTTTTAAATTTAGTTTTTATAAGTTTATATGGTATCATGGTTTTTAAATTTTAAATTTGGTTTTTATAAGTTTATATGTAATCATGGTTTTTAAACTTAAGGAAATGCAATTTGGTAAGTTTATATGTAATCATGGTTTTTAAACTTAAGAAATGCAATTTGCATGGTAAAATTATCACAACTTTGCATACAATTCATATTTTGACATTACAGATTTCATAAACTTTGAACTTTGCATCGGTTCAAGGTTGTATATTCATATTTTGACATTACAAATTTCATTAACTTTGAACTTTGCATCGGTTCAAGGTTGTTTATTCATATTTTGAATATACAAATTTCATGAACTTTGAAGTTTGAAGGTTGTATGTTCATATTTTGACATTACAAATTTCATGAACTTTGAAGTTTGAAGGTTGTATATTCATATTTTGACATTACAAATTTCATAAACTGACAACTTTGAACTTTGCACCAGATCAAGGTTGCAATATTAGAAGGTGCATTTTATGACTCCAAAGTTTGGATAAGATCAAGGTTGAATGTTGTAATTTTTACCCAGCATCAAGTTTGAAGAGGCATACTTAACAAGTGCAGGCAAACATTAAGGGTTGTGGGTTGTATATTTTAAAATCGCAGAATGCACATGTAAAATTTAACAAAAGTTTGTGTACCATTAAGGTGGTGGATTGTGAAATTTTAACAAAAGTTTGTGTACCATTAAGGTGGTAGATTGTGAAATTTAACAAAAGTTTGTGTACCATTAAGGTGGTGGATTGTGAAATTTGAGGATGTACATTACATTTGATAAGTTTGCACGACATTTTGATTGCAAAGTTTGAATATATGTATTTACACTTCACAAGTTTGCATAACATATTATTATTGACCTTACACATTTACTTACCACATCAAATATGTTCTGAAATATGATCATATTTCTTTTGATTTCTTCACCAGAATCATGAACCCCATTACGACATCATCAAGTATGTTGTGAAACATGATGATATTTATTTTGATTTCTTCACCAGAATCACGAACCTCATTAGTTCACGTATCATCATTATTGTGAAAGTACTTGTGCAAATTTCAAACTTTCACAAATTTGCATTAGTGAACATTACATCAAGGAAGGTTATCTTGTTTGAGAATCCATATTTCAACTTCACATAATATTATTATGATATTATTGACTTTTTGATCTTTATCTCACATTAAGATTTTAAGATTTTGAAGAATTTTACATATGTATATTTAAGTTTGAGAATATCTATTTTATGAGAAAAGTTTTTTGGCGAAATTTTTTTCTCATAATTTTGATATAGATCACAGAAGCTTCAATTCAACAATAATTATTTTGTTTTTATAAATTTGTTTAATATTACAATATATAATTTTACATAAAAATAAAGTTAGATATTTAAATTCATAAATATATTATTATTTATTTCCCATATATATATTATAACATTATTATAATAAAATATGTATTTTTTTTTTTTTACTTTTTAATTAAATAGTAAAATTTGTATTTCTTTCAAAACAAAAAATTACATGAGAATACGGAAAGTTTTGTTGCCATTAGGAAATTCTAAACCTATCCAAAATTGCATTCTCTTTGGAGGTAGGAGACATAAAGTTGCGTAGAAGATCAAAGTTTACCATACATAAGCTAAAATATGGGCGTTTGTGGCCATGAAAGCAAATTAAGTAAACAAGAAATTTAGAAACTAGAGACAACAATAGACTAAGGAGGGGGGTTTGAATTAGTAGTTGCAACTTGGATTTATTCATTGTTGCCGCTTGTTGTGCCTCCAACAGGGGAGGGATCATAAGGTGCTTTCCAATGCTCTCTAGTCACTGAGCCACATCCATCATGTGCTAATGTAAATGCTCCATGGAGAGGTCTCTCTGTGTTATGCAACCAACTCACCAAATAGAAGAAGAGATAGATCGACGACTTTGAAATTAGCCTCTTCGAGGGGGCAATCTCCTTTACATTACACAAATGAACAATTCTTGGATGATTCAAATGACAACTTCCTTTCTATATATACGAGTTTAAGGGGTCACAATATAATCAGAGCCGACATAACAATAATAGTGTAAGGGCACAACAATAACAATAGTGAGTTTCTATGGGGCACAATAATAACAATATGGGGACAACATAGGTACAACAATAACAATAAGAGTTATAATGACAATAATAATGGGGGAATACACTAGTATTATAGGGACCTAACATGCTCCTCCAAAAATTGTTATCCTCAACGCTTGAGTAGTTATGGATGCTTCTATATAAAATTATCATCTTCCCATGTGGAATTTTTAGCGGGTAAGTTCTTCCACTTGATGAGATACTCTGAAATTGATCAATTTTGTAGTTGTTGAGTTCTTGTTTCTGTTACTGCTTCAAGTTCCAATATGATTTTTATTTGGGTGCACTCAGGAAGATGCAGGAAGTTCCAATTTGTATGAGATAGTACCAATCTTTTGCAACACCTTACATGGACCATAATACTTTGGTGATAATTTATTATCCTTTTTATCTTGTTTGAGGGACATTTGTTTGTATGGTTGTAATCTCAGTCACCTACATGAAAATTTATTTCGCTGTGATGTTGATCTACCTGTTGTTTCATTCTATTTTGCGCCAAAATGAGGTTATTCTTTAAGAGTTGAAGAACTTCTTGTTAATGTTCGATGTGATCTTCCACTGCTTGAACCTTAGAATTTTCTCTTAAAGATGATGTGATGGACGATGGATGATATTCATAAAGTGCCATAAATGGGGTCATTTTTGTTGTAATATGGAAGGAAGTATTATACCACTATTAAGCTAGAGGCAACCACTTCACCCATTGTGTTTGTTTATCCATTACAAAGCAACAAAGATATCCTCCCAAACATTGGTTCACTATCTCAGTTTGCCCATCAAATTGAGGATGATAAGATGAGTTATGAGTTAATTGAGTACTCAAACAAAAAAATAATTGTGTTTAAAAATTTCCAGGAAAAATGAGATCTCTATCGCTTATAATAATCTTTGGGCTTCCATGTAGTTTTTGTATTGTTTCCGTAAATGTAGTAACAACTGCATTGGCTTTAAATGGATGAGATAATGCAACTGGGCATACTTGGTAAGTCTATCAACTACCACCATGATGACACTCTTTCGTTCGAACTTGGGTAGGCTTGTGATAAAATCCATTGAAACATCCTCCCAACGTTGACTTGGAATGGATAAAGGTTGTAACAGAGTCGGGGTCTTAATTGTTACTATTTATTTTGTTGGCAAACCAAACATTTTACCATAAAATTTTGAATATCAGATTTAAAGCCATCCCAAAAAAATCCTTCTCAACCCTGTGGTAAGTTTTAAAAATTCTGAGTGCCCTCTTAAGGGAGAGGTGTGCAATTCTAGAAGACTCTTTTGTTTGAGTTGGGAATTCTTACAGAGGTATTAGCGATCTTTGTAGCATAATGAATAATTTTTCCAGCTAACTCTGTCAGAGGTACTGGGATCTTGCTACAAATTTTGAATGAGTGCACACACTTCTTTGTCATTCTTCCATTCATCCCTTGCTTTGTTTATCAAAATCTAGTTGGATAATAGAAATGGCACAAAACAATGCTTCCACATCCTCATCCTTTCTTGAGAGTGCATCTGCAACAACATTTTGCTTCTTTTTCTTGTAGATGATTTCAAAATTATAACCCAACATCTTTGTGACCCATTTTTGTTGCTTTCTGAAAATAATCTTTGTTTTAAAAAATATTTAAGAATATCATGATCTATTTTTACTTTGAAGTGTCCTCCTATTAGGTAAGGTCACCATTTCTTAAGTGCATGTAGGATTGCCAACATTTCTTTCTCATAAATAGCTTTGTGTAAATATTTTTCTTTGATTGGACGACTTTCAAAAGTAATGGGTCTTCCTTCTTGCATTAAAACAACACCAATTCCATTTCATGACGCATCACATTCCACAATAAAAGTTTTTGTGAATTTTGGTGTAACTAATACCGGTGCTTGGCATGTTGTCTTTTTAAGATGCTCAAAGGCCATCGTTGTTTCTAGAGTCCAAGAAAATGCATCTTTCTTCAGTAATGTTGTTAGAAGTGTTGTTATTCTTCCATAATTCTTAACAAACTTGTGATAATACCTTGTCAACTCGAGAAATCTTCGCAGATGCTTTATGGATGCGGGAATTTTCCATTCCTTAATGGATTTAATTTTGCTAGGGTCTAACTTAACACTTTTATGAGATCCAATATGACCCAGATATTCCACCTCCTGTACTCCAAAGAAACATTTGGAGGTTTTGCATATAATTGTTTCTCTTCCAATAATGTGAGCACCATGTCAGCATGTTGAACATGATCCTTCCGAGACTTGCTATAGATTAATATATCATCAAAAAATACAAACACAAATTTTCTAAGGCAGAGTTTGAAAATGGAATTCATCAAACCTTGAAATGTAGAAAGTGCATTGGTAAGGCCAAAAGGCATGACCAAGAATTCATAATGACCCTCATGAGTTCTAAATGTTGTTTTTGGAATGTCTTCATTCTTCACTCTGATTGATGAGATCTTGAATAGAGATTCAACTTGGTGAAGTAAATTGCTTCATGTAATTCATTCAATAATTCATCAATTCCTGTAATGGGAAATTTATCTGTAATAGTGAGCTTGTTGAGCTCCCTATAATCCAGACACATGTGCCATGATTCATCCTTCTTGTGCACTAATATTATTGGAGTAGAGAAATAATTTTGACTAGGTTGAATTATTCCAACCTCTAGCATTTTTGCAACCATACATTCAATTTCGTTCTTTTGAGCATAGGGATATAAGGCATGATGTTTGGATGAACACTTCCTAGAATCAAATGCATAGCATGGTCATGATCACGAATATGTGGGAGGCCTTTGGGAGTCTCAAATACCTTGGAATGATTGCCCAAGGCTTTTTGAAGATCTGGAGAAATAGATGATTTCGATGTGAGAACTTCTAGTGAACATAATTGTACAATTATGCCCTGTTGTTCTTTTTTTAGAAGCTTTCTCATGCTGTTAGAGTTGATTATCGTTCCTGGTTTCCCTGTGATACTCTTTAATTCAACTTCTTTTATTTCCCAAAAAAAATTCAAGAAAAGTTCTTGAAAATTAAATGTTATTGTACCCAAAGATTGTAACCATTGGACTCTTAGTACAATATCAACGCCACCCATTGGAATGGAAAACATTGGACTATTCAATACATATTCTCCCATAGATAATTTGATATTATGACACTTTCCAAAATGATTTATGGTTTCTCCATTTGCAACTATCACTTGACACTCTAGTGCTGGATATATGAAACAATTCAATTTCTTGGTTACTTACAATGAATAAAATTATGGGTACTAACCAAATCAATCAACACTATTACATTTTTTTTCTTGATACGTCTTTCTATCTTGAAAGTTTGAAGAGTGGTAATTCCTATCAATATATGTTCGGATTCATTTCTTCTTTTTCTAGGGTTGGTTCCTGGTGTATACCCTCTTTTTTTGACGTTTCTTGTTCGTTTTCTTCCTCTTCTTCACAATCTATGTAAAATAGTTTCTTCTTAACACACTTATGACTTTTAGTGTATTTGCTATCATAACTATAACAAAGTCTTTTTGTTTTTTCTTCTTCTAATTGTTGTGGTGTCAACTTTGTAGGTTGTGGAAGGCTAGGGGTAGCAACACTTCTATCAACAATGTAAACTTTGAAACGAGAATTGATACGATTACCCATTTCGTAGAGGTAGTAAAAAAGTGACCTGATTTTGAAAAGGGGTGATGTAGAATACACATTTTTTGTTAATCATAGTTTTTGGCACTTTAATTTTTTTTATGTATATTACTTTTTAGAATGTTAGTGATTTTCATGCCGATTTAAAAAAGTGGTGATTTTACATCAGGTCTTTTTTTTAGAAGACCTATTTTTTGACTTTAAATTTTCTAATGTATGAAATGTAAATAATTATTTTCTAAATTTAACAATTTTTGAATTGGTCTTCTTTTTCATTTTTTTTGGTAGTGATCTTTTTATTGTTTTTCATATTTAAAGAAGAAGGTCGATATTTTAAAGTTTCGATATTCTACATATTTATACATCGTTAATTAATTTTTCAATGCACATCAAATAATTGTCTCTAAAAAACAATAATTTTTAACAATTGACATAAAAATAACCATTTTCAACATAAATATAACTAAAAAATTACTCGTTTTAATAATTTTTTACTAGAAATGAGATGTCAAAATCACCATTTTAATAGAAAAATTTAACAAAAAATGGTTAAATAATATTTTTTTTTAGGAATTTCATGTCAAAAAAATAATAATAATCACTGTTTTTTTCAAAAAATAATGATTAACATAAAAATTAATGTAAAAATCACATAATACAAATATTGAACACATAACATTAATTCAATGCTTATTCTTTTCATAAAATGTAAAAGCTAAAACATTACAAGTATAACTAATTAATAGTTACAAAAACTGAGCTTGATTTCCAAACATAACTTAAATTTAATCAACAATATCACGTAATCCAAACTTTTCATCTTCTAGAGTTTCATCATTGTCTTCTTTCAAAATATTTTCTACTTCATTTTGTTCGTTTTCCTTTTTCAATAGATCTTTGATGTCTGCGAATCTCCCTATGTATGCCTTTCCAATCATTCCATGTAATGGTGGTTGAGGTTACTTTGTTTTTTTTGCCACACGTGATTCACTAAAATCCCTTTTCTTCAATCCAATTTTTTGCATTGCATTTGGAAAAAATTGAAGAGAATTAATTTTTTGCTGAAAAAAATTGCACCCACTGGATCTTTTTCAATGGCAATGCAATTTCCTCATTTTTAAAGGCAACATACTAGTTTTGTATCTAATTATCAAGCACAAAAGAAATAATGAAGTAAATTAGTATAATGATATATAAATTAAAAAAGAAGATATTGAAATTCAATTCCATATAATAAAACTTCCTTGAGCTATAAAATAAATCTAGAACCCAATCTCCTTCATTTGAACATGTCTATAAGATAATTAATCAGTAACTGTGGTTTTTGATAAATGTTAGCTATCTTTATTTTTGTTTCTTTGTCTTTATATGTTAGTTTTCTCACAACAACATCATAAACCAATGCTTGGCTATGACTTTTTCCATCTACCCGATTAAAAATCATAGACATATAGCTATCATCTTTTGCCCAACTATCGATATGGATGAACTCACAATCATTTATAAATAGTTGATCTTCACAGGTAAGAAGATTTGACTTTTCCCTATAACATGAAATAGTAAAAGTTCAATTAACTTGTACATAAATGATTTTTTTAACATTATTCAAATATATATTTTCAACGTCTTACCATGTAAGCTTCATCATTGAGTTTGTTTTCCCCTTGAAGCTTGACATAAGATTGCCAATTCTGTGTCTGAATGAAATGTCAGAAATCTCCATAATGGTGATGATGCGACTTCTAGAAATCCCACAACCACTTTACTAAGAGCTTGATAAGTATAAGAGTCACTATCATAGTCAATGTTTAGGATATTGAAACCATGGGGAATATCTGCAATAACTAGGGCATAATCCCTTTTAGGTATGAGTTTAGAAATGTCTTCACAGTCACCTTGTATTACTTGATATTGAATAGTATCAAGCCCATTCCAAATGAAATGAGTAAGAGTTGGATCAAGTTCAACATTCTTAAGACGTTGCTTCTTCAGTGTTTCGATCTTAATTTTTTCAATAAAGGTTCTGAAACTATCTAGTGATCCATTTGCATCTTTCCTCATCTTTAATAAAATAAACAAATATATGTATAAGTTATAAAATAAAAATAGTATACAGATGAATAAAAATGAATGTATAAATCAACATACATTTTTAAATGCAAGATATTTTTTTAGTGTTGATGTAAAACTTGAATCTGAATAGTTGTGTACAACATCATCCCAACTATATTCATTCAAAAATTTAACCATTTGTTCTTGTATTTTCATATAAACTTTGTGACTGCATAGATAAAGTAACAAAAGTTAATATAATGATATTTATAACAAATACTACCAAGAACAATATGTTATATTTAAAAGAAAATTATAATATAGAAATAAGTAAAAATAATTCAACAAACTTACTTTTGAAGTTCTTCAAACATTTTCTCCAATGATAATTCCCTAACCTCACACGAGATAATATTGCTTTGATAAGTTTTTCATCCTTCACTCCTTGCAATGCTCTCTAAGGTGTGATAGTGATATCTTCTGGACGCTGCTTCATTTCAGGACTTGATTTACTGTTGCTACATATCAATGGTTTAGACTTTTTGGCCTTCTGGTTTTTAATGCCAATGTTCTCCCACATGCTAAAAATCTCATTAATCAATTCCCATATCTCTCCAATTCTAAATGCCAACTGGAAAACGTTATCAATACCTTTGAATAAATCAGTATTTACTCTGCCGCATATTGAATTGATTTTCTCCTCAATTTGATAGCCTATTTTCATACAACATTCCTTTCGGAAATTTATAGTAACATTTATCTTATCCCCACTACATTTTTCTTCAAATTCACTATGAATAAATCTAATTTTTTGGATGAAAGTCATAGACATCATATATTCATTATCTGAATTATGATCACATGCGACTAACTTTTCTTTTGTATCTGATAAACCAGCATAAATGATACATTGTTTCAAAACGTGGGTTATTGGGATATTCCTCCATCAATTGTCTTTGAGTTTCTACATAATGGTTCCCCCCAAGCACATAATAATTGTATTCAAAACATTTTGACTTATCAAATACTTCTTTGTTGGGAACTTGAATTGGATCAACGAGAAGCACATAATTAACCACATGAGCATATGGATTGTACCTCATCAATGTTTTCAAGTTGTGAACATGCAGGTGGTGTGGCTTTGTGATTTGATATTTACATTGTCATTCACTTGCCTTATAGATTTGTCTTACATTAAGCTGAAATGTACGACCACCCTCAATTAAGTTTCTCTTTGTCAAGTTCTGTCGAATGGCATTTTGTTTTGTTTTAATAATGCCATCTTCTAAATCAACTCCTAGTGTAATGATTTCTCTATTTATTTTGAAGTTTCAGTAGGATCTTCACTGTTGGTAATGACTACTTGAGAATGTTCAACTTTACTTTTCTTTCTCATAACATTCTCATAATTAAATAGAATAGATTTATTCTTGGGCATTGTTACTTTTGGTCTTTTTCGACTCTTCTCATTTCTAACATCAATTTCAATGTCATCCTCAGTAACGAAAACGTATTCTTCAGTTTCAGTTTCAACTTCCTCATATTCAAAAGTAACCTGTCTACCTTTGCTAGATTTATCCACTAGAGGCATTTTTTTCTGATCTCTTGGATGTAGTTTTGTAACGTTATGAATTACTACCTTTTGCTTGTTTGCCATATCTTCTTCTGACACTGAGTAGAAACTATTGACAACATTCATAATATCACGCTCTATGAAATGAATGCCTCCCAACATAATTGAAACACTTTCAACAAAATTCTGTCAAACAAAATGTCACATGTCAATAAAAACTAAGTTATAAAAATATAATGAGACAGTTACAATAATGAAAAACACAAATATAAATAACAATACTTACGATAGTTTTTGTAATCTCATTTACGATTTGTTTAAACAACTTTGTAGATACCTCTCTTGTCGTACAATGAATATAATAACTGATATTTAATCCTTTCATGTGACTTGGGTGGTTTTGTAAGTATATAAACAATTTCATTATCCGATACCGAACACATGTCTGACTTTTCCCAGCACCTCATAAATTCCACTATCGTTAGGTATATCAACATATAGATATATATGCACATCTTCGCTTTCTCTTTTTTTCACATACCATATATTTTCTGGAAGTTTCACTTATTTTGATTTCTTCCAGTATGAAATCGTCTTCTTGTCGTTTGAGGTACTTGAAAGATTTGTAGCGATCAGCGAAGGTTTGGTTCGTTCAACAGGGCTTTTTGACGATCCACCTTTAACAGTCTTTGGTGTAGAAATATTCACAAAAATCCTCTTTGATAGCATTTTCCTGCAAAAAAAGACACATAAAAATCAGTAAATTATAAAAAAAAATAGCTTAAATTAACAAACAAAACGATAAATGATAATTAATTTGGTAAACATAACAATTAAAAAAAATTAAAAAAAAATAAGAAATTTAAAAATTACAGCACCTGCCACCCCACCCCAGAAATTAGCGTGCCGGAGTGGGCAGAGAGTCGGGCGCCAATCCCCCTACCCCACCTCGGTGGCCCAACGGCCACTCCCGCACCCCAACCCCAGCGACCCTACCCCACCACGGCGGCCCAACGGTCAGCCAGGGCAGTGGGCCGCAGGGGTGGGGCGGGCTGGGTTGGGCGCCGACCCCCTCACCCCACCCCGACGGCCCAACGAACTGCTGCCCCCCCGCCCCATCCCGGCGGTCCAACGGCCGACCGTTGGACCGCCGAGAGCATGATTGGGCCTACCACGCCCATTGCGGACGTAGTTGGTAAATCTGCATCATTAAAATTTTTAATTTCTAAAAAAAAATTCATTAAACTTATTTGATTTTAAAATTTGCACACGAAAAAAAGAAACTAACATTTCAAATGCGATAATCCTTCGTTGAATATGTTGTTGATAGCAATGTCGTTGCTCCACAAATTTGTTCCAAGTCTTTTAACGAACATCGAAAAACCTTGATTTGATGTGATGAATAGTGATAATGAAATTTATTATATAGCGGAAATTACGGAATTGCTTTACCGTACGGTTAATGTGGGACTAATTTGTTTCTATAAAAAAATTAACATGTAAATTTTGTTATGGTGATATAGGAAACTATGATAAAGAAAACGTTACGAAATTGTTTTACAACACGGTGAATGTGGGATTAATTTGTTTTAGAATGTATAATAAAAATTAAAAAAAGCATTCAATTGTCTAGTAAATATTATATAGTTTAAGTAATAAATTAATTTAGGTAAAATATTTAGTGTACAATTTTAATTTAAAAGATTTATTTCATAAAAAAAATTAGTTAAAAAATTTCAATAAATTGTAGAAGAAAATTATGGAGGGAAATACATGAAACAAAATTTTTGGAGGGAAAAATTTTGGCGAAAATTTTTGGAGGGAAATTTTCATTATGTAAGCTATATATTATCATTCGGAGAGTCTGCATTTGTATCATTCAACTTCTTTTGTTTGAAATTCATGGATTCTTTTGATAGTGAAGTTTTGCTTTGTGAAGCATCAACATTTTCGTCATGTAACAAATCTATTCATATTGATGAATATAATGTAAATTCTTCCACTATGAATAGAGAGTCAAATATTCCACTTAGTCTTAATCCTAAGGACTATGAGAGCAGTGATGATGAAAGACGAGATGAAGAATTTCAAATAAATAAAGAGTCACGGTTTCCACTTAGTCCTAATCCTATGGATTATGAGAGCAACAGTGATGAAGAATTTCAAAAGAATGGAGTGTCACGGTGTCCACTTAGTCCTAATCCTATGGGCTATGAGAGCAACAATGATGAAGAATTTCAAAAGAATGGAGTGTCACGGTGTCCACTTAGTCATAATCCTATGGACTATGAGAGCAGCAGTGATGAAGAACATGATGAAGAATTTCAAAAGAATGGAGTGCCACGGTGTCCACTTAGTCCTAATCCTATGGACTATGATAGCAGTAGTGATGAAGAATTTCAAAAGAATGGAGTGTCACGATGTCCACTTAGTCCTAATCCTATGGACTATGAGAGTAGCAGTGATGAAGAGCATGATGAAGAATTTCAAATGAATAGAGTGTCACAGTGTCCACTTAGTCCTAATCCTATGGACTATGAAAGCAACAGTGATAAAGAGCATGATGAAGAATTTCAAAAGAATGAAGTGTCACAGTGTCCACTTAGTCCTAATTTTATGGACTATGAGAGCAGCAGTGATGAAGAGCATGATGAAGAATTTCAAATGAATAGTGTCACAGTGTCTACTTAGTCCGAATCCTATGGACTATGAAAGCAACAGTGATGAAGAACATGATGAAAATTTTCAAATGAATAGAGTGTCACAGTGTCTACTTAGTCCTAATCCCATGGACTATGAGAGCAACAATGATGAATATTTTCAAATAAATAAAGAGTTGCAGTTTCCACTTAGTCCTAATCCTAAGGACTATGAGATCAGTAGTGACGAAGGATAGGATGAAGAACTTAGTCCTAATCCTAAGGACTATGAGAGCAGCACTGACAATGCACATGATGAATAATATCCAATAAACATCGAGTCAAATTTTCCATTTAGTCCTAATTCTAAGGACTATGACAGTGGCACTGAAGAAGGGGAAGATGAAGAATATCCTCCAAGTCAATGTTTCAAAAGCATAGATGATCATAGTGAGGATAACATTCCTCAGAATGATGATGAAAATGCTTATACAAATGATGATCTAATGATGGAGATGTTGCCAGGAAATATTGTATCGAGGAGTAGGAGCAGACATTTTCGTATCAATCCAAGATGTTCTAGTTATACAAGGGGTAGAGGAAAATATTTGAGGAGAAGAAGTTCTATCAACGCTCTCATTTCAAGTGAACGTTGTTAAAAAAATTGCTTGAAACATATGGATTTCATGTTTGCATTAGAGAAAAGGAAGATATATTTGTCAATGAATAAAAACATGCAAAATTCATATTTAGTGGGGTGCATGCAATCTACATTGTCAGGTTATGATTATCATATTGGATCTTTATTTATCTATAGAAAGGCTTTCAAAATGTTTCATTAAATGGGTAATTTTCGTCTCTCAAGAATCCAAGAAAATTTGAAAAAAGATCCCACATTTTATTCAGAAGTACGTCATAAATGACAGTTTGGGCCATTATTAAATACTGCAATGTCATGGATGAAAGATTTCTTTTCAAAGCATGGAGAGTGTATGCCAAATAGTGAGACAATACATATTCCAGATTCCTAACATTCTCCCACTTCTTGTTTTCTTTCCACAGGGGCCACAGGATATCTTAGTCATTTATCCAGCGTTGCAACACCCATTGTTTCTCTACACCAAAAGAACTTCTCATAGCTCACAGATTTTGTCAATGCATCTACAATATTATTCAAAGTATCCACCTTTACCAGCAACACATTTTTGTCTTCTATCATATCTCTCACAAAGTGATACTGAACATCAATGTGCTTTGTCTTTAAATGGTAAGCAGAGTTCTTTGCCAAAAAAATTGCACTTTGGCTGTCACAGTCTATCCTTATAGCTCCCTGTACTAACCCCATACTTGAACACAATATTTGCAACCAAACTGCTTCCTTTCTTGCATGAGTGCCTGCCATATATTTTTCCTCTGTAGTTGATAGTGCCACTATAGATTGTTTCTTACTCATCCAACTGACTGCACCTCCAAATAGGTTAAACACATACCCACTTGTAGATCTTCTCTGATCCAGATTTCTAGCCCATCCTGCATCAACAAAGCCACGAATATCCAAAACTTTGTCAAATCTTGGTCTTCCTTGGTAGCACAAACCATAATCATTAGTGCCATGCAAATACCTTAAAACCCACTTCACTGCTGTCCAATGCTCCTTCCCTAGTTTTGACATAAACCTGTTCAATACTACCACTGCATGTGCAATGTCTGGTCTATTACAGACCATCGCATACATCAGGGTACCGACTGCACTTGCATATGGAACACATGACGTGTCCTCTTTCTCTTCTTATGCCTTGGGACACTGTTCAACAGATAACTTTACACTTACAGGAATAAGAACCTTCACCGGTTTACTATCCTGCATATTAAACCTCTGCAGTATTGTTTCGACATACTTCCTCGGGTTTAACCAGAGCTTCCTGTTTGCCCAATCTCTTTTAATTTCCATGCCGAAAAATATAGTTTGCAGTACCAAGATCTTTCATGTCAAATTTGGAGGACAATCAGGTCTTCAAATCCTGGATAATTTCTTTATCATTTCCAACCAACAACATATCATCCACATACAAGACTAGATAAATAACACGGTCACCAATTAATTTAAAATACACACATTGATCTGCGTTGCTTCTGGTGAACCCAAGTCCCCGCATAAATGTATCAAATTTCTGATACCACATCCTTGGTGACTGTTTTGACCCATACAAAGATTTTTTTAACTTGCATACCAGTTCTTTCTTACCCTTCACCGCAAAGCCTTCAGGTTGCTTTATGTAGATCTCTTCTTCCAGATCCCTGTGAAGAAATGTTGTCATCACATCTATCTGTTCTACCTCAAAATCAAAACTAGCAGTAACAGTTAAAAGTAATATAATAGAAGCTACATTGGTAACAGGAGAAAAAATATCACCAAAATCAATTCCTGGCACCTGGGAATAACCTTTTTCTACCAACCAAACTTTGTATTTCTCCACCTTTCCTTCTACATTTGTGTTCTTCTTGAACACCCATTTGCTGCCAATGGGTTTCCTTCTAGCCGGCAACTCCACCAGATCCCAAGCCTTATTTTTGTGCAAAGATGCCATTTCATCAACCATGGCCTCTTTCCAGAGTTTGTCATCCTCTGAATCTATTGCTTCCTTCACAGTTTTTGGATCATCATCAGTAATAGATAAAGCAAAATTTGAACAGAAAGCAGATGGACTATACCTTTCTAGTTTCCTTCTTTCTCGAACTGATCTTTTCACAACCGGAGTTTCTGGCTCTTCGTCTTTTGATTCCTCTCCTGCTGTAGAGTCTGATTCTTCCTCCTTTAGCTCAAACTCTATCTTCTCAGGTTCCTTTGAAGAGACTTCATGTTTAATAACATCTTTCACCTCTCTAAACACCACATCTCGGCTATACACAACCTTCCTTGTTACTGGGTTCCAAAGCTTATAGCCTTTTAAACCATCCTTATACCCAATAAAGATGGACTTTTCAAATTTACTATCCAACTTTGTTATTTTCTCCTTTGGAACATGTACATATGCATCACATCCAAATACCCTCAGATGTGAAAGAGATGGTTTCTTACCAGTCCATACCTCTTGTGGAGTCTTATCCTCCAACGCTGATAAGGGTGATCTATTGACTAGGTAACATGCAATCCCCACCGCCTCTGCCCAGAATTCTTGTCCTAACCCGACACCACTGAGCATGCTTCTTGCCCTTTCCATCAACATCTTTTTCATTCTTTTTGCAACTCCATTTTACTCAGGTGTGTATGGAGTAGTCTTATGCTGTGCTATACCACACTTCTTACAGAATTCTTCAAATTCCTTCTTGCAAAACTCTCTACCGTTATCTGTTCTCAGCACCTTTATCTTCTTTTCTGTTTGGTTTTCCACCAGAGCCTTAAATTCCTTAAACATGTCGAAGACTTCAGATTTATTCTTGAGGAAATATATCTATGTATTCCTTGAGAAGTCGTCTATAAATGATACATAGTACACAAACTTACCCAGTGATGGAACCTTCACAGGTCCAAACACATCACTGTGCACAAGCTCTAATATATGTTTCGCCTTCTTACCACCAGAGGGGAAACTCACCCGATTCTACTTCCCATATACACAGTTTTCACAGAAATCAAAATCCAGAGAGTTATTAGTCATACCTTCTACCATACCTTTACCATGAAGTATTCGAAGGCCCTTCTCTCCAATATGTCCAAGCCTTTGATGCCATAGCATGGTATTTTCTCCATAGAACACTAGATTTTCTGCTTCACTTTCAGGGACCACAGAATTGTTGCACCCATCAACAACAGTGCTACCTTGTAGCTTGTATAAAGTTACAATATGAACTCCCTGCATCAATACCAATGCTCCCCAGACCATCTTGCAGGTATCTTTCTCGAACACTTTTTTTACATCTGCATCATCCAGTTTGCTTACAAAAATCAGATTTCTGGCTAATGCAGGAATATGAAGAACACTTGGAAGTGTTCTAATCCTTTCACCTTGAAACTTCAACTTGACTTTTCCGTAACCAATGATTCTAGCCTTCCTATCATCCCCTAAGAAGACCACCACCATCATATTTCTCATACTCGTAGAACCACTCTCTATGGGGAGTGAAGTGAAAGGATGCACCTAAGTCAATCAACCACGCCTCATGATCTACATGTGTATTTGAAGAACAAGCCAAGTACACATCCCCACCTTCATCTAAGGTGGTTTTCGCCTCTGCAAAAGGAGCATCATCAAATCCCTTTCCTTTGTCAGGAGCTTTAGATTTACAGTCCCTTTTGTAGTGCCCTTCCTTTCCGCATTTCCAGCACACCTTTACAGGTTTTCCTGGAGATTTAGATCTCCCACTCGATGACTTATTTTTGTTTATGTTCTGGGACTGTCCTCGTATAAACAAGGCATCACCATTCTGGATCTCCATATTTTTCCGTCTCATCTCCCCCGTCAGCGAGGATGAGACTATTTCATCAAACTGCAAGGCAGTTGCATTGCTACCTATTGCAATAACCAAACTATCCCATGAATCTAGTAGAGAACACAACAAACTGATGCACTTATCTTCATCTGAAATTTTAATATCAACAGATAATAACTGACTTACCACAGTATTAAATTCATTCAGATGCTTTGTCACCGAGTCTCAATCTTTCATTCTCAGGTTATACAACTTTTTCCGTAGGAACATTTTATTCACCAGAGACTTAGATTGGTACAAAGTCCCTAACTTGTCCCACAAAGCCTTCGCCGTAGCTTCCCTTGATACATTTAGCAATAATGAATCTGAGACACACAATCATATTGTGCTCTTTGCCTTCCGATCCAACTTCTTCCATTCTTCATCGGAAACTCCCGTTGGTTTATTACCCGGATCTACTGCGATCCACTGATCTTTGTCCGCCAGCGGATCCTCCATCTTTTGTTTCCACAACTCAAAAAATTTGACCATTAAATTTCTCGATCTCTATCTTTCCACTGCGCGCCATATTCTTTCACCACCAGAATCGATCCCGTAAATCTCCCACTGAACAGGGTCTACCACAAGCCCGAGAAAAACCCCTCAGCAACAAATGCGTCCCCTTGAAGCCAAAACAGCTCTGATACCAAATGTAGGTTTTAACTCCGTACAGAAATTACCTGCATACGAATTCTAATAATAGAAAATAGGTAATAGCGAGATCATAACACATAAAACAAATATACATAGAGATTTCCCCTGGATCCCAAACCGGGACTACCAGATTGACTTTTCATTATGTTCCTTTCAATGTTACAATACATATATATACATGCCGAAGCATCCAATACCATGGACCGAAAACCATCGAAGAAAGCACTATGGTCCACTCTTCCTTTGCAGATTGGATTATACGAGATAAAAAACTTGAAAGTTGTGGTTGTTGAGAGAAAAGAGATAGTGAGATTTGAATTCGGCACACGGGACTTTAATCTGTATGATCCCCGTGGTAATTGTAAATACCACTGTGCGAGAGTTTAATTTCTGTGGATCTGGGGCATTTCATTGTCAGAGGAAGATCCATGGAGGCACTACTACAATGCCTCCATACTCCGTGTGTCGGTCAGTTTAGTAGGGACTTCACAGGCAGCTCCACAGATGGCAGCAACTCCAGAAGAAACAACAGCAGAAGGCAACAATCCCGTGCAAGACAAGGGAAAGAGGAAGATTGATGATAGTCCATAGGGAGAACAAAATTGCAAGATGAAAGAAGATCCTATTATCATGAAAGTATTTTTTGCAGCAGAAGCAAAGAGGATACAAAGATCAGAGCAGAGGAAGAGAGAGAAGCATAGGTTGCAGGAATCAAAACTGAAGTTGCAGCAGAAAAATCGGAAGTTGAAGGAATAATGGGAGTTGAGGAGGAGAGAACAAGAAGAGAAGTGAAAGCACAAGGAAGAAAAAAGGCAAGGTGCGATGATAGAGGAAATAATGTCGATACAGGTTGAAGAGAAAGAACATGAACAACTAACAACTAAGGAGGAAGGTGAACAAATGCAGGATCATGAGCTTACTCAGCAGATTGAGCATTTGATTGAAGTGACAAACATGTAGATGGAACAAGAGTCGTAGAATGAAGTTGTTGATCTCATGCTTAGCATACCACAGGTCATCCCTCAGTCTCCACCAGCTCCAGCAGCAGAGCCAACCCTGAGCGAGGAAGGGGTGTTCCCATGGATGATGATCAAGTAATGGATGTGTACAATCTATCATTCAATGAGTTCCAAAGGAGGATTGTACAAGCACAAAAAAGTCACTTTTCAGATGATCACGCATAACCTACATTCATTAGAGAAAGAGTGATAGTGGCAGACACCAGAAAGCATCCAATTACCATTTCCAATGCCAACTTGGCCTATGTAGGGGAAACCAGATCAAACATTCATTATTTGACGGTTGAGAATGAGAAATTGGCACAAAACTTGCAGGTTGCGAGGCAAGTGGTAGAAAAAATCCGTGCAGCAGTGCAAAATGCAATTTCCGCACATGTTTACTTGGGGGAGATGAGAGTAACGATACATGTTTAAGTATCAACACTCGGAGAAATAATGTAGAAGCTCTATGAGGGGTTTGTCACCGTACATAAAGAAGTTTGTTTGCATAGCTTACAACAACAAAACACAGAGTTTGTTATAACTCTCAAGAACATACAAGTTGTTATTTCTTATGTGCAAGAGTGGACAATGCGATACAAAAGGGCATGACTTGACTTAGTAAATAAAATGAAGCCACAGACAAAGTTGGAGAAAGCGAAAGTTTGAACGTTGATTCAGAACAAAAAGAAACTCGCCTCATTCATTGGTAGGATCCAGCCTCATATGTACGATTGTTCAATGGTTTGGATGTCTTGGTGAGAATACACCATATCCCATCAGTAGGTTCACTCACCAAATCTAAACCCAAGAACCAAGTCCAACAGGAGATCGAAGAATACTTGGAACAACTGAGACAAAATGCCACTAGATAAGACTTGGAGCTGAACAAACATAACATGCAGAATTACATCGGTGGTCCTATCCAAGTCATAAGAATGTTGCTCATGCTTCAGCACGAACTTGAATCAGGTTCCAAGACATTGTACTTGGATGTTTTGGAGGTCAGAGTCTACTTCCATCTAGACACCATCACCCAGTTTGGTGACATCATCACACAATATCAATTTTGGCACCAATATGTGACTGAGAAGCAACAAGTGGAAGTTGTCAAGCTATATTTCTCCCAAACTCCAACATCATAGTGTTGTGTCTTGTTAGGCTGTCAAGTTGTCTCTACCCTATTTTCTCTTATATGGGTACAAGTGTAAAATGTAATATTATTTGTAATTATGTTGTATGTAAAATTCCAAGTGCCAATATTGAAATATGAAGAGTCATCATGTAATGTAATGTGCCATTTTTTAAAGAAGTTGAAGATTCATGAGGGTAGTCTAAAGGTCATAGAGGGGAGTTGAAGAGTCACCCCCTCTTGTTATAAATAGAACCTCATAACTCATGTAAAGGAATTTTGGGAGCCAAGCTTTTTGCTAGGTTTATGCTTAGAAGGAGCTTGGGAGTATTGTGAAGAGCCTTGGCTTCTCCGTAGCATAGAGAAAGTATACTTCTTTGGAGGAGCAGGTGTTCTTGACTTTAATGTTCCACTATTGAAGCTAGTGGTCGTCAATGGTGTATGTATGATTGGAACTTTCACTTATAATAATAAAATCAAAGTCAACACACTTTCATGCATATGTTGTGAATATAGTAGAATTGTTCTTTTTTTATTTGCAATGTATGTTATTCAACTTACACTTATTCTTATGAACTATTTCGTTTGCACTTGCATGAATCTTGTTGAATGCATGTTGTTGTATTAATTCATCACTTTAACTTGTGGAATATTTTGCATCTTAGCTTGTGATTTCATTATGCTCGTGTGTTACTTTCAAGCTGCGTACTATTACAGGTTTCCAAGGGGCACACTTCCTTATCCCTTCATGTGTTGGAACCTTAATGCATCACAATTGACTCTTCATAGGGTCACACACTTGCTCTCACCCAAAGTTACCATACTTCACTCTACGTGTTTTCGCAGTCAAGGCATAACATTACCACCCACTGTTGGGACTCCTACTCCAAACAATGTGAGGTCTAATTGGGACTTCATATCAGGGAGATCCCCTAAATGTTGGCGAGTCTAGAACCGTCAACATTTCTGGCGCTAGAAGGAGGGAAAATGATAAGCTGAGCCCTTGAAGTTTTTTTTGAATTTCTGCACTCATTTAATGACTTCTTCCACAATCATAATCCCGACATGTTTTTCCATAAACGTAAGTTTTCAAGTTCCGACGAGCATTGTAGTTGACTTGTCAACTCTCAAATTCAATGGCGAGGGTGAGACAACCTTACTTGAGCATACTGCTTGTTTTCTTGATTTCTGCACAAAACACAACATCCACTGTGGGGATGTTGCTTGTAGTTTGTTCTTCCTCTTGTTCGAAGGGCGCGTAAGGCAATCGTGTCACACATTCACTGATGCATCCACACACTATTTCAAACATCTTGTCACAAAATTGTGTCGCGCTTTTGACATGTACGATTGTAATCGTTCGTGCAAGAAAATTTTAGAATTGTGAAAACCACCTGATGAATCACTACACTATTTTCACAATTGTTTTATGAATTTCTGTTTTGAATTATCTAAGATGAATTTGATTGTTAGTTCTTGACAAAAATATTTCATAATCTTGTTCACATTTCAAAAAATCTGCACGAGTTAGAATCTTTTGAACCTCCCCCAATGTACCTCGGTGTTAGAGCTTCTAAATCTATGATGGACAAGATTATTGTTCGAAGTGAACCTCCATCCCCTTCTCATCAAACAACTCTAGTGTCACAGGTTGAGGTGGGAGAAGTTGAGAATTCATCCCTTGATTTACCACCATCTTCTCCCACCCCACTTACTCAAAATTTCAGCGCAAGTTTGGGCTGTCAGTCTTGTTAGTGTCTGTCAATCCTGCCAATCACCAATGATCAAATGTACTCTTTCAAAGTTTTTTTTAGGGTGCTAGGTCAAATTTTTATAGTTTCAATAGGTTTTGAAATAAAAATTTGTTCACTAGTTAGTATGTCTAGGTATATTACTACTCCCTTCATTTCATGGTCAAATTTCCATTTTGGTCATGTCATCACTCATTGTGATGAGTCATCGGTAAAGTGTCTTCATCACCATCTCAGTAATCATCTCATGGTCAGTCATATTGCAAGGTTCAAAGGTCCAAATCATCATTTTCATAATCCATTAGATGTCATTATTAGGTCAAGTCATAAAAAAGGTCAAAAGAGAGTCATGACATCACCTAGGTCATCATTATGGGAGTAGTAATTAGGGAAAGTGGTAAAAAATGATTTCTAAAGTACTTTTTATTCTCTATGAAGATGTAACTATGTATATCAAAGTCTAAAGCTATAGTACACTAGCTTATCAAGTCATTTTGCAAAAAGACAAAGTGGTGCCACATCACCACCCAAGGGAAAATCGACCTCCAACCTATAAAAAGACCAACAAAGCACACCATTTTCTAATTTCACTCTCATGACGTATCTCTACATAAAAAAATAGCATTCCAACCCTCAGAGGATCGAATTGTTGCCTCCAAACACCATTTCACCTCCCTCATTGCGTTTCTGGTAGCTCTCGCTGCGCTTTTGGCAGAAGTGTTGCGCTTTTGGAAAAGGAGCAAAATCATCCAATGCATGGGGTTTTCTTCAGAAATAATAGGTTCAAACACATCCTTGGCAATAAAGTGGACCTCCATAACTCCTCCTTTCATCAATTTTCTCACAAAAACTCAGTGAAATACCCTCTCTTAGGGTTTCACTATGCTTTTGGTTTCCATAGCTTCTTTCTTCATTGCAGTGGTAAAACCCTCTTATTTCTTGCTCAAACACCCTCACTCATACTCCATCTACCTCCCCTAACCTTTTCCCATTCCCATTCCCCTCATTTCCCTCACTTTCCCACAAACCCTAGCCTATTGCTACACTTTTGACACTTTCCTAGGCTAGGACTGTGTTTTGCACTTTTATACCCCTTCCCCTCACTCATTATGAGAAATCCCACTTCCCTACACTCCCTAACATCTATCCCTACACCCCAAAATTTACCCATAAATTTAGACAACCCCAAACCCCTTCATTCTCTTCCCTCTACAAAACAGTCTCAAATCCCTTGTTTTCCCAAAATCAAACCCTAACCTTCCTCCTAGTGAGCTAGGGTTTTACCATGCAGACTGGAACCATGGCCATTGAAAAGAAGAAATACAATAATGGAGGACATGTCTCAAGAGTTGAGCCATCTAACATCAAAGAGATCAATGCCTCACAAACTCATCAAGAGGTCATTTGTTGTACATAGGGACAATCTTACTTCAAAATCAGTTTTTGAAGTAGTGAAGATGAATTTTACAAAATTAAAGGAGGTTTTTGTTAAGGACAGATCAAACCAAAATAACCTCCTTCCGTTTATGCACAGGTTTCATGGATTGGGATATATTCAAACGTTTTTGGAGGCCTATTTCATAAAATCATTTTTTTCCAATTCAATTGCATGTTTTAGTCATGAAGTTGTGACACCAATTCTAAGAAAATGAAAATGAATTTTTAAAACCAGGAGGAGGTTTTTGTTCATAACATAGAAAATAAAAAAAACCTCTCTCATTTTTGTAAAAAGTTTTATTTTTAAACATATATTTCTCCATCTTTGAGCCCTAGTTTCGCAAAAAACCCAGAAATTTGACCCACCAGAAGCGCAACGAAAATTTGCTGCGCTTTTTCCCTAGGGCACTAAATGGAAAAAATACTACATGGTTGGATATATTATCACTTTTAAATCTCATATATATAGGTGGTGTGCCATGTCAGCTTCCAGTTTGCAAGAAAAAGTCAAAAAACATGCTAAAAAATGGGTTTCTGCCACTATTTTGACCCCCTCGCTGTGCTTCTGGAGCAGTGTTGGGAAAACTCATTTTTATCAGCCTTGGAGAGTTCATTTTTAATTCTTTAAGGTTATAAATAAAACCATACATACAAATATTTCCATATCTACCTTCAGATCATAAATTGGATCAGTAAAAGTCACTCAAAAATGCCCTCAAACAATTTGTTGTGCTTCTGTCAACAAGTGCAAATTTTGGATTTATTTGGTCAAAGTCAAAGTTTGTTAATGAAATTACTCCTCTAGGGTAATATTATGATGTAATCAAGTGTAAATGCGCTGGTTAAAGTTAATTTCATGTAGATTCATGCTTAGTTATGCTTGTAAAGTCAAAGTGAATTAGTTAGGTCTAAATAGGGAGTTTGTTTTTAACTTCCCTAGCTTTAGGTTTGGTTGGAGAAAATCATGTAGATTGTTCCTATCATGAGGGATTCAACCCCTGAGAGGGGGAAAGTAGTTTTTGTTCTATATTTAGTCTGATATAAGTCATAGAGAGGGTTGTATGTTTTTCTGAATTATAGCTTGGAGCTAGTGTACACTTTTTTGCAGTAATATAACAAGCAATTGCAATTATTATCTTGGGATTCTTGTGGAATGCTTCTGTGACAGTGTTTTTTTTTGTTTATCATTAAATTTAATATATGTTTCTCTTTCCTACCATCTCTATTCTTTCCTTTTATCATCTCATAGGTTTTTAAACAAAATTCATAAGTTATATGCTTTGTTTTGATGAGATTTTCATGCTAGTGTTCTTTCTTTTGATGAGTGAATTCATGGTTACATGTTTATTCTGATCCCTATATTTTCATATATGCACCACCATGAAAACCTACTTTTGCCACTGAGCATACCTACCTTGCCCCATTATATCTCTGCAATTGATCATTAGAAACCCTAGCCTAGTTCCTAGATCCTTGAGCTTCATCCAACAAACCCTAAATTCAAACACCAATGAGCTTAATATCTAGCCTAACATCTGATTTCCTCTCTAGTCACTCATTGGCTGTGATATCATAGAGAGATCCCTCTCTTATTTGGTAGGGCTAGCTACCATATCTAAATATTGGTTTGAGACCTTTGTCGGTCTCCTTTCTCAGCCTTGGGACATTGAGGAGTGCTAATGAGTCTGATGGTTGTGATGAAGTTATATCTCCTCGTCCTCCATCCTTTAGTCCCTCTGATCCTCTGGATTGTGATGTGTTGTGTTCACCACTTTCGAACCTCCCTTTTGATGTTCATGAGGATCAAGTTTTGGATGGAGTTGGTGTTGAATAACTAACCTGCAGTATCATTTTCGATGAGTATGTGTGGGAGTCTGAACAAGAATCCGCGGTGAAGGATGACGCCCTTTTGTCTGCACCTCTTCCACATTATCCTGACATTTTCCATGATTATGTCATTCCCGTTGAATCTTGTGAAAATTCAGTTTTTGTTGATGTTACTACTTTCAATCATTCTTAGAACACGTGGAATGTAAATTTTTCATCTAAGTGCGGAGAGGAAAAATATTTTATGTCTGATCCTCCCAATCTCTCATCTTATCTTTATGGAGATATAGAGGGTGAAATTTTTTGTTCTCCATCATCCCCTCTGTACGATTCGTCATATCACAACGATGCCTTTGTTTGTGATTTTGAATTTTCTGATCGTGGATGTTGTGATCTTTTCATTGATTCATTTGATCACGATTATGATTTTTCCACTATTGATTTTCTAAGCCATCGATCTTTGACGATCCCTCTTTTGATGAATTGGAACTTCCCCAAGCTGTTGAGGCACTTCAGCCCAAGCTGATGGTTATGTCAGGTTCCGTAGTATTGAGGCCAGTTCCACTTCCGATTAGAAATGTGTTGAATCTTTCTTGGCTCCTTATCACTCTCTTGTACACATTGAAAATCAATCTATTTTATAATTTTTGCATCCTCCATCTGTATCACATGATCTTATCGTTCAGTCATTGGAGGAGTCATATGTGGAGAACAAGGTTGAAAAGAAAAAAAAATATTCTTTCTTCATATTTGCTCGTCTATCAAGTTTGAAAGTTTGTGTCTGCATGTCTTCGACTCACAGTTTGTTTAAACACCATAGTACATCTGCAGAGTGTCTTTCATGCAATTTTCGTTCTTACTTTTCTGCGGGTTCATTCAAACTTCGAACATTTCAGTTTGTATTGTCTTATCTTTCTTGTTTGTTGTTGATCCTGATCTCTTCAGCTACCCGAATTAACCAAGATATTTTACTTCTGTGATGTTATCCGAATTTCATGTGAAAAAACATAAACAACCACATGTGCATGTTTTAAAGAATATGAAACATAATGACATCCATCAAATCAAAGGACACAAACACATTGATAACGGAGTTCACCCAGTTTGGGTTACATCTCCAGGCCCTGGTGTCAAAAGTGGGGAGGTTGCTTCATTAAATGTTGCAAGATGATGATGAGTACATAGTACATTCTTTGTCATTACAAGGATAAATACCCTCAACTCAAGTGACATGTATCTCCATGAGACGTTCTGCCTATAGGAACTCTCACTCAAATGGGCCCTCATTCAGCATGATAAGCTAACAAATTCTTAGATGACGTGGCATACAAGTATCCTTCAACATAATGGTAACAAGGATCTCGACAAAAAAATTATCATCTCAGCAAATCAAAAGAAAGACATGGAAGCATTGCATCATATACCTCCACTTCCGGGGATGGTCGAAAAATGCAAAGCTCAGCTGCTGAAACGGACATCATCGTTGAATTTGTGGTGTGAAATCATGTCAAACTTCTATAAACTTTTCCCCTTTATGACACCACCAAATTCTGGACCCTCAGACATCTCAAAGATTCCCACAAAGATTGCTCCCTGAAGATGGTCGAAAAATATGCTACTCAGATGAAGATTCTTAGCACACCATTGCGCTCCTTAAAATGACTATAAAGCTGGCATCATTCTGCCTCTATAAAAAACCAGCCTCCAAGGGAATCTTTTAGTTTCCACAAGATTATGCAAAGATTCATTATTGTTGGCCGCCTAAATTCTTGCTGCTCAGATGGGGAAATGGACCACACCATCGCGTTCCCTGTGAAATTCTGGTTCTTTTGAGTATAAAGTTGATATGTTTCTGTCATTGTGAAAAATCACCCCCTATGGAATCTTTTAGATTCCTCGCTGCATCAAAGAATATTTTGTGGAAGAATATTTCCCTAGAATATTCTCTCCTCGAAAAGTGTGCCCTCTCCTAGCTAGGTTCTGTCTACCCCTGGTTCCTCTTGATGCTCTCTTGATTGGGAAACTAAATAAGTTGTGCTTAAATAATTTTTTACGGGTGCATGTTACAAAGAAAGGTTGTTGGCCTATTGGTAACAGCCCCTCACTATTACAAGATTCACCCAGTGTCAAATCGCGTGGGAATGTATTATTTTTGGTTGGTGGTTAGAGGAAATGTGTTATCATTTTTATGGCGCATTAACATTTTTTTAACCGTCGGTGACATGTTGGCGTGTTGAGTTTGGCGGAGCATTCTATTATGGTTTATTTGTTATATGGTGGTGTTGGTGCCATATGGTTTTGGTTGGCAGAACATTTAATTCGGCGAAGTCGTAGTGTTTAACATGTTGTGGCACCGTAATTTTAAATTTATGGGTTATGTATTATAACCATATAACATAATAACCACCATAAATGAGCCATGTATTCGTTGGCTACATTTTTGTTTATAATCACTTTTTTTGGCTTTATATGGTTTGTCTCTTTATAATTTTTAATATATGGTTTGAAAACCCCAATTTTGTATTTTTGATATTTATTTTTGTTATTTGGGGTATTTTTATACAATATATATATATTTTTTTCGGTGCAAGGTTAGGAGGTCAATGTTGGCATGCCATGTGTCGAAGGCCTGGTAGGGCAACACTTGATTCCCATGAAATATTTTTTGATTTGGGGTAGCATCGGAAGTGCTCTAAGAATCAAATTTTATAGGGAGACTTGGGCACAGGTATTCCAAAGAACCCAAAAAGAGTTTTGGGAAACTCCACCCAGAAGTGATTTTATTAAAATAAATAATATTTTTAATGGGGTTCTTACGTCTAAACTTAGGAAAATTAAAATATTAATGGGTATTAATCTAATCAGGGGTGAAACTTCAAGAAAAGGCCACAGTTCAAATCACTTGACCCTTTGATTAAGATGTAATCTAGGTCATTGGTTGTCCTAGGAAGATATAATGATCGGAATCTGGATTAGGGGCAAGAAATAGCTCAAAATCAAAGTGCTCGGAATCGCTCAAAAGCTGAACGACCGCGTCCGTCTTAGTGAAATGATCCCAACGCAACTCGTTTCATTCAAAACAAAGTTCGTATGAGGAAGTTAGAGCTTGCTGACTGTTTCACCAAACAAGCAAAATTTTGAAAAAGCTTGACTGGGATGCTGACTGGGCATCCGTACATCCCAGTCAACAAGGAGAATATTCCTTGGAATATTCCTGTATAGGTGGGCGAATTACAGGTTGACAAGTGGTAGCTCATTATTGGGTCTGCATGGTCAAGGTGGACCAATTAGAAGGTGACACGTGGCAAGCCTGGAGGCTGCCACGTGCCCCTATAGTGGTATATCAAAATTTTATGGAGGCACCGGGGTTCGACCCCGCGACCTCCCCTCCACAGTGCCCGCGACTTAACTGTCTCTCCTACAGCTTAGTTCTTAACCACTAAGGGTCACCGTGTATATTTAAATTGTAATGCAGTTTGGGTTGGCGATTAGCGAGGGCCAACCCGCGGGCCAACCTTCCCCATGTGAACGCGCCAACAAACATGGTGGTTACGGTTATCAAACCAGTGGACAATACCATAAATGCGGCACTAAATTCCACTCCATGTGAACACGTCGGTGTAAAATGTTACAGTTAACACCAACCGGCGGATAGCCCAAACCTCGATAGTTAAGGTTTGACATGTAAACTATCCGCGGAAACCGTTAGCTAGTGGTTTCGGAACCATTTGCGTTAACCGTCGGAAAACTGTGTCGGATAAGGCTTGCATTTATTTTGTTGATAGATGCAATTCTTTGCCTTAAAAGTGCATTTCTTTGCCTTATGAACGCATTAATTTTCTGTTGAAAGTATGCTACAAATTGTATGATGCAAGATGTTGAAAGTGGAGTTATGTTTGACTCACTTAAATGTAGCAAAGAAGGCAAATTGTGGTTACAAGTTTGTATGTGAATGCATTTCTTTTAAATGCATTCTTGATGTTGCATATTTTCACCATGAAAGTGGGGTGTTACTTCATTTGCAACAAATTTGTCAATTCAGCTCTTTATGTACCCATATATGTTTTTGGGCTTATTGTACTTGTGTTTGTACTTGAGGGAGAGTTGAAGAATTGTACACATACATGAGAGTTTGTGTGTGTGAACAATGGAATTGTTTCTAGTTTCATTGTGTTTGGATACATGCATGAGTGTCGACTTGTGTCGATTTTTGTCACATGTATGTCATATCAACTTGGAAGAGTTTATTTTATCTCCAAAGATGAAAGGGAGATGTTGACATATTATTGCATGAGATGTGAAATTCTTGTTGTTTATGCAAAGAATTGTCAAGTTGTTGTACATGCTTATGTTTGGCTCTCAAGTCAAGTCAGTTGTTTGAAGAAGCATGTTTTGTCGACTTGTTTAGTAAACCATCGACTAACACACTAAAATGATTTGTACACCAAGATGCAATAGTACATGGCGATGTTACATGATGTGACAATTATTGCTTTGAAGGAGAAAAAGAATAGGTCGTTGATTTGCATTTCTTGCATAATGTGTTTTTCCATTTAATGGTTGTATTTGTGACAAGATGTCACAAGATTTTGGAAGGTCCATTCTTGAGCAAGGTGCTCATGCTTAGCCTTCATTCTCAAATCATGACATGAACAACATGTTGAGCTGGAGGATGGTAGAGACAAGAAGCGAAAGTGAACGAGATGCCAAAAGTTTGCATCCATTGTAGACCATTGTATATTCTGACGCCAAGATTCTCGGTGGGAAGGCTATCATATTGTATCAATTTTCCAAGCACCGAGGGATCAATGTGGTACAACAAAGGTATTTTGCAGCCAGGAAGTGTCCAACAAGTGTTGGATTGAGTCAACAGGGAAATGAGAACAGTGGTTGAGGAACATAGACATTTGCAATGCAAGGCATGTCAGTGTACCCAAGTGGTTTTCATGGATACTTTTCGAGTATAATCAATTGATAGAACTTGGGAAAGAGAAGAGTATTCAGCTCTCATCAGATAACCAGCTTTTGTGGGTCCAAAAACCTGTCAATGGGAAGGAGTGATCAGAATCTAGATTAGGGGCAAGAAATAGCTCAAAAATCAAAGTGCTCTGAATCACTCGAAAGTTGAACGACCGTGTCCATCTCAGTGAAATGATCCTAACGCAACTCATTTTGTTCAAAACGGAGTTTCTATGAGGAAGTTAGAGTCCGCTGACCGTTTCACCAAACAGGTAAAATTTTGAAAAAGGTTGACTGGGACGTTGACTGGGCATCCATACATCCCAGTCAGCAAGGAGAATATTCCTTGGAATTCCATAGAATATTCCTATATAGGTGGGTGAATTACAGGTTGACAAGTGGCAGCTCATTATTGGGTCTGCGTGGTCGAGGTGGACCAATTAGAAGGTGACACATGGCAAGCCCAGAAGCCGCCACGTGCCCCTATAGTGGTATATCAAAATTTTATGGAGGCGTTGGGGTTCAACCCAGCGACCTCCCCTCCACAGTGCCCGTGAATTAACTGTCTCTCCCACAACTTGGCTCTTATTAAGGGTCACCGTATATTTAAATTGTAATGCAGTTTGGGTTGGCGGTTAGGGAGGGCCAGCCCTCCCCATGTGAACGCGCCAACAAACACAACGGTTACGGTTATCAAACTGGAGGAAAATACCATAACTGCAGCACTAAATGCCACTCCATGTGAACACGTTGATGGAAAATTCTACGGTTAACACCAATTGGCAGATAGCCCAAACCACGACGGTTAAGGTTTGGCATGTGAACTCTCTGGGGAAACCATCAGCTAGTGGTTTCAGAACCGTTTGCGTTAACCATCGGAAAACCATGTCGAAAGCCACGTCCATGTGACCACTCCACCAAAGACCGCTAGGGTAATGGTTATTTAAACGCCCAGGTTGTGCTAGCCATGACATGTGTCCAGTTCAAGCGGAGACTGCCAATAGTTAAGGTTAACTATTTTACAAAATACGCGGATTTTTCGTTAAGCACGATTAGTGCTTAATTAACTACAATTAAGAGTTAATTAAACTCCAGATTAAACTAGCGGTGTTTTTAGCGGTGCCACCAATTTTGGCCCTTCCACCAATTTTAGCGGAGCTAGCTAGAGTTCCTCTAGTTTTAGTGGTGGATTTCTAGGGAAAATTGTTTCTCTCATAACTTGGGAAAAATTTGCCCAAATGGAGATTAAAAAAAGGTGTTCCTAGATGATTTCGACATTCTGAACATAATGGAATAGGTTTCAGAGGTAATGGGGTACTTCTGTACGTGAATTTTCCCCGTTGAATTTTTAGGATGCCGAGGGCCCCCAGGGAGGATGTCAAGCCCAGAACAGTTGTAGTCAATTTGCAGAGTTTGGAGAGTCACGTTAGGGGTTTTTGGATGCTCTGAGTCCATTGAAGTAGATTTCAGGAGCTGTAGAGCATTGTAAACTACACGTTTTTCCATTTTGAGCAAATACAGAGGCCCAAGCCATGGAAGTTGGACCAAGGAGATGTAGCCCAGGAGGGGTGAACTCCTTTATCAAAACACTGTGTTAAGTGTATGTTTTGATGGTTTTCTATTCATTTTCTTACTGTTGTTCAACACTTTACTTTCATGCTATTATTCTCATGATTCTAACATAAAACTTGACATAAAATTTACTTGTTTCCAATCAAAAATAGTATAAGAGAACCTTGCACATGAAGCAATTGAAAAGCATGTGTTTATAAATTTGTAATTGAAATTAGCACAACAAAAATAAAATTCAGCTACAGATCATATAAGAAAGGGCTTGAGGGTCATTTGGAAGACACACAGAGAGATTGAGGAAATCAATTTTCTAAAGTGTGAAGTTATCAGGAGGAAAAATCGATTGAAGAGATCTCTTGCAGTTGAGGGGCAGGGATAACAGCTTCCAGAGAGAGAGATTCTGAGCTCGAGATACATCAGTAGAGAAAGGAAAAATGTAATCCAGCAGTGGCAGCACTGAGCCAAAGGGGATGACGCAGAGACACGCAGAGGCAACGCAGAAGCCAGTAAGGAGTCCGAAATCTAAATAGGATTTCGATTTTCAGAAGCCGGGAGCTGGCGTGTGAGACCGAGAGGCAGAAATCGAATCTCTTGGGCAGTAGATCACCTAGTCAGATAACTGATGCAACACCCAGAGAGCTTGACATTGGGTGGACGCAAACACTACGTGGAGGCAACGCAGAAAAGCTGGGGGAAGTCAGATTGGGCTGGATCAGCCAAGATTTCTAGTGATAGTATGAGGTAACCTCACAAGTATTTTTTCTAGTATTTCTCTCTGTAACTGAATCACCTTGTGAGGTATTTAGTGATGTATTCAATATTTTCTACTTCTTAATAATAATAAACCCTCAGAGCTGCTACACCGGTTTTCCCGCATTGGGTTTTTCTGGGGACTTTTTGTTAGGATATTCCGACACATAGGATATAGTTAAGTTCAACTTGGTCTAGCATAGAGTTAGGTTAGAGTTAGGTAAAGTGTGTTTCTTTACCGTTGTACATTTTGTAACTTACAATCCGACGGTCACGATATGTAGTGATCCGACGGTTCACTCTCACCTCGGTATTACCGACACTTGATCCGTGGCTTGACACCCGATTGGTCCATGAGTTCTATTTAAAGCGCATGGAGGGTCATTGTTCGGGTAATCCGAGCATGAGAGACGCTTATGTAAATTTTCATTCTTTGATTAATAAATTGTCTGTACCCACGTTGGGACAGGCCGTGGACTGTTTCCCTCCTTGCACTCTGAGGGTTTTAACCACGTCAAAAATACTGGTGTATTGATTTGAGATCTGGTTGTGAGCGGTGTCCTTTTGGTATTCTTTCTGAGGAACTTACCCTGTAAATTCCTACATGGTATCAGAGCTATTTGAGGGCCGCGTCCGTTGGTGATCCAAATCTGAAGCCGGTAGAACTGCATGCGGCTGTCGTTTCCTAGATCTGCTGTTTCTGACTGCTTTCGGGCCGAGAGGACTGCTCTGTTGCGTTCGGAGCATCTGTTTCAGTGAGGAACCCCTTTCGTTTCACGCGAAAAGGTTTCCGGTAGCCCTAGCTGCGTCATTTTTCAGATCGGGAGGTATACAGTGTTTTTTTTTGCAGTTTACTGTCATTTTCTCTCTGCTTATTTCGGTTTCGGTTTATTTAGCCTTTTTTTTTTCCCGGATCTATACCTTTCATTTCTGCGTATGCTCTTTGCCCTGCGACTCTGTGCGATCTGGGCAAATCAGAAACAGAAAGAAAGGATTTTTCTCATGCGTATGCTCTTTTCCCTGCACCTTAGTGTGATCTTGGAAAATCAGAAACATTGAGAAAAATATTTAGTTTTTCGGTTAAAAGCTAACTTTGAGATTTTTTTTTAAAAATTCTAGTTTTTTGGCTAAAGCTAACTTTGAGCCGTAAGGTTCGTTTTTCTTTGCATATTCGTGTTGGGTTTTGTGTTTTGTGTTTTGTAGGGGAAAAGAGCCTTCCCAAGGCAAGCACGCAAATCGAGGCCCCCCCCCCCCCCCCTCTCTCTCTCTCTCTCTCTCTCTCTCTCTCTCTCTCTCAAATATTTTGTATAGATCAATTGGTTCAAAGACTTTTTAAGAGAGTAGAGGTCTTGGGTTCAAGTCTCCATTTTGTGGGGGCGGATTTTTTCATTCCCGCACATTCGCGCACTTTGCCGGCAACGTCAACAATTTTTTTTCAAAAAGCCATATCTTCTTCATCCGGAAGCCTTTTTCAGAGCCGTTTTTTTTAAAACCGCCTATTTTTTCGAGATCTATCCATTGGACCACTTACTTTCAGCATCTTCAGCTTCAGGTTTTTTTTCAAAAAATGGAAAGTCCATGCCAAGTCATTCTTGACAGCACTAACTACTTCCAATGGGTAGCCTACATGGGAGATTTACTTAGAAGTAAAGGTCTCTTCAGAATAGCCACAGACCAAGAGAAGAAACCCAAAGATGAAGACAAGGCCGAAAAATGGGAAAATAGACAAGATCAAGCACGTGGTTTGATAGGAATGTCTGTTTCTCCTGATCTTAGATTCCACATTGCAGAAATTGAAACTCCTCATGAAGCATTAGAAAAACTTGCTAAAGTTTTTGGGATTAAAAATGAAATTAGAGCCCATCAACTTGAGAATGAGTTGCTTACTTTGGATCCTAATAATTTTTCTTGCATTGAAGATTTCTTGTCCAAATTCAAGACCCTTAGATATCTCTTGGAAGGTGTTAAAGTTAAGAAAGAAGATGGTAACCTTATTTATTCCATCCTTACTAAGTTGGGACCAGCCTACTCTGTATTTGTTTCCACTTTCCATTCTACAAGGGAAGCTTTCATTTGTCAAGGCAAAGACTACAAACCCCCTTCCTTTGACTCCTTTTGTGATTCCTTAATAAGAGAACAAGAAAAACTCTTACACCTTGGTCTTCTTAATCTTGGAAACTCTTCCTCGAAAGCGTTAGCCGCCCAGCAGCAACCAAATTCAAAGAATCCTAAGAAGTCTTATCCTCAAAGGAATGGTCCTAAACCAACTCAGCCTCAAGATGAAAGATCATTTCAGCAAAATGACAAGACCAATAAAAACAAATGGAAGAGGACTGACAGACATTGTAACTTTTGTAATCGAGATGGCCACTTAGAATCTAAATGCTTTAAGAAGATGGAAGCCTTGGAAGCCGCAATGAAGAAACATAACATCCATCTGGAGCCTACTTCAACTTCAACTTCCGGAACGGCACTTTCTGCATGTCATCGTCAATCATCTCAGTCTGGTTATGCATTAAATGTATCTTCTTCTTCTTCTCATTCTCATGAGTGGCTCATTGATTCTGGAGCCTCTTGTCACATGGCCAAAAACCAAGCCATGTTTTCTTCTTTAAATGATTGTAACACCAAAAATATATATGTTGGTGATGATAGATCTCTTAATGTTGTAGGGACTGGAACTGTTCATCTAGACAATGGTCAGTTCAATGATGTATTATGTGTTCCAAACTTATCCTGCAACCTTCTATCTGTCTATCAGATAACTCATTCAGGTGAAGGTAAAATTGTTGAATTTTCACCTCATGATGTTGTAATCAAGGATCTAAAAGATCCTAAACAGATTCTAGCTACTGGTCTTGCTGATGATTCCAAAAGGTTGTATAAGTTTCACAACTTTGGGTCATCCCATCTTCCCTCAGTGTTTGTTGCTCATAATGATGAAGTGAGCAAACTTTGGCATGAGCGGTTTGGTCACTTAAACTATCGCTCCCTTCAGCATCTATGTAAAGAAAATATGGTGACAGGTCTTCCTATGGTATCTTGCAAAGATGGTGTTTGTTCCGGATGTGTACTCGGAAAACATCATCGGGACAGTTTTGACAAACGTGCCTCTTGGCACGCCTCAGCCCCTTTACAGCTTGTGCACAGTGATTTATGTGGTCCTCTTCCTGTTGCTTCATTCTCTGGCTGCAAGTACTTCTTAACTTTCATTGATGATTTCTCTAGACGCACTTGGGTATACTTCTTAAAACTCAAGAGCGAAGTATTTAGCACTTTTTTGGCCTTCAAAGCATTTGTTGAAAAACAATTTGGACATCAAATTCTTAAGCTAAGAACTGATAATGGTGGAGAATATGTTAAAAACGCATTCATCAACTTTTGCACCGAAAATGGAATTCAAATGCAACATACTGTTCCATACACTCCACAACAAAATGGTGTAGCTGAAAGGAAAAATCGCACCTTAAAGGAAATGGCTAATTGTATGCTGCAATCTAAAGGACTCAGTCTTAGTTTTTGGGCCGAAGCAATTAATTGTGCAAATTATATAATCAATCGCACTCCTACTAAGGTTCTAGAGAATATCACTCCAGAAGAAGCTTGGAGTTCCATTAAACCAGATGTAAGTCACTTTCGTGTGTTTGGAAGTGAAGCATGGGCCCATATTCCAGATGAAAAGCATAAAGCTTTAGAACCTAAGAGTGAGAAATGTACTTTTGTTGGATATTCTGAAGATGTAAAAGGTTATAGACTTATTCCATTTAAGTCCAAAAATGTTATCATTAGAAGAGATGTAAAATTTGATGAAAATAAATCGGCCTGCGAGCCTAGTCCGGCGGATGTGCCACCTCTTCCTATCTCTTCTATCTTTGAAAACATTTCTTCTTCTGATGATGAAAGCGAGGATGATAATCCTCCCCCACCTTCTCAGGATCCTCAACTTCCAAGATGGGTCCGTGCTACTCGGGATGCAGCAGGTGATCTTGCCGGTGATCCTACAGATCAGCGACGTACACGTTCTCAGTTTGAAAGAGCCTCTTCTTTACTGGCTCAAGCTCCAGTAAATCATGATCCTGACACTTTTGCAGAAGCTTCAGGCCATCCACATTGGGAAGCAGCTATGAATGAAGAATATCATTCATTGATGACAAATGATACATGGGATCTTGTTCCTCTACCAAAGGGACGCAAACTTGTTAGATGCAAATGGGTTTACAGAACCAAGTATGGACCAGATGGGAAAGTTGATAAACATAAGGCTCGTCTAGTTGCTAAGGGCTTTTCACAGGTTGAAGGCATTGACTACACTGAAACCTTCTCTCCAGTTGCCAAAATGAACTCTATCCGCCTTGTTCTTTCCCTTGCTGCCTCTTTAAAATGGGAAGTCCATCAAATGGATGTTAAATCTGCCTTCTTGCATGGGGACTTGCAGGAAGAAATCTATATGGAACAACCCATTGGCTTCATACAAACAGACTCCAGCCTCGTTTGTTGACTTAAGAAATCCCTTTATGGCCTCAAACAAGCTCCTCGGGATTGGTATGCCAAAATGGATAGCTTTCTTTTAGAATCTGGCTTTTCTAGGTGTCATTCTGACAATACTGTCTACACCAAGAAAGTGGGCAACTCTCTTATCATCCTTGTTCTTTATGTTGATGATCTTATTCTTACTGGTAGTGATCCCAACCTTATAAACCATGTGAAGTCCAGCCTTAAAAAGAAATTTGAAATGACAGACTTAGGACACTTACACTATTTTCTCGGTCTTCAAGTCTTGCAATCCCAAGAAGGTATTTTCCTTTCCCAGTCCAAGTATGCTTGTGATATTCTTCGTCATTTTCACATGGAAGACTGTAAGCCAGCCCCTTCTCCCTTTCAGTCTGGAGTCAAACTTTCAGTCTCTTGTACTTCTCCTGAAGTTGATGCTACCTTATACCGTCAACTTGTCGGAAAACTCTTGTATTTAACCCATACTCGTCCTGATCTTTCCTTTGCTGTTGGCCTTGTTGCTCGTTTTATGCAAAACCCCCGTGAAAGTCATTGGAAAGCAGCTAAAAGAATACTTCGTTATGTTCGAGGTACAGTACAGTTTGGGATTCATTACAGTGCCAAAGCAGCTCCTCTGTTAGTTGGTTTCACTGATTCTGATTGGGCTGGTGACCTTGATGATCGGAAGTCTACTGCCGGTTATGTCTTCACTCTTGGTTCAGGACCTATTACATGGGCTTGTAAGAAACAGGCTGCCATTTCTCTTTCGTCAGCAGAAGCAGAGTATCGTGGTGCCGTGGAAGCTAGTAAGGAAGCCTTGTGGCTTCGTCAGATCCTATCCGAATTTGGCTTTGAGCAGCAGCATCCAACCACACTTTGGTGTGATAATCAAAGTGCCATTCAGCTATGCAAAGATCCAGTCCAGCATCAGCGCAGCAAACACATTGAACTACACATGCACTTCATCAGAAAGCTCATTCATGACCATGTTCTTGAAGTGCAATATTGTCCAACGGATGATCAGGTTGCAGACATCTTCACAAAGGCTCTCACAGAGGCGAAGTTCACTAAACTTCGATATATGCTTGGAGTTCAGGAAGTTGTCACTAAGGGGGGATAGGCTCTAGTGCCTCCTTCCTTCTCCTATTGTGTCATATTTGTAAATCCTTCAATCCTATCCCAAGTTGTTCTTAAGGGGGGATGTTAGGATATTCCGACACATAGGATATAGTTAAGTTCAACTTGGTCTAGCATAGAGTTAGGTTAGAGTTAGGTAAAGTGTGTTTCTTTACCGTTGTACATTTTGTAACTTACAATCCGACGGTCACGATATGTAGTGATCCGACGGTTCACTCTCACCTCGGTATTACCGACACTTGATCCGTGGCTTGACACCCGATTGGTCCATGAGTTCTATTTAAAGCGCATGGAGGGTCATTGTTCGGGTAATCCGAGCATGAGAGAAGCTTATGTAAATTTTCATTCTTTGATTAATAAATTGTCTGTACCCACGTTGGGACAGGCCGTGGACTGTTTCCCTCCTTGCACTCTGAGGGTTTTAACCACGTCAAAAATACTGGTGTATTGATTTGAGATCTGGTTGTGAGCGGTGTCCTTTTGGTATTCTTTCTGAGGAACTTACCCTGTAAATTCCTACACTTTTGTCCAAAAATAACTATCTTATGTGTTTCTATTTTCCTTGCTCAGTTTCTATGTTTCAGAATCATATTTAATTTGACGTAGGTTGCTTCAGTAATTTACTTTGATATTTCATGAAGAAATCTGAAATAAGTTTGTAACACAATTTACAATATAGGAGAAGTAGATTCAACTGGTCGTAGTAGGATTCATGAGATTGTTAGATCTAGGAATTTTCACATGGTATCAGAGGTGTTGGTGTGAAAGAGGGAAGAGCAGATCTAGCATTGAAGCAAGGGCCAACTTGCTGCAGCAAGTAGCAGTTCGAATCCCCTAAGGGATTGCGCAGTTCTAGCGAGGAGGGCTATATTTTTGTGGGTGTCTCTCTCTGAGTGAGCCGACAGAGAGGTGAGACTGCCAGATCAAAAACTTGCCAAGGTAGAAGGAGCTACGCAGAGCCACGCAGAGCTAGAGGGGCATACCTTTTTGCAAGCTAAGTGTTGGGAAGAAAAGTCATCAGAAGGAATAAGCAAATCGCATAGTGAGTGAATGCTTCCTCAGTGATTTCTTCCCAAGAAAATCAACATTTCTCATTTGCTGAGAAGCAGATGAGAAACAGCTTACCAGCTCCATCAGGAAGTGCATAAGGTAGCTTAGGAGCTACATAGTAGGGAGAAAGAGGGAGTTGTTTGACAGTTTTCAGAGGATATGGAAACTGGTGGCTTGAGGGATCAGGACAGGTTGGACGGGGCTTCCAACTATGCCATCTGGAAGGCTAGGATGACTTTCCTTCTAGACGAGCATGCCCTCAAGATGTATGTTGATAATGTGGTAGTTGTCCAGGCGGATGCAGATCTGCTGAAGAAGTGCAGAGATGAGATGGCTAAGGCGAAAAGGATCTTGGATGGAGTCAAGGATCACGTGGGTCGAAGCCCAAAGTAGAGGAGGAGTATAACGAAACCTTTGCATCGAAGGGACAACAGTGGAAAAAAAGACAAAATAAGGATGTCTCTAAGGTGAAATGTTTTAGATGTGGCAAGATGGGCCACTATGCATCTTGGTGTCCTTTGAAGAAAAAGGACAAGGATGAGAAGCATGATCCTAAGGTTGCAGCCGCAAATACCGACGCGGAGGAGTTCACCATGACAACAAGAGACCTCCAAGAGGGAGGTAGGTTGATTTGGAGCTATAGTCAGGAGGACTATAAATGGTTAGGATCCTTTAGGAGCCCACCTCTTGGATCATCACCTTGCTATAGGAGCCCATGATCAGTAGTAGCGATATGGTGGAGTTTTCAGTTGATGCCATGGAGTGTTGATTCGACGGATGTAGTAGTTAGTAGCGCAAAAATGTGAGTAGTGCAAAGTGGAGAAGAAATAGTACGAGGAGGCACAGTGCAAATCTTCAGCACTGCAGTGGCTTAAGAAGAGAGAGTGAGACTAACAGTAGTCATGATTTCAACACCGAGGTGTATCCACTGGATACTTGTCCAGTTTTGGGTGTTTTCAGTTACTTCTCTCAGCAACTGAGTTGCATTAAGGATGCAGTGTTAGCAGTGCCAGTGCTAGAAACATAGCAGATGCAGCGTTTGAGAGGGAGTTGTAGTACAAATGTAGCATTGACAATGGCAGTGTCAAAGGCAGCATTACAATAGCAGCAACAACACAGTGGTTGATGGACATCGTGTCAAACATTAGCAACACAGGGACGATGCTTCAAAGTGATAGCAGTATGCAGTAATAGTGTATTGCTAGAGAAAATTCCTCTCTAAGAGGGAGTGTTGATTTTGGGTAGCATCGGAAGTGCTCTAAGCCTCAAATTACGCAGGGAGGCTTGGGCATAATGATCAGGTGCTCAAGTTTATGTTCAAAAATAAAAGTGTTAGAATCTTGTTAAACTCAGCTTCAGATCTAAGAGCTTGTCATTCTGAATCCAACGGTGCGAACGACACTCAAATCCGAGCTCGTATGCAAAAGTTAGAGCAAGTCAAAGTTCAAGTTTGACTTGTCTACATGGCAGGATTGGATGACGTGGAAAAGGTCCCAGCGAATGAGGAGATGCCAAGTGGTCGGCTGCCATTGACCCTCGCATATCGCATATTGCAGGTCACAGGTGGATCAGGTTAAGAATTGGCCCCCAGGCAGTGCTGATTGCGATTTGTGATATCGCATATCGCAATCGCATGAAAGGAGGAGTTATAGAATCGGCCCCCGGCACAGTCAAGGTTGCGATGCGATATATCGCAATTGCATATCGCACCCAATACCCGTCGATATATATATGATATAGGGATTATTCGCTGATAGTGAAATACGATGAGTTCCGATAGTGATAATACCCTGGATGCGATATTTTAGATGTTGCAGTTTAATGACTCGTCGGGTTCGCAATATCGCTATCGCAACATTCTGTCGTGTTAACAAGACCTTTAGCCCAACAAACCTCGCCGATTGCAATTTTTGATACGACCAATAGGTTATGGCTTGCGGTGCGGCCAAATTATCGCTCAATTAGCGGATTTTGGAGAGAATTTGTGGGATTATGTCAGTTTTGGAGCAAGTTGTGGAACAAATAGTGGGAGAACTAAGAGAAGTCATAAATTCTTCAGTTCTTATCCAAATTGGATGCAAAAAGAGGCTAGATAGCCATTTTTGAGCATTCTGAACTCATTGAGACAGGTTTCAGAGACATTTGAGCATTGTAAACACACTTTTGTTGTAATTTTGAGCATAATAGAGAGGCCCAAGCATTGGAAGCTGGACCAAGGAGACGTAGCCTAGGAGGGGTGAACTCCTCATCAAATCTCTATGTTGTGTGTTGTATTTTGATGTTCTTTGTTGTTATTTTGCTATTTTTTAGCATATGTTTTTATGTTAAATTGTTTATAACATTTACATAACAAACTCTCATGGGAATCAATTAATTAAGAAAAAATGGAGAATCCTTAAGCACTTTATAAGAAAATCATAAGCATCTTGGGTTTTATTCTGAATGGGGAATTAACACAGCATTACTAATCTGCTCCATTTCAGATCAAGTTGGTATCAGAGCACTAGTTTTTTCTTACTAGATTTTCTTTGTGAAAGAAGGATTTAATTGTTTGCAAGTTTATGTCATGCTTACAAGGTTAAAACTCAAAAGAGGTGAAGGAAAGTTGGTTGGAAGCCCTGAAGTTGGGTCAAGTGGAAGAAGAGAAACGTTGCCAAAGTCTTCTACACCAGTACATCCTCAAGTTGCAGAAGGTGCAGTTGAGTTTTCAGAGACCATGTCTCATGAAGGAGAACCTACCATGACAGAACATGAGAAGACCTTCAGAACACATTTCTTTGATATGACAGAGATGGTGCAGGTCCTCTATGAAGAAAGGAATAGAATATTGCAAGGAGAAGGTTCCAAACCTCCTAGAGGAGAAGGTTCTTTAGGAGGAGGTAATGGGAATGGAGACAAGCCTCCGCCCTCTCCACCAACTTCTTCATCTTCTATTTCACAAGCATCTTCACACTCTTCTAATAATACAACCCTTACTCATACTCATCATCATTCTGCAAAAGGAACTGGTAAATCACCTTTTCTAAAGCTTGATGTTAAATTCGAGTTGCCTATGTACAATGGAGAAGTTAATGCAGAAAAGCTGGATAACTGGATTTGTTAGTTGGAGGTGTATTGTAGAATTCAAAACCTTCAAGAGGATGATATCAAGATTTAGTTAGCTTCCTTTAGAATGGAGGGTGCAACACTTGTATGGTGGAAAGCAAAGACCCAATAGGAGATTAAAAAACATGGTAAGATCTCTATTACTTGGTTTGATTTCATTGCTGCTATAAAAAGACAATTCTACCCTTTAGCCCATATGCAAAAAGATATCATGAATTGGCAAAATTTCAGACAGTTAAAAGGTCAAAATGTGCAAGAGTATACTCAAGAGTTTAGGAGAAGAGCTCTTATGTTAGGAGTAGAATTACAGTCACAAGATACTTTGTTGAAATACATAGGAGGTTTGCATAGTTATCTTCGACATACCATTCTTATGTTTAATCCCACGAATCTTGATGAGGTCTGTGTTCAAGCTACACACCTCGAAGCAAGAGGAAAAAATGTACAAGAAGAAGGTAAGAAGAAGCCATTTCAGAGTGGTGAAAAAGGGAAGAAATTTAAAAGAAAGCTGAAAAAAATGCTTATGTTAAGAAAGAAGGGGAGAAACCCATGTGCAAGAATTGTTCCAAAGAGGGCCATGATGAAGCGCATTGCTGGAAGCTTCATCCTGAATTAAGACTGAAGAAATTTAACAATAAAGGGAAACAGAAGACAAATGTTGTTGTACAACAAGACTTGGGTTTTGACTCAGGTGATGAAGCAAAGATTGCAGCCACAGTCACTAAAGGAAAAGCCATGGAAAAAAAAGCAAAGAGGAAGTCGTGGCAAGCACCAGCGCAACAAATAACTCCAACAACGTTTCAAATGAGGAAAACAGAATTGAGTTGTTCCACATCCGAGTTATTTCCAAACACACCAAGATTGATATGTTGTTTGACAGTGGATCCCAGGAAAATTTAATTTCTACATATTTGGTCAAGAAATTGAATCTAGAAACCGTGCCTCATCATAAACCGTATCCATTAGGTTGGATAAACAAGGATTCCAATCTTTAGGTCACACAGAAATGCGTTTTCAGGTTTTCTATTACTGCCAATTTCGTTGATGAAGTCGAATTAGATGTAGTGCAGCTAGATATTTCTGGAATTGTGTTGGGAAGCCCGTATCTGTATGACAGGAAATTTGTTTTCCATAGATTTGAGAAAAAATATCATTTTTTCAAAGATGGAGTGGAGTATATTGTGAGATCCCATCGTAGGAAGCTTACTCTGTCTTTGGCAAGCGCAGGGAAAATGAAGCGACTAGTCAATTATAGGAAGAGTCATGTGCTCCTTATGATTAAGAAGAAGAATGACATGGAACATGAATCATTTGCAGGTTGTGACATGAAGCTAAAAGCCGAATTGATTGATGTGGTCAATCAATATGGAGATATGTTTCAAGAACCAAAGGGATTGCCACCAAATAGGGGAATTCAGCACAAAATTCAACTACAGCAAGACTGTCCACTCCCAAACATCGGTATGTATTGAATGTCAATTCTGGAAAGTTTAGAAATTAAGAAGCAAGTCCAGTAATTATTAGATAAAGGTGTAATTCGTCCCTCTACTTCTCCATGTGGTTCACCAATTTTTTTGGTACCCAAGAAAGATGGAGCCTGATGCATGTCTGTAGATTATCGAGCTTTGAACAAAATTACCCAAAATAGATGATTTGCTAGATCAGTTGAAGAATGCAAAGTATTTCACTAAATTAGACTTGAGAAGTGGATATCATCAAGTTAGAATAGATGAGAGTATATTTGGAAGACTGCTTTTAAAACCAAACATGGATTGTTTGAGTGGTTGGTTATGCCTTTCGGTCTTTGCAACGCTCCAGCTACATTCATGAGAGTTATGAATGATATTTTAAGATCCTTTCTTGATGAGTTTATAATTTTTATTTAGATGATATTTGGATATTCAGAAAATCACGAGAAGAGCATGTTAAGCATGTGAGGAAAGTGTTGGATTTCTTGAGAAAAGAACGGTTATTTTTGAAGATGTCTAAATGTGAATTCGGGAAAACTTCCTTAGTGTATTTGGGCCACATAGTTGGAGGAGGTGAGCTGAATATTGACCCCTGTAAAGTTTTGGTCATTGTGAATTGGCCAATACCCAAATCAGTCACAAAAGTAAGGAGTTTCTTGGGAGCAACAAAATATTGGAGGAAGTTCATTGCCAATTTCTCTTCCATAGCAGCACCACTACATGCTTTGACCAGCGTGAAGGTTGTCTTCCAGTGGGGAGGAAAACTACAAAAACCATTCGATGCTTTAAAACAAAAGATCAGTTCAGCCCCAGTTTTAGCATTACCAAATTTGAAACAACCATTTGAAATACAAATAGATGCAAGTGACTACGCCATCGGTGCATTTCTTTTACAACATGGTAAGCCCATTTCATTTCATTCTGAGATTTTTAATGGTGTTGTTACTAACTATCCTACATATGATAAAGAGCTTTACATATTGGTGAAAAGTGTGAAGAAATGGAAGCATTACTTGATGGGAAAAGAAACCATTATTCACACCAATCATCAACCTTTGCAATATCTGCAATCTCAAACAAAATTGCAGCAATCAAGGCACTTTTGTTGGATGGGATTCTTATAGCGATTCCACTTGGTAATCAGGTACAAGAAAGTTATTTATAAGAGAGTTGATGATAAGGTTTCTAGACCGGTTGTTAATGTATCCATTTTACTCAAGAATAATTTTGTTTTTCTTGAAAGTTATGTTGAAAAATACGCACATGATGCTGACTTTCAAGAGGTATATTCAAACTTGAGTCAAGGCCACCAAGTTGAGGAATTAGACTACCATGTACATGATAATATTTTGTATCATTTGGGAAAACTTTGTGTTCCATGGGGAGAGAGTAAATGTCATAAGGGAAGCGCACACTTCTCTTATTGCTGGACATTTCGGTGTAAGTAAAACAATGGAAAATATTCAGAGGCATTTTTACTAGCCTCGTATGCTTGAAAGTGTGTCACGTTTTATCAGAGGTTTATTGTGTGCAATCAGTAAGCCTAGTAATAGGAAACTATCATTATACACACCACATCTAGTGCCTTCATGTCCATGGGAGTGTGTTTCTATGGATTTTATAGGAGGTCTTCCTTTATCAAGAAAAGGTCATGATTATTTGTACATAGTTGTGGATAGGTTAAGCAAGATGTGCATATTAATGCCTTGTAAAAAACAAATTACCACTGAACAAACATATCAACTTTTCTTTCAAAATGTATGGGTTCATTTTGGATTACCTACTTCTATTGTAAGTGATCATGATTCCCAATTTGTTGGTAATTTTTGGTCAAGTTTATGGAACTTGATGGACACCAAGTTGAAGAAAAGTATAGCCTTCCATCCACAAATAGATGGACAAACTGAAGTGGTTACCAGGAAAATTATTCATTTGCTAAGAGGATATTGCAGAAAACATCCTAAGTTGTGGGATGAACAGTTGCATTATATTCAACATGCTTACAACCGAGAAAAACACTCTTCTACTCTAATTTCGCCTTTTGAGGCATGTCTTGGTTATTTGCCTAAATCGCCTTTGGATTTCATCTTTGAGAAAGATGTAGTTGTAGATGGACATCGCGACATAAATAGAGAAAATAAATTCATTGAGCAAATTCAGTTGATTCACCAAATAGTTCAAGAACAACTAGAAAAGAGTCAAGGGACGTATAATGCAAGGCATGATAAGCATCGTGTGGATCATCAGTTTCAAGTAGGTGATGAAGTTTGGTTTTACAATAGCAAGGAAAGGCTTCAAGGTGAAGGTAAAAAGCTGAAACCAATCCGTTATGGTCCATTTAAAATTCTGGAAAATATTGGTAATAATGCTTTCAAGCTTGATTTGCCTTCATATATGCAAATTTATTCTGTTGTTAATGTTGAAAATTTGAGATTGTATGAGCCTCCTTTGATTGAAGATCAAGGAGAAAGTGTACAGATTCCATCAATTGAATATTTTTCTCCAGAATTTCTTGATGAGCTTCAGCAAGACACCATACTTGACAGAAGAATGAGGTCATCAAAAAGGGGAAATCTTGATTATCTTCGAGTGGGTCTCAAAGGTACAAATCCATCAAAGGCCAAATGGATTAAAGAGGGGAAGGTGAGGGAACAATACCCTCATCTGTTCAATAACTAAATATAATCTTTTGGGGTCCAAAAGGCTTTCAATGGGGAGAAGTGATCAGGTGCTCAAGTTTATGCTCAAAAATAAAAGTGTCATATCGAAGAGCTCTTCATTCTGAATCCAATGATGAGAATGGCACTCAAATCCGAGCTCGTATGCAAAAGTTAGAGCAAGTCAAAGTTCAAGTTTGACTTGTCTACATGGCAGGATTGGATGACATGGCAAAGGTCCCAGCGAATGAGGAGATGCCAAGTGGCAGGCCATCATTGATCCTTGCATATCACATATCGCAGGTCACAGGTGGATCGGGTTAAGAATAAGCCCCCAGGTAGTGTCAATTTCAATTTGCGATATCGCGTATCGTAATCGCAGGAAAGGAGTTATAGAATCGGCCCCCGGCACAATCAGGGTTGCGATGCGACATATCGCAATCACATATTGCACCTAGTACCTGCTGATATATATATATGATACAAGGATTATCTGTCGATAGCGAAATGCGATGAGTTCCGATAGTGATAAGACCCCAGACATGATATTTTATATGTTGCAGTTTAATGACTCGTTGGGTCCGCAATATCGCTATCGCAACATTCTACTGTGTTAACAAGACCTTCAGCCCGCCAAACCTCGCTGATTGCGATTTGCGATACAGACAACAGGTTATGTCCCATGGCGCGACTAAATTCTCGCTGAGTTAGCAAATTTTGGAGCGAATTTGTAGGATTATATCGGTTTTGGAGCAATTTGTTGAGCAAATAGTGGGAGAACTAAGAGAAGTCATAACTTCTTCAGTTCTTATCCAAATTGGATGCAAAAAGAGACTAGATAGCCATTTTTGAGCATTCTGAACTCATTGAGATAGGTTTTAGAAGCATTTGAGCATTGTAAACACACTCTTGTTGTAATTTTGAGCATAATAGAGAGACCCAAGCATTGAAAGCTCGACCAAAGAGACATAGCCGAGGAGGGGTGAACTCCTCATCAAATCTCTATGTTGTGTGTTGTATTTTGATGTTCTTTGTTGTTATTTTGTTGTTTTTCATCATATGTTTTTATGTTAAATTGGTTATAACATTTACATAAGAAACTCTCATGGGAATCAGTTAATTAAGCAAAAATGGAGAATCCTTAAGCACTTTATAAGCAAATGATAATAATCTTGGGTTTTATTCTGAATGGGGAATTAGCACATCATTAATAATCTGCTCCATTTCAGATCACACAGGTATTACAAAGAACCCAAAAATCATTTTGGGAAATTCCACCCAAAAGAGATTTTATTAAAATAATTAATATTTTTAATGGGGTTCCTAAGTCTAAACTTATTAAAATTAAAATATTAATGGGGATTAATCTAATCAGGGGTGAAACTTCTAGAAAAGGCCACAGATCAAGCCAAAATGATCTGAGCCTTTGATTAAGATGTAATCTAGGTCATTGGTTGTCTAACAAGAAGATATAAGAAGGGGCTTGAGGTTCATTTGGAAGATACACAGAGAGATTGAGGAAATTGATTTTCTAAAGTGAGAAGTTCTCAGGAGGAAAAATCGATTGAAAAGATCTCTTGCAGTTGAAGGGCAAGGATAGAAGCTTACGGAGAGAAAGATTCTCAGTTGGAGATACATCAACATAGAGAGGCAGAAGGTAATCTTGCAGTGGCAGCGCTGAGACAGAGGGGTTGATGCAGAGCCACGCAAAGGCAGCACAGAAGCCAGTAAGGAGTCTAAAATCTGCAGAGGAATTTGATTTTCAAAAGTCGGGAGCTGGGGTGTGACACCAGAAGGCATAAATATAATCTTCTGGGTAGTAGGTCGACCAACCATAGAAGTGACGTAGCACCCAGAGAGCTTGACGCCGGGCTGACGTAGACACTGCGTAGAGGCAACCAGAAAAGTCAAGGTGCAGTCAGTTTGGGGATGGATCAGCTAGGATTTCCAATGATAGTGTGAGGTAACCTCACAATTATTTCTCCCAGTATTTCTATCTGTAACTGAATCACCTTGTGAGGTATTCAGTTATGTATTCAGAATTTTCTATTGCTTAATAGAAAATTTTCCCGCATTGGGTTTTTTCGGGGACTTTTGTCCAAAAATAATTGTGTCCTATGTGTTTCTATTTTCCTTGCTCATTTTCTATGTTTCATAATCATATTTAATTTAGTGTAGGTTGCTTTAGTAATTTACTTTGATACTTCATGAAGAAATCTGAAATAAGTTTGTAACATAATTTACAATTTAGGAGAAGTAGATTCGGTTGGTTGCAGTAGGATTCTTGAGATTGTTAGATCTAGGAATTTTCACAATATTATGGGTCCCACCTCCTCATTGAGATGTCATGTGGCACACTATGGGCCCCACTTTTTCCATGCCTTATCAAACTTGAAAAGAGTCATAATTTGGTCATACAGACTCATATTTGAGTGTCCTCGGTGCCACCAAAATTATAATGACGAGCACTACAAATTGGTATTGGTTTGACTACATTTCAAAAAAAAATGTTTTCGAACCTTTCTAGAGCCACCTGGATCATTCCTCCCCACTGGGGAGCTTTTGGTCCTCCAAAAGCATGAACATCATCTGTAATTGTTGTGTTACATTTTCTACACCACAAGTGTCCTGACATGTCACCCTTCCTTCTCCTTCATCCTTGTTCTTCGGAGCCATCAACGATGAACCAACACCTGCATCCTTTGCAAACCATATTCTCAATTACATGAACAATAATGACCCAAGAATCCCCATACTTGCCATGAGTTTATAACACACACTCTGTGGTCAAGTTTACATCATAATAAAAACCAATACCCCCAGTTATCAATAAAAGGACAAAACATGTAATAGATTTGACCTACAAATATATGAAAATAGAAATATGCCCAGAAATAATAAAATCTGAATATAGAAATGCTTCTCTTTATTAATCAAAACCCTTAAGGTAGGGTAACACCATACAATCGCTCCTTAAGGAAGGAGAACACTACACAAGCCATATGCTTGCCAATACAATAATCCTTGACATATCTCAATGGGGAGTCTCTAGCTTCTATATAGGCTGCATACATACAATACCATGGGTCATTGCCATGGGTCTCTCAATACCATATATCTAATACAATGGGCTTATCACATTATTACTAACTACTTGTGGTCCTTTACATCATGCGGGTTAACCACTTTATTTATTAACTATGGCCCATCACATTATTACATTATTCCCTTGGGTACCTCCCTCTGTACCCCATAATATCCCCGCTAGGTACATTACATTCCACCCCCCTTAAACATGTTTCATCCCTAAAACATAAGAAGAGCACAAATAATAAGATCTACTCAAAAGAGTAGTCCATTGGTACCATGCACGTGCATCTAACCATCCCTGAGACATGTGATTACTCGATTTAGCCGGTGCCTTGCTCGCTTGAGATGGGAGATGATCCTGGTGGATCCTCTGTGTTGATGTGATGTGAGTGGATTGTCGCACTTCTTTATCTGTCATGTGATGTGGGTGGTGATACGTTGAAGTTTTAACCAATGGTGTATCTTTCTTTAATTCACCACCTAATGGAACCTGATTGGTATCTAGTACATGTTGTGGCGCCTGCGATTGTTTCTTATCTTCCAGTATTACTTCAACCACGGATTCATCATCTGATGTGTCAGTACCTGCAACATCTTCTGCTTCAGCCTCCTTGGACTCTACCTATTTATTGATGGAAATATCCTGTAATGTAATTTTCTTCTTTTTATACCAGAGCTTCAGGAATTTCTTCTGCACATTAATATTGATAGTACCAACAGATTCCATCCAAGGGTATCCCAAAACAACATCCACATTAGCCATATCTGAAGCATAAAAATAAGAATGCAATACATACTTATCCATATAAACCTTCAAATATTTATAAACTTGCATCTGCTCATTATTAACCTATGTGTGCTCCATTTGTTTAGCTGGGACTTGCAATCTTTTAGCCAAATGAACATTAATAAAATTATGCTTGCTATTAGGATTGATAGACACAATTATCTTCTCTTTCTGAATACATCCATGAACCTGTAATAAGGAGATATCATCATAAAATAACCCTTTCTGTGTTTCATTCTCCTGTTGTGTAGCATGAGACCATTTGTCCAAAAATAATTTTTCAAATTCTTCCTCCGAAAGTTTGGACAACTTCTTGCTGTCAAGTGAGCTCCACCATATGGCAGCCTCATCTTTCAAAAGAAGCCATGCTAAATATCTCCAATATTTCCCAAATGCCGACTTTTCCCTTTTTATGAATTCTTCAATAGTAGGGCCATCATCTTTTCCTGTAAAAATCAGCTCAGTAGAAGCCATGAAGTAGAATGAGGGTTTTGAAAAATTTACCTACTTTATGCGGCAAATTTAAAATGGCCACAACTCTGTCAATATGGCTCAAAATCCTTATTATAGCTTGTTGTCGGAAATGGAACAACCATTCTACATCTTCTTATGTGATAGAAATCCTGATCTTGGCACTCTGGAATTTCATATTCGCGTTGCAATTGTCCCGCCGTCACAAAAATTTCTAAAAAAAGAGTTGATTTTAAATGAATGATATCTCCCTCATCCAGACTCCAATTTGACCCATTTTATTTTTTTATTATTCATTTACGTATTTATTTTTATTTTTTTTCCAGATTGAGTAATTTTTGAAGAGGATCTCAGATCTATAATTAGTTTCTCAAAATTTTCCACAAAAACTGCAAAAATTGATTGGAGATTCATCGTCCACGAATTATCGTCAGAAAAATTTCTGCAACACAGCTGATTTTTAAATCAGCGATATCTCCCTCATCTAGACTCCAATTCGGCCGATTGTTTTTTTGAATTTGGGTATTTTTTTGCAAAGAATCCAGATCTGAATTATTTATTTATTATTATTATTATTATTATTTATTATTTATTATTATTATTTTTTATTTATTATTATTATTATTATTATTTATTTATTATATATATATATATATATATATTTTTTTTTTTTCCTGTAAATTTTGCACCAGAAGTTTCAGATATTCTCTGCAAACTCCCCGCCCCAAAAAATTCCTGTAAAAATAAAAAATAAAATCTCTCTGTTTTGCCCAAGAAAGTGCTTTGATACCACTTGTAATAGATCTGACTTGCAAATATATGAAAATAGAAATATGCCCATAAATAACAAAATTTGAATATATAAATGCTTCTCTTTATTAATCAAAGCCCTTAAGGTAGGGTAACACCATGCAATCACTCTTTAAGGAAGGAGAACACTCCACAAGCCATATGCTTCCCAATACAATAATCCTTGACATATCTCAATGGGGAGTATCTAGTATCTATATGGGCTTCATACATACAGTACCATGGGTCATTACCATGGGTCTCTCAATACCATATATCTAATACAATAGGTTTATCACATTATTTCTTACTACGTCTGGTCCCTTACATGATGTGGGTTAACCACTTTATTGACTAACTATGTCCCATCACACTATTACATTATTCCCTTGGGTACCTCCCTCTGTACCCCATAATATCCCCCCTAGGTATACTACAAAACATAATTGTTGCTTTAATAAGTAATGGAAGACAAATCATCACTTTTACATTTATATTGCAACACATGACAAGTTACCATATATAGTAAAACCATCTCTTACTCAACAAAGTGAACCACCAGGAATGTGGCAAATTTTCTTGTTGAACATCTTCACCAACTGGTTTCTACACGGGTGCTTTGTCCTTAAGACATTTCTCTGGATGGAGCCTCCAACATGTGGTTCTTTGATGTCCACCTCTGTTGCAATGACTGCAAAAAGTATTCTTCCTCCAGACCTACTTAACCTTCTTCCTTCCCTGATGTGGAGAAGGTTTTTCACGCCTCATCCTCTTTCTTGCTTCCATTCTCTTCCATCATTGAGCAACCACATTGTTGGGCATGGGATCCCCCGCAACATGTTTTGGGGCTCAAAGCCCAAGTTTTGGTCAATTGTATTGTAAGACTCTGCGAAGTGTGGGCGTGGAGCGCGAAGTGTACAATCGAGTCATAGGGTTGTTCGCCCTAAGCATTGTATTGTAATTTAATGTAAAGTTGTGTCAGCCTACCCATGGTCCGCGGACCATGGGATTGTATAAATAGAGCGAGGCTCTAAGTGTAAAGACAACTTAGTTTAGTAGAGAATAGATAGAGATGTGAAGGCATGGTTAGAGCATAGAGTGGAATCTGAAGCATACTGGGTCATAGTAGTAGGTAGAGGCTCTGCAACTGAGTGCGCAGAGGCCTAGTAGAGTCCGCAATTGAGTGCGCAGACCCCTACAGCTGAGTGCGCAGGGTGAAGTCGGGTCTGTACTTGGAATTGATAGTTAATAAAGAGAAGTTTACTTTGTGCATCTGTTCTTCAATCTGTATTTTGATGTTATTCATTACATTTATTCGGTTTATTTACTGCGCGCACTTGATGAATACTCGTATAAATGCTTCTATGTGAATTTAATCTAAGTAATCAACTAGCGGAAACTAATTAAGGAAGACTTGGGTAAATAACACGGGTCGCGCTGCGGCTAGAACTGCACGAAGACAGTATCACAGGGCGTGGGGTGCCTGCAGGTGTGCGTATTGCAGTAAGTGCGAAGGTTGGACCGCGTACCAATCAACTCATATCAGACATCTCCATGGTGCAACAACCTGGTTCTAGCACCCTCCCATACTACTTCGGGTGAGACTTCAGTCCGCGCTACGCGAATTGTTGCCGAAAGGGCCAGTGTACCGGGATTTGTCTGGCTAAATCACTTCCGAACCTGGGTCAAGCCCCACTAAGCCAAAAAATGGTTCCGTTGTTGGGACCGTGATCTGCATAAGGGATGTCTGATGTCGTGCCACTAGAACCCAACAAAGAAGGAAATTGAAGAGTGGTTGGATAAGAAAATTCACGAGTTCGCGACACAGGAAAACAAAACTCCGCAAGTATCTAAGGAAAAGTGGATGGATCACTATGTGTATTAGGAAATCCATGAGATTTTCTTTGCATCCTTTCTGTCTGAGTTGTATGAGTTGATCGCGAGGTTAGCTGACAGCCATGGAAGGTGTAGGCTCGACCAAGTGATAGTGTGGACTCCAAAATTAGTGCGCAGACTAGAAGCATCAAAAGATAAGATCGCGCGAGCTGTGGGCCATTAGCTCGACCAGATAATAGGCGGATTTATCATTGAGTTTGTGGTAGACACGACCGTGAGCTACAGTGAGGCAAAGCGACGCTTCCTTAAGGGACCGCGAGGTAAGTATATTAAATCTTTGAGTACCTGGATTAAGATGATATTGTGTGAAAAAAGGGTCATGCGAATACATTAATGTTTAGGACTACGGGGAGCGGAAAAAACTACAAAAGTAGCGAAGAATTAGAAAATAGTCCCTTAATTTCACCCTCGTGAGAAAGCGAGGAGGAGTTTGCTAAGGTCTCTCCGAGAAGCGTAGTTAGCTTGATAAGGCAGCGCATACCGCGGTTACCACCTCCACCCACCCCGCCACCGACTTCACCTCCATCTCCACCCACTCCACCTCCACCACCTCCACAGTGCAGTATGGCGAGCACGATCAAACTACCGGTATTCAGAGGAGTAGGGAATGAGGATTCAGACTAATTGTGGTTCGTGGTAAGAGTAGTATGGGAAGCACAGGGTGTCACGTATGAAAATATTAAGAAGGCTACATTGGTGAGCGCACTGCAGGGTCACGCATTGACATGGTATATCAAACACTCTAACGACCACCCAAACGTAGGGATAACAGACATAGAAAATTTTAGGGGCGAATGTTCGCCCTTTGGCGAAATTAAGGGGTTTTAAATTTTTAGTGGGCGAATATTTTGTATCATAGTACATTTTTAAAAATCACCTCAAATAGCCCACCTTATTTTAAGGGAGAGGGTAAAAAAGGTAAATTTAGCCCTTGAAATTAGGAGTTACAACCTTCCATTCGCCCATTTTCAAGAATAGATTTTATTTAAGTGAATCCATTCGCCCATTTTCAAGAATAGGTTTTATTTAAGTGAATCCTATGGGCCAAATACCATATTTATAAAAGAGGTATGGTAAATTAATAAAAATATAAATAAATGAGAGGTATGGTAAATAAATAAAACATTTTTTATATTTACTCCAGAAGTCACCTTATATACATGCAAGGGTGTAAACAAATAAAAATATAAGTAAAGTGGAGGTATGGTAAATAAATAAAACGTCTTTTTATACTTACTCAAAAGGTATGGTAAATAAATAAAAATATAAATAAACTAGACGTATGGTGAATAAATAAAACCTCTTTTTATATTTAGTCCATAACCCTCATTCTATTTATGAAGGCTCAAGAAAGAGGTTTTATTTAAGTGAATCCTATGGGCCAAATACCATATTTGTAAAAGAGGTATGGTAAATTAATAAAAATATAAATAAACGAGAGGTATGGTAAACAAATAAAACATTTTTTTATATTTACTCCATAAATCACCTTATATTTACATTATGGGACAAATACCATGGACTAGATTGTTATTAATACCATGCAAGAAAACATTATTAACCTTAATATTAGTATTAATAAAAATAAAAATGGCACATTGTATTGACCCATGGTATTCACCAAAATGGCACCTGGTATTGAACCATGGTATTCACCAAAATGGCACATGGTATTGACCCATGGTATTCACCTGGAATGTAGCCTATTTAAATGGGGGAATTAAACCAGCATAGATCCATCTTTACTCTGGATCTACTAACCCCCGAGAGGTATCAAATATCGTGATATGCAAACTAGCATAGATATTTGATCCCTCTCGGGGGTGGATCAAGAGTAAAAGTGGATGTTGTAATTTAATGTATGTTAAACATTTTAGCTTGGTTAAAATAAAAAATAAAATAAAAATCAACTATTAACTTTATTAATTTTTATAAATTACTAATAGTAACTTTTAAGCTCCAGGTTTATAATAACCCATGGTATTGACCTATGGTAATACCAAGATCTTACAAGATTTTATAATTGAGTAAAATATTCGCCATGCCTGGTGAGAGATTCGCCAAAAAATTATATATACATATTATATTATTGATAAAATCGCCTTCCATTTTTCCTATATACCATGGAGACTCGCCCATTTATTATATATATAAATTTAGAGGGGGTTCTTAAAATTTTCCCTAATAACAGAGATCCAGAATGTGTTGAACAGTGAATTTAGCAGGCCAAAGTCAGAAACACAATCAATCATCGGGTTTAAAGAGATCGCGATGCTCCTGGGCGAGACTCCCTGGGATCTGGATCAATGGATGAAGAGTACGATCCGCGAAGCCAATATGACGTTGACATATGGACAGCATCGCGCATGGTTTGTAGCATCTCTGGCACCGCACTTGAGGACGACGTTGTCACAACAAAAACTTTCCACTCAGGCCGAAGCGTTGGAAATGGCGATGAGATTACATGAAACCCCGATACAAGACCCTGGGTTGGGAGTTTAACAAATCCATGCGCAACTACAAAATCTGTGTTTGGAAATGCAAAGTTTGAAGCAGGATAGGTCACCGCGGCCAGAGGCGCGCGAGGAAGTATGGTGCATAAAATGAAAAGGCCAGGGCCATGAAAAGGATCACTATCCAGTGTTCGCAAACTACTTGGCAGGAGGAGGGCCAATGCCGCTGAGACCTGAGGCGCAGGTAGGGCTGAGCTCGGCACCTGCTTTATGGTGCGCAATCTGTTAGATAGGAGGGAAACACACGACGAACAATTGTGATTTGCTGCAGAAATATACATAGACACCCCAACAATTTTTTTGTAGTGGCATGATCCCGATTATCCACAGTTTCTGTTCATTCTGTTGACGTTTCGAACCCCAAAGGGGGTCCATCATCAGGGCTAAATTAGATAGAATATGAATGAAAGCTTATTGAGAGAAGAGTCTGTCGACCTGGGTATAAATAAACCTAGATCCCTAATTTTTATAAAGAAGCCGACATTTATATATATGATTTCTAATTTATTTTTATTTTATTTTTATTTTTATTTTTATAATAGTTTTATAAAACTTAATTAATTATTTATTTAGTTGATATACTTAATTCATAAATAAGTTTAATTGTTTTGTAATTTTTGTAGGTCAATAGGCCACGATGAGCTTACGAGCTAATGATGGATCAGACCCCAGCCTATAGGATGCAGATTGAAACGCGAGCCCTCGACCCAGATGCGGGGATGGCGCGCGCTGGATTTCAGGGGCGAGGTCGAGGACGAGGTGGAATGGGACCAGGAAGGGGTCGCAGATAGTTAATTTGTTACAATTGTGGAGGACCAGGGCACTATGCCCACAATTGTACCAACCCGACGAGGATATCCTGTTCGTATTGTGCTTAGTTTGATCATGAAACAATAGACTGTCCTACGTTGATCACAAAGATGTGCGAAAAAGGGGTATTCCAACCTCCCCCGACTCAAAATATACAAATGATGAGGTCTGAGCCGCATGAAGAGGACCCGAATGTAAACATGATGCTCAGAAGTGGTGCGACCACGGGAGAGGATAAGGGAAAGCAGCCAGAGGAAAGTACGTGGGTTTGCAAGGCTCTTGTGAAGGAACCCGAGTTTGACATAGAACGCACAAAGGAGACATTCATGGAAGCTAAGAAGAGCTTCGCAGAGGCCTCCACTTCAAGTAGTAAGGATCAACCAGAGCCAGGAATGGATCCTTCAATGCTCACTACCTTTCTGGAGACATGCATGAAACTGCTGTGCAACAATAAGGCGGTTAAAGGACTACAAGAACTGATCACCAGGTGCGCGGGGTCAGGGGAACTGTGCGTAGTCCGGAAATTGGGGAAGAATGCATTACTCGCTAGAAGGGAGATGAGGTTGACTCCATAGATTAGTGAGTATGAAATGGATCAGGTAATCCTAGATCTGGGTTCGGACGCGAATGTATTACCAAAGCAAACATGGGAACGTATGGGCAGGCCCACGTTATAGCGGTCCCCTATTCAATTACGAATGGCGAACCAACAGAAGACTTTTCCCATGGGAAGGTTGCAAGGGGTAACAGTTGATATCGGAGGCGCAAGCGCACAGGCAGATTTTAAAGTAATAGAGATTGTCGATGACAACAATCCCTATCCCGCGCTGTTAGGAATAGACTGGGCCACCGATATGAACGGATTTATCAACCTGAAGAAGCGCAAAATGATCTTTGAGAAAAAGTCACTATGCGTAGTAGTCCCACTAGACCCAGCAGAAGGAGCGCGCTACACTGAACCAGTGCGCGATGAAGATAGCGATGATGATCTTGATTGTATTTACAAGATAACTGCGCGAGACTAGGATTGGGTGAATCCAACTGCATATGGGAGGATCTCATGGGAGCGCGAAAGCTCCTGCACTTCGGATTCAGACGAGGAAGTAGAGCAATGGCAGAATTGGTTGCACGAAGTGACGACGCTGAATTGCAACATGATGATTAGATCACTATGTTGTGTGACAACAGAGGCAAGAGAGTTGCTGAAATATGATGGATTGACAGCGGTGGATGAGTTCCTGAGAAAATTTGAAAGCGCGGTACCGGAACAACAGCAGTTCGATGCATTGAAGTAGGCACTGCGTGCAACACCCGCATGATGGTGGGATACACATCAAGGAAACTTCGAAGAGTGGCGCGAATGTAGAAGAATGATGTGCCTATGGTTTGGAAGCCCCCAGCTTAGAATAAGAATCGGCCAGCAAGGACGGAGCAACTTGCGCACCCACCTGTGTCGATGGGTACAGACGTGTGCTGTGCAGCCCACTCAAGCACACCCCAAACTAAGGATCAAAAATTGGAACAGGACGCAGCAGCAGGAAAGGCGACGCGTACCACAAACGTTCCATGTGGAAGCATTCAATAAGGTATGCGGAGTCCTGAATAGGGTTCACCAGGCGAGACAAATGGATTGGGACCTGCATGTTCCAGCGATTCGATGGGCCTATAGGGCCATGTGAAAAAACCTGAGCATGGAGATGATTCTGAAGCCAAGGAGCAGAGTCAAGACCATAATCCTGGAGGAAAGGAACCCTCATGCAATAGCTCCCACAGTTGGGACAGTACATGAGGACTAGGACGAAGGAATTATGCAGCTACGCAAGGGCAAACATATGCAGATTCAAGAAGCCATTCGGCGAGGAAACCTTAAACTTCGCGAACTCGAAGAAGATCGGGTACGACTGAGGAAGAAAAGCATGTTAATGGACACGGAGATCAAAAAACTGGAAAACAAAATCACGCAAGCATGTCTCGTCGATAAACTAAGAATGACAAGACAAGATACAGACAACCATACTACTGCATTAGAAGATTGTCATCGAGAATTTGTGACTCTGCTACCATGGCTGTGACCGCACCTTACCAAACAAAGAAACCAGGGGAGTGCACCGCATCAGGAAGAACGCGCGGCACTGACTGTCGCGAGGGTAATCGAGGAGTGCCCGCGGACTAGGCTGGAAGGTGAATTGAAGTCTCGCACAGGTGGTACGACCACCTGAATAGCCGTAGGGAGCACAGTCTCAGTGTTCCAAGTAGTTGAAAGATAGCGCGAGACTATAAAAGAGTCTGTGAGGGAGCTGCGCGATATGGAGGTTGCACGCAGGATCGACATGTCGCAAGGGCCGCGCCCGTGCAGAGGGGGCTGCGCTGCCGCGCGGATAGACTGGGAAGTGACCGTTGGTGTCACTGTTCATGACAAGAGGTCCAATTTAAGACAAAGAGGAGCGGTCGCGCGAGCAATTAAGACACGAATTAAGAGCTAGATTTGGGACGATCTGCCACCAAAAATACATTAATGACTCAGAAGTGAGTGGAATGGTCGAATTCAAATTCAAAAGATGCTATAAAACCCTAGGGCTAGCCATGAGACAACACTTGGTTGTTTTAGATTTGAGCAGTTATAGAGAATTGAGTGTCGAGCACTCTTACCACCTTTGGGTATGCAACAAAACATATCCCGTGTAAACACGATGACTGCTACCAGACCAGGAGTACGATTCGCCGAAGACACCACTGGTGAGGCCGGGGAGCCCCATATGGTCCACGCGGAGCCCGGAGAGGCGGTGATTGAACCAGAAGTTACAAAATCACCATGGACGCCGCGACCGAAGAAGGATAAGCAGACGATGGGACCAATCCGCGTATCCCCAAGAAACCCACGGTTTGGCAAATTGTCGATGGAAGAAAAAGGCAAAGTCATCACCATTGAATTAGAAGAAGAGGAGGAAGACTTACAGGCTCTAATTGATCAGATAGAGGTGCAAGACGATGGGGAGGAGGATGTCCCACCAATGCCGTCCACAACAAAGTTACCCGCGTATGTCCCTCTGTGGAAAGGGAAAGTTAGGGTGGCCAAAGACCTGGAGGCCACGAAGAGTGCGCTCCAGACCCCGCTCCTCCCTGACGGCATTACTTTTGAAGGTCCGCCCCTCGGCCAGGTGCCTACCATGAAATTTGAAGATTGGGACCTCGTAGATAGTGAGAAGTTCCCGCACCTAACGACAGAAATCTTGATGAACCAGAAGTTGGGGGGATCACTGATCACTTTGGAGCCATGAAAATGGCTACGTGGTGTAGAGAAGGCCAGGTTACTTCATCTACGATGGATACCCCACTTTCACCGCGCACCCATCACCATTTTCGTCATCAGGCAGTTGTTGTGCCTAGTGCATGATGGGTATCTATGGTTGGAGGAGCCGATTCCCATCACGACGGAACTGATTCACAGAATTTCTCGGCTTCCCTGTAAGGGAAGGGACCCCATGGAAATAGCTGGTAGAAGCAGCGATTTGGCTCTCGCGAAAGCCATGAAAACCAAGTACAAGCTGGAGAAGAAGAAGTGCGGCTATGCAATTGCGAGTATCAAGGACAAAGGCGTGCGCGTAGCCACCCAGCTCCTGGCTGGAAAATTAATGCGGAAGTGTCGTGCCGATGAAGTACCAGCGCTTGTGGTTGCATTGGCCAAGCAGTGCACGGAGGGGGTCTAGTTCAACTGGGCTGAGTTCCTTTGTGAGGAATTTTTGGTAAACTGCAAGGAGGCCCAAGAGCAGGGTAAGACCTTCCACTACACGTGGTTGCTCTTATCCATTGTGTTGGTAGCAGGCGAACTACCGACAGATAGCCAGTTCCTGCCGATCGACCAGGACCTTCCTGAGGCCGCGAAGTACACTTCGCTTTGGGCCACGAAGGATGCAAAGCAGATTCATGCGGTCAAGGTGTTTTGGGTGCTGATGTAGGCGAGCATCCGAATATGGATCAATAGAAGGCCATGAGTGTCTCCCACAGTGTACGCCACTCTGTAGAGCTTTGCAGAGTTTAAAGTGGATATGCATAACATTCATGTTCAGGTGCAGAAGGATCCAGTGAAGAAATGGACAAAGCTTCCATTTATTGCTACAAATGACGCCATCTTTACAACATTGGAAACATGGTCTCTGGAGTGGCGTGCCCTGGACTTGGCATGAATGGAGAAGTCCGCAGCCCAGCAAAGGAGGAAGGACACCAAGCTGCGCATCGCGCAGTTGGCTAAAAAGAGGCGCCAGGAACAAGAAGCAGCCACACAGCAGAAGACGACCAATGCAGCAGCAGCGATGCAGATGACAGAAACCACAACAGCGCCAATAAAAGAGGCAGAGGGGGGCCAGGAAATGTCCACAGGGCAGGAGGCTGAGGACATCGACCTGGACGGAGAGCGTGCGGGTCCAGAAACTACCTCGCAACAATTGAAATGGTCGCGCATCCCTAAGAAACCGGTCCCCAGAAAGAAGATGAAGGCATCTAAGATGTCCATTGACCCAATCACGCTTACAGAAGGTGATCTGTTTGACATTGGCGAGACGGTTCGCAGTGTCACTAAGGACGTGCTCCAAGAAGTGAGGATGGAGAAGAACATTGTGTTGGGGGCACTATAAACGCAGTTACAGGGACTACAAGTGCAGCCCCCGCAAACAAGAACGATGGCCCCATATGTCACAACATGTACATCAACGACGGAATAGATGTTGCGCGCCCGTGTGGCCAACCCTTTCGTGTTCCCCAAGGGCACGTTAGTCGCAGCAAACGAAGTTGACCAAGCTGCGGTGGGCAGGATTAAGGGGTTGAGTGTAAACTTGGCTACCCTTCTGCGAGAAACCCTATACCAGTTACAGGATGGGGTCATAGTCGAGCTCTGCACCAGAGAAGGCCATGCGCTACAGGTAATGAGCGAGCAAAATGTCAATATGGAACAGGCCAGTCGGCAGCGTGATGAACTCGTGGCGTAGACTCAAGGACTGGCGCAAGGAGTGGACGATGCTTATAGAACTGTCCCGGCGGATCTACCAGTAGGAGAGCGAATTCACAGATTGGCTAGTGGATTTCGCGAGGCAAAGGAGGAAGCAACGAGGATACAGCTGGACCTCAACCTTTAGATTGTCGAACTGCGATTGAAGGCACAGTCATCCACGCCCCCGGAAGTTCGGGAACAGCGCTCTAATGCTATCCAAAAAGGGCTGGAGGAAATAGGACAGGCAGTGCAGACCTGTACAAGTATGTTGGAAGAATCCTTTGTGGTCCTCACTTCCTTACAGGAGGACCCCACCATACAGAGCTTGGAAACAGAGGCGCGGGAGCTTCAAGTGTAGTATGACAATATGTGCGGAACGACACAGACAGTTGTCCTGACTCAATGGTGGGCGAAGCTACAATAGGAGAAGGCGTTGAAGGAACAGGTGGATGTCGCGCGACAGAAAGAGGATGTACTTAAAGTGCATATCCAGCCTTGGATTGATAAGGACTTCCTCATCATTGCCGATATCGAAGGAAAGCTCGCAAAGATGAAGGTGATGCATGTTGTAAGTCAGGGATCTGCCCCTGACAGCGAGCATTCGGTAGAAACAATAGAGCAGATCCAGCAGACGGCAGAACAATGCGCTGCGAACCTTTGCGCAGCATAGGCACAATTGAAGGTTCCATGCCAAGATAGCCGCACCAACAGAGTAACTCGGGACGAGTCACGATGATTGTGTTGGGAGCCTGTTTGGCATGGGATCCCCCGCAGCATGTTTTGGGGTTCAAAGCCCAAGTTTTGGTCAATTGTATTGTAAGACTCCGCAATGATCCAAGTAGATGTTGGTGGCCACCCACTTATCCCATCTGGACCCCCACCATGGTTTCTCTCAGCCTTTTCTGTTTCCTTAATTGTAGCACAACTTACTATTTTTAGCAGTTTTTCGGGTTCTAAACTTCAGGAGCCGTTTTGAGGCCCTAAACGACTTTTTTTTGGAAATCTGGGGGCAACATGGGTCCATGGACCGATATTGCCCTTCCCAAAGTTGTGGTGCTCGGATAGATATTTCTAACGAGCTATTGTACGCGTCAAACGGAGATCGTATGCCAAAGTTACGACCCCGGGAAGTTGATGTACCAACTTACCCAAAACGGGGCCCATAATTTGGCGTTTCATCTTCTAGGGTTAGGTTTTGGGATGTGAAGGGTTTTCCATTGTTTCTCAACAATAAATAGGCCTTCGAGCCTCATTGTAACATAGTTCAGAGGCATGTAGCCACCACATCTCTTCTTAGAGATAAGCTACCATCGCCCTAGCTGGTTTATTTCCATTACTGTTTGTAAGCATATTTAAGTATTTTACATTAATGAAATGAAGTATTATTTCCGCTACATATCTGTGTTTATGGTTATCTCTGTAATTTGTTGCGTTCTTGTTTAAGTCCAGATCAGTGGTATCAGATGGGTCTGCTTTTTCTCTGTTTTTCTTTGCATGTCCCCAACGAGGTCGAGATATAAGGAGTTAGGGCTTGAACTGGTCGAACCTTTGCAAGACCAGCCTCGCAAATCTCGACGGCCTCCCATGGAAGATGAGAAGAAAGACGAGGGGGCAGGAGATCCTATCAAAATCTTTCTCGAAGAAGCGCTCGAGCGACAAAGGAATGTGATGATGGATAGCTTTGCGCAGATCCTTCAGCGGCTACCCAGAGGCGACGCATCGGCTTCCAACAGCTACTCTGGAATAGCCACACCATTTAAGGTACAAGTTAATTTTGAAATCCCCATCTTCGAGGGTCAAATAGATGCAGATACCGTAGATAAATGGTTAAATCTGCTAGAAGGATATTTTTTTATTCATGAATTTTCGAATCGGGAAAAGATTGTTTTCGCTCTTCTCAAAGAAGCCCCCCACGTCAAGGACTAGTGGGAAACCTACTGCGAGCAGAAGAATGAAAGTACAGGCTCACTATTTTCAGCCGCACCCACTTGGGATTCATTCCGGGATGCCGTCAAGGAGCAGTACTACCCTATCAAAAGCTATGAGGACAAATACATCAAATGGACCACACTGCAGTAGGGACGAGACCAAGATGTGCCGGAGTTCACAAACATTTTTCATACCCTTCGCACACAGTAGGGTATCAAAGATTCTGATCTGCATCTGGTACTCAAATACTGTGGCTTCCTACACAGATACATCCAGGAAGAGATGGAGTTCCTGAACATCTCCTCGTTCGACACTACGTACTGATATGCTGTCAAAATTGAGCAAAAGTTCAAACAGAAGAAGGGAAACTTTGGATCTGCAAATCCGAAGACAAAAGGACAAAGCCAAGGTGGGATGAGCCAAGACAATCCATCGAAGTCGCAAGAAAAGAACAAAACCACGAAGTCGAAGAAGGACACAGGAAAGTGGTGTGAGTTCCACAAGAGCCCCACTCACAACAAAAGTGAGTGTCTGACCAAGCAGTCGTTGGTGGTTGAGTTGAAGGCTTCCGAATAAGATGCATGTTCCGACCCTGAGCCAGAACCCAACAAGAGGAATGGCAAAGGGAAGCAGATCATTGATGCGGATCCCAGTGCCACTGTTGCCACCACCAAGATACGAAAAAATGAGCCCAAAAATCCAGAGGAAGGGGAGTGTCTTTTCCACTCACAGATGTGGGTGAAGGGTTCACTGCTGCAATTCATTGTCAATAGAGGTAGCCAAAATAACCTCGTTTCAGCAGAGGTCGTGAAGCGGTTGGGCCTACTGACTACACCACACCCACAGCCATACAGTATCGGGTGGCTTCACGAAGGACGAGATCTCAAAGTTCGCCAGCAGTGCCGCCTTCCCTACATCATCAAGCCCTTCACAGACGAGGTATTGTGTGATGTTACACCTCTAGATTTTTGTGATGTATTATTAGGCCAGCCATACTTGTGGAGGCGACATGCTGTGTATGAGTCAAGGCCTCACGCTGTCATTATTTCTTTGGGTGATTCATTATATAGGATACCGGAGGTAGCCCCACCTACTTCCACCTCTTTGATCACTGCTAAGAAAGGCGGCAAGCTCATCTCCCAGACTAGGAAATTCATCTGTCTGGTTCGCTTCCAAAGTAAGGGGAAGATCGTAACCACATCAATGACCCCCGCGAAGGGTTCCTCCATGCAACAGTAACAGCAAAGGAATACGGTCGTGACAGAACACAGGAACAAATTCTCCTCATCCACAGGGGTACCACACAAGTTTCAAGTGGGCAACAAAGTCTGGTTGCATCTGCAGAAAGAACGCCTTACAAGAGCCCATCAAAAGCTCCGACCACACCAACATGATCCTTACACCAGTACTAAGGCTATAGGCAACAATGCTTTGAAGCACAACTTTCCTCCATTCCTTCGCTTGCAACAAGTGTTCAATGTGGATCGTCGTCGACCATGCTTCCCACCATTTCTAGACACATCAAAGACTGTAGAATAGCTCACCAGAGACCCAGCTCAGCAGAAGCTTCCTCATCTCATGGAGGAACTCAACGCAATGGGGACCATTGCTTCCTAAGGGGGAGGAATGATCCAGGTGGATGTTGGTGGCCACCCACCTATCCCATCTGGAGCTCCACCATTGTTTTTCTCAGCCTTTTCAGTTTCATTGATTGTAGCACAACTTACTATTTTTAGCAGTTTTTCGGGTCCTGAACTTCCGGAGCCGTTTTGAGGCCCTAAACGACGTTTCTTTGGAAATATGGGGGCAACATGGGTCTGTGGACAGATGTTTCCCTTATGAAAGTTGTAGTGCTCAGATAGATCTTTCTAACGAGCTATTGTACGCGTCAAACGGAGATCGTATGCCAAATTTACGACCCCAGGAAGTTGATGTACCAACTTACCCAAAACGGGGCCCACAATTTGGCATTTCATCTTCTAGGGTTAGGTTTTGGGATGGGAAGGGTTTTCCATTGTTTCTCAACAATAAATAGGCATTCGAGCCTCATTGTAACACAGTTCAGAGGCATGTAGCCACCACATATCTTCTAAGAGATAAGCTACCATCGCCCTAGTCGGTTTATTTCCATTACTGTTTGTAAGCATATTTCAGTGTTTTACATTAATGAAATGAAGTATTATTTCTGCTGCATATCTGTGTTTATGGTTATCTCTGTAATTTGTTGGTTTCCTGTTTAAGTCCGGATCAGAGGGGTCTGCTTTTTCTCTGTTTTTCTTTGCATGTCCCCAACGAGGTTGGGATATAAGGAGTTAGGGCTTGAACTGGTCGAACCTTTGCAAGACCAGCCTTGCAAATCCCGACGACCTCCCATGGCAGATGAGAAGAAAGACGAGGGGGCAGGAGATCCTATCAAAATCTTGCTCGAAGAAGCGCTCGAACGACAAAGGAATGCGATGATGGATAGCTTTGCGCAGATCCTTCAGCGGTTACCCAGAGGCGACGCATCGGCTTCCAACAGCTACTCTGGAAACGCCACACCGTTTAAAGTACAAGTTAATTTTGAAATCCCCATCTTCGAGGGTCAAATAGATGCAGATGTTGTAGATAAAAGGTTAAATCTGCTAGAAGGATATTTTTCTGTTCATGAATTTTCGAATCGGGAAAAGATTGTTTTCGCTCTTCTCAAAGCAGCTGCCCACGTTAAGTACTGGTGGGAAAACTACTGCGAGCAGAAGACCGAAAGTACAGGCTCACTATTTTCAGCCGCACCCACTTGGGATTCATTCCGGGATGCCATCAAGGAGCAGTACTACCCTGTCAAAAGCTATGAGGACAAATACATCAAATGGACCACACTGCGGCAGGGACGAGACCAAGATGTGCCGGAGTTCAGAAACATTTTTCATACCCTTCGCACACAGTTGGGTATCAAAGATTCTGATCTGCATCTGGTACTCAAATACCGTGGTTGCCTACACAGATACATCCAAGAAGAGATGGAGTTCCTGAACATCTCCTCGCTCGGCACAGCGTACCGATACGCTGTCAAAATTGAGAAAAAGTTCAAACAGAAGAAGCGAGACTTTGGATCTGCAAATCCGAAGAACAAAGGACAAAGCCAAGGCAGGGTGACCCAAGATAATTCATCGAAGGCGCAAGAAAATAACAACACGACGAAGTCGAAGAAGGGCACAGGAAAGTGGTGTGAGTTCCACAAGAGCCCCACTCACAACACAAGTGAGTGTCGAACCAAGCAGTGGTTGGTGGTCGAGTTGAAGGCTTCCGAATCAGATGCATGTTTCGACCCTGAGCCAGAACCCGAGAAGGGGAATGGCAAAGGGAAGTAGATTATTGATGCGGATCCCAGTGCCACTGTCGCCACCGCCAAGATACGGAAAAATGAGCCCGAAAATCCAGAGGAAGGGGAGCATCTTTTCCACTCATAGATGTGGGTAAAGGGTTTGCCACTGCAATTCATTGTCGACAGTGGTAGCCAAAAGAACCTCGTTTCAGCAGAGGCCATGAAGCGGTTGGGCCTACCGACTACACCACACCCACAGCCATACAGTATCAGGTGGCTTCACGAAGGACGAGATCTCAAAGTTCGCCAACAGTGCCGCCTTCCCTACAGCATCAAGCCCTTCACAGACGAGGTATTGTGTGATGTTACACCTCTAGATTTTTGTGATGTATTATTAGGCCAGCCATACTTGTGGAGGCGACATGCTGTGTATGAGTCAAGGCCTCACGCTATCATTATTTCTTTGGGTGATTCATTATACAGGATACCAGAGGTAGCCCCACCTATTGCCACCTCTTTGATCATTGCTAAGAAAGGCGGCAAGCTCATCTCCTAGACTAGGAAATTCATCTGTCTGGTTCACTCCCAAAGTAAGGGGAAGATCGTAACCACATCAATGACACCTGCGAAGGGTTCCTCCATGCAACAGTAACAGCAAAGGAATACGGTCGTGACAGAACACAAGAACAAATTCTCCTCATCCACAGGGGTACCACACAAGTTTCAAGTGGGCAACAAAGTCTGGTTGCATCTGTAGAAAGAACGCGTTACAAGAGCCCATCAAAAGCTCTGACCACACCAACATGATCCTTACACCAGTACCAAGGCTATAGGCAACAATGCTTTGAAGCACAACTTTCCTCCATTCCTTCTTGCACCAAGTGTTCAATGTGGATCATCGTCGACCATGCTTCCCACCATTTCTGGACACATCAGACACTGCAGAACAACTCACCAAAGACCCAGCTCAGCAGAAGCTTCCTCATCTCATAGAGGAACTCAACGCAATGGGGACCATTGCTTCCTAAGGGGGGAGGAATGATCTAGGTGGATTTTGGTGGCCACCCACCTATCCCATCTGGACCCCCACCATTGTTTCTCTCAGCCTTTTCAGTTTCCTTAATTGTAGCACAACTTACTATTTTTAGCAGTTTTTCGGGTCTTGAACTTTCGGAGCCATTTTGAGGCCCTAAACGACGATTTTTTGGAAATCTGGTGGCAACATGGGTCCACAGATCAATGTTTCCCTTCGCAAAGTTGTAGTGCTCGGATAGATATTTCTAACGAGCTATTGTACGCGTCAAACGGAGATTGTATGCCAAAGTTTCGACCCCGGGAAGTTGATGTACCAACTTACCCAAAACGGGGCCCACAATTTGGCATTTCATTTTCTAGGGTTAGGTTTTCGGATCTGAAGGGTTTTCCATTGTTTCTCAACAATAAATAGGCCTTCGAGCCTCATTGTAACACAGTTCAGAGGCATGTAGCCACCACATCTCTTCTCAGAGATAAGCTACAATCGCCCTAGCTGGTTTATTTCCATTACTGTTTGTAAGCATATTTCAGTATTTTACATTAATGAAATGAAGTATTATTTCCGCTGCATTTTGTGTTTATGGTTATCTCTATAATTTGTTGCGTTCCTGTTTAAGTCTGGATCAGTGGTATCAGAGGGGTCTGCTTTTTCTCTGTTTTTCTTTGCATGTCCCCAACGAGGTCGGGATATAAGGAGTTAGGGCTTGAACTGGTCGAACCTTTGCAAGAACAGCCTCGCAAATCCCGACGACCTACCATGGCAGATGAGAAGAAAGACGAGGGGGCAGGAGATCCTATCAAAATCTTGCTCGAAGAAGCGCTCGAGCGACAAAGGAACGCGATGATGGATAGCTTTGCGTAGATCCTTCAGCGGCTACCTAGAGGTGACGCATCGGCTTCCAACAGATACTCTGGAAACGCCACACCGTTTAAAGTACAAGTTAATTTTGAAATCCCCATCTTCGAGGGTCAAATAGATGCAGATGTCGTAGATAAATGGTTAAATCTGCTAGAAGGATATTTTTTTGTTCATGAATTTTCGAATTGGGAAAAGATTGTTTTCGCTCTTCTCAAACAGCCCCCAACGTCAAGGACTGGTGGGAAACCTACCGCGAGCAGAAGAATGAATGTACAGGCTCACTATTATCAGCTGCACCCACTTGGGACTCATTCCGGGATGTCGTCAAGGAGCAGTACTACCCCGTCAAAAGCTATGAGGACAAATACATCAAATGGACCACACTGCGGCAGGGACGAGACCAAGATGTGCCGGAGTTCACAAACATTTTTCATACCCTTCACACATAGTTGGGTATCAAATATTTTGATCTGCATCTGGTACTCAAATATCGTGGCTGCCTACACAGATACATCCAGGAAGAGATGGAGTTCCTGAACATCTCCTTGCTCGGCACTGCGTACTGATACGCTGTCAAAATTTAGCAAAAGTTCAAATAGAAGAAGCGAGACTTTGGATCTGCAAATCTGAAGACCAAAGGACAAAGCCAAGGCCGGGTGACCCAAGACAATCCATCGAAGCCACAAGAAAAGAACAACACCACGAAGTTGAAGAAGGGCACAGGAAAGTGGTGTGAGTTCCACAAGAGCCCCACTCACAACACAAGTGAGTGTCGGACCAAGAAGTCGTTGGTGGCCGAGTTGAAGGCTTCCGAATCAGATGCATGTTTCGACCCTGAGTCAGAACCCGACAAGGGGAATGGCAAAGGGAAGCAGATCATTGATGCGGATCCTAGTCCCACTGTTGCCACCGCCAAGATATGGAAAAATGAGCGCGAAAATCCAGAGGAAGGGGAGCGTCTTTTCCACTCACAGATGTGGGTAAAGGGTTCGCTATTGCAATTCATTGTCAACAGTGGTAGCCAATAGAACCTCGTTTCAATAGAGGTCATGAAGCGGTTGGGCATATCGACTACACCACACCCAGAGCCATACAATATCGGGTGGTTTCACGAAGGACGAGATCTCAAAGTTCCCCAGCAGTGCCGCCTTCCCTACAGCATCAAGCCCTTCACAGACGAGGTATTGTGTGATGTTACACCTCTAGATGTTTGTGATGTATTATTAGGCCAGCCATACTGGTGGAGGCGACATGCTGTGTATGAGACAAGGCCTCGCGCTGTCATTATTTCTTTGGGTGATTCATTATACAGGATACCAGAGGTAGCCCCACCTACCACCACCTCTTTGATCACTGCTAAGAAAGGCAGCAAGCTCATCTCCCAGACTAGGAAATTCATCTGTTTGGTTCGCTCCCAAAGTAAGGGGAAGATCGTCACCACATCCATGACCCCTACAAAGGGTTCCTCCATGCAGCATCAGCGGCAAAGGAATACTGTCGTGACAGAACACAAGAACAAATTCTCCTCATCCACAGGGGTACCACACAAGTTTCAAGTGGGCAACAAAGTCTGGTTGCATCTGCAGAAAGAACGCCTTACAAGAGCCCATCAAAAGCTCCGACCACAACAATATGGTCCTTACACCAGTACCAAGGCTATAGGAAACAATGCTTTGAAGCACAACTTTCCTCCATTCCTTTGCTTGCATCAAGTGTTCAATTCCGATCATCGTCGACCATGCTTCCCACCATTTCTGGAAACATCAAAGACTGTAGAACAGTTCACCAGAGACCCAGCTCAGCAGAAGCTTCCTCATCTCAGGGAGGAACTCAACGCAATGGGGACCATTGCTTCCTAAGCGGGGAGGAATGGTCCAGGTGGATGTTGGTGGCCACACACCTATCCCATCTGGACCCCCACCATTGTTTCTCTCAGCCTTTTCAGTTTCCTTAATTGTAGAACAACTTACTATTTTTAGCAGTTTATCGGGTCCTGAACTTCCGGAGCTGTTTTGAGGCCCTAAACGACGTTTTTTTGGAAATCTGGGGGCAACATGGGTCCATGGACCGATGTTTCTCTTCCCAAAGTTGTAGTGCTTGGATAGATCTTTCTAACGAGCTATTTTACGCGTCAAACGGAGATCGTATGCCAAAGTTAGGTTTTGGGATGTGAAGGGTTTTCCATTGTTTCTCAACAATAAATAGGCCTTCGAACCTCATTGTAACACAGTTCAGAGGAATGTAGCCACCACATCTCTTCTCAGAGATAACCTACCATCGCCCTAGCTGGTTTATTTCCATTACTGTTTGTAAGCATATTTCAGTATTTTACATTAATGAAATGAAGTATTATTTCCGCTGCATATCTGTGTTTATGGTTATCTCTGTAATTTGTTGCGTTCCTGTTTAAGTCAATATTAGTGGTATTAGAGGGGTCTGCTTTTTCTCTGTTTTTCTTTGCATGTCCCCAACGAGGTCGAGATATAAGGAGTTAGGGCTTGAACTGGTCGAACCTTTGCAAGACCAGCCTCGCAAATCCCGACAGCCTCCCATGGCAGATGAGAAGAAAGACGAGGGGGTAGGAGGTCCTATCAAATTCTTGCTTGAAGAAGCGCTCGAACGACAAAGGAACGCGATGATGGATAGCTTTGCGCAAATCCTTCAGCGGCTACCCAGAGGCGACACATCGGCTTCCAACAGCTACTCTGGAAACGCCACACCGCTTAAGGTACAAGTTAATTTTGAAATCCCCATCTTCGAGGGTCAAATAGATGCAGATGCCATAGATAGATGGTTAAATATGCTAGAAGGATATTTTTCTGTTCATGAATTTTCAAATCGGGAAAAGATTGTTTTCACTCTTCTCAAAGCAGCGCCCCACGTCAAGGACTAGTGGGAAACTTACTGCGAGCAGAAGAATGAAAGTACAGGCTCACTATTATCAGCCACACCCACTTGGGATTCATTCCGGGATGTCGTCAAGGAGCAGTACTACCCTGTCAAAAGCTATGAGGACAAATACATCAAATGGACCACACTGCGGCAGGGACGAGACCAAGATGTGCCAGAGTTCACAAACATTTTCCATACCCTTCGCACACAGTTGAGTATCAAAGATTGTGATCTGCATCTGGTACTCAAATACCGTGGTTGCCTACACAGATACATCCAGGAAGAGATGGAGTTCCTGAACATTTCCTCGCTCGGCACTACGTACCTCTACGTTGTCAAAATTGAGCAAAAGTTCAAACAGAAGAAGCGAGACTTTGGATCTGCAAATCCGAAGACCAAAGGACAAAGCCAAGGCAGGGTGACCCAAGACAATCCATTGAGGCCACAAGAAAATAACAACACCATGAAGTCGAAGAAGGACACAAGAAAGTGGTGTGAGTTCCACAAGAGCCCCACTCACAACACACTGTGAGTGTCGGACCAAGCAGTCGTTGGTGGCCGAGTTGAAGGCTTCCGAATCAGATGCACGTTTTGAACCTGAGCCAGAACCCGACAAGGGGAATGGAAAAGGGAGGCAGATCATTGATGCGGATCCCAGTGCCACTGTTGCCACCGCCAAGATATGGAAAAATGAGCCCGAAAATCCAAAGGAAGGGGAGCATCTTTTCCACTCACAGATGTGGGTGAAGGGTTCGTCGCCGCAATTCATTGTCGACAGTGGTAGCCAAAAGAACCTCATTTCAGCAGAGGCCGTGAAGCGGTTGGGCCTACCGACTACACCACACCCACAACCATACAGTATCGGGTGGCTTCACGAAGGAAAAGATCTCAAAGTTCGCTCCCTAAGTAAGGGGAAGATCGTCACCACATCCATGAACCCCGCGAAGGGTTCCTCCATGCAGCATCAGCATCAAAGGAATATGGTCGTGACAGAACACACGAACAAATTCTCCTGATCCACATGGGTACCACACAAGTTTCAAGTGGGCAACAAAGTCTGGTTGCATCTGCAGAAAGAACGCCTTACAAGAGCCCATTAAAAGCTCCGACCACACCAACATGGTCCTTACACCAGTACCAAGGCTATAGGCAACAATGCTTTGAAGCACAAATTTCCTCCATTCCTTCGCTTGCACCAAGTGTTCAATGTGGATCGTCGTCGACCATGCTTCCCACCATTTCTGGACACATCAGAGACTGTAGAACAGCTCACCAGAGACCTAGCTCAACAGAAGCTTCCTCATCTCAGGGAGGAACTCAACGCAATGGGGACCATTGCTTCCTAAGGGGGGAGGAATGATCCAGGTGTATGTTGGTGGCCACCCACCTATTCCATCTGGACCCCCACCATTGTTTCTCTCAGCCTTTTCAGTTTCCTTAATTGTAGCACAACTTACTATTTTTAGTAGTTTTTCGGGTCCTGAACTTCCGGAGTCGTTTTGAGGCCCTAAACGACGTTTTTTTGGAAATTTGGGGGCAACATGGGTCCATGGACCGATGTTGCCATTCCCAAAGTTGTAGTGCTCGGATAGATCTTTCTAACGAGCTACTGAACGCGTCAAATGGATATCGTATGCCAAAGTTACGACCCCGAGAAGTTGATGTACCAACTTACCCAAAATGGGGGCCACAATTTGGCGTTTCATCTTCTAGGGTTAGGTTTTGGGATGTGAAGGGTTTTCCGTTGTTTCTCAACAATAAATAGGCCTTCGAGCCTCATTGTAACACAGTTCAGAGGCATGTAGTCACCACATCTCTTCTCAGAGATAAGCTACCATCGCCCTAGCTTGTTTATTTCCATTACTATTTGTAAGCATATTTCAGTATTTTACATTAATGAAATGAAGTATTATTTCCGCTACATATCTGTGTTTATGGTTATCTCTGTAATTTGTTGCGTTCTTGTTCAAGTCCGAATCAGTGGTATCAGAGGGGTCTACTTTTTCTCTTTTTTTCTTTGCATGTCCGCAACGAGGTCGGGATATAAGGAGTTAGGGCTTGAACTAGTCGAACCTTTGCAAGACCAGCCTAGCAAATCCCGACGGCCTCCCATGGCATATGAGAAGAAAAACGACGGGGTAGTAGATCCTATCAAAATCTTGCTCGAAGAAGCGCTCGAGCGACAAAGGAACGTGATGATGGATAGCTCTACGTATATCCTTCAGCGGCTACCCAGAGGCGACGCATCAGCTTCCAACAGCTACTCTGGAAACGCCACACCGTTTAAGGTACAAGTTAATTTTGAAATCTCGATCTTCGAGGGTCAAATAGATGCAGATGTCCTAGATAAATGGTTAAATCTCTTAGAAGGATATTTTTCTATTCATGAATTTTCGAATCGGAAAAGATTGTTTTCTCTCTTCTCAAAGCAGCCCCCCATGTCAAGGACTAGTGGGAAACCTACTGCGAACAAAAGATTGAAAGTACAGGCTCACTATTTTCAGCCGCACCCACTTGGGATTCATTCCGGGATGTCGTCAAGGAGCAGTACTACCCTGTCAAAAGCTATGAGGACAAACACATCAAATCGACCACACTGCGGCAGGGACGAGACAAATATGTGCCGGAGTTCACAAACAATTTTCATACCCTTCGCACATAGTTGGGTATCAAAGATTATGATCTACATATGGTACTCAAATACCGTGGCTACCTACACAGATACATCCAAGAAGAGATGGAGTTCTTGAACATCTCCTCGCTCGGCAGTGCGTACCGATACGCTGTCAAAATTGAGCAAAAGTTCAAACAGAAGAAGTGAGACTTTGGATCTGCAAATCCGAAGACCAAAGGACAAAGCCAAGGCGGGGTGACCCAAGACAATCCATCGAAGCCGCAAGAAAAGAACAACACCACGGAGTCGAAGAAGGGCACAGGAAAGTGGTGTGAGTTCCACAAGAGCCCCACTCACAACACAAGTGAGTGTTGGACCAAGCAGTCGTTGGTGGCCGAGTTGAAGGCTTCCGAATCAGATGCATGTTTCGACCCTTAGCTAGAACCTGACAAGGGGAATGGCAAAGGGAAGCAGATCATTGATGCGGGTCCCAGTGCCACTATTTCCACCACCAAGATACGGAAAAATGAGCCCGAAAATCCCGTGGAAGGGGAGCGTCTTTTCCACTCACAGATGTGGGTGAAGGGTTCGCTGCTGCAATTCATTATCGACAATGGTAGCCAAAAGAACCTCGTTTCAGCAGAGGTCATGAAGCGGTTGGGCCTACTGACTACACCACACCCACAATCATACAGTATCAGGTGGCTTCACGAAGGACGAGATCTCAAAGTTCCCCAATAGTGCCACCTTCCCTACAACATCAAGCCCTTCACAGACGAGGTATTGTGTGATGTTACACCTCTGAACGTTTGTGATGTATTATTAGGCTAGCCATACTTGTGGAGGCAACATGCTGTGTATGAGTCAAGGCCTCGCGCTTTCATTATTTCCTTAGGTGATTCATTATACAGGATACCAGAGGTAGCCCCACCTACTGCCACCTCTTTGATCACTGCTAAGAAAGGCGGCAATCTCATCTCCCAGACTAGGAAATTCATCTGTCTGGTTCACTCCCAAAGTAAGGGGAAGATCGTCACCACATCCATGACCCCCGCGAAGGGTTCCTCCATGTAGCAGCAGCAGCAAAGGAATACGGTCGTGACAGAACACAGGAACAAATTCTCCTTATCCACAGGCGTACCACACAAGTTTCAAGTGGGCAACAAAGTCTGGTTGCATCTGCAGAAAGAACGCCTTACAAGAGCCCATCAAAAGCTCCGACCACACCAACATGGTCCTTACACCAGTACCAAGGCTATAGGCAACAATGCTTTGAAGCACAACATTCCTCCATTCCTTCGCTTGCACCAAGTGTTCAATGTGGATTGTCATCGACCATGCTTCCCACCATTTTTGGACACATCAGAGACTGCAGAACAGCTCACCAGAGACCCAGCTCAGCAAAAGCTTCCTCATCCCAAGGAGGAACTCAATGCAATGGGGACCATTGCTTCCTAAGGGGGGAGGAATGATGCAGGTGGATGTTGGTGGCCACCCACCTATCCCATCTGGACCCCCACCATTATTTCTCTCAGCCTTTTCAGTTTCCTTAATTGTAGCACAACTTACTATTTTTAGCAGTTTCCTTTGCAGTCGTTGGTGACCGAGTTGAAGGCTTCCGAATCAGATGAATATTTTGACCTTGAGCCAGAACCCGACAAGGGGAATGGAAAAGGGAAGCAGATCATTGATGCGGATCCCAGTGCCACTGTTGCCACCGCTAAGATACGAAAAAATGAGCCCGAAAATCCAGAGGAAGGGGAGCATCTTTTCCACTCACAGATGTGGGTGAAGGTTTCACCGCTGCAATTCATTGTCGACAGTGGTAGCCAAAAGAACCTTGTTTCAACAGAGGTCATGAAGTGGTTGGGCCTACCGACTACACCACACCCACAACCATACAGTATCGGGTGGCTTCATGAAGGACGAGATCTCAAAGTTCGCCAGCAGTGCCGCCTTCCCTACAGCATCAAGGCATTAACAGATGAGGTATTGTGTGATGTTACACCTCTAGTTGTTTGTGATGTATTATTAGGCCAGCCATACTTGTGGAGGCGACATGCTGTGTATGAGTCAAGGCCTCGCGCTGTCATTATTTCTTTGGGTGATTCAATATACAGGATATCGGAAGTAGCCCCACCTACTGCCACCTCTTTGATCACTACTAAGAAAGGCGACAAGCTCATCTCCCAGACTAGGAAATTCATCTGTCTGAATCACTCCCAAAGTAAGGGGAAGATCGTCACCACATCCATGACCCCCGCGAAGGGTTCCTCCATGTAGCAACAGCAGCAATGGAATACGGTCGTGACATAACACAGGAACAAATTCTCCTCATCCACAAGGGTAACACACAAGTTTCAAGTGGGCAACAAAGTCTGGTTGCATCTGCAGAAAGAACGCCTTACAAGAGCCCATCAAAAGCTCCGACCACACCAACATGGTACTTACACCAGTAACAAGGCTATAGGCAACAATGCTTTGAAGCACAACTTTCCTCCATTCCTTCGCTTGCACCAAGTGTTCAATGTGGATCGTCATCGACCATGCTTCCCACCATTTCTGGACACATCAGAGACTGCAGAATATCTCACCAGAGACCCAACTCAGCAGAAGATTCCTCATCTCATGGATGAACTCAACGCAATGGGGACCATTGATTCCTAAGGGGGGAGGAATGATCCAGGTGGATGTTGGTGGCCACCCACCTGTCCCATCTGGACCCCCACTATTATTTCTCTCAGCCTTTTCAGTTTCCTTAATTGTAGCACAACTTACTATTTTTAGTAGTTTTTCGGGTCCTGAACTTTCGGAGCCGTTTTGAGGCCCTAAACGACGTTTTTTTGGAAATCTGGGGGCAACATGGGTCCACGGAGCGATGTTCCCCTTCCCAAAGTTCTAGTGCTCGAATAGATCTTTCTAACGAGCTATTGTATGCGTCAAACGGTGATCGTATGCCAAAGTTACGACCCTGGGAAGTTGATGTACAAACTTACCCAAAACGGGGCCCACAGTTTGGCGTTTCATCTTCTAGGGTTAGGTTTTGGGATGTGAAGGGTTTTCCATTGTTTCTCAACAATAAATAGGCCTTCGAGCCTCATTGTAACACAGTTTAGAGGCATGTATCCACCACATCTCTTCTCAGAGATAACTTACCATCGCCCTAGTTGGTTTATTTCCATTACTGTTTGTAAGCATATTTCAGTGTTTTACATTAATGAAATGAAGTATTATTTCTGCTGCATATCTGTGTTTATGGTTATCTCTGTAATTTGTTGCGTTCCTGCTTAAGTCCAAATTAGTGGTATCAGAGGGGTCTGGTTTTTCTCTATTTTTCTTTGCATGTCCCCAATGAGGTCGGGATATAAGGAGTTAGGGCTTGAACTGGTCGAACCTTTGCAAGACCAGCCTCGAGAATCCCGACGGCCTCCCATGGAAAATGAGAAGAAAGACGAGGGGTCAGGAGATCCTATCAAAATCTTGCACGAAGAAGAGCTCGAGTGACAAAGGAACGCGATGATGGATAGCTTTGCATAGATCCTTCAGCGGCTACCCAGAGGCGATGCATCGGCTTCCAGCAGCTACTTTGGGAACGCCACACCATTTGAGGTAAAAGTTAATTTTGAAATCCCCATCTTCGAGGGTCAAATAGATGAAGATGCCGTAGATACATGGTTAAATCTGCTAGAAGGATATTTTTCTGTTCGTGAATTTTCGAATCGGGAAAAGATTGTTTTCACTCTTCTCAAAGCAACCCCCCACGCCAAGGATTGGTGGGATACCTACTGCGAACAGAAGAATGAAAGTACAGGCTCACTATTATCAGCCGCACCCACTTGGGATTCATTCCGGGATGTCGTCAAGGAGTAGTACTACCCTGTCAAAAGCTATGAGGACAAATACATCAAATGGACCACACTGCGGTAGGGACGAGACCAAGATGTGCCAGAGTTCACAAACATTTTTCATACCCTTCGCACACAGTTGAGTATCAAAGATTGCGATCTACATCTCGTACTCAAATACCGTTGTTGCCTAATAAGATACATCTAGGAAGAGATGGAGTTCCTGAATATCTCCTCACTCGGCACTATGTACCTTTACGCTGTCAAAATTGAGCAAAAGTTCAAATAGAAGAAGCGAGACTTTGGATCTGCAAATCCGAAGACCAAAGGACAAAGCCAAGGCGGGGTGACACAAGACAATCCATCAAAGCCACAAGAAAATAACAACACCATGAAGTCAAAGAAGGACACAGGAAAGCGGTGTGAGTTCCACAAAAGCCCCACTCACAACACAAGTGAGTGTCGGACCAAGCAGTTGTTGGTGGCCGAATTGAAGGCTTCTAAATCAGATGCATGTTCCGACCCTGAGCCAAAACCCGACAAGGGGAATGGAAAAGGGAAGCAGATCATTGATGCGGATCCCAATGCCACTGTTGCCACCGCCAAGATACGGAAAAATGAGATCGAAAATCCAGAGGAAGGGGAGCGTCTTTTCCACTCACAGATGTGGGTGAAGGGTTCGCCGCTACAATTCATTGTCGACAGTGGTAGCCAAAAGAACCTCATTTCAGCAGAGGCCGTGAAGCGGTTGGGCCTACCGACTACACCACACCCACAGCCATACAGTATCGGGTGGCTTCATGAAGAAAGAGATCTCAAAGTTCGCCAGCAGTGCCGCTTTCCCTACAGCATCAAGCCCTTCACAGAAGAGGTATTGTGTGATGTTACACCTTTGGATGTTTGTGATGTATTATTAGGCCAGCCATACTTGTGGAGGTGACATGCTGTGTATGAGTCAAGGCCTCGCGCTGTCATTATTTCTTTGGGTGATTCATTATACAGGATACCGGAGGTAGCCCCACCTATCGCCACCTCTTTGATCACTGCTAAGAAAGATGGCAAGCTCATCTCCCAGACTAGGAAATTCATCTGTTTGGTTCGCTCCCAAATTAAGGGGAAGATCGTCACCACATCCATGACCCCTGCGAAGGGTTCCTCCATGCAGCATCAGCGGCAAAGGAATACTGTCGTGACAGAACACAAGAACAAATTCTCCTCATCCACAGGGGTACCACACAAGTTTCAAGTGGGCAACAAATTCTGGTTTCATCTGCAGAAAGAATGCCTTACAAGAGCCCATCAAAAGCTCTGACCACACCAACATGGTCCTTAAACCAGTACCAAGGCTATAGGCAACAATGCTTTGAAGCACAACTTTCCTCCTTTCCTTCACTTGCACCAAGTGTTCAATGTGGATTGTCGTCGACCATGCTTCCCACCATTTTTGGACACATGAGAGACTGCAGAACAGCTCACCAGAGACCCAGCTCAGCAGAAGCTTCCTCATCTTAGGGAGGAACTCAACGCAATGGGGACCATTGCTTCCTAAGGGGGGAGGAATGATGCAGGTGTATGTTGGTGGCCACCCACATATCCCATCTGGACCCCCACCATTGTTTCTCTCAGCCTTTTCAGTTTCCTTAATTGTAGCACAACTTACTATTTTTAGTAGTTTTTCAGGTCCTGAACTTCCAGAGTCGTTTTGAAGCCCTAAATGACGTTTTTTTGGAAATCTGGGGGCAACATGGGTCCATGGACTGATGTTTCCCTTCCAAAAGTTGTAGTGCTCGGATAGATCTTTCTAACGAGCTATTGTACACATCAAACAAAGATCATATGCCAAAGTTACGACCCTGGGAAGTTGATGTACCAACTTACCCAAAACGGGGCCCACAATTTGGCGTCTCATCGTCTAGGGTTAGGTTTTGGGATGTGAAGGGTTTTCCGTTGTTTCTAAACAATAAATAGGCCTTCAAGCCTCATTGTAACACAATTCAGAGGCATGTAGCCACCACATCTCTTCTCAGAGATAAGCTACCATAGCCCTAGCTTGTTTATTTCCATTACTATTTGTAAGCATATTTCAGTATTTTACATTAATGAAATGAAGTATTATTTCCGCTGCATATCTGTGTTTATGGTTATCTCTGTAATTTTTTGCGTTCCTGTTCAAGTCCGGATCAGTGGTATCAGAGGGGTCTGCTTTTTCTCTGTTTTTCTTTGCATGTCCGCAACGAGGTTGGGATATAAGGAGTTAGGGCTTGAACTGGTCGAACCTTTGCAAGACCAGCTTCGCAAATCCCGACGGCCTCCCATGGCAGATGAGAAGAAAGACGAGGGTGTAGGAGATCCTATCAAAATCTTGCTCGAGGAAGTGCTTCAGCAACAATGGAACGCGATGATGGATAGCTCTGCGCAGATCCTTCAGCGGCTACCCAGAGGCGACGCATCGGCTTCCAACAGCTACTCTAGAAACGCCACACAGTTTAAGGTACAAGTTAATTTTGAAATCCTGATCTTCAAGGGTTAAATAGATGCAGATGCTGTAGATAAATGGTTAAATCTCTTAGAAGGATATTTTTCTGTTCATGAATTTTCGAATCGGAAAAGATTATTTTCGCTCTTCTCAAAGCAGTCCCCCACGTCAAGGACTGGTGGGAAACCTACTGCGAGCAAAAGAATGAAAGTACAGGCTCACTATTTTCAGCTGCACCCACTTGGGATTCCTTTCGGGATGCCGTCAAGGAACAGTGCTACCCTGTCAAAAGCTATGAGGACAAATACATCAAATGGACCACACTGCCGCAGGGATGAGACCAAGATGTGCCGGAGTTCAGAAACATTTTTCATACCCTTCGCACACAGTTTGGTATCAAAGATTTTGATCAGCATCTGCTACTCAAATACCGTGGCTGCGTACACAGATACATCCAGGAAGAGATGGAGTTCCTGAACATGTCCTCGCTCGGCAGTGCGTACAGATACGCTGTCAAAATTGAGCAAAAGTTCAAACAGAAGAAGCGAGACTTTGGATTTGCAAATCCGAAGACCAAAGGACAAAGGCAAGGTGGGGTGACCCAAGACAATCCATTGAAGCCGCAAGAAAAGGACAACACCACGGAGTCAAAGAAGGGCACAGGAAAGTGGTGTGAGTTCCACAAGAGCCCCACTCACAACACAAGTGAGTGTCAGACTAAGCAGTCGTTGGTGGCCGAGTTGAAGGCTTCCGAATCAGATGCATGTTTCGACCCTGAACCAAAACCCGACAAGGGGAATGGCAAAGGGAAGTAGATCATTGATGTTGATCCCAGTGCCACTGTTGCCACCACCAAGATACGGAAAAATGAGCCCGAAAATCTAGAGGAAGGGGAGCGTCTTTTCCACTCACAGATGTGGGTGAAGGGTTCGCTGCTGGAATTCATTGTCGACAATGGCAGCCAAAAGAACTTCGTTTCAGCAGAGGTCGTGAAGCGGTTGGGCCTACCGACTACACCACACCCAGAACCATACAGTATCGGGTGGCTTCACGAAGGACGAGATCTCAAATTTCCCCAAGAGTGTCGCCTGCCCTACAGCATCAAGCCCTTCACAGACGAGGTATTGTGTGATTTTACACCTCTGGATGTTTGTGATGTATTATTAGGCCAGCCATACTTGTGGAGGCAACATGCTGTGTATGAGTCAAGGCTCGCGTTGTCATTATTTCTTTGGGTGATTCATTATACCGGATACTGGAGGTAGCCCCACCTACTTCCACCCTTTGATCATTGCTAAGAAAGGCGGCAATCTCATCTCCCAGACTAGGAAATTCATCTGTCTGGTTCGCTCGCAAAGTAAGGGGAAGATCGTCACCACATCCATGACCCCCGCGAAGGGTTCCTCCAAATAGCAGCAGCAGCAAAGGAATACGGTCGTGACAGAACACAGGAACAAATTCTCCTCATCCACAGGGGTACCACACAAGTTTCAAGTGGGCAACAAAGTCTGGTTGCATCTACAAAAAGAACGCCTTACAAGAGCCCATCAAAAGCTCCAACCACACCAACATGGTCCTTACACCAGTACCAAGGCTATAGGCAACAATGCTTCAAAGCACAACTTTTCTCCATTCCTTCGCTTGCACCAAGTGTTCAATGTAGATCATCGTTGACCATGCTTCCCACCATTTCTGGACACATCAGAGACTACAGAACAGCTCACCAGAGACCCAGCTCAGCAGAAGCTTCCTCATCCCAGGGAGGAACTCAACGCAATGGGGACCATTGCTTCCTAAGGGGGGAGGAATGATCCAGGTGGATGTTGGTGGCCACCCACCTATCCCATCTGAACCCCCACCATTGTTTCTCTCAGCCTTTTCAGTTTCCTTAATTGTAGCACAACTTACTATTTTTAACAGTTTTTCGTGTCCTGAACTTCCGGAGCCATTTTGAGGCACTAAACGACGTTTTTTTTTTTTTTAAATCTAGGGGCAACATGTCTCAATGGACCGATGTTGTCATTCCCAAAGCTGTAGTGCTCGGATATATCTTTCTAACGAGCTATTGTACGCGTCAAACGGAGATCGTATGCCAAAGTTACGACCCTGGGAAGTTGATGTACTAACTTACCCAAAACGGGGCCCACAATTTGGTGTTTCATCTTCTAGGGTTAGGTTTTGGGATGTGAAGGGTTTTCCATTGTTTCTCAGCAATAAATAGGCCTTCGAGCCTCATTATAACACAGTTCAGAGGCATGTAGCCACCACATCTCTTCTCAGAGATAACCTACCATCGCCCTACCTGGTTTATTTCCATCACTGTTTGTAAGCATATTGCAGTATTTTACATTAATGAAATGAAGTATTATTTCCGCTGCATATCTGTGTTTATGGTTATCTCTGTAATTTGTTACATTCCTGTTTAAGTCCGGATCAGTGGTCAGGATATAAGGAGTTAGGGCTTGAACTGGTCGAACCTTCACAAGAACAGCCTCGCAAATCCCGACGGCCTCCCATGGCAGATGAGAAGAAAGACGAGGGGGCATGAGATCCTATCAAAATCTTGCTCGAAGAAGCGCTCGAGCGACAAAGGAACGCGATGATGGATAGCTTTACGCAGATCCTTCAGCCGCTACCCAAAGGCGACGTATCGGCTTCCAACAGCTAATCTAGAAACGCCACACCGTTTAAGGTACAAGTTAATTTTGAAATCCCCATCTTCAAGGGTCAAATAGATGCAGATGCCGTAGATAAATGGTTAAATCTACCAGAAGGATATTTTTCTGTTCATGAATTTTCGAATCAGGAAAAGATTGTTTTCACTCTTCTCAAAGCAACGCCCCACGTCAAGGACTGGTGGGAAACCTACTGCGAGCAGAAGAATGAAAGTACAAGCTCACTATTTTCAGCCGCACCCACTTGGGATTCATTTCGGGATGCCGTCAAGGAGCAGTACTACCATGTCAAAAGCTATGAGGACAAATACATCAAATGGACCACACTGCGACAGAGATGAGACCAAGATGTGTCGGAGTTCACAAACATTTTTCATACCCTTCGCACACAATTGGGTATCAATGACTCTGATCTACATCTGATACTCAAATACCGTGGCTCCCTACATAGATACATCTAAGGAGAGATGGAGTTCCTAAACATCTCCTCGCTTGGCACTGCATACCGATATGCTGTCAAAATTGAACAAAAGTTCAAACAGAAGAAGCGAGACTTTGGATCTGCAAATACAAAGACCAAAGGATAAAGCCAAGGCGGGGTGACCCAAGACAGTCCATCGAAGCTGCAAGAAAATAACAACACCACGAAGTCGAAGAAGGACACAGGAAAGTGGTGTGAGTTCCGCAAGAGCCCCACTCACAACACGAGTGTCGGACCATGCAGTCGTTGGTGACCGAGTTGAAGGCTTCTGAATCAAATGAATGTTTCGACCCTGAGCCAGAACCCGACAAGGGGAATGGCAAAGGGAAGCAGATCATTGATGTGGATCCCAGTGCCACTGTTGCCACCAGCAAGATACGGAAAACTTAGCCCGAAAATCCAGAGGAAGGGGAGCATCTTTTCCACTCACAGATGTGGGTGAAGGGTTCGCCGCTACAATTCATTGTCGACAGTGGTAGCCAAAAGAACCTCGTTTCAGTAGAGGTCATGAAGTGGTTGGGCCTACCGACTACACCAAACCCATAGCCATACAATATCGGGTGGCTTCACGAAGGACGAGATCTCAAAGTTCGCCAGCAGTTCTGCCTTCCCTACAACATCAAGCCCTTCACAGACGAGGTATTGTGTGATGTTACACCTCTAGATGTTTGTGATGTATTATTAGGCCAACCATACTTGTGGAGGTGACATGCTGTGTATGAGTCAATGCCTCGCGCTATCATTATTTCTTTGGGTGATTCAATATACAGGATACCGGAGGTAGCCCCACCTACCGCCACCTCTTTGATCACTACTAAGAAAGGCGGCAAGCTCATCTCCCAGACTAGGAAATTCATCTGTCTGGTTCGCTCCAAAAGTAAGGGGAAGATCGTCACCACATCCATGACCCCCGCGAAGGGTTCCTCCATGCAGCAGCAGCAGCAAAGGAATACGGTCGTGATAGAACACAGGAACAAATTCTCCTCATCCACAGGGGTACCACACAAGTTTCAAGTGGGCAACAAAGTCTGGTTGCATCTGCAGAAAGAACGCCTTACAAGAGCCCATCAAAAGCTCCGACCACACCAACATGGTCCTTACACCAGTACCAATGCTATAGGCAACAATGCTTTGAAGCACAACTTTCCTCCATTCCTTCGCTTGCACCAAGTGTTCAATGTAGATCGTCGTCAACCATGCTTCCCACCATTTCTGGACACATCAGAGACTGCAGAACAGCTCACCAGAGACCCAGCTCAGCAGAAGCTTCCTCATCTCATGGAGGAACTCAACACAATGGGGACCATTGCTTCCTAAGGGGGGAGGAATGATCCAGGTGGATGTTGGTGGCCACCCACCTGTCCCATCTTGACCCCCACCATTGTTTCTCTCAGCCTTTACAGTTTCCTTAATTGTAGCACAACTTACTATTTTTAGCAGTTTTTCGGGTCCTGAACTTCCATATTCGTTTTGAGGCCCTAAACGACGTTTTTTTGGAAATCTGCGGGCAACATGCAATAATGAACTGATGTTTCCCTTCCCAAAGTTGTAGTGCTCGGATAGATCTTTCTAACGAGCTATTGAATGCTTCAAACGAAGATCGTATGCCAAAGTTACAACCCCGGGAAGTTGATGTACCAACTTACCCAAAACGGGGCCCACAATTTGGCGTTTCATCTTCTAGGGTTAGGTTTTGGGATGTGAAGGGTTTTCCATTGTTTCTCAACAATAAATAGGCCTTCGAGCCTCATTGTAACACAGTTCAGAGGCATGTAGCCACCACATCTCTTCTCAGAGATAACCTACCATCGCCCTAGCTGGTTTATTTCCATTACTGTTTGTAAGCATATTTCAGTATTTTACATTAATGAAATGAAGTATTATTTCCGTTGCATATTTTTGTTTATGGTTATCTCTGTAATTTGTTGCGTCCCTGTTTAATTCCGGATCAGTGGTCTCAGAGGGGTCTGCTTTTTCTCTGTTTTTCTTTGCAAGTCCCCAACAAGGTCGGGATATAAGGAGTTACATCTTGAACTAGTCGCACCTTTGCAAGACCAACCTCGCAAATCCTGACGGCCTCCCATGGTAGATGAGAAGAAAGACGAGGGTTGCAGGAGATCCTATCAAAATCTTGCTCAAAGAAGCGCTCAAGTGACAAAGGAACGCGATGATGGATAGCTTTGCGCAGATCCTTCAGCTGCTACCCAGAGGCGACATATCGACTTCCAACAGCTACCTTGGAAACGCCACACCGTTTAAGGTACAAGTTAATTTTGAAATCCCCATCTTCGAGGGTCAAATAGATGCAGATGCCGTAGATAGATGGTTAAATCTGCTAGAAAGATATTTTTCTGTTCATGAATTTTCGAATCGGGAAAATATTGTTTTTGCTCTTCTCAAAGCAGTGCCCCACGTCAAGGACTAGTGGGAGACCTACTGCGAGCAGAGGAATGAAAGTGGACCACACTGCAGCAGGGACGAGACCAAGATGTTCCGGAGTTCACAAACATTTTTCATACCCTTTGCACACAGTTGGGTATCAAAGACTCTGATCTGCATCTGGTACTCAAATACTGCGGCTGCCTACATAGATACATCCAGGAAGAGATGGAGTTCCTGAACATCTCCTTGCTTGGCATTGCGTACCCATACACTGTCAAAATTGAGCAAAATTTCAAACAGAAGAAGCGAGACTTTGGATCTGCAAATCCGAAGACCAAAGGATAAAGCCAAGGCGGGGTGACCCAAGACAATCCATCGAAGCCGCAAGAAAAGAACAACATCGCGACGTCGAAGGACACAGGGAAGTGGTGTGAGTTCCACAAGAGCCCCACTCACAACACAAGTGAGTGTCGGACCAAGCAGTCATTGATGGCTGAGTTGAAGGCTTCCGAATCAGATGCATGTTTCGACCCTGAGCCAGAACACGACAAGGGGAATGGCAAAGGGAAGCAGATCATTGATGCGGATCCCAGTGCCACTGTTGCCACTGCCAAGATATGGAAAAATGAGCCCGAAAATCCAGAGGAAGGGGAGTGGCTTTTCCACTCGCAGATGTGGATGAAGGGTTCGCCGCTGCAATTCATTGTCGACAGTGGTAGCCAAGAGAACCTTGTTTCAGCAGAGGTCGTGAAGCGGTTGGGCCTACCGACTACACCACACCCACAGCCATACAGTATCGGGTGGCTTCACGAAGGACGAGATCTCAAAGTTCACCAGCAGTGACACCTTCCCTACGGCATCAAGCCCTTCACAGATGAGGTATTGTGTGATGTTACACCTCTGGATGTTTGTGATGTATTATTAGGCCAGCCATACTTGTGGAGGCGACATGCTGTGTATGAGTCAAAGCCTCGCGTTGTCATTATTTCTTTGGGTGATTCATTATATAGGATACCAGAGGTAGCCCCACCTACTGCCACCTCTTTGATCACTGCTAAGAAAGGCAGCAAGCTCATCTCCCAGACTAGGAAATTCATCTGTCTGGTTCGCTCCCAAAGTAAGGGGAAGATCGTCACCACATCCATGACCCCCGCGAAGGGTTCCTCCATGCAGCAGCAACAGCAAAGGAATACGGTCGTGATAGAACACACGAACAAATTCTCCTCATCCACAGGGGTACCACACAAGTTTCAAGTGGGCAACAAAGTCTGGTTGCATCTGCAGAAATAACGCCTTACAATAGCCCATCAAAAGCTCCGACCACACAAACATGGTCCTTACACTAGTAACAAGGCTATAGGCAACAATGCTTTGAAGCACAACTTTCCTCCATTCCTTCGCTTGCACCAAGTGTTCAATTTGGATCGTCGTCGACCATGCTTCCCACCATTTCTGGACACATCAGAGACTACAGAACAGCTCACCAGAGACCTAGCTCACCAGAAGCTTCCTCATCTCACGAGGGAACTCAACGCAATGGGGACCATTGCTTCCTAAGGGGGGAGGAATGATCCAGGTGGATTTTGGTGGCCACCCACCTGTCCCATCTGGACCTCCACCATTGTTTCTCTCAGCCTTTTCAGTATCCTTAATTGTAGCACAACTTACTATTTTTAGCAGTTTTTCGGGTCCTGAACTTTCGGAGCCGTTTTGAGGCCCTAAACGACGTTTCTTTGGAAATCTGGGGGCAACACCGGTCCATGGACCGATGTTGCCCTTCCCAAAGTAGGAGTGCTCGGATAGATATTTCTAACGAGCTATTGTATGCGTCAAACGGAGATCGTATGCCAAAGTTACGACCCCGAGAAGTTGATGTACCAACTTACCCAGAACGGGGCCCACAATTTGGCGTTTCATCTTCTAGGGTTAGGTTTTGGGATGTGAAGGGTTTTCCATTGTTTCTCAACAATAAATAGGCCTTCGAGCCTCATTCTGACACAGTTCAGAGGCATGTAGCCACCACATCTCTTCTCATAGATAAGCTACCATCGCCCTAGCTGGTTTATTTCCATCACTGTTTGTAAGCATATTTCAGTATTTTACATTAATGAAATGAAGTATTATTTCTGTTGCATATCTGTGTTTATGGTTATCTCTGTAATTTGTTGCGTTCCTGTTTAAGTCCAGATCAGTGGTATCAGAGGGGTCTGCTTTTTCTTTGTTTTTCGTTTCATGTCCCCAACGAGGTTGGGATATAAGGAGTTAGGGCTTGAACTGGTCGAACCTTTGCAAGACCAGCCTCACAAATCCCGACGGCCTCCCATGGCAAATGAGAAGAAAGACGAAGGGGTAGGAGATCCTATCAAATTCTTGCTCGAAGAAGTGCTCGAGTGACAAAGGAACGCGACGATGGATAGCTTTGTGCAGATCCTTCAGCAGCTACCCAGAGGCGACGCATCGGCTTCCAACAGCTACTCTAGAAGCGCCACACCGTTTAAGGTATAAGTTAATTTTGAAACCCCCATCTTCGAGGGTCAAATAGATGCAGATGTCGTAGATAAATGGTTAAATCTGCTACAAGGATATTTTTCTGTTCATGAATTTTCGAATCGGGAAAATATTTTTTTTGCTCTTCTCAAAGCAGCCCCCCACGTCAAGGACTGGTGGGAAACCACCTGTGAGCAGAAGAATGAAAGTACAGGCTCACTATTTTCAGCCGCACCCACTTGGGATTCATTCCAGGATGCCGTCAAGGAGCAGTACTACCCTATCAAAAGCTATGATGACAAATACATCAAATGGACCACACTGCGGCAGGGACGAGACCAAGATGTGCCGGAGTTCACAAACATTTTTCATACCCTTCGCACATAGTTGGGTATCAAAGATTCTAATCTGCATCTGGTACTCAAATACTGTGGTTGCCTACACAGATACATCCAGGAAGAGATGGAGTTCCTGAACATCTCCTCGCTCGGCACTGCGTACCGATACGCTGTCAAAATTGAGCAAAAGTTCAAACAGAAGAAGCGAGACTTTGGATCTGCAAATCCGTAGACCAAAGGACAAAGCTAAGGGAGGGTGACCCAAGACAATCCATCGAAGCCGCAAGAAAAGAACAACACCACGAAGTCGAATAAGGACACAGGAAAGTGGTGTGAGTTCCACAAGAGCCCCACTCACAACACAAGTGAGTGTCGGACCAAGCAGTCGTTGGTGGCCGAGTTGAAGGCTTCTGAATCAGATGCATGTTCCCACCCTGAGCCAGAAGCAGGCAAGGGGAATGGCAAAGGGAAGCAGATCATTGATGCGGATCCCAGTGCCACTGTTGCCACCGCCAAGATACGGAAAAATGTGCACAAAAATCCAGAGGAAGGGGAGCGTCTTTTCCAATCATAGATGTGGGTGAAGGGTTCGCCGCTGCAATTCATTGTCGACAGTTGTAGCCAAAAGAACCTCGTTTCAGCAGAGGTCATGAAGTGGTTGGGCCTACCGAATTCACCACACCCATAGCGATACAGTATCGGGTGGCTTCATGAAGGATGAGATCTCAAAGTTTGCCAGCAGTGCCGCCTTCCCTACAACGTCAAGCCCTTCACAGTAAGGTATTGTGTGATGTTACACCTTTGGATGTTTGTGATGTATTATTAGGCCAACCATACTTGTGGAGGCGACATGTTGTGTATAAGTCAAGGCCTCGTGCTGTCATTATTTCTTTGGGTGATTCATTATACAGGATACCAGAGGTAGACCCACCTACCGCCACCTCTTTGATCACTGCTAAGAAAGGCGGCAAGCTCATCTCCCAGACTAGGAAATTCATCTGTCTGGTTCACTCCCAAAGTAAGGGGAAGATCGTCACCACATCCATGACCGCCTCAAAGGTTTCCTCCATGCAGCAGCAGCAGCAAAGGAATACGGTCGTGATAGAACACAGGAACAAATTCTCCTCATCCACAGGGTACAACACAAGTTTCAAGTGGGCAACAAAGTCTGGTTGCATCTGCAGAAATAACGCCTTACAAGAGCCCATCAAAAGCTCCGACCACACCAACATGGTCCTTACACCAGTACCAAGGCTATAGGCAACAATTCTTTGAAGCACAACTTTCCTCCATTCCTTCGCTTGCACCAAGTGTTCAATGTGGATCGTCGTCGACCATGCTTCCCACCATTTCTGGACACATGAGAGACTGTAGAACAGCTCACCAGAGAACCAGCTTAGCAGAAGCTTCCTCATATCAGGGAGGAACTCAATGCAATGGGGACCATTGCTTCCCAAGGGGGGAGGAATGATCCAGGTGGATGTTGGTGGCCACCCACCTATCCCATCTAAACCCCCACCATTGTTTCTCTCAGCCTTTTCAGTTTCCTTAATTGTAGCACAACTTACTATTTTTAGCAGTTTTTCGGGTCCTGAACTTCCGGAGCCGTTTTGAGGCCCTAAATGATGTTTTTTTGGAAATCTGGGGGCAACATAGGCACACAAATTGATGTTGCCCTTCCCAAAGTTTTAGTGCTCGGATAGATATTTCTAACGAGCTATTGTACGCGTCAAACGGAGATCGTATGCCAAGGCTACGACCCCGGGAAGTTGATGTACCAACTTACCCAAAACGAGGCCCACAATTTGGCGTTTCATCTTCTACGGTTAGATTTTCGGATGTGAAGGGTTTTCCATTGTTTCTGAACAATAAATAGGCCTTCGAGCCTCATTGTAACACAACTCAGAGGTATGTAGCCACCACATCTCTTCTCAGAGATAACCTACCATCGGACTAGCTAGTTTATTTCCATTATTGTTTCTAAGCATATTTCAGTGTTTTACATTAATGAAATGAAGTATTATTTCCGCTTCATATTTATCTCTGTAATTTGTTGCATTCCTGTTTAAGTCCGGATCAGTGGTATCAGAGGGGTCTACTTTTTCTCTGTTTTTCTTTGCATGTCCCTAACGAGGTCGGGATATAAGTAGTTAGGGCTTGAACTGGTTGAACCTTTGCAAGACCAGCCTCGCAAATCCCGACGGCCTCCCATGGTAGATGAGAAGAAAGACGAGGGGGTAGGAGATCCTATCAAAATGTTGCTCGAAGAAGCGCTCGAGCGACAAAGGAACGTGATGATGGATAGTTTTGCGCAGATCCTTCAGCGGCTACCGAGAGGCGACGCATCGACTTTCAACAACTACCCTGGAAACGCCACACCGTTTAAGGTACAAGTTAATTTTGAAATCCCCATCTTCGAGGGTCAAATAGATGTAGATGCCGTAGATAAATGGTTAAATTTGCTAGAAGGATATTTTTCTTTTCATGAATTTTCGAATCGGGAAAAAATTGTTTTCGCTCTTCTCAAAGTAGCCCCCCACGTCAAGGACTGGTGGGAAACCTACTGCGAGTAGAAGAATGAAAGTAAAGGCTCACTATTTTCAGTCGCACCCACTTGGGATTCATTCCGGGATGCCATAAAGGAGCAATACTAACCTGTCAAAAGCTATGAGGACAAACACATCAAATTGACCACACTGCGGCAGGGACGAGACCAAGATGTGCCAGAGTTCATAAACATTTTTCATACCCTTCGCGCACAGTTGGGTATCAAAGACTCTGATCTGCATCTAGTACTCAAATACCGCGTCTGCCTACACAGATACATCCAGGAAGAGATGGAGTTCCTGAACATCTCCTCGCTCGGCACTGCGTACCAATACGCTGTCAAAATTGAGCAAAAGTTCAAACAGAAGAAGCGAGACTTTGGATCTGCAAATCCGAAGACCAAAGGACAAATCTAAGGCGGGGTGACCCAAGACAATCCATCGAAGCCGAAAGAAAAGAACAACACCACGAAATCGAAGAAGGACACAGGAAAGTGGTGTGAGTTCCACAAGAGCCCCACTCACAACACAAGTGAGTGTCGGACCAAGCAGTTGTTGGTGGCCGAGTTGAAGGCTTCCGAATCATATGCATGTTCCGACCCTGAGCCAGAACCCGACAAGGGGAATGGCAAAGGAAAGCAGATCATTGATGCGGATCCCAGTGCCACTATTGCCACCGCCAAGATATGGAAAAATGAGACCGAAAATCCAGAGGAAGGGGAGCGTCTTTTCCACTCACAGATGTGGGTGAAGGGTTCGCCACTGCAATTCATTGTCGACAGTGGTAGAAAGAACGCCTTACAAGGGCCCATCAAAAGCTTCGACCACACCAACATGGTCCTTACACCAGTACCAAGGTTATAGGCAACAATGCTTTGAAGCACAACTTTCCTCCATTCCTTCGCTTGCACCAAGTGTTCAATGTCGATCGTCATCGACCATGCTTCCCACCATTTCTAGACACATCAGAGACTGCAGAATAGCTCACCAGAGACCCAGCTCGGCAGAAGCTTCTCATCTCAGGGGGGAACTCAACACAATGGGGACCATTTCTTCCTAAGGGGGTAGGAATTATCTAGGTGGATGTTGGTGGCCACCCACCTATCCCATCTGGACCCCCACCATTGTTTCTCTCATCCTTTTCAGTTTCCTTAATTGTAGCACAACTTACTATTTTTAGTAATTTTTCGGGTCTTGAACTTTCAGAGCCGTTTTGAGGCCCTAAACGACGTTTTCTTGGAAATCCGGGGGGGAAATTGGCACATGGACCATTATTTCGCTTTCCAAAGTTGTAGTGCTTGGATAGATCTTTCTAACGAGCTCTTGTACGTGTCAAACGAAGATCGTATGCCAAAGTTACGATCCCGGGAAGTTGATGTACAAACTTACCCAAAACGGGGCCCACAATTTGACGTTTCATCTTCTAGGGTTAGGTTTTGGGATTTGAAGGGTTTTCCATTGTTTCTCAACAATAAATAGGCCTTCGAGCCTCATTGTAACAGAGTTCAGAGGCATGTAGCCACCACATCTCTTCTCAGAGATAAGCTACCATCGCCCTAGCTGGTTTATTTCCATTACTGTTTGTAAGCATATTTCAGCATTTTACATTAATGAAATGAAGTATTATTTCCGCTGCATATCTGTGTTTATGGTTATCTCTGTAATTTTTTGCGTTCCTATTTAAGTCCAGATCAGTGGTATCAGAGGGGTCTGCTTTTTCTCTTTTTTTCTTTGCATGTCCCCAACGAGGTCGGGATATAAGGAGTTAGGGCTTGAACTGGTCGAACCTTTGCAAGACCAGCCTTGCAAATCCCTACGGCCTCCCATGGCAGATGAGAAGAAAGACGAGGGGGCAGGAGATCCTATCAAAATCTTGCTCGAAGAAGCGCTCGAGCATCAAAGGAACGCGATGATGGATAGCTTTGCGCAGATCCTTCAGCGGCTACCCAGAGGCGATGCATTGACTTCCAACAGCTACCCTGGAAACGCCACACCGTTTAAGGTACAAGTTAATTTTGAAATCCCCTTCTTCGAGGGTCAAATAGATGCAGATGCCGTAGATAAATGGTTAAATCTACTAGAAGGATATTTTTCTGTTCATGAATTTTCGAATCAGGAAAAGATTGTTTTCGCTCTTCTCAAAGTAGCCCCCCACTCCAAGGACTGGTGGGAAACCTATTATGAGCAGAAGAATGAAAGTACAAGCTCACTATTTTCAGTCGCACCCACTTAGGATTCATTCTGGATGCCGTCAAGGAGCAGTACTACCCTGTCAAAAGCTATGAGGACAAATACATCAAATGGACCACATTGCGACAGGGACGAGACCAAGATGTGCCGGAGTTCACAAACATTTTTCATACCCTTCGCACATAGTTGGGTATCAAAGACTCTGATCTGCATCTGGTACTCAAATACCGTGGCTGCCTACACAGATACATCCAGGAAGAGATGGAGTTCTTGAACATCTCCTCGCTCGGCAGTGCGTACCGATACGCTGTCAAAATTGAGCAAAAGTTCAAACAGAAGAAGCGAGACTTTGGATCTGCAAATCCGAAGACCAAAGGACAAAGCCAAGGTAGGGTGAACCAAGACAATCCATCAAAGCCGCAAGAAAAGAACAACACCACGAAGTCGAAGAAGGACACAGGAAAGTGGTGTGAGTTCCACAAGAGCCCCACTCACAACACAAGTGAGTGTCGGACCAAGCAGTCGTTGGTGGCCGAGTTGAAGGCTTCCGAATCAGATGCATGTTCCGACCTTGAGCCAGAACCCGACAAGGGGAATGGAAAAGGGAAGCAGATCATTGATGCGGATCCCAGTGCCACTGTTGCCACCACCAAGATACAGAAAAATGAGCCCAAAAACCCAGAGGAAGGGGAGCGTATTTTCCACTCACATATGTGGGTGAAGGGTTCGCCGCTGCAATTCATTGTCGACAGTGGTGTTAGCGCTTGAAATTTCACCTCAGGCTGAGAAAGGCAAACCTCAAGGCAACATCAAACCATTCAGCCTCGTAGCTAGCCCTACGGGGCAGGAGAAGGCTCTCTCCGGTCAATCTCAGTAGATCTTCAATGGATGAGATGACCAACAAGGTAACACTGATATTAGGCTAGTAAACTGATCAAAAGGGTTGATCTGGGGTTTTTAGGGTTTTTGGTGGCAAATTTGAGGAGAGGGCAATTTTGGGTGCGGGGATTGGACACAGTTTTTGCAGGGGGTTCCTTGGGGCGAGGTAGGAGATAGTATTGATGCCTTTAGTTGAGGTGGATGATCAGGAAAGAAAGATGAGGAGCTAAAGAGAGCAAACAATGACTTTGAATTCTCTTTAGACAGTAGAAAACATAAAAATTAAACAAACTTAAAAGCAGAGCATGGCAGGCATGAATTCTTACTTTAACACTTCATTTGTTTAATATGCAGAAGTAAAGAAAGGAGATGAGGCACATAAACACACTTACAAGTACATTAAGAAACACACCATTAACACATGATTCCACAAGAATCCGAAAGAGGACTGCAAAACCCTGGTCTTCCTTAGCCAAAAATTGCAGAGATACAGTGAAATAATACAATGATAGCTTCTCCCTCAAGAGTCCAACCATGAAAATGAGCAAGAAAGTACATAATATAGATGATCTAACCTCTTTCCCTGCCTCCATGGGTCGAGCTCACTATCCTAGGAGTTGTTTCAACCACTTCTAAACTAAGCACTACAATCTAGGCAGTCAAAACAACTTGCCTCTATAAGCTAGGAAACCAATCCATTCATTAAATATTTACCCTTTACATGAATGAATCTTCTAGAAGTGTTAAACAAGAGTAAAAGTGTCTTAGAGTTACAATAATTACATCAAAGATAATCATCTTCCACCCCAAAAAGTCAAACTGGGTCAAAACTGCGTTTTCTGGGCTGTACAATGCAATCTGGCAAAAACTGCCTGACAGGTCGCGCGCCACTGCCTGACGGGTCGCGCGCCTTTGGAGCGATGTTTGAGGCACTTGCAGGTGTCCAAATTGAGCAAAAGTGGGCTTGTTGGAAAGGTCTGTGAGTCTACTTTCCAACCCAACTAGAATTTTTGAATTTGGAGGTCATTGGCCCTGTCAAAACTTAATTCTCCCAAGACTGGTTTCTGCAACTCAAAAAAGGGCCAGAAAGTCATTTTTTGGTAGTTTTTTGACCTTTTGGGGGACCAAAACTGCACAAAATCTCAAGTCCATTCACAGGCATGTGTAACTTTGCATGAAAAATCTAGAAATGCTGAGTTTTTGCCAAACTGAGTTGCCATGATGTAGGGTCGCGCGCGGGGTGAGACCCGTTAATGGGAAAAACCTGCAAATTGCCAAAAATTGCCAAAATTCACCCAAAATTCTCAAAAATTTTTGGGATTTGTGCTGTGGTTGAGCTAATTAGTGCCTTGATCTTTGAGGGAAGCCTCAGCCAAGATACAGAGTGGATTGGTCTTCTTTTTCCGTTTAAGGGCCTCGGACAACCGCCTTTGAAACATTTTCATCTTGGCCTTGCACACATGCATTCTTGCCCAGTAATGATTCTTCATGTTTCTCAGCAATTTCTTCTCTTGGTTGGCCTTAGCCAACAGCCTCTCTAAGTGTGCATTCTCCTGGATGAGCATGGACTCTCGGTCAACGGGCAATGGATCACCGGGTCTTCTTCGGTTCAAGACTCGGTCACTACGAATCCTCCACAACTCATCAAGTGCCTGCTCATCTTCCAACTGTTTGTTGCGCTGCTCAAGGTAGGTGATGGTCCATTGTGCCCCCTCTAATCTCCTCTGCAAGGCATCATTTTCAGCTCTGAGATGCTGAATGACCTCCTTTGCCTCTTGGCTAGGAGAACTGGCCTCAAGGTCAACAAACTCAATATCAGGAACTCCTGATGGACCCTCATCTGTCATGGGCTGTTTGCCCCTCTCTGGTACCTGTACTGGTGAAGAAAGCGAGGCCCCTTCCACCTGATGTGGAGATAACACTCGCCTAGCTGCTGCAAATAAGGCCCTCGGGCCTTTCTGATAAGTGAGCTGAGGTGAGGAACTAACATGTCGAGTGACCGGAATATCAGGCTGCTGAGATGGTCCTCCCTCCTCCTGAATGACCTCAGGATGTGGCTGGGGTGGTGCTGTGAAAAACTCACGGGAAATGAACTCCTCCCATGAGATGCCCTGTTGGGCCAACTGATGCAAGACTACGAGCTGAATCAAACCATAATGACATAAGCTCCTGTACTGCTGGGCCGGGCTCTTCCTCTGCATGATGGACACCATCTTCTCAATGTTCTGGTAGAAGAAAACAGGGATGTTCATCATCCTCACTCGGGTGAAGTGCATCAAGAGGCGAATGTGATATGAGTATACCTGGGAAAATCTGCCCTCACAGGTGAAATAAAGCATAATGAGTCTCATCATGGGGGCATACTGACTCCGGAGGAACCTGAAAGGAAACACACAGGCTAAATGTCTCATGAATGGTGGCCGGACAAAAGGCTCAAAGTGAACTGTATCCAATACCTTACGCTTATTCCAAATTTCGCCGACATTTGGAATCCCTGTAGCCTGTGCAATGATCTCGGGTGTCAAAATGAAATTCACCCCAGCAAGGTTTACATGTCCCTCATGCAAGTGCAAGCCAAAGAGGTGGGCCAACTCTTGGTGATGTTGAATCCGAGAGATCCTCTCACAAAACTCATAACAGGACATGTACTGAAAGCAAGAAACTGCCAAAGGACAAGCTTGTAGACCTGCCAAAGAAGTAGGCTCCTCTCTCCTGTGATGGCCACCTTTTCCACCTCTATGTGGCCTCCTCTGTACCTCAATCTCTGGAGATGATGAATGGTCATCACTCTGCTCATATGTTTCGGTGTCTAACATGTTTGAGGAGCAGAATGGACAAAATGTACTGTTGTTTCTGCTTGTAAAAGTGTTGAACTCTATGCTGTTTCAAGGGGACAATGACATGAGGGAAATGTTAGGGGAGGGACCTCCTGCACAAGGAATTGGGAATATATGAATAACAGGGAATTTAGGGAATACATTGCAAACAAATATTTGCATATATACAGGCATACATGTACATAACAAGGATATAGGGAATCATTTACAAAAGCACTGCATATAGGAATACATGTATAAACAATGAACAAAAGGGAATACATGTATGTAACAAGGGGACGTTTGGAAACTTATTTACAAAACCTTTCACATATTCACCAAGAAATTTTTATATTTATAGCATGCATATGGTGAAGCAAGAGTAGGGTTTGAGTTTTTGATGCTTTGGGAGGGGGTAGGGTTTGTATTTTTGGTGATTAGGGAGAGGGGAGGGTTTGCAATTATTTACAACATAGCATGGGGAAAATGGATATGAATGCAAATATGAGTAAAAAGGGAAAGAGGGAGACAATTTACAAAGGGAAATACCTTGAAACAACACAAACCCTAGCACATTTACACATTAACAATGCAGCCATATAGTGTCTTTTCACTTGCATGATTTGAGGTTAAAACACAAGCATGAGGGCTTACATTCATAACCAACCACCAAAATGATGTGTAGAGAGCCTACCTTGAACAAATTCGATGACTTGGAGGAAGATTTAGCAACTTTGAGAAGAGATTGCAGAGAACAGGTTGACGGGTCGCGCGCGCCTGACGGGTCGCGCCCGTTACAAAATACACTGCAGAAAACGCGCTGACGGGTCGCGCGCACCTGACGGGTCGCGCACCTGGCTTGACGGGTCGCGCACCTGGCTTGACGGGTCGCGCGCCTGTCTTGAGCTCGAACCTTGACCAATTTTCGCCCAATGCTCTTGATGTTTGCTCACTCTCTCTCAACCATGCTTTGGATACACAATGAGACTAATAGGAGGGAAATTGAACTTTTATAAACTCCATTTGAAAAAATTTAATGCTCAAACCCACTTTCTAAAGTTTATCTTTGACACTTTTTTTTTAAAACTGACTTTTTGGCTTCCTTTATCCTGAAATTGACTCTTTGAGTGCTTTGACTTGATTCTTTTTGCAGGGAGATCATCTGAGGGATCTTGGCAAGGGGACCAGGGTTACTGTTGCCCTTTTGAAGACTTTTTGGAATTTCATCATTTTTACAAGAATTTAAAATGACCTTGGCTTTAAAAACAGAGTTTTTAAATCCAAGGTGAAAATGAACTGTACAAGATAAAAATATTGAGGAAACATCTTTACAATCCTCCCTCTGGCTTGCTGAGCACTTATGAACTTTCAGAGACATGACCTTGCAGAGATAAATGACCAAAACCCTAGACCTAGGAATTTGACCTCAAGACAAAACAAGACAAGCTTGAAAGAACTTAATGACTGATATGACCTGATCCAGCAATGCCAAGAGGGGTACAAAGACACCAGATCCTCCATCAGGGTTATGGCATGCCTAATGAAATGCAAAAATTGACACTGATGGGACACCTACCTATGCAAATGCAAAGAGCTCTGATCGCTGATGGAGGGCTTCAAGACCGACTCTAACAAGTGGTAGCCAAAAGAACCTCGTTTCAGTAGAGGTCATGAAGCGGTTGGGCCTACCGACTACACTACACCCACAGCCATACAGTATCGAGTGGCTTCATGAACGACGAGATCTCAAAGTTCGCCAGCAGTGCCGCCTTCCCTACAGCATCAAGCCCTTCACAGACGAGGTATTGTGTGATGTTACACCTCTGGATGTTTGTGATGTATTATTAGGCCAGCCATACTTGTGGAGGCGACATGCTGTGTATGAGTCAAGGCCTCGCGCTGTCATTATTTCTTTGGGTGATTCATTATACAGGATACCGGAGGTAGCCCCACCTACCGCCACCTCTTTGATCACTACTAAGAAAGGCGACAAGCTCATCTCCCATACTAGGAAATTCATCTGTCTGGTTTGCTCCCAAAGTAAGGGGAAGATCGTCACCACATCCATGACCCCCGCGAAGGGTTCCTCCATGCAGCAGCAGCAGCAAAGGAATACGGTCGTGACAGATTACAGGAACAAATTCTCCTCATCCACAGGGGTACCGCACAAGTTTCAAGTGGGCAACAAAGTTTGGTTGCATCTGCAGAAAGAACGCCTTACAAGAGCCCATCAAAAGCTCCAACCACACCAACATGGTCCTTACACCAGTACCAAGGCTATAGACAACAATGCTTTGAAGCACAACTTTCCTCCATTCCTTCGCTTGCACCAAGTGTTCAATGTGGATCGTCGTCGACCATGCTTCCCACCATTTCTGGACACATCAGAGACTACAGAATAGCTCACCAGAGACCCAGCTCAGCAGAAGCTTCCTCATCTCAGGGAGGAACTCAACGCAATGGAGACCATTGCTTCCTAAGGGGGAGGAATGATCCAGGTGGATGTTGGTGGCCACCCACCTTTCCCATCTGGACCCCCACCATTGTTTCTCTCAGCCTTTTCAGTTTCCTTAATTGTAGCACAACTTACTATTTGTAGCAGTTTTTCGGGTCCTGAACATCCAGAGCCGTTTTGAGGCCCTAAACGACATTTTTTTGGAAATATGGGGGCAACAGGGGTCTGTGGACCGATGTTGCCCTTCCCAAAGTTGTAGTGCTCGGATAGATCTTCCTAACGAACTATTGTACGCGTCAAACGGAGATCGTATGCCAAAGTTACGACCCCAGGAAGTTGATGTACCAACTTACCCAAAACGGGGCCCACAATTTGATGTTTCATCTTCTAGGGTTAGGTTTTCGGATGTGAAGAGTTTTCCATTGTTTCTCAACAATAAATAGGCCTTCGAGCCTCATTGTAACACAGTTCAGAGGCATGTAGCCACCACATCTCTTCTCAGAGATAAGCTACCATCGCCCTAGCTGGTTTATTTCCATTACTGTTTGTAAGCATATTTCAGTATTTTACATTAATGAAATGAAGTAATATTTCCACTGCATATCTGTGTTTATGGTTATCTCTGTAATTTGTTGCGTTCATCTTTAAGTCCGGATCAGTGGTATCAGAGGGGTTTGTTTTTTCTTTGTTTTTCTTTACATGTCCTCAACGAGGTCGGGATATAAGGAGTTAGGGCTTCAACTGGTCGAACCTTTGCAAGAACAATCTTGCAAATCCCGATGGCCTCCCATGTTGGATGAGAAGAAAGACTAGGGGGCAGGAGATCCTATCAAAATCTTGCTCGAAGAAGCGCTCGAGCAACAAAGGAACGTGATGATGGATAACTTTGCACAAATCCTTCAGCGGCTACCCAGAGGCGACGCATCGGCTTCCAACAGCTACCCTGGAAACGCCACACTGTTTAAGGTACAAGTTAATTTTGAAATCCCCATCTTCGAGGGTCAAATAGATGCAGATGCCGTATATAAATGGTTAAATCTGCCAGAAGGATATTTTTCTGTTCATGAATTTTCAAATCGGGAAAAGATTGTTTTCGCTCTTCTCAAAGTAGCCCCCCACGTCAAGGACTGGTGGGAAACCTACTGCGAGAAGAAAAATGAAAGTACAGGCTCACTATTTTCAGTTGCACCCTCTTGGGATTCATTCCGGGATGCCGTCAAGGAGCAGTACTACCCAGTCAAAAGATATGAGGACAAAAACATCAAATGGACCACACTACAGCAGGGACGAGACCAAGATGTGTCAGAGTTCACAAACATTTTTCATACCCTTCGCACACAGTTGGGTATCAAAGACTCTGATCTGCATCTGGTACTCAAATACCGTGGTTGCCTACACAGATACATCCAGGAAGAGATGGAGTTCCTGAACATCTCCTCGCTCGGCACTGCGTACCGATACGCTGTCAAAATTGAGCAAAAGTTCAAACAGATGAAGCGAGACTTTGGATCTGCAAATCCGAAGACCAAAGGATAAAGCCAAGGTGGGGTGACCCAAGACAATCCATCGAAGCTGCAAGAAAAGAACAACACCACGAAGTCAAAGAAGGACCCAGGAAAGTGGTGTGAGTTCCACAAGAGCCCCACTCACAACACAAGTGAGTGTCCGACCAAGCAGTCGTTGGTGGCCGAGTTGAAGGCTCTTGAATCATATGCATGTTCCAACCCTGAGCCAGAACCCGACAAGGGGAATGGCAAAGGGAAGCAGATCATTGATGCAAATCCTAGTGTCACTGTTACCACTGCCAAGATACGGAAAAATGAGCCCGAAAATCAAGAGGAAGGGGAGCGTCTTTTCCACTCACAGATGTGGGTGAAGTGTTCGCTGCTGCAAGTCATTGTCGACAGTGGTAGCCAAAAGAACCTCATTTCAGCAGAGGTCGTGAAGCGGTTGGGCCTACCGACTACACCACACCCACAACCATACAATATCGGGTGGCTTCACGAAGGACGAGATCTCAAAGTTCGCCAGCAGTGCCACCTTCCCTACAGCATCAAGCCCTTCAGAGATGAGGTATTATGTGATGTTACACCTCTGGATGTTTGTGATGTATTATTAGGCCAGCCATACTTGTGGAGGGGACATGCTATGTATGAGTCAAGGCCTCGCGCTGTCATTATTTCTTTGGGTGATTTATTATATAGGATACCGGAGGTAGCCCCACCTACCGCTACCTCTTTGATCACTGCTAAGAAAGGCGGCAAGCTCATCTCCCAGACTAGGAAATTCATCTGTCTGGTTCGCTCCCAAAGTAAGGGGAAGATCGTCACCACATCCATGACCCCCGCGAAGGGTTCCTCCATGCAGCAGCAGTAGCAAAGGAATATGGTCGTGACAGAACACAGGAACAAATTCTCCTCATCCACAAGGGTACCACACAAGTTTCAAGTGGGCAACAAAGTTTGGTTGCATCTACAGAAAGAACGCCTTACAAGAGCCCATCAAAAGCTCCGATCACACCAACATGGTCCTTACACCAGTACCAAGGCTATAAGCAACAATGCTTTGAAGCACAACTTTCCTCCATTCCTTCGCTTGCACCAAGTGTTCAATGTGGATCATCGTCGACCATGCTTCCCACCATTTCTGGACACATGAGAGACTGCAGAACAGCTCACCAAAGACCCAGCTCAGTAGAAGCTTCCTCATCTCAGGGAGGAACTCAACGCAATGGGGACCATTGCTTCCTAAGGGGGGAGAAATGATCTTGGTGGATGTTGGTGGCCACCCACCTATCTAATCTGGACCCCAACCATTGTTTCTCTCAGCCTTTTCAGTTTCCTTAATTGTAGAACAACTTACTATTTTTAGCAGTTTTTCGGGTCCTGAATTTCCGGAGTCGTTTTGAGGCTCTAAACGACATTTTTTTGGAAATATGCTGACAAAATGGGCGCATTGACCAATGTTCCCCTTCCCAAAGTTGTAGTGCTCGGATAGATCTTTCTAACGAGCTACTGTACGCGTCAAACGGAGATCTTATGCCAAAGGTACGACCCCTAGAAGTTGATGTACCAACTTACCCAAAACGAGGCCCACAATTTGGCGTTTCATCTTCTAGGGTTAGGTTTTGGGATGTGAAGGGTTTTCCATTGTTTCTCAACAATAAATAGGCCTTCAAGCCTCATTGTAACACAGTTCAGAGGCATGTAGCCACCACATCTCTTCTCAGAGATTAGCTACCATCGCCCTAGCTGGTTTATTTCCATTACTGTTTGTAAGCATATTTCAGTATTTTACATTAATGAAATGAAGTATTATTTTCGCTGCGTATCTGTGTTTATGGTTATCTCTGTGATTTTTTGCGTCCCTGTTTAAGTCCGGATCAGTGGTATCAGAGGGGTCTACTTTTTCTCTGTTTTTCTTTGCATGTCCCCAACGAGGTCGGGATATAAGGAGTTAGGGCTTGAACTCGTCGAACCTTTGCAAGAGCAGCCTCACAAATCCCGACGACCTCCCATGGCAGATGAGAAGAAAGACGAGGGGGCAGGAGATCCTATCAAAATCTTGCTTGAAGAAGCACTCGAGTGACAAAGGAACGCGATGATGGATAGCTTTGCGCATGTCCTTCAACGGCTACCCAGAGGCGACACATCGGCTTCCAACAGCTACCCTGGAAATGCCACACCGTTTAAGGTACAAGTTAATTTAGAAATCCCCATCTTCGAGGGTCAAATAGATGCAGATGTCGTAGATAAATGGTTAAATCTGCTAGAAGGATATTTTTCTGTTCATGAATTTTCGAATCGGGAAAAGATTGTTTTCGCTCTTCTCAAAGCAGCCCCCCACGTCAAGGACTGGTTTGAAACCTACTTCGAGCAGAAGAATGAAAGTACAGGCTCACTATTTTCAGCCGCACCTACTTGGGATTCATTCCGGGATGCCGTAAAGGAGCAGCACTACCCTGTCAAAAGCTATGAGGAAAAATACATCAAATGGACCACACTGCGGCAGGGATGAGACGAAGATGTGCCGGAGTTCACAAACATTTTTCATACCCTTCACACACAGTTGGGTATCAAAGACTCTGATCTGCATCTGGTACTCAAATACCGCGGCTGCCTAGACAGATACATCCAGGAAGAGATGGAGTCCCTGAACATCTCCTTGCTCGGCACTGCGTACCGATACGCTGTCAAAATTGAGAAAAAGCTCAAACAGAAGAAGCGAGACTTTGGATCTGCAAATCCGAAGACAGGAAAGTGGTGTGAGTTCCACAAGAGCCCCACTCACAACACAAGTGAGTGTCGGATCCCAATGCCACTGTTGCCACTACCAAGATACGGAAAAAGGAGCCCGAAAATCCAGAGGAAGGGGAGCGTCTTTTCCACTCACAGATGTGGGTGAAGGGTTCGCCACTGCAATTCATTGTCAACAGTGGTAGCCAAAAGAACCTCGTTTCAGCAGAGGTCGTGAAGCGGTTGGGCCTACCGACTACACCACACCCACAACCATACAGTATAGGGTGGCTTCACGAAGGATGAGATCTCAAAGTTCGCCACCAGTGTCGCCTTCCCTACAGCATCAAGCCCTTCACAGACGAGGTATTGTGTGATGTTACACCTCTAGATGTTTGTGATGTACTATTAGGCCAGCCATACTTGTGGAGGCGACATGCTGTGTATGATTCAAGGCCTCGCTGTCATTATTTCTTTGGGTGATTCATTATATAGGATACCGGAGGTAGCCCCACCTACCGCCACCTCTTTGATCACTACTAAGAAAGGCGGCAAGCTCATCTCCTAGACTAGGAAATTCATCTGTCTGGTTCGCTCCCAAAGTAAGGGGAAGATCGTCACCACATCCATGACCCCCGCGAAGGGTTCCTCCATGTAGCAGCAGTAGCAAAGGAATACGGTCGTGACAGAACACAGGAACAAATTCTCCTCATCCACAGGGGTACCACACAATTTTCAAGTGGGCAACAAAGTCTGGTTGCATCTGCAGAAAGAATGCCTTACAAGAGCCCATCAAAAGCTCCGACCACACCAACATGGTCCTTACACCAGTACCAAGGCTATAGGAAACAATGATTTGAAGCACAACTTTCCTCCATTCCTTCGCTTGCACCAAGTGTTCAATGTGGATTGTCGTCGACCATGCTTCCCACCATTTCTGGACACATCAAAGACTACAGAACAACTCACCAGAGACCTAGCTCAACAGAAGCTTCCTCATTTCAGGGAGGGACTCAACGCAATGGGGACCATTGCTTCCTAAGGGGGGAGGTATGATCTAGGTGGATGTTGGTGGGCACCCACCTATCCCATCTGGACCCCCACCATTGTTTCTCTCAACCTTTTAAGTTTCCTTAATTGTATCACAACTTACTATTTTTAGCAGTTTTTTGGGTCCTGAACTTCCCGAGCCATTTTGAGGCCCTAAACGACGTTTTTTTGGAAATCTGGGGGCAACATGGGTCCATGGACCGATGTTACGCTTCCCAAAGTTGTAGTGCTCGGATAGATCTTTCTAACGAGCTATTGTACGCGTCAAACGGAGATCGTATGCCAAAGTTATGACCCCGGGAAGTTGATGTACCAACTTACCCAAAACGAGGCCCACAATTTGGAATTTCATCTTCTAGGGTTAGGTTTTGGGATGTGAAGGGTTTTCCATTGTTTCTCAACAATAAATAGGCCTTCGAGCTTCATTGTAACACAGTTCAGAGGCATGTAGCCACCACATCTCTTCTCAGAGATAACCTACCATCGCCCTAGCTAGTTTATTTCCATTACTGTTTGTAAGCATATTTCAGTATATTACATTAATGAAATGAAGTATTATTTCCGCTGCACATCTGTGTTTATGGTTATCTCTGTAATTTGTTGCCTCCCTGTTTAAGTCCGGATCACGCGAAGTGCAGGTGCAGAGCGCGAAGTGTACAATCGAGTCATAGGGTTGTCCGCCCTAAGCATTGTATTGTAATTTAATGTAAAGTTGTGTCGATCTACCCATGGTCCGCAGACCATGGGATTGTATAAATTGAGCGAGGCTCTAAGTGTAAAGACATCTTAGTTTAGTAGAGAATAGATAGAGATGCGAAGTCATGGTTAGAGCATAGAATGGAATCTGAAGCTTACTGGGTCATAGTAGTAGGTAGAGGCTTTGTAGCTGAGTGCGCAGGGCGGAGTCGGCTTTGTACTTGGAATTGTCAGTTAATAAAGAGAAGTTTACTTTGTGCATCTGTTCTTGAATCTGTATTTTGATGTTATGCATTATTTTTATTCGGTTTATTTACTCCGTGCACTTGATGAATTCTCGTATAAATACTTCTATGTGAATTTAATCTAAGTAATCAGCTAACGAAGACTAATTAAGGAAGACTTGGGTAAATAACACGGGTCGCATTGCAGCTAGAACTACGCAAAGACAGTATCACAGGGCGCGGGGTGCCCGCAGGTGCGCGTAGCACAGTAAGTGCGAAGGTTGGACCGTGTACCAATCACCTCATATCAAACATCCCCAGGGTGCGGAAACCTAGTTCTAGCACCCTCCCATACTACTTCGAGTGAGACCTCAGTCCGTGCTCCACGGACTGTTGCCGAAAGGGCCAGTAGTACCGGGATTTGCTTGGCTAAATCACTTCCGAACCTAGGTCAGGCCCCACTAAGCCAACACACATGTTTATGCAAACCAAAAAAAACTACATGGTTTTATACGACATGATTTCTGCTCATCATTAACAATATCCCTGTAATCAAAATGAACTTTAGAATACTCAGATTGTTTATACCTCTCTTGGTTGTCTCTAGTGTGATCCTTGCGATGAGAGCTCTCCTTGGCCCTTCCTCTACAATGTGCACTGTTATGGGAGGATTGTGATGTGTTCTAATCATCTTCCTTCTTCGATGGCTTTGGAAATGTCTTGGAAACTTCTGACACTTTTGAGCACTCTCCTTCAGTGTCTCCCAAACCTACAAACCAAAGTCTTTGTACCACCTTCAATGGTTGAGTCATCCCTTGGCCATTAACACCAAGTCCTCCTCCTTTATACCCCATCTTGGTAAGGAGTCTCATGTTAGTTCTTGAAATGGGTACCTCCATATTTCCAACAGAAATAGTGTCATGTGAAAATGAAACTAAAGAATTATCAACATTGCTTACCTTAGTTGTCGATTCTGACGTAGGTGATCATGGCTTCTTCAAGCCTTCGTTGTGCTTCAATTTTTCCAAGGCCTCTTCCATGGCTCATAGTTGAAGCTAAAAACTCTGCTTCTCCTCTTTCTCTTCTCGTAGAAGTCTCCTCAATTCAAAATTCTCTACTTGAAGACTCTGATTGATCTCCTCATCTGACTGATGAGAAGACGATGGAGATGAATGTCCACTTGAGGGGGTATATGGAGCATCGTCTTATTCTCTTTCTTTCTCTCATTCCTCTCTTACCATCTTCTCCTCATAATTTGCATACATTGTGTCCACCATGTGTGCAATCCTGAGGAGGTCCTCGTAGAGATATTTGTTGTTCTCCATTTCCCTTCTTTCTTCATGTTTAATGTCCACACTCGTAATTTACATTAGCAAGAAGACCACTTTGATACCAAATTTGATCCAGATCTCTTCAGCTACCAGAATTAACCAATATCTTTTACTTCTATGAAAGAGCATAAACAACCACATGTGCATGTTTTAAAGAAGATGAAACATAACAACAACCATCAAATCAAGGGACACAAACACATTGATAACGAAGTTCACCCAGTGTGGGTTACATCTCTGAGCCCTGGTGTCAAGAGTAGGGAGGTCACTTCATTAAGTGCTGCAAGATGATGATGAGTACATAGTACATTCTTTTTCATTACAAGGATAAATACCCTCAACTAGAGTGGCATGTCTCTCCATGATATGTTCTCCCTATAGGAACTCTCACTCAAATGTGCCCTCCTTCAGCATGAAAAGCTAACAAATTCTCACATGACGTGGCATACAAGTATCCTTCAACATAATGGTAACAAGGATCTCGACAAAAAAATCATCATCTTAGGAAATCAAAAGAAAGACATGGAATAATTGCATCATATACCTCCACTTCCAGTGATGGCCGAAAAATGCAAATCTCAGCTGCTGAAACGGACTTCACCGCTAAATTCGTGGCGCGAAATTGTGTCAAACGTCTATAAACTTTGTCCCTTTATGACACTGTCAAATTCTGTACCTTTAGACATCTCGAAGGTTCCCCCAAAGATTCCTTCTTGAAGATGGCCAAAAAATATGTTGCTCGGGTGAAGATTCTCAGCCAACCACTGAGCTCCTTGTGAAATGCTATGAAAAATAACTATAAAGTTGGCATCATTCTGCCTCTGTCAAAAATCAGCCTCCGTCAAAAATCAGCCTCCAAGGGAATCTTTTAGATTCCACAAGATTCTGTAAATATTCCTTGTTGTTGGCCGCCTAAATTTTTACTCCTTAGATGGGGAAACAGACTACACCATTGCGTTCCTTGTGAAATTTGGGTTCTTTTGAGTATAAAGTTGACATGTTTCTGTCACTGTGAAAAATCAACCCCTGGGAATCTTTTAGATTCCTCACTGCATTAGAGAATATTTTGTGGAATATTCCCCTGGAATATTCTCTCCATGAAAAGTGTGCCCGCTCATGCCTAGGTTTCGTCTGCACCTAGTTCCACTCGGCGCTTTCTTGGTTGGGCCACTGAATAAGTTGTGTTTAAATATTTTTTTACGGGCAGATGTTACAAAGAAAGGTCGTTGGCTTATTGGTTACAGCTCCCAGCTGTCACGAGGTCCACCCACAGTCAAACCCCATGGGCATGTTGACGTAACATTATTTTTTGTTGGCGGTTAGAGGATATGTGTTATCATTTTTATGGCGCATTAACAATTTTTTAACCATCGGCAACATGTTGGCGTGTAGTGTTTGGCGGACTCGCATTGTGTTATGGTTTATTTGTTATACGGTGGTGTTGGTACCAAATGGTTTATGGTTGGCAGAAAATTTAATTCGTCGAAGTCGTAGTGTTTAATGTGTTGTGCGCCGTAATTTTAAATGTATGGTTATGTATTATAACCATATAACATAATAACAACCATAAATGAGCCATGTATTCGTTGGCTACATTTTTGTTTATAATAATTTTTTTGGATTTATATGGTTTGTCTCTTTATAGTTTTAATATATGGTTTGAAAACCCCAATTATATTTATATTTATATATATATATATATATATCTATTTATTTTATTTGGGGTATTATTATATAGTATTATTTTTTGTCTTTTTGTGCAAGGTTAGGAGGTCAATGTTGGCATGCCATGTTTCGAAGGCCCAGTAGGGTAACACTTGATTGCCACATAATCTTGTGGGTCCCACCTACTCACTGGGATGCCATGTGGCACACTGTGGGCCCCGCTTTTTCCATGTCTTGTCAAAATTTAAAGAGCCATAAGTTGGTCATACGGACTCGGATTTGAGTGTTGTCTGCACCATGAATCGTAATGACAAGAACTAAAACTTGGTATTGGTTTAGCTACATTTCAAAGACTTTGATTTTCAAGCCTTTCTGGAGCCATTTGGATCTGTTGTTATGCTTGTATATATTTCCTGTCATGCCTTCCCTCGCCTACATAGGTCAGGCAATGCGTCGATGGTTACATTGGAAGTATGAATTTACGTAAGTTTGGCCTATGCTTTGCTTAGGTTAGGAGTAGGAGTAGTTTTGCTTTCTTTGATTTGCTTTGTTTACTTTCACTCTGCTTCTTTCCATTTGTTTGTTTTCTTTATAGTTATAGGTTAATTTCTTCATGAGACCATGTTTGGCTTCTTAGACAATCTTGGTGAAATCCAAGAGGAAGTTGTACTACTATCAATGCTTGGTTATCTTTCTATTCCCTCTCTTTATGTGAATCTTTCATTTCTTTTAGTTGATGATACTCTGATGGAAAATACGTTCCTTTCGGAGAGAGTCATGGTGAAATCACGATGCTTTCACTTTTAACTAGTACCGTCTACTCTAATTGGTCTTCTATTTTCGGTTAATCCTTGTCAACTAAGTCGAGTAGAGTAAGGAGGGGAGGAAAACCTTAACAAGTATGTTAGAGGTATATATAAATATCCTTCTCTGAAGGGACAACCTCTTCTACTCTCAATAAGTTGGGATCCCTCTTCCGCCCCATGAAATAAATAAGTGCCTATGCACATTTCTTTGAACAAATAAAATGAAAAAACTGAAATTTAGGGCGAAATAAGAGAAAGAATTCCTACGCAAAGAGGTGAACCAAGAAACTCCACCAGAGTACTTTCCAGGCTCGCTGGCAGCGGAGCAATGCTTGTGTTCTTAAAGTGACTCCATCGGGGTACTGTCCAGGCCTGCTAGAAATGGAGCAAAACCAGAGATAAAAACTAAAACTTTGACAATTTCTTTTACTTGTGCATTTATATACTCTTCATCCTCAATCGAAACAACTCAGTCCGACTTGGCTTGGTATGTGTGTCGTCGATGAAGATAATGGTAGGGACTATACCTTTAACTCAAGCTAAGTGAAGAAACTGTGATAATCAATGAACTAAAAAATACTTCCGGGAGAGTTAGACATGTTTTGCATGAGACAAAATCCATACAGAGAGATGGAATTCTATGAGTGTGTCGGCAATGTTGTAGCAGCTACAACCACCCTCAAAAATTTTTCATATGTTTCGATTTTGGAGCCTCCCTTCTTATCCACATGAGCTCATCTTGCACTAATCCAGGTATTCATGCTTTGACTGAGACTTATATTTTCATTTTTACTTGTGGTTGCTCACTTAGTTGATCTTTCTAAGTCACAAGATGATCTCCCAACTTGGTCTCACAGTAGTTCTGGGCTTGCCTCCAGAAACTGTGAATCCTTAAGGGAGAGCAGCCTTTATGATGGGAATTGCACAGTCTTGTTTGGAAGTTAGCCTTGATCTCAGGTACTACGTAGTCATGGAAGGAAGCCCAACACTGAGCCCAGAAACTGCACAACCCTCACTAAGCTCAGAAACTGCGTAGTGCACTGAGATGGAAAGTTGCCCAATCCCTAAGAACTACGCAGTCTTTCATGGCAGTGTGCATGGCAACTTTCCCCGGAAAAAGAAAAAAGCAAAAAATCATCCCTAAAAAACATGGAACTATTTTTAGTATCCTGAAGGAGGCACTTCCGTTATTTTTAGAAACTTTCGCCAAGTGTCGCCTTTTCTTTAATTTTAGGCATGCACATCATAAACCCTAATTCGCCCAGATCTATTTAATCAATGCTTCTAGAGCTCATTTTCACATTCGATCTTAGATCTCTAGCATTCCTGAGGAGATCAAGGAGCCTTTGGTGCGGTCATCATCGCTTTTCCGGGTGAGTTTCACTTTTGTTGTATTTTGTCATTTTTTCTGTCGTTTTTTGTCGTTTTGCTTTTGTGAGTGTTGTTTCACTTATTTCTCACTCACACAAGCATGCACTCACTTTTTTATGCCACCCATAGTTATGTGAACACAAGAGACATTGTTAAAGGTTGGGTTAAGGATCCATTGAAGTTTCGACAGACACCCACCCATGTGTACAAGACAAGGTCCCTCAGTAAGGCCTACCATCTCTTGGTCATCCTCGCTTGCAGGATCCATGGTCAGTAGAGCATGGAAACCTTTCTTGAAGGGTGGGAAGTCTTATTGGACCAGGTGGTGAATGAGGGGAAGTCATTCAACTGGTCAGATTTGTTGGATCGACAGTTGAAGGCCCATATAGCACAAGCTCAGAATCCTCCTAAGTGTAAGCAAGCAAAGTTCTATATGTCTACATACTTACTGGATGCAATCTATGCACAACAACAATTCCCTAACAAGAACTGGACATGGACACCACGAGAGTCTTTCGTACACATATATTGCAAGTTTCTTTCAGAATGCAGTTATCAAGGAGTAATGGCACATCTAATGACCACTTCATCATCCCATTGTACAAGCTCATATTTGAAAAAGATCCACCTTACATCTCGTGAGAAGCAATGGAGGTGATAGTAAACATCGCAGATTGGTGTGTCTCACCAGGTGGCACCTTCATTAGAGTGTTTGGCGGAGAGAAGCCTCTGCATGTTTTACCAAGGTATACCACTGACAAACTTGTCATGCAAGAAGTGTCGCCTCATATTACCACAAGGTTGTCAGCAGTGCTGCACAAGAAGAAGAAAGTACCATGGCCCACTCTTCCTTTGCTAATTATATTATACGAGATAAAGAGATTGAAATTCGTGGATGTCGAGGGAAAGGAGATAGTGAGGTTTGAATTTTACACATGGGACTTTAATTTGTATGATCCTCGTGGTATTTATAAAGACCATTGTGCGAGAGTTTACTTTCAGCGGATTGTCGAGGCATTTCATTGGCCATAGGAGGATCCATGGAGGTACTAATACAATGCCTCTAGACTCTGTGAGTTAGTCAGTTTAGTAGGGACTTCATAGGCGAATCCACAAACAACAACAGCTCCAGAAGAAACAATAGCAAAAAGCAAAAAATCTAGAAGCAACCATAGCAGAAGGTAGGAATCCTGTGCAAGATGGGGGAAAGAGGAAGATTGTTGACAACCCAAAGGAAGAACAAAGTTGCAATATGAAAGCAGATCCTATTATCATGAAAGCAACTTTGGCCGTAGAAGCAAAGAGTAAGAATAAGATACAGAGAGTAGAGCAGAGGAAGAGAGAGAATCAGAGGTTGCAGGAAGTAGAACTTAAGTTGCAGGAAACAGAGCAAAAGTTGAAGGAAGAATAGGAGTTGAGGAGGAGAGAACAAGAAGAGAAGTGAAAGCAGGAGGAAGAACAAAGGCAAGGCACGATGACAAAGGAAAGAACATTGATACAGGTTGAAGAGTAGGAACATGAACAACCAGTAGCTGAGGAGGAAGGCGAACAAATGTAGGATCGGGAGCTTGCTCAGCAAATTGAGCATTTGATTGAAGTGACAAACATGGAGATGGAACAAGAGCCACATAATGAAGATGTTGATATGATTCCTAATGCACCACAGGTCATCCCTTAGTCTCCACCACCTCCAGGAGTAGAGCCAGCCCCAAGCGAGGAAGGGGGTGTTGTTCCCATGGACGATGAGTAATGGATTTGTACAATCTATCATTCGATGAGTTCCAAAGGAGGATTGTACAAGCATGGAGAAACAACTTTCTGGATGGTCATGCATCACCTACATTCGTTAGAGAAAGGGTGATAGTGTCAAACACCAGGAAGCATCCCAATGCCATTGCTGAAGCTAACTTGGCCTATGCAGGAGCAAGAAGATCAAACATTCAGTATTTTATGGTCGAGAATGAACAATTGGTACAGAACTTGCAGGCTTCTAGAAAAGAGGCAGAAAAACTCCGCGCAATAGTGCAGAATGAAATTTCCACACAGATTTACTTGGGGGAGATGAGAGCAGCGATACTTGTTGAAGTATCAACACTTGGAGAAACCATGCGGAAGATCTATGAGGGGTTTGTCACCGTACATAAATAAGTTGTATGTTTTCATCGCTTACAGCAGTAAAGCAAAGAGTTTGTTAAAACTCTCAAGAGCATACAAGTTCTCATTGCCTATGCATAAGAGTGGATAATGCGATACAAAGGGGTACCACTTGACTTAGTAAAGAAAATGAATCCACAAGCGGAGCTAGAGAAAGTGAAATTTTGAATGTTGATTTAGAACAACAAGAATCTCGCCTCATTCATTGGTGACATTCATGCCTCATATGTACAGTTGTTTAGTAGTTTGGATGCCTTGGTGAGAACACACTAGATCCCATCAATCAATTCACTCACCAAATATAAACCCAAGAAACAAGTCTGGCAGGAGATCGAAGAGTACTTGGAGCAACTGAGACGAAATGCTACTAGGGAAGACTTGGAGATGAACATACATAACATGCGGAATTACATCGGTGGTCCTGTCCAAGTTAGAATAATGTTGCCCATGCTTCAAAACGAACTTGAAACAGGTTCCAAGACATTGTACATGGATTCCATGGAGGCTAGAGTCCGCTTACAACCAGACACCATCACGCAGTTTGGGGACGTCATCACACAATATGAAGCTTAGAACCAATAGGTGACCGAGAATCAAGAAGTGGAATTTGTCAATCTAGATTTCTCCCAAATGCCAACATCATAGTGTTGTGTATTCTTAGGCTGTCAAGTTGTTTCTACCCTATTTTTTCTTATAGGGTACAAGTGTAAAATGTAATATTATTTGTAATTATGTTGTAAGTGAAATCCCAAGTGCCAATATTGGAATATGAAGAGTCATCATGTAATGTAATGTGTCATTTTGTTAAGAAGTTGAAGATTCATGAGGGTAGTCCAAAGGTCAAAGAGGGGAGTTGAAGAGTCACCCCCTCTTGTTATAAATAGAACCTCATAACTCATGTAAAGGGCTTTTGGGAGCCAAGATTTTGGCTAGGCTTAGGCTTAGAAGGAGTTTTGTGAAGAGCCTTGGCTTCTCAATAGCATAGAGTGAGCATACTTCTTTGGAGGAGTAGGTGTTATTGAATTTAATGTTCCACTATTTGGGGCTAGTGGTCATCAATGGTGTATGTATGAATGAAACTTTCACTTATAATAATGAAATCAAAGCCAGCACACTTTCATGCATATGTTGTGAATATAGTAGGATTATTCTTGTTGTATTTGAAATGTATATTATTTAACTTACGCTTATGCTTATGAACTATTTCGTTTTCATTTGTATGAATCTTGTTGAATGCACGTTGTTGTATTAATTCATCACTTTAACTTGCGGACTATTCTGCATCCTAGCTTGTGATGTCATTTTGCTCGTGTGTTACTTTCAAGCTGCGTATTATTACAGGTTTCCAAGGGGCGCACTTCCTTCTCCCTTCATGTGTTAGAACCTTCATGCATCGAACTTGACTCTCTGCAGGGTCACACACTTGCTCTCACCCAAAGTTACCATACTTTACTCTGTGTGTTTTCGTAGTCAAGGCATAACATTACCACCCACTGTTGGGACTCCTACACCAAACAGTGTGAGGTCTAGTTGGGACTTCATATCAAGGATATCCCCTGAATTTTTGGTGGGTCCAGCACCATCAACAGGTCCATGAATGGTATGTTTCTTTAAGGTATTGATGAACTTGAAAAGGTTTCCTTAAATGCAGAAAAAAATTCTAATGAAGGTTGGAGATTGGATCAATTAGAGATGCAAGTTGGTGATATTGTGTTAGTGGTCCATGAGCAAATAAAGATAATTGTGATATTGAAGAAAGCAGCTAGGAAGGGTTCATCCAGTTCTTCAATGAAGGTGAAGGTGAAGGAACCAAAATTGTATGATGGTAATAGAAGTACTAAGGTGATTGGAAAATTATATTGGGATGTAGAGAAGTATCTTGGGCAATTGGGGGAATTCTTATAAGAGGACAAGATCAGGGTATCTATTACATATTTGACAAGGAAAGTGACACTACGGTGGAGGAAAAGGGTAGAGGAGATTGTTGCTGGTCACATCCAGGATGACATCACTACGTGGGAAAAAATGAAGGAAGTTTTGTACATGCACTTTGCACCGAAGGATTAAACTTGGAATTCAAGGGCTAAGCTGAGGAATTTGATTCAATCTTGCAGTATACAGTCTTACGTTTGTGAGTATTTTGGTATGATGCTCGAGATCAAGGATATGTTTGATGGAGACATGTTGTTTAGCTTCATGATGGGTTTGCAGCCTTCGGCACAAAGAGAAGTAAGAAGGTGAAATGTTCAAACACTTGTAGAGGTTATGAGAACAACAGATAAGCTTTTGGACTTACATGAAAATGGGAAGATAAAGGAGAAAGAGAAGGTAGGTGATAAGCAAAAGAAGAAGGTAGAAAAAGGGAAAGGGAAATCTTTGAAAGAGAATGGACCAAAGTAGAGCAGTTTAGGGAAGGAGAAGAAGTCTCTTTCATGTTGGATATTTGGAGAAGATCATATGGTGAAGAATTTTTTTTTGAAGTAGAAGTTAAATGTGATGCAACAGGCAAAGAATCCATCTATGGGAGTGATGCATGTTTTCGATGCAACTTTTCAAAACAAGCCACTCCAAAACATGATCAGAGTTGAAATTGACTGAACTATGTGAGTATAAATGTTGTTGGAAGTCAATAGGTCACTTTGGTAGATAAAAATGCTACTCATAAACTTCATGAGGGAGGATGCAACGAGGATATTGGGATCGCAGATTGTTCCAGTCCATATGTCCTTCAAAGCATTGGAATCTGAGGATAGGCAAGTTCTTAGAACAGTTAGGGATGTTCCAGTGAGGATTGGATGTGGGAGTGGGAAGCTTGATTTCACCATCATTCAGTTGGATGACTAAAAGTTTGTGTTAGGACATGATTTCTTAATTTGAGAGAGAGTTGTGCCTATGCCACACTTGGAGTGATTGTTTATTCTTTCGGGAGTGGAGTTTTTTATTGTTCTAACCATGTAGGCCATTTCAAATGGAGGTGCTAGGATGACAATTATTTGTGTGGAGGAGAGACAACTTGATTATGAGATTCTTAGGAGGTTGGATGATGTGGATTCTATCCTTTTATAAAAAAATAGGATGGTGATTGACTTGACTGAAAGGGTTTTGAGTCTTGCCAAGAGACCTTAGATGGTTGATGTTGATACATCATCACCCGAGTTTAATGAGTTTGTTGACATTTATGATGAGGAGGGAGAGTTGGTTGAGGATCACCATGATGATGGAGCTAGAAGGATTTCATTTGCAATCTAGGATGAGGTTTACGATGATGAGACTTTGTATAGATGAAACAATAAAGAGCTTGAGATGTCTAGGGAGACAAAAGAGTCAGATGGATGGCCTCGGGATCTAGAGTTGGAGAGATTGATTAAAGAGAGGGAGGGTAGGATAGGTTATTCTGCCCCTTTTCTGAGATACATTGTAGATAGATGTAAAGGGGTCATTCCAAGAATAGGAGGATATTTCTAGGGTTGGATAGAGTTTATTTGAAAGAGCATGGTACATCTTCAGGAGGTGGAGTTGGATATGGAGTGTGGAGAGGTAGTCCTTGAGACTACCCCACTTCATCTTCTCAATGAGATCTTGGGGATGGGATCCTCATTAGTTACTTAGGGTGATGAGTCCAAAGATATATGGAGTTCCTAGTAGACATACTTCCTAATGAACATATTTGATATTTGTGTTTATGTGTGGAGATGTTCGAGACAACATTGGGATGTGATGTGTTTGCATTTGTTTGGGTGACATGAGTTCTTGTGGAGTTGGCACTACGATCAAATTAGCTACCTGATTAGTTGACAACGCAAGGACATCCAACACATGACATTCTTACAGGAGCATTCATAGATTCACATGATTGGTGCAATGTTGGGAGCTGAGCATTCTTCACATAATTTTTTCAACTTTATGGGAGATTGTTTGATGGCATGGGATGCCAATTTGTTTGAAAATATTCTTAAGGATGCAACACCTTGGTGATGGATGGATTCTTAGGAGGGGTTCATTGTCGAGGACAACAACATCTTTAGAGTGGGGGAGGATGTTAGTTATTCACATTTGAGCACCCATGAGCACCATGAATTAGTGAGTGAAGTCATAAGATGAGATGATCATCGCATGATTTATGACAATTGTGTGACATTTTGGGGTTTCGTGACCAAATGAGTCAAGATGGTCAAGATGAGCATGCCCAAGTGGATATTAGACGAGCGTGCCCGAGTTGAGATGAAATGAGCATGCCTGAGTTGAGATGGTATGAGTGTGCCCAATACGAGCAGTTAAGAGGAGTCTTCCCGTGAACAACCGAAAATTTGGGTTCCTACAATAAGTTGCGGTGTATGAACCCTTGAACGAGTCGGCTAGGAATTTCCAACTTAACAAATTTTGTGTTGGCAAGGAGTGCCCAGAATAGCCCATGTCGAGTCGACTTTAGTATAAGCACTTGGAGATTGGAGGTTTCCATTATTATTTGTGGAAAAATGAAGTTCGACCAAGCTACATGAAGCATTAGCTCAACTGAAACAACATGTCGGTTTGTGTGATGCATCCCATCACCTCACCATCGTTATGTATATATTTTCGAGTGGGGAAACGATTTGGAGCAAGGAAGGATGCATAAATATCTTATCTAGATGAGTCGTAGGTCTGAGTTGTGTAGTTAAGTTTGCATGGGACTTGCTCTACCCTTGTGGTAGAGCAGTAGTCAAGCCAAGGAGGTGAATCAAATTGCTTTGGAATCAATTTGGAGGAGTGATTTGTAGGTTTTGGATTTGTATTACAGTAGCAGGCTGAGAGATGTTGCGGCCTAGACGAGTAGCCTCACACGCCTACACCGAGGAGATCTTCCACCCAAGTCGTAGGAGGAAGGTTGGATCAGGTTGGGGTATCTCTTGCTTATGTTTGGGGCTTGTTTTTGGGAAACCAAGTGGGTTGTCGATTGTTGTAGTTTTAGGAATAGGTTGAGGGCCTAACTCTTGGTTACTATGCAACATTGTAATATATTTGCAAGACATTTATAATTAACATTTGAGGAAGGATAGAGGGTCCCCTTTTCCATATCTTGGTGTACATTTTATGAGAATTGTTGTATTGTATGAATGTGACATGATATTATAGCATGATGATGGTAATGTGATGATTGGACACTTACACATGAAGTGGATGTTAATTGAAGATTGGGCATTATACTTGTGTTATAATTACTTGTTGGATTCCGCACACATAATACATCTAACACATGAACAAAAGTATATGTGTTAGTGGCATAGTCTTAGAGCTAAGTACTTGTAATTTTGTCACTACCATTGCGAGGAATCTGGCTGATGTTGCACACTTATAGGGCCTTGACACCTTAACTTGAGTAGCTCTCTAAGGACATGACACTTATGGATTTAGGCTCACTGGCGTGGAATTGTGGATGCATTGGTATGGATAAAAGGCCAAGGAACAAGAGGATGAGTGTTAGGAAGTGGACATATGCACACAATCAAAAGTGTCAGGCTAGCAAGAAAGAGCCATGTATGCAACCAAGATAAATAAATGAGGCATGCAATAAGTTGGAGGGATTGGGGGAGGGCCCACAAAGGAAAGTTCCAGTCTAGGGGAGATTGTAAAGTAATGGGAACCATGAGGGAGAGTGATTAGCCCAGTGATACAACAATCTCAAAGTTAACAAGAGTGAAAAGAATGGATGACTATGAGGATTGACATATCAGGTAGTAGAAAACTGAATAAAAACCCAGGAAGAGAGAAGCATAACTATGCTCAAGAGATCGTTTAACAGGTGCAAAGTTGTTCCCTGATGATGTGATCCTGACCTAAAACTGGTTGTGCCAATTATGTGGGTCTAAATCCCACAATGCTAAACTTTATGGAAAAAAAAGGTGTTTCCTTAACCCAACTTAGGCAAATAAATCCATTTTTAATCCTCTTTTAAAATTAAGTGGGAGGAGATATAAAAAACCATCAGATTCAGTGCCTTTTCAAATATATCCACTAGAGCCAAGAGATTCATATATATATAAATATGCATGGCCCAAATAGAACCACGATAGCCTCGACTTTCAAAGTTGAAATAAGCGCATGGGCAGAATTATTAATACAAGATCCTTACGTTTATTTGATATCCTTTCCAACTCCACCTTGTGACCACAACATATAACAAAATCATGAATTTCCTGACATTTGTTAACGATTGTAACTTCCAATCACCCAGGAAAACTCAATAGTTACTTGATGCACGTCGTACGTACATGGCCCTGATTTCTTTGTTTCCTATTGGGTTTTCATTCATTGCCTTCCACGTAATCAACTTTACATGTTACCTCAAATTTGCGTCACCTCGACTCTTCCAAAATTTTCCCAAAGGCTTCCTCTTCCGGTAGAAAGAATCTGGGCAGGGAATCTTTCATCAACTATCGTGCTTCAAATCTCCATTAAAGTGGACCCCAACCCTTTATTGAAGCGTACACACCCTTTAAACTCTGAGAGGAGTTAGCACTCCTTCGTGGTTGCTTGTTAATATTCTCACTAACGAAAGGACTCCACATCATCTCGACCTATTCCACATCACGAAACCTCCATGTCATCTCGGCCCTCATCATCTTAACGATTTCACTATGTGCTACTTCTCTAATATTCCAGGTAACAAACTCTAGGGAATGGGAATGTTCTCGTCTCCATTATTTGACGAATTGTTGATGCTTTGTAAACCACGTCACCCCAAGACTTTGTTAAGGCCTAGCACATCTCCCTTCTTGTCCACGTCCGCCCGACACTTAGTCATCTTGGCTTCTTCCCTTTGTGCGCACTTTTGAACCTCTTAGGACATGTCGCCTTGGCACTATCTCTTGACGAGACTATTCTGATAGAACTTTAGGTTTTGTTCCCTCGACCTTCATCAGTTGACGAATTCTCGTCGAAAGCAAAAAAACTAAGTGCTTGCCCCTTTTTGGTCCTCAACCTTTATGCTCTAATCTCAACCTTGAATTCTTGTTCTTTGAATGTAGACTCACTTAAGTCTCAACTCTGTGATGTGATGGACATTCACAGACCTATATACAAGATTTAACACAAACTCCCACACTCTTTATCTCTGTTCTTAAGGATTATTGGATTCCACTACTTCCACTGTGCCACTCTGATCTCTCTCCCTGTCGCTTAACTCTACAATCTCCTTCCTCTTTATCACGATTTTTTTAATCGTTGATCACATCATTTGATCAATGATCAATGGGTTCAATTGGTCTCTTATGCACATTTTGTACCTTGTGTTTCCCTTCTAAACACGCTCTCGCTCCTGAGTTTAAATCTCTCCCAATCTTGCAATCAAACTCGATTATTTATGACTACAAGGAACAATTACACATATATTAGAGAGTCAGAATAATAGACAAAGACTTGATTCACACAAATTCAAACTATTCAAACATAGTGTTCTCTTGTATTAACACACATATTTACAAAGGCCTTTATGCCTGTTAGGCTTGATATACATTGAAAATTGGCCCATTTTTGGACCTTTTGGCCACACTTAGCCTCACTCTTCTACTCTCAACTCTCCTCTCATTTATACATACGCATTACCTATTTTCTATTGCATAATTATACAAATAGGTTTTTGAACCATAATCAATTCAAATCCACTAATTACTCAAAAAAATCCTATTCTGGATTCACATATCCTCCAAGAGATCTAACTAACTCTAAGTTCTCCCCAAATGACTAAAAAATTCTTGAGATCTCTTCTTAGAGGTAGATCTGATTACGGTATTCCTCACTCTCATCACTTATGTACAATTATTCTAGAATTTTAAAAAATACATATAATTTAAATAATTAAACTCAATTACGTAACCAACTCGCTTGGTAAATGAAACCCCTAGGTCTAGTCAAAAGGAGTTTTGACTTGGAGGTTATATGCTCCACTATCATACTCCCATGGTGAACAAAATTCATGGTCTCCTGACCATGTGGCTTCATATGCTGATGAAAATCCCCTTGGATCCCAAACTTTAGTTTGTAGCCAATCATTTTCTCTATCATGTTGTTGTTGTTGTTTTATTGTTGTCTTCTTCTTCTAGGCTTCCAAACTTTATACTATAATAATCCTCCTCCTTTTTTTATGTAGACTTGTTCAGTCATATGCAATTTGTTGTAAACCTTCCTTCCTCTTTGTCTAATATACCTCCTCTGAGGCCCTTTTAGCATCAACTTCCTCATCTCTTCAATCTCTATGTCCAACTTGTCCTCTGGCTGGTACATATTCTACAAATCTCTATTGTTTTCTTGTTGAACTTTGTTGTTGGTACTCCTCATTGGTTGTTACTGCAACTTCACCTCATATTCCTTCAAAATGTTGGAGCTATTCATGTTTCACTTTCTTCACCACTTGGCTTTGGAATGTCCCAAGAAATCCTATAAAAATATGAGTTGTGCTGCAAGATCACTAACATTTCCCTAATCAATCTTCAACTTTGATTTCTTTGTCATGGGACCAATTTTCCTTACTCTATCTTCCATAGCATTGTCCTTTTGAAGAAATTTTGCACCATCATCATCTTTCATGGCAACTTCCAATATTTTCCCATCTCTGATATCTGTAAACACATGCTTAAGTAAAAATCCCACAATGTCATCCATCTCCTCCAACAACTTCATTTCTTCATCAATATGCATAAACATGTCAATTGAGTGTTGTTCATTACCTGCAATAACACGCAATCATTAATTTTAAAAACCAAAAGATCCTTAGCCTCATTTGATGCCTCTATCAGCACATCCTCATGCTAATTTGAAATAACCAATAGTTCATCAGACCGTCAATAAATCTCTTTCCCACATCTTTATCTTCTTCTTCATCAATGTACAAGCCTTGTCTATAAACAATTGAATTATACTCAATTGCTTTGAGTTAGTCCTTCACTTTTTCATACATTCTCTGCATCAACTCTTTTTGCATTGGAGGCCATCTTACCTTATTCTTCTTCATTTTCCAACCATGCCTTTGGTCTTCCTAACTTTCCTGTAGAAATTTCTTCACATGATTGAGTTATGTTCTTAACTCAACTATCTCCTTATAAAATTCCTCATCACTTATCCTCTTTATGCCATTTTCCTCTACACTCTTCTTCCTTTGATTATGACTTCTCCTCTTTGAACCCTTGATATGACTATTAATAACCACCCTTTCCTTCTTTTGTGAACTTTCCTTGTCCACTCATGAGTTGCAATAAGCCGCCTTCATCTTGTAACAAGTCTTCCACTTGCCATAGTACCAAGTTCTCATCTTGGTATCCTTCTCTTCTCTTTCTCTTGGAAATTCTACCCACACTCACTGTGGAACTACCTTTGGAAACTTCTACCCAACCTCAGTAGTTGGAAGTTGTCCCCTTCTAGTTCTCTGCAGTAGAACCTCTTCTCCTTTTTTCTTCTCGACCACGACTACTCCTCAGATTTCAAAGCTTTCAGGCTTCTGCAATTTCATCTGCTCACCTATCTCTCCTATTTTACTATCCTTGCTTCAATAATATCATATTTCTATTGGGGTTTTGTCACAATTTCTCCTTCTAAGAGCTCTACTTACTCCTTTTTCTTTTTTCACAACATTGCTTGTTGTACGGTTGATACCTGCAAACACAAATACTTATGACCAGTATCAACATAAAAACATCAATACTTGAGAAGATCTTCTTCATGACCTTATTATTTGGACAATACTATACATATCACCTCTATATTTTCCTCATGCATTCCTCTGTATATATTCTCTCATTTTAATAGCATTTCAACTTGCTCCAATCTATGCAACTTTTGTTTGCAATTTCCTTCCAAAATCAACTTCGAGGAAAAATCAAATTTCTTTTCAAATTTATCCTCCCAAAAAAAATATCCTCCAATCCATAAACAAATTTTAAACTTAATCTGCACCTTAAAGAATATCAATGTTCTTTCTTCAAACTCTATTTCTTCAAAGAGATTTTTATATCCTCCACTGAAGGATTTCAAGCTAAAGAGATTTCCGTCTTTGATAACAAATGATGTCGACCTAAAACTGGTTGTGCCAATTATGTCGGCCTAAATCCCACAGTGCCAAACTTTATTGTCAGAACGACACTTCCTTAAGCCAACTTAGGGATATAAATCCATTTTTAATCCTCATTTAAAATTAAGTGGGAGAAGCTGCAAGGTAATATAAAAAACCACTAGATTGAAGCCCTTTTCAAATATAGCCACCGGAGCCTAGAGCTTCATATATATATATATATATAAATATGCATGGCACAAATAGAACCACAATAGCCTTGAATTTCAAAGTTGAAATAAGTGTACGAGGAGAATTATTAATACAAGCTCCTTGCCTTTATTTGAGCTCCTTTCAACTTCTCCTCGTGACTGCAGCATATAACCAAATCTTGAATTTCTTGGCCTTCCTTAACGATCACAACTTCAAATTGCCCAAGACAACTCAACAGTTACTTGACGCGTGCCATACACACATGGCCTCACTTTCTTTGTTTCCTATTGGGCATTCATTCCTTTCCTTCCATGTAATCAACTTTACATGTCACCCCAGATCCATGTCATCCTGACTCTTCCAAACTTTTCACAAAGGCTTCCTCGTCCAGGAGGACGTTGGGAAGTGAATTTTTCGTCAAATGTCGTGCTTCAAATATTTGTTAAAGTGGACCCTAGCCCTTTATTGAATGGTGCACACCATTTTACCTCCAGGAGGAGTCAACACTCCTTCATGGCCTCTTTTCAGTCTTCTCGCTAATGAAGGACTCCACATCACCCTGACCTGTTCCACATCACGAAACCTCCACATCATCTCAGCGCTTCCACTACGTGATACTTCTTTAATCGTCTGTATAACAGACTCTGGGGAATGAGAATTTTCATGTCTCCATTCTTTGATGAACTATTGATTCATTGCAAATCACATCAACCCTTACGATTTTTTAAGGCTTAACGCATCTCCTTAATTGTCCACATCCACCCGATGCCTAGTCATCCTAGCTACTTCCGTTTGTGCACTCTTTTAAACCTATCGGGACATGTCACCCGACACTGTCCCTTGATGAAACTATTTTGACAAAAATTTAGGTTATGTTCCCCTAGCCTTCATCAGTTGACAGATTCTCATCGAAAGAAAAAAAAAAAAAAAAACTAATTCCTTGCCCCATTTTGGTCATCGGCCTTTCTGCTCTAATATCGACCCTAAATTCAAGTTCTCTGAACATAACCTCACTTAAGTCTCAACTCTGTTATGTGATTCAACACAAACTCTCACGCTCCTTATCTTTATTCTTCAGGATTATTAGATTCTACTGCTTCCGTTGTGCCATTCTAATCTCTCTCCCTAGAGCTTAACTCTACAATATCCTTCATATTTATCAATTATGTTGAATCATTGATCACTTCATTCAATCAACAGTCAATGGGTTCATTTAGTCTCTTCTGCACACTCTAGACCTTGTGTTTCCCTTCTAAACGCAGTCTCCCTCTTGAGCTTAAATCTCACCCAATCCGGCAATCAAACTCGATTCTTTATGACTACAGGGAACAATTACACATATAACAAAGAGTCATAATAATAGACAAAGGCTTGATTCGCACAAATTCAAACTAATCGAACATAGAGCTCTCTTATATTAACACACAAATAATTTATAAATGCCTTAATGCTTCTTAGGCCTGATATACATTAAATTGACCCCTTTTTGGCCCTTTTGGCCACACATAGCCTCACTCATTTACTCTTGACTCTCCTCTCCTCACTTCTACATACACATTACATAATTTTGGTTACATAGTTATACAAATAGGATTTTGAACCATAATCAGTTTAGACCCACTAATTACTCAACAAAACCCTATTTCAAGATCCTCTAGATCCACATATCCTCCAAGAAATCTAACTCCAATATAATATCCCTAGAATCCATATTTGATATTGGTTATTTTAAATATGATAATAATATGTTGTCGTGCAACATTAAAACCCATTCTAAAATCAGTGGATAACTAATTCAAGGAAGAGTATGAAACAATTATGTTTAAAACAATTTTTGGTCTCATCTCTTGGGGGTGGTTCAAGAAATTTATGGGGATCTCATACGCAGAGATTCCCTTGTCACTCCATCAATGGAAGGTTGGAATTCTTTCAAAGGTGGAAATGCTGCGTGGTGTTAAACAAAGCCAAAACTATTGGCATAGGTTCCAACATCATATTTTGAAAATGCTTAGAGTATGTCATAGTCCTCTTATTTATGTGGAGAGAGGTGGAGATCGGTCATGATTCTAACTTGAGTTGCGACCCAATCTGCAATGGTTTTGTGATATTTTCTTAGCGTACTGGCACACTATTCTAACATTTTCATGGGAATAGTTATATAAGTATGCACGTTATTATCTTAACCCTTGCACTGTGAATTAATTATGCATGCACAGTGATATAAATTATTTGCATCTTGCTTATTTAGTATGCGCAATGGGTAGAAAAAGAGGAGCCTACTTCTATGAGCGAAAATTGAAGTTCACAATAATTTCAAATAACCTAAAAATCACAAACATTATTCATTCCTATGGGTGAAATTGATGTCTTTAATTATTACAGGGATTTTTTCTATGTGCTCTCTTTTTCTTTAGCGCATGAGAACAACTTGAAGCCAGTGGCGGGAAGGAGTTAGGGTTTAGAACAAGGAGCAACAGAAGGAGCGAGTTGGTAGCAATGGAGGGGTCGGGAGGAGGGAGTTCCACTCCCTCCTACAGTAACGTCGTATTAAACAGAAGCAAGGAAACGATTTTGAATGGATTCAGGAAACCCTTGGAGGCAGGAAAAAAGAAGACAAACACAAAAAAACCGGAAAGCAACAATTCCGATGAACAGGAAGAGACTCACGGGGAGGTCAGAAGGGAGGAGAGACCAGGGGACAACAGTCAGAGAAATGAATACAAATCTGCAACAGGACCCTGTAAACCCAAGTCAACCATCAAACCCTGGGTGGTTCTAAATAATCCTACACTGCAGGAGCACAGAGATCACATGGCGACTTCTGCTATTATATGCAAGTTTATGGGTATATGGCCTACCAAGAAGAATCTGAACACATGGATAAGAAACAACTGGAAACCAAAGGGAGAAATAAATCTGCATCTAAGGTCCAAGGGTTTCTTCACAGTGGTTTTCACTAGCCTAGAGGACAAAGACAGAGTGGCCCGGTGGCCAACTCGTTCCTATTTTGGAGGGGAGCATTCTACGTGGGCATGAGTTGGGGTGGTTTCGGTGAATGGCGGAAGAATTAGCAGAGCGTTTCCAATCACGGCATCTTCGGGTTTGGTAATTCATTTTATGAGCTCATTTCTCTTGTGCATTTATGTATCAATTGGTGTTTCTTGTCGAGGGGGAGGTATTTTTGTAGGCCCCCTGTAATGTTTCATTCTGGCTCCTAGGGGCACAGTGGTCCTATCATGCTTGCCTTCATTTTTCCTTGGTCCGCCTCCATGCCGCGACAGAGGGGTCGTCCTTGACGGGGGGAGAAACTCTTCATCAGGAAGAGTGACGGAGGCAGAACGAGGTAAGTCACTCGTCCTTAGAGAATGCGGCCAACAGGGAAACAGAGGAGGATGCTGCAATCTCCCCTGCTCACTCCTCGAGCCATGTAATAGCGCCAACTACCTTAGACTCTCTAGCAACCCAGCTGCGTAATATTCAAATGAATATTGACATCATGCGGGAACAATGCTATGAGGATTGAAATGAATTGGTAGGCTACATCAATGATGTTCAGCATGTTCAGAATGAAATCTTGGACAACCTTGATAGCATCCGGCGACAGCATCGACGCACTAACCACCACCTTCGCACTTTGGAAGCAAGGGTGGAACACATAGACTTCCACAGGCATGAAAATGCAGGCTACTTTGATGCTCCTCCTTTCTTTCCTCCCAACCTGCGTCCTTAATATGTTGACTCTTGCTCTGGTTTATGTTCAATTTTGTTATGTATGGTATGGCTAATAGGCCATTCAGAAATAAAGGTTGGCACCAAGTGTCTATGTTTACCTCGATGCCCTATTCTAAAAAAATTTGCTCAAAATGAGAGAGAAGGGCCTGTTGAGATGAATTTTGTACTTAGTTTCTCTTTGATAATATAATGAAAGCTTGTTGACCGAAAAAACAAAACAAAAATATGGGTTGTTGCAGTGATTTTTATTTTGGAAAAGAATGTGTTCTAGTGCAAAGGAATAATAGTAGTTGTGGTGATTATATTTTGGAAATATTTCCCTCTTCTTGTGTGAAGAGATAGTGTTAACCATGGTGATTCTTTTATAAATTATCATGTTCTTATAGGTAGGGGTAAAATGTAATTATTCCTTTTTGCATGTTAAGTATGGATAGGTGGGCATGCCTTGGTAATCTTTATGCATTTTACTTTATGCATGTGAGATTTGGATAGTTATACATGTTTCATAGCCATATGCATGCATAGATAAATAGACATGTTTTTGAAATTATGTTTTTTTAATTAATGCATATATGGTATCAATAAAGATTCATGCCTTGATACTCTTAATAAATTTTATTTATGCATGTGTCAAAAATTGGTTTTTCACTTAAGGATGTTTGTAAAAGAAAAAGATCAAAGACAACTTTTAACATTATTATGCATGTGCAAGAAAGTGGAACATGAAAATATGTTTAAAGCATAACTAGTAGAGGTTGAATATTTGGGTTTGATAAATGGATATTCTATATAATCATGATGTCAGAGCTTACTGGCGGTAGTAACTGTAGGAAAGAATTGTGACTTATGCGGAGGATGAATTAATAGTGTCTAATCCATCCTTTATGCAACAAATGAAAGATGGATTATAATTAACACTATGGTAGGAAATGAGGTCACTATGCTTGACTATTGGTCCATGCAGAGTGAGGGATTATCAAATGCAGTACAATCCACTACAAGAAATAACTAGGCCACAAAGACATAGTGCTCGAGGAATTGTGGGGTAAAAGTGTTTGAGAAACATGTTATCATGATTATTGTAATGGCCTCTAGCTAGTTATGCTTAAAGATGATATTACTTTGTAAAATTTTAAAAATGGACAAGGGATGAACTTCCTTGCTGCCATTGAGTGAGGGGTGAACTCTCTCACGAAACGTTTAATAAAATAAACATTTGTTGGTTTTTAATTTTGAGGTTTCCAAGGTATATCAATGTCCATTTATGTGCTTGCCTATTTGAGGATATTGATGATGTGGTATTTTTGCATAACATGGAGAATCATAAGAATATTTTGTTTTGAATGAGTTTGATTAATTGACCGATGCAAGGTAGGAAAATCTATGGTAGATTGTAGTATGTTAACAAATGGAAATAATGACTATTCATTTACACAATCCACTATTTCATTTCTATGGTTACTTCACATTATTATGGTGATTCTAACTGATGATCGGTTAAGTATGTAATAAGCCATTATTGGGATGCTACATGTTGGTAAAAATTGATAATAAAAAAAATATCCCTACCTATTTTGTGCAAGGTACATTGAGGGATGTTACATCTAAAATCTCTCCAACTCACTCAAACATTCTTGAGATCTCTTCTTAGAAGTAGATCTGATTACAATATTCCTCACTCTCATCACTTATGCACAATTCTTCTAGAATCATAAGAAATACATTTAATTTAAATTATTAAACTCAATTAGGGAACTAACTCCCTTAGTAAATGAAATCCCTAGGTCTAGTCAAAAGGAGTTTTGACTTGGAGATTAGATGCTCCTGCATCATGATGGGTTGCTCCATCCAGAGTCGTAATTTACCATAAAATTTCATGTGGAGAGCCTTGTTCTCGAGAGAATAGGAGTGCTTGATGAGATTTAGAGGGAAATATTCTAGCTTTGCGAAGCAAAGCTCTCTGGAAATCTAGAAAATTTTTTCTTCAAAACCACTTTGAAAGTTAGAGGTGAGGAAATTCCACAAGCTTGGCTCACAACACTGAATCGGTATTGGTTGCACTTCTCTTAGAAATCTCTCATATTAGATACGAAATTAAACCAACAAAATAGTCAGGGTGTTTTTTACAATATCCATTTCCATGTTATGCCCATAAATATGCTTTCCCCATGGTTGATATCATTATAACTCAAGAGTGCCATGACTGAGGCAGTGATTTCCATGCTTAGCGATTACAATAAGTGATCCTTCAAATGGTAGGGCCTTAGGCGAATAGGTTGGGAGATTACAATGTATTCAAGGTAGATGTGACAAGAGTGAAGGTTGCAATGTTAGGTGTGGAGCCTGATTATCTTCTTGATTGTTCAGAAGTTTTTTGTTTCAGCCGTGAAGCAAAGCTCTCTGGCAATCTAGAAATTATTTTCTTCAAAACCACTTTGAAATCAGTATTGGTTGCACTTCACTTAGAAATCTCTCATATTGGATAGGGAATTAAACCAATAAAACTGTCACGGTCTTTTCTATAATTACCATTGGCATGTTATTCCCATAAATATGCTTTCCCTGATGGTTGATATCGTTATAACTCAAGATTGTCATGACTGAGGAAGAGATTTCCATGCTTAGATATTACAGAGAGTGATACTTCAAATGGTAGGGACTTAGGCAAAGAGGTTGGGAGATTACAGTGTAGTCAAGGTAGATGTGACAAGCGTGAAGGTTGCAGTGTTGGGTGTGGAGCCTAATTATCTTCTTGATTGTTCAAAAGATTTTGTTTCAGCCGCATTAGATCCCTGTTCCTAACGGGGTGAAAACGTCGCCCGTATGATTGTCGTTAGGGGGTTCCAGGGGGGCAACAACAAATTTATGAGCCCCTGAAGCTAAAAATAGATGAAAAATTGCCTTGTAAAATATTGTAAGTTCGTACTCAATCTAGGTCTTTCATTATGAGGATGATCTAACGGTAGAAATTATGTTAATTTAGGTTTTTTTTCCCTAGAAGGAAACCCTCGGTTTATGTGAGGGAATTATATTGCAATTGTGTACCATTATTTTGAGCGAGAAAGAGAGGAAATTATGTAAGAGCGAAGAGGAAATTACAACGGATTTGTTGTAGGTTGTATCTCTTCATTTTTCTATATAATATAAAAGGAAGGACTTGTTGTTTCTCTATGGACGTAGACCAAATTGGGTGAACCACGTATATTTGTGTCTCTCTTGTTTTATGCATTTTTGTATTTGTGTTTCCACAATATTTTATGTGTTCCATTGCTCCATTAATCAATTTCTAACATGCAAACATGGTGTTTAATGAACATGGCACTTGATTACAAAATGGAAAACACCTTGTGCCAAGCACAACGTTTGATTACCAACTATGGGAGCATGTTGCCACATCCCCTGATCACATAGCTAGGTGAGACATTGACAACTCATCTCCATGCTCTCACACGCATAACACCCCATTGAAAGTTCTTGATGCTACCAAGATTGTGCAAAGTTCGGTCGAGCTTGGATATTTTCAAATTAAGTTGGTTTTTTAAATTGAGTCATATATAGATGTGAAGTTTAGAAATGCCTCCATATTATACTTACTGTAAATTTGCTTAGGCCTAGTTTTTTCTTTGTTTTACTCTACATGCAACTTAGCCAGTGATTGATTCTTGGTCTCAAATTCATAGTCTATTTTGAAATAGATTCCTTGTTATTTTATTAGTGGTTTGGTTTCTCCAACAACATACCATTGACGAACATGGCTTGAAATCTCAATATTTTTATGATATAATAGAAAATTAGCTTAAAATAAAAACATTTTCGAATTAAATTAATTTTATTTATTATTTTTTTCGTCAATCGAAACGCTTTCATTAATTCTTCAAAAGTTACACCCTTAAGTCCAAAAACATGTTGCTCTCCTGACTTCACTCTAACTAGATTTGTTAGTCCAGAGAATAGTGCAAAATATTGATACATAATATCATTTGTTACAAAAATGCCAACGACAACCTAGTCAAATTGTCCAAAAAAATGACAAAACCAAAACACAGCCAACAGTAACCATTTTACGAATGGGGGTTCTAAACTTGAACTACTCTCGAGACCAAAGGAGGGTCGTTCCCTTCATTCACATGATAATCAATATGGGCCAGCCTTGCCTCAATCTCATCCAACCACTCATCTGATTTTTGCTGGCTACATTAGATCGAAGTAATTTGTTCCAGGATCTCTCCCTGTGTATATTGGACATCATTAATATATGTTATAGTTTCATTCCTATCATCATACCTTTGTTGACGAATTATGTCGAGGCTGGCGTGAATATCCCTCAACTTCTCTACCATGGATGACAGCATTGGAGGTTGCAACACACTACCTGGTGATTGGGATCTGGTAAGAGCTCTCTCTTCTTCCACGATCGCTTCCTCTTCATCCACTCACTTGGACACATGTCCTCCCCATTCGCCAGCCTAACCCTGAGGGCCAATGCCACGACAAGCCTTCCCACGTTATCATTGCATGATTCCCAAGAACCCTTCGCACCAGAATCCCCTACCCAGGGAAATTTCCCACTCCACTTGACCTTATCTATTGACCTCGCCCTGGAAAGGGACCATGACCACCCAACCACTACAACATGCACAGACTTACTGAATAAAGCAAATGTCAATCAATTTTAGTAAATTCTCCATGAGTGAACCCTCCACCTGACCTTGTCAACAAGACAAACGCCCAAATTGGGAACCCCTACACTATGTAAGGCAACCTTCACTCTGAGTGCCACCCTCTCTTATAGGGAAATCCACCGGGGAGGCCCAGAAGTGAGACAATGCATATATCCGAGAGAAAACAAGATAAGGATGAGATTCACCTTCTACAAAAAATTTCATGCTGGCACAACAACTTTCTGCCAGGATAAGTTCTATCCCCAGAACTCGGGGTTTCGAAATTGTAGCTTCCTCCTCAGAATTTGACTGCGATTTCCCCCAGTCGGGCTCGCCAGGATCCCACACCTCTATCACCAGAATTTGACAACCACTGACAAACCACACAAACCATACCCATTCAACTCCTACCAGTATTGGATTGTTTAGGCCCACTGGCATGCATAGGAAATGAATCCATGCATACATTGTCGCAAAAGAACCGCTCAGCCAACCTCCCATACCCAGGAACCAATACACCATATGACATTGAAGAGGCGGGTGCTATAGCCTCTAGGATCTTTCTCATTTGTTCTCTGTAGATGGCGCCACTTGTTATGGACTGCCCCCTTCCTTTCGCCACACGTCATACAACTTGAATTAGCTCGCCCGAGGACGAACTTTGTACCGCCTACCCAACCTCCTCTGGCGTACTTGCCTCGTTTCTCACCCCCAGTAGGGATACTTTTATTTATTATGTTTTCTAAAGTATTTAGTATATATTTTATTTATTTATAATGTTTTGAATGTATTTAAAATGTAAAGTGTTTGAGATGGAATTATTTTGGTTAATTATTTTTTTTTGTAATTTATTTATATTTAAGGTGTTTTATTTTGGTAGTTTAAGTTTTTTTTGAAGAAAAAATCACAATTTTCATTAAAAAAATATGAAAATTACATTCAAAATATGCACAGAAGTGCATGCAAAACTAGGTTGTTCTTATGTACTACCATCCATCAAAATAACAGGCCATTTAGGCCTTTCCCATGTCAGTCAGATAAGTCTATCCATACATATCATGAATACATAACCAAAAAGCAATAAAACTACCTGCCATCCTTGAATTGTATCTCAGAGAAAGTAGATCAAAAAAGAAGTGAACTATCATTAATCATGAGGGATATCCATCTACATACCTTCTATGAAAGGCCTATGATAATACTCATAGAAAGTGTCATCTAGCTGCTCCATGATCTTCGAAGTTCTCAAATTATATTCAATGTCTGCTTTGGATAAAGCATCTCCATTAGTGTTCCTTTCTTTGTATATGTGACAACAGGGAATCCGATCAAATCCATGTTTCAATAGTAATATTTCTTCAAGAAATAGTATTAGTGTGTACATGTGACATCTAGTGATATCATTGAACTAATTAATAACAATAAGATAATCCCCAAAAATTTGAAGTTGCCTACAACCCTTTTCAATAGCAAATAGAAGAAAAAGCTTGAGACAAAGTAATTTTGTATAGTTATTTGTACCCCTGCTTACTCTTCTTTAGAGTTTGAAGGAATGGTTTTCTTTAAGAAATAAAATAGCTCCCCCCCCGTCCCCCACATTTACCCCCATATAGGGAGGCCCCATCAAATTTTTACCAGGGGAAGGAGAAATCAACTTCTTTAGCAATAATGTTTTGAGGACGATGCACATTAACAGTTTCTAAAGTTTAAGTCATATGTATCTAGAGCTTGTGCAAACACCCTATCAGGAGATGTAGACTTTTCTTGGAAAATATCATTGTTTCTTGCAATCCATATTCCCCAATTGATTATAGGCAAGTTTTTTAGGTGTTTCATGATCCCAACAAGCTTGCTAAGCTTCCCTCTAGGAGGGACCCTGACACAAAATGTCAAAAGCTAAAGCATATCTAACAAAATTTCATACAACAATGGTTAAAGGGCACACAAGGAAAGGATGGTCCACAGACTCCTCCACATTCATACATAATGTGCACCAATTAGGCCCATTCATGCATCTCTTTTTTAGGTTATTGCCAATGAGAATATTGTTTTCCAAAATACACCATTGAAAGAGCCTTACTTTTGTTGGACAACTTAACTTCCACAGTTTCTTCCACCACCAGACTAGATCCCTAGCTCTTTGCTACCATTAATAAATAAATAGTCCATTTTTTAAGAATATTCCCCTTAAGGGGAGTGCACCCAGCACAAAGTGTTAGCCCTATCATTGAAACAAGAATGCAAAATATTGAGTGAATTAATATAATTTAATGATTGACTAAAAATGCAATCAATAGAATTAATTGATTTACATCACCCCATCCCTAAGCCCATATGGATGTCTAAGTTGGATCAACCACCTCATTCAGTGTCTATCTTCCATTTTCATTTAGGTATTCTCTAATCTCTTGCAATAATTGTTGGGTATCACTTTTTGGTGTTTTATCTTCGTCACATAAGCCATTTTTGCCTTCATTTTCCTTTTTCCACTTCCATTTTCATCCATAAAACCCTTGAAATTAATTAAATCAGGTACAATTGTCATTTACTTTTAATGATTTAAATTTTGATAAATTTTTGATTTAAAATTAAAATTTTAGTAGTAATTATGGGATGTTGCAACTTCCCGTAATAGCTCCATGGTTTTCATATGTGCAGGACAATTGGGTAAAATTCAAAGGTTGTTGGGTAATCCTCATTGTACAAGGATGGTGAAACTCCTATTTTTCTCCTGAAAAGGTTCACGGAGGTGCTCGGTCAACGTTGGTCAAACTAGGCCACTCATGCAGAAAATCCCTTGTTTTAAGCATAAAATTAGGGCAGTTTTGGATTTTGAGGGATTTCTCCGAAATTCTAGTGATAAGAAGGATGAATTTGACCTGTTATCCTTCATTTAGGATTTTCATAAATACATTTTAATATTTTTAGTCAATTGGTTACAAAAACTCTTGTATAAATATGTGGGATTTGAGGAAGAAAGACATATTATGCTATGTTAAGTTTGATGAAATTTTGCTATTTAGTAAAGTGAACTAATTCAGAGTTTATTATACTTGCATTGTGATTAATGGATGATTCTTAGCCTGTACTTCAACTTCTTTTAGTTGGTTCTCACTTGAAGTTGTGCAAGCAAAGTGTGGACGGCACCCATTGCCAAGCTTGTGCACTTGTTTTTCATTGTACGGTATGAGTTTTTAAGTTTGCTGCAATTTCATTGTGTTCATTTGTTATTTATTTCAGTATCATTTGAAAGAATTGGTTATTTTTATTCTTGATAAGAAATATTATGAATGTGATTGGATTGCTTCATTTTGGTTAATTAATTATTTAATTGAAAGTAATTAATGATCTAAATGTATTGATGTTGTCATTGGAAGCTTTTTTAATCCATCTCTTGTAAGGGAGATTGAAGTTTGCTTGACAATAATGCTTAAGACCTCAAGTTAGTTAAAGTGTTAATATTTTAGAATTGTCTCTAAGTTTACGAATTCCGGATTGATAATAGAATTGATGATCTAATTTATACCCTTAAATTAGACTGATAATAATATATTATTTCCTCCACATCCCACCCATGGGTCAATGCTGGTTTTTACTTTTTCACCGTTGCTGACCTTCCATGACAGTCCTTCCTCTATCACACTGAATGAAGCTAAGACGACCTTACAAACCACCAAAACATTCTCCCTTTTCTTATTTGGAGTCTTGATCCAATCTTCAATTAAGGTTGGGTGGATATATTTCTTGGAAACCACTTTGGTCCATAGACCTTTTGAAGAAACAAGTCTCCAACCGACCTTAGCCGCCAATGCCTTAGAGAAAGAATGCATATTTTTTACGCTCCTTTCCTCCCATTTCTATGGAGAGGTGATTTTATACAATTTGACTCAAGAAAAAACCCTGCCATCTTTCTACCCCATCCATAGAAATCTACAGTAAATCTTACTAACTGAATTCAAAACCCCTTTTGGTATCTATGGCAAGGATATCCAGAAGACAGGAATAAATTCTAGGGAAGATTTAATAAGCACTAATATTCCTTCCCTAGAAAACCATTGGAAGCTCCAAACATTTAGTCTCTTCTCATTTTTCTTTTCTATTGACCACAATCAGTCATCCTTTTTATAATCATTTGGTTTTAGGCGAAACCCCAAATATTTAAGACCTTCATAAAAGTTATTTGATTGAAATGGAAAGAGGTTTTGTGCATTCGTAAGCTCATCCATGGACAAACCCACCTCTGACAAAGTATATTTCTAAATATTTATCATCATACCTATATCCTTCTCAAAAATTGACAAGGCCTCTTTTATGGAAGCCAAGTCTCACATGGACTTGTCATAGAAAATAAGAATGTCATTCACACATAGAAGATGTTTAATGCTTAATTCACTGGCCCCCATTGCACCTTTTAGGACACCTCTCCTTTTAGCTTCAACCAACAATCTACTTAAACCTTCATCCACCAACATAAATAATAGTTGGGAGTGGGCATCCCTAATGAAGGCCTTTCTTAGCATGGGAAAACGTTGAAGTCAAACTGTTGATAAGCACTGCAAAAGAAACTGAAGTAATGCAACTCATGACCTAGTTTATGAACTTGACTTCAAATCCCAGGTGGGTCATTAGCATTCTAATGCAGATCCAACTAACCCTATCATATGCTTTGAACATGTTTATTTTAAGAACCAACCCTTTTATTTTATTCACTTTTAAACTATGAAGTCCTTCCTAACTGACCCCAATGGCCTCATGGATCTTCCTACCTTCCAGAAAGGAAAAATTCTCTTTGGCAATATTTGTTCACAAGATCGGCTTCAATTTATTAGCAACATTTTTTTCTATAATCTTATAAATACAATTGCATAATGAGATGGGCCCAAACTATTTTCGTTCCTCCACCACCTTAAGAAGATCACCCCCTACGATTTCATAGAACTCTCAATGGGGGCCAAGACTTTTGTCCCTTTGGAATGAAAAATTTTATGCAGTTCGAGGTGGAAAATAATTACCATAATTAATGGTTGTTGAAACCATGGATAATGCGTGATAATAAACAAAATAAATCATAATATTAAAGTGAGAATCTAATCACACGATGATTTCAATTTTACCATCATAATTATGATACTCACCCATGGATTTTTTAAACCATGGTATTTACCCATGGTATCATAATTTATTATATTTTCCCATGGTGTCGTAATTTATTATATTTGCCCATCGTATTCACCCATTGATTTTGTAAACCATGGTATTTACCAATGGTATTTTAAATGTAGGCATGACTCTTGGTGAAAGATACCCGTAAAAAGTATAAATACAAACTTCATCGTGGAGTAAATCATAATTTTTCTCATAATGTGTCTCGTGGTATATCACCCATTTCAATAAATATTTGAGTTCCTCTTGTGTTATTTTTCTGCAATATTTCTCTTACGCATTGAATTCTTATTATAATTTTTTTATACAAGATCTATTTACGCATCATACCATACTATGAGTTTTTATTATATTATTGTTATGTAATGTTTCTCTCAACCATTGTGACATATTCCTTTTCCATTCGTGAATTTTCCTTTGTTCAACAACTTGGATTACAATGGAATTAATGCATTATATCTCATGAGAACTCTGTAGTTGAGCATGCTTGGGCCAGAGTAGTATTGGGATGGGTGACTTGTTGTGAAGTTATAATTTTTTGTTCAATCCTCCAGCGATTTGGACCAGTGGTATCAGAGGAGGGCAGCTCTTGTTTATTTTTTGTGCATGTCCCCAACAGGGTCAGGGTACAAGGAGCTCAAACTCAAACTATTGCAACCTTTGCAAGGGCACCCTCACCAAACCCGACAACCTCACATGGCAGACGGAAATAGAAATGACAAGGCAAGAGATCCTGTCAAATTGTTGCTCGAGGAAGAACTTACACGACAGAGGAGTGAGCTGGTGGAAGCCTTTACAAAATCTCATTGGATGGTGAGAATTTACAAAGATAAGCCACCAGATCTCTACCACGAGGATCGGCAAGCAAACTATCTCAACATGGTTATGGGTCAACCACACAAAACCCTTGCCACTGAAGTCCATTTGCTAGGTTTCACATTGTCAACATCACAGTTGGTGCACAAAAGTTATAGGGTATCTCCGTCCTCGGATCTTGGTTCATCATGATTATGGGTCAACCACACAAAACCCTTTCCACTGAAGTCCATTTTCTAGGTCGCACACTGTCAGAGTCACAGCTGAGCTGACCCACAAGCATTACATGGTATCTCTATCCTCATCCCCGGATCTTCATTCATCATGGTTAAGGGTCATCCACAAACACATGGTTATGGGTCAACCACAAAAAAACCCTTGTCTTCAATAACACTTGGTTTTGGGTCATCCACTAACCCACAGTTATGGGGACCATTGCTTCTTAAGGGGGAGGATAAAATAATCACCGCAGTTAATGGTTGTTGAAACCATGGATAATGCATGATAATAAACAAAATAAATCATAATATTAAAGTGAGAACCTAATGATTTCAATTTTACCATCATAATTATGATACTCACTCATGGTATTCACCCATGGATTGTGTAAACCATGGTATTTACCTATGGTATCATAATTTATTATATTTACCCATGGTGTCGTAATTTATCATATTTTCCCATGGTATTCACCATGGATTTTGTAAACCATGGTATTTACCCATGGTATTTGAAATGTAATAGGAGGCATGACTCTCGATGAAAGATACTCGTAAAAAGTATAAATACAGAACTTCATGGTGGAGTAAATCATGATTTTACTCATAATGTAGTCTCATGGTATACACCCATTTCAATAAATATTTGATTTCCTCTTGTGTTATTTTGTTGCGATATTTATCTTATGCATTAAGTTCTTATTCTGACTTCTTCTTATACTATTTTTCTGCAATACTTCTCTCAAGCATTGTGACATATTCTGAATTCTTATTAATAGTACTAGGATGGGTGACTTACTGGGAAGTTTTAATTTTTTATTCTTGTGTCAATATTTAAGTCTCATTCCTCCAATGATAGTGATCAACATTCTTCGACATCATCTCCATAAGATATTGGTTGTCTTCATTGTTCATGAACCGGGGAAGTGTCAAGCCAAAAAGATAAACTCAGCTAAGGATGCTCCCCTTGGGGTCTTGAAAATATTGAAAAAGTGATTTTTATCTAGCCTCAGCTAAGGATGCTTCCTTGGGGTCTTGAAAATATTGAAAAAGTGATTTTTATCTAGCCTGGCGAGCTCTTCAAAATTTGAAGTTCTTTCCCTACTCGAATCATCTAAGGCCCAAATAATATTAATAGCATGACGCCCCTTTTCAAATTGTTGGAGGAACTTTGTGTTATCGTCCCTGCTTTTAAGCCAGATTGCTTTTCTCTTAAGCCTCCAAGTCTCCTCCTTTTCTTCTAGAATTCTCTTCTTGGTGGATTTTAAGAGGATGATCCTTTGCTTTGACTCCTTAGATAAATACCCACCACCCTTTGGGGCTTCCCACAGCTCTAATTCTTGTTCAATAGATTTAATAACCACCTCATCCCTTTATTTTTTACTTATAGACCATGTGATCATGGATTTTTTTACCCTTTTTAATTTTTCAGCGAATTGAGTCGAGACAAAGCCTTCTCTATTAGAAATAAAGGGAATCCACTTCTCAACAACAAGATTACGAAAAGATTCATTCCTTAACCACATTGAATTTTATTTGAAGGGGGTCCCCAGTTTGTTGAATCCCCCTTTGATTTCAAGTAATATAGGGTGGTGGTCCGAGATTCCCCCCACTCCAAACCATTGAAAAAAGAGAGGTATCCTTTCCATTAAAGATTCATTCATCAAAAAGTGGTTGATCCTCCTTGCGATCATCACATTACCAATTCGCCTATTCCTCCAAGTAGCTCTATATTTAATTAAGTTTGTGTCACATAATTTATGAGCCTCCAATAGGTGGATGAAGAACTCAGAAAGGGGATCATGATGAGCAAGAGGACCCTAAATTTATAAGGTGCCTAAAGAGAAATTCAAATCTCCCCCAACAACCAAATTAGCAATGTTCATATAGGATCGAGCCATTAATCTTTCCCAGAAGGCATTCCTGTCATGACATGGGCTATATATATTCACTACTTTTAACTCCATACCCAATTCTGTTGCGAAAATATCTGCACCCAATATCCCCTCAGAGCCCCAAGAACCAAGAGTCTTGATGGATTTTGGATTAAACTCGATCAATAAACCCCCTAATATCCCTATTGTATACACTACTAAAAAACTCCAACCAAGAATCAAAGCTTTCAACATCCTTACAATCACATCACCATTCCCTATAGTTTCTTGGAAGAAGATGACATCCAAATTTTTAGATTGTAACAATCTTCTCAGAGTTTGATTTTTGGGGGGGCTAGCTAGCCCTTTATAGTTAAAGGAAATAAAAATCATCGGGGAACTGATCTTGGGGCTTCCACTAATCTAAGTGCCCCAATAATGGATTTATGCATGCTAGCAGGAACATTCTAACTGGATTTTTGTTTTTCTATGGAAATAAAGAACTGTCTACCTCGATATTTCCCACCAGTCATGGATGGGGAAGATGGAACCAAACCTCCCATATCCACCATAGAATCCTTCATTCTAGCCTTGGACTGAATATTATAACGAGTGGATGTGTCGAATGAGGTCAACGGTTCCATAGAAAGGGAGCGTATAGGAAGTGGACTACACACAGGGGCTAGGGGAATGGAATAGGGAACCAAACCCAAGCATAATCCAGAAGAGCCAATGTAAGTCAACAAAATAGACTGAGAAGTAACATTTGAGCTCATAGAAAGTGAACTAAAGGAGCATATGAGATTACATACACTGAGAGAAGTCGAGATATTACCCGATGAAGGAGATTCTGAGGGTGGGTCATCCACTTGATAATCGTGCTCTATTGTGTACATCTCGTCATCCCTCGAACTCAAATATACTTCCATTGGCATGGCCTCAGGGTCATCTTGCTTGCATTCCAAATAATCCTTATTCCATATTGGATCTTTAGGGGTTTCCATCTTGTCCTTTCCCACAAATTCCCCTCGCTGAATCTTTCACCCTTTCCTCCCTGAGTAAGGGAGTGGACAATCCTTCAAAACATGACCCACTGTGTTGCATCTGCGACATTTGAAGGGGATGCCATCATGGTCTAGAATTTTTCTATGGGAGAACCCTATATAGGTGATATTTAGCTCCACTATTAACCCATATCAAGAATCCAAATTTACCAGAATTCTGGCGATAATGATTATTCAACTAACTTCATAATAATTATTTGCTTCCATAAAGGATCCTATCTTATTACCAATTAGCTTGAAGATATCCTGAGACCAAAGTTGGGGGTAGTCCGGGAAGGCGCACCCATGTCAACGCATATCCCAACTTTTCTTTATTGGCACCGAAGAGAGGGTTCCATCTCTTCAATAACACCGGGGTTGAATCAATACTCCACGTTTTACCCAACACCCAACAAACAAATTCCACATTGTTGAATTTCAGCGTAAACCAATCCCATGTGAGATATCTTACCATAGGAAGGTCCTTGAGCTCCTTTCCCCATTCTACCTGTACCTCGTCACGAAGCATGTCCACATAGAATTTTCTACCACAAGCTTGACTAAACACCACCCGTTCAAAGGTCTCCATAACCTCCCAAAACTGTACACCCTCCCCTAGTGCCAAATTTTCCACCTCAGATTTTACCTTGGCGCATTTTCTTCTTTTTTCCCTTTCTTTCTAGACTACACCTAGTTTCAGGGGATTTTAGAACATTTGGGGTATCATCTGGTTGTGCTTGCACACCTTCTCACTCCTCTTCCTTATCAATTATCTCCCCTGAGACATTCACAAAATTAGAGGGTCCTTTTGAGAAAAAAACATTCACTCACTCCACTTCCTTATCACTGATCTCCCCTGAGGCATTCACAAAATTAGAGGGTCCTTTTGAGAAAAAACATTCACTCAATCCTCTTCCTTATCACTCATCTCCCCCGAGGCATTCACAAAATTAGAGGTTCCTTTTGGAAAAAAACATTCTAACCCTACTGATGAAACCCCTGTTAAAAGCTCTCTCAGACTTTGTGAACTTCCTAGATAAAAATATCCTCCCTCTATGTCAGTGGAGGGGAACCCTAAGTAAAATGGTTCAAAACCAATCCTTCCCAACACTTCCCTCCCATTTTAATAACCGAAAAAAGTCTCATGAAAAGAGCCCATGAATGTAGTTTTCAAAGGGACACTATAGTTGAGTCTCACACTTACATCTAAAGTTGGAACTCGAAATCCTAATCAAAGTTGCTCCGCCAATGCCAATGACAACCCATTACACACCTCAACTGAAACTGCTGATGAATTTTGGGAAAACCTTTCAGATACCACACTTACCATTCTTAGAGGTGGAAAGGAAAAGGAAAACGTCATTTCCAATAGTAACCCATTACTTACTTCAGTTGAAATTGTCGGTGTATTTTGGGAAAAAAAAATCAGATACCCCACTAACCGTCTCTAGAGTTGGTAAGGAAGCGACAAAACGTAGTTACTGAAATGACAAGTGTCCTCCAATCCTCCAAATTTGGAGCTTGATATGGCATTTTAGGCCAGATGGGTGCAAGGTCAACATGGTTGATAGAGTAATCCACCTCATCATCTAATATGGCATTGCTCACGATCATATCCCCTTCCTTAACTGCTAACAAACAGTGTGGATCGAAAAACCTTTAGAATGACCTCCAACTTTAGTGCACAATCATCAACTTCAGCTCAATGTCGATGTTCATTTATCTCCTTACCAAACCCATTCTACTTACCAAAATCTGACATGAATCATAAACTCCATCTCCAAAAAAAATCTAAAATTTCTAAAACCACCCCTTCACTCAATTGGTAATTTAAGTTTAATTTTGTTTATTACATATTTAAATTATTTCATATAAAAATCAATTTTAAAAATTATTAATATCTAATATTTAAAAATAATTTATTTTTATTAAAGTTAATTAAAATATTTGTTAAAAAAAATTGAAAATAGTTTAATATAAAATTCAAGATTCAAGATTGTTATTTTACCAAAACTTAATATGCTTAAATATGGGAAAATCAAGCCCATCTATATAATACCACTAATTTTAATCTCTTCCTATCTAAATTATAAATAAATTTCGTGGTCACTCCTCCCATTTCCACTTAATGTCCTTAAATATGGGAAAGTCAAGCCCATCTATGTAATACCACTGATTTTAATCTCTTCCCATCTAAATTTCATAGCCACTCCTCCCATTTCCACTTGATATCCGAGCTACCAAATCCATTTGGCTTATACCCATTCATGAAAAAATATAAGTATCCTATTGATCCTATCGACTAGATGGACATTCATAAATAGATTTCATGGCCACTCCTCCCATTTCCACTTGCTATCCGAGCTACCAAATTCATTTGATTTATACCCATTGATTAACAAATATAAGTATCGTATTGATCCTATCGGTTAGATGGGCATTCATGTTGTTTTTATTGCTATATATTTGATTTTGATATTTGATATTGTTGTGCTATTTATTTGGTATTGGGTAGGTAAGGATTTGTGGTTAATCACATGGATTTATATTTATATTATTAGATTTGGATTTATATTAATTTTATATTATTATTTAAATTGTATTTTTAAATTTATAAATAGATTTAATTATTTTTTAAAAAAAATTAGATACTTTAATTATATAAATTACACATTTTAAACTTGCCATTCCTACAAATTTTTATTGTATTTCAAACAAATTGACCCAAAAAAAATCATAAGAAAATTCCAAAAATATATATATATATATATATAACTTAACATGGCATTATCAATTTTATTTATGATTTATATTGATTTTTTAATAATATTTGTTAATTTTATATTAAAAAATAGTGAATTATACATTTTCTTCTTATTGCTTTCCACTACTTATTATTTTAGAGCATTAAAATATTTTATTACAATCCCCACACACCTAACTTTATATATAGAAATAAATTGGTTAATATGAGTCTTCTAATTTATTTTAGTCCTATGTTGAAATGTTTTTAAATATATAAAAATTATACATCTTTCTTACACTTTTTCCCGAAGGTGGCAAAACCTATCAAACTCAGGTGTCAAACTAACAGTGAGGACAGCCATCTCTGGTTGCTATCCGCGAATGTCGGTTTGACTCATCACTGTTATCAAGGAAAACCACGCCACCTGTAATAACCCGCTGGTGGTCCGTAAGGGAGCAGGCTTTCACTCCTGCCAGATGCCTCTGGGTCTTGGGCCGTTAACCTGTTTCCTTACGTCCGAGGAAGACGAGCTCTTAGCCAAGCAGAAGCAGTTTTATGGCATACTCCAGGCCTATCTTTCTTACACTTAAGTGAGAGTGTAAGTTTTTTTTTTTTTTAATTACTCTATTTTTTTAAGTTGTAAAAAAATTATGTTATTTCACATAGACATCTAGATATTTTATTTATGGATGTAAGAGTGAAATATTTTTACCACATATCTTTTATAGTGTGTTGTAATATCAACAACGAAATGATTGAGCACATAAAGAGTGAGATTACTAATGTTTTTAATTAAAACTAACGAAACATGTATAGCCAACATTTTTTTTATTTAGAGAATATTTTGTTTTTATTTGATTGAGAATGGCAAGAGTGAGATTATTAATGTTTTATAATGCTTTTAATTAAAACTAACAAAACATGTATAACCAACATTTCTTTACTGATTTACTTGAACTTTACTATGAGAAATGTAAAATTTTTGCATCTTCTTGGCAGCTCCTTGAACTGTCTTTTTTCCCTGAAAATCTTGTCTTTACGCTGGGATTATGATGCCTGTCTCATCTAGTCTTTATAATGGCTCATCTATAAATTGGCCATATCCAATACTACATGTAAATGTACTTTCTGTTTCTTTATATATCTTATATAATACAATCTTACTTTTTTCGCCCTGAAAAAAACATTTCTTTACTTAGAGAATATTTAGTTTTTATTTAAAAAAAAAAAAAAAATTGTAAAATATATCTCTCAACGGAGTAAAACTTTATCCTTTCAAATGCGTTTCGTATTTTTTTACATTATTATTTTTCATTGTTATCTTACCAATAAAATAACTTATTAAATATTCATGCTTTCTAAAATGTATCTTACTTTCTTTCTTTTTGTTTTTAACTCTACTTCTCCCAAATTTTGTTGCAAATGTAAATAAATGAGAATTACAAAAAAATTATTCTACCAATGTAAAAATAATTAATAGCCAAGTCTCTATCCATGAAAACAAAATGTTAAGATTCTAATTCTCACGAAAGTACGTACTAAAAAAACATCAAAATAAATGAAGGCATATCGATTTCCTTGCCGACCAGTTCTACTAAATTGGAAAAAAAAAGGTAAAAATTAATTCCCCATCCGAAAAAGTAAAAGTAAAAATTAATTCCCCATCCGAAAAAGTAAAGGTAAACGGGGTTTAGTTTGATGTGAAGTTTAGGGTACGAGCACGGGACGAACGAATACGACGTAAGCAACTTCCCCATACATATTTATATTCATATTATTCGCTTTTATTAAATTTCTATGATGTCAACTCCAAAACTTATTCCTTTCTTTCTATTAATTTTTATATTTATTTTTAATTACAAATATCTAAAGTTAAAAGAATATTAACTCTCTATATCATATCAATTTTATCTTGTTATCTCACTTTTAACTTTTAATTTATTTAGTAAAGATGTTCAACATTGATACCCTCATGGGGTTTTTTAACTTATGTTGTTGTCGGAGGTTTACAGAGAACGGATGCAGAGCGGAAAAGATGAACCCTAACCAGGTTGCCGCCTCCATGTTTTTGCCCGTCGTCTGGCCTCGAGGCGGATCTGTCGACGTATGGAATGACGAGCTCCTGGTTAACCTCACTTATGCCACTCCTGCCTACGGAGAGGCGCATTCCATCCACGATTTTCCGGTATTTTCTAACTCCAATACGCTTGTTTTCCCTCATATACTGAAAACCCCCTTCAGCTGTTCAGGCCTCGACCCTGCAGCCGACAGATCGGGGACTTGTGCAGATGCTCGTCGCGCCATCCAACCCTATCAGAGCGAAAATGAAGCGGCTAAGAAGGATCACGCAAAATATTCTCTTGTCCATCCTCAAGCAGCGGCCCCCAGGAAGAATTTCTCGGCTCTAAAAGGAAGCCCATTCTTGGCAGTGCTTTATCTGTTTTACCAGAACAGCCATAACCCTGCTCTAGATCTGCAAAATTCTTCAAGCTTTCTGGATCTGCCTGGATGGATCAACCGGAAGCCCTCCTGGGTGGAGCGCATTGACAGACTCTTTAATCTTTGGACCCTCCCCTCCTCTCCTCTCATTCCCCTACGGCAAGTTCAGGAGGAGAAGGCCCTTCAAAGATCCAGCTCTCTCTCATCAGAGATTTGTAAGTGCAGGAGAAGGGTAGGAGGAGCCAGATCTGCATAAAGATTCACAGGTTTTCCAGATCCAAGTCAATCTCCTGGGCAAGACAACCATGCAATGGGTACGCGCAACGGATCAGGTGCAGAACCTTTTGCAAAATCTTGAAGGTCGGCTAGGAATCCCCTCAGCTTGCCTCAGACTGATATACAAGGGTAAGCAACTCATGAATACCCTTCCTCTCTCTTATTACAGCATTCAGAAGGATGCCTCTATTGTAGCTACTTTTCGTTTGAGAGGGGGTTCCTTCAGGCAGACCTCCTCTGCCCCTTCTTTCTCTTTTAAAGATGCTGTCCGCAAAGATTCTGCCCACACTCAGCCATCTTCATCAGCAGGCCATCCATTTGAGGCTCCAAAGCCTTTTTTGGTAGATAAATCAGAGGACATTCCTTCCATCAATCTCACCCATGCAGAGATTGATGAGCGCCAACAACTTTTTGCAGAATCCGCACTTGTTTGCAGATTCAATGGGCTATGGCCTCGCACTGCAGATTTATACCAATGGATTCATACCTATTGGACGAAAAAAAGCCAGATATATTTATGTTCAAAAGGATTCTTCATTGTGGTTTTTGACCGAAATGAAGATTACCAGAAAGCCTTAACAGGAGGCCCTTGGTTTTGGGGCTCGGCTGGGCTCTTTCTTACTCCTTGGTTTCCAGACTTCGACCCTTCTACAGCTGTTATCACCAAGATTCCCATTTGGGTCAGGCTCCCGAACCTTCCAGCGCATCTATGGCATATCTCGGTCTTCATAGCAATTGCAGAATCTTTAGGAAGCTACCTGGCTGTAGATTCTTCTCGGAGGGAAAATGGGCTATACACATATGGGAGAATCTGTGCGGAAATAGATATAAGCAAAGGACTGCCGGATCAGATTAATCTCAAGCATGGAGATTTCCATTGGACTCAAACATTGGATTACGAGAATACAGCCTTCCGTTGCCGCCATTGTCATCAAACAGGACACCTCCAGAGTTCCTGTCCCCTGCACCTCGACAAAAAGAAGATTCCAAAGCGCAAGCCCAAGTCCAAAAGTTGGAATCCCTGTGCGCCCCCTCCCCCTATGGACGAATCAGATTCCTCCAGTTCGGATGAGGAGGAAATTGACGCAGATGGGCAGAATATTGAGATTCCGCTGGATGCTCCCTTGGACGATCCGGCAAACCCCTCGGTCTCTCAGATATCCCAGAAACATTCTCATATCTCTTCATCCTCAGATTCTGAGAAGGATATTTCGCTGCCAGAGCAGAACAGTCTTCAACTTGTTTCAGCTCAGCCAAACTCCACTGGCTGGGTCAAAGTAAGCAAGAAAAAAGGAAAAAAAAGTCATGTGACGGTAACAACCCTCGCAGGGTAGTTCTCTCTGCTCAGTTACAGCTCTTTGTTATTCCATGCTCTCTTTAGCTCTCTCTTGTTTCTTCGCCAAGGAGCAAGGTAGAGCCTATCTCCCTGGGCTCCCTTGCTTTTCTGCTTCGCTTGCTTGCAAGCTTGATTGTACTATACTCTTCTTTTTCTTAATAGATTTAGTCTTTACTCAGAAAAAAAAAAAAAAACATTGATACCCTCATGGCTCATGAGCCATGAGAAAATCCCTTGTTTTAAGCATAAAATTAGGGCGGTTTTGGATTTTGAGGGATTTCTCCGAAATTCTAGTGATAAGAAGGATGAACTTGACCTGTTATCTTTCATTTAGGATTTTCATAAATACATTTTGATGCAGGAGCATCTAACCCCCCCTTAATCAAAGAGGAATCTGAAGTGGAGCAAAGAGAGGACAACATGGACCATGGAGCAAAACAAGGGAAAATCTGTTTTAAAACAGATTTAAAGATGGAAGCGATAAGTCTCAAAGACTTGATCTAAATGTAATCTGCCATGTGTTGTATGCATGCATGTAATGAGAGCTTTAAGGGATTTTTGTTAGAGGGTTGATCGGATCCTTCCGTGATCCGATCCAACAATGCTTCCTTATATATATGTGATTGAACCTGCATGTTCAAAGTAGTAGAGACAGAGTGATAGATAAAGCTTTGTAAACCTGAGTGTTAAAATGTAGTCGAAAGGGGACTTTGTTCTAAGGCTGAAATGCCTTAGCTATAATTGTGCTGCATATATTATAATAAATATGTGTTTTGCGGGTTTCTACATGTCTGTGTATTAAGTCTTTCACTTCTTTTATATATGTGTGCGGGAGGATCGAAATCCCAATTGTAAATTCATGTTAATCGACCATCGATCACGGAAGGATTGATGACGATCCAAAGATCTCGTGTTTATATGAATGTTATGTGTGTTAACGAAGAGTGGCAGAGTAACTGTGTTTTAGGCGAGAATCCATCAAAGGCGATGAACTCCATTTACACAGAGAAACGGAGAAAACCCCTTAGCGGATCCGTAAAGCGGACCTGAAATATTATAAATCATGGCATATACCCTTATCGAGTCCGGAATGCATATCGGGTCGGCGCATTGAGCCGGTCGGAGCATGCATTTGAAATGTAGCAATAGCGATATGCGACTAAATCGCAACCGTCGGATCGGAAGGCAGATCGATGGTGCGGATCTAATCGCTTATCGCAATTGGGGACTTAAGAGATAGAGGGAGTGTGATCAACGCCGACGGCCGACGAGCGAATATGGCGATGTCGCCGATAAACCAATCGACGATCGAAGGTGTCAGTGGTCGGGTATCGGAGGTTAGAGGTGGAGCGACGTTGAGGAGCAACAAAAGGAACGAACCCACCGATATATATAGAGGCGAGTGTATTATTTTTGAAGTCCGTATATGTGAACCAGAGCAGGATTTACATGGTTTCCTATGTATTTTGTATTATGTGTGGCTACGGGGTTAAGGCTTGAACCCGATGGTTATATTGGCTCCGATTCTAATGTAAGACCACGATTATAATTTAAAAGGCTTAAAGCTTAGAACGCTTCCGATAAGGCTTTGTGGGCCCATAAACCACAGGCCTCATAATTGATTTGTTTAGGGAAAGGGATTTTGACTTACCCCCAAGATCTCTTTTCATCACATTTTAATATTTTTAGTCAATTGGTTACAAAAACTCTTGTATAAATATGTGGGATTTGAGGAAGAAAGACATATTATGCTATGTTAAGTTTGATGAAATTTTGCTATTTAGTAAAGTGAACTGATTCAGAGTTTATTATACTTGCATTGTGATTAATGGATGATTCTTAGCCTGTACTTCAACTTCTTTTAGTTGGTTCTCACTTGAAGTTGTGCAAGAAAAGTGTGGAGGGCCCCCATTGCCAAGCTTGTGCACTTATTTTTCATTGTATGGTATGAGTTTTTAAGTTTGTTGCAATTTCATTGTGTTCATTTGTTATTTATTTCAGTATCATTTGAAAGAATTGGTTATTGTTATGCTTGATAAGAAATATTATGAATTAACCTCCTATAAAGGAGCTTGATATTCCTTTCACTTTCAATAGTTAAAATTGTCAAAATTGCTCATTTTGCTTATATGTGATTGGATTGCTTCATTTTGGTTAATTAATTATTTAATTGAAAGTAATTAATGATCTAAATGTATTGATTTTGTCATTGGAAGCTTTTTTAATCCATCTCTTGTAAGGGAGATTGAAGTTTGCTTGACAATAATGCTTAAGACCTCAAGTTAGTTAAAGTGTTAATATTTTAGAATTAGTCTCTAAGTTTACGAATTCCGGATTGATAATAGAATTGATGATCTAATTGATACCCTTAAATTAGATTGATAATAATATATTATTTCCTCCACATCCCACCCATGGGTCAATGCTGGTTTTTACTTTTTCACCGTTGCTAACCTTCCATGCCAGTCCTTCCTCTATCACACTGAATGAAGCTAAGACGAACTTACAAACCACCAAAATGTTCTCCCTTTTCTTATTTGGAGTCTTGATCCAATCTTCAATTAAGGTTGGGTGGATATATTTCCTGGAAACCACTTTGGTCCATAGACCTTTTGTGGAAACAAGTCTCCAACCGACCTTAGCCGCCAACGCCTTAGAGAAAGAATGCATATTTTTTACGCCCCTTTCCTCCCATTTCTATGGAGAGGTGATTTTATACCATTTCACTCAAGAAAAAATCCTGCCATCTTTCTACCCCATCCATAGAAATCTACAGTAAATCTTACTAACTGAATTCAAAACCCCTTTTGATATCCATGTGAGGGATATCCAGAAGACAAGAATAAATTCTAGGGAAGATTTAATAAGAACTAATATTCCTTCCCTAGACAACCATTGGAAGCTCCAAACATTTAGTCTCTTCTCATTTTTTAGTCTCTTCTCATTTTTTTTTGCTATTGACCACAACCAGTCATCCTTTCTATAATCATTTGGTTTCAGGTGAAATCCCAAATATTTGAGACCTTCATAAAAGTTATTTGATTGAAATGGAAAGAGGTTTTGTGCATTCATAAGCTCATCCATGGAAAAACCCACCTCTGACAAAGTATATTTCTAAATATTAATCATGATACCTATAGCCTTCTCAAAAATTGACAAGGCCTCTTTTATGGAAGCCAAGTCTCACATGGACTTTTCATAGAAAATAAGAATGTCATCCACACACAGAATATGTTTAATGCTTAATTCACTGGCCCCCATTGCACCTTTAAGGACACCTCTCCTTTTGGCTTCAACCAACAATCTACTTAAACCTTCATCCACCAACATAAATAATAGTTGGGAGAGTGGGCATCCCTGATGAAGGCCTTTCTTAGCATGGGAAAACACTGAAGTCAAATTGTTGATAAGCATTGCAAAAGAAACTGAAGTAATGCAACTCATGACCTAGTTTATGAACCTGACTTCAAATCCCAGGTGGGTTATTAGCATTCTAATGTAGATCCAACTAACCCTGTCATATGCTTTGAACATGTTTATTTTAAGAACCAACCCTTTTATTTTATTCACTTTTAAACTATGGAGTCCTTCCTAACTGACCCCAATGGCCTCATGGATCTTCCTACCTATGGCATAATGAGATGGGCCCAAACTATTTTCGGTCCTCCACCGCCTTAAGAAGATAACCTCCACCACCTTAAGAAGATCACCCCCTACGATTTCATATAACTCTCAATGGGGGCCAAGACTTTTGTCCCTTTGGAATGAAAAATTTTATGCAGTTAGGTGGAAAATAATTACCATAATTAATGGTTGTTGAAACCATGGATAATGAATGATAATAAAGAAAATAAATCATAATATTAAAGTGAGAATCTAATCACAGGATGATTTCAATTTTACCATCATAATTATGATACTCACCCATGGATTTTTCAAACCATGGTATCATAATTTATTATATTTGCCCATGGTGTCGTAATTTATTATATTTGCCCATCGTATTCACCCATTGATTTTGTAAACCATGGTATTTACCAATGGTATTTTAAATGTAGGCATGACTCTTGGTGAAAGATACCCGTAAAAAGTATAAATACAAACTTCATCGTGGAGTAAATCATAATTTTTCTCATAATGTAGTCTCGTGGTATATCACCCATTTCAATGAATATTTGAGTTCCTCTTGTGTTATTTTTCTGCAATATTTCTCTTACGCATTAAATTCTTATTATAATGTTTTTATACAAGATCTATTTACGCATCATACCATACTATGAGTTTTTATTATATTATTGTTATGTAATATTTCTCTCAACCATTGTGACATATTCCTTTTCCATTCGTGAATTTTCCTTTGTTCAACAACTTGGATTACAATGGAATTAATGCATTATATCTCATGAGAACTTTGTAGTTGAGCATGCTTGGGCCAGAGTAGTATTGGGATGGGTGACTTGTTGTGAAGTTATAATTTTTTGTTCAATCCTCCAGCGATTTGGACCAGTGGTATCAGAGGAGGGTAGCTCTTGTTTATTTTTTTGTGCATGTCCCCAACAGGGTCAGGGTACAAGGAGCTCAAACCCAAACTATTGCAACCTTTGCAAGGGCATTGTCACACTCCATGGTAAAAATACCAAATAAAAAAATTTTTAATTACAACTCAAATACTTTAAGAACAACCTTAACAGATTCGTTCATAAACATTACTATACACATGTATATAGGTTGGCTCTCGAATACCCATGCGCTATCATAGTTCACATATACACATGGTCAACCTAATACACAAGATTTACTTTCTGTCTTATTACCATACGAATCATGGGTGATCGGTTGAGGTCAACGGTTATCATTTGGTTGCTGTCTCGTTTAGACTCCAATGTCAGGTGTGACGGACATGTAAATGCCTTCACCTACCTTGGCCAGGTGTCCAGCACCGTGCAAAGGCCATGTGAAGCTTCGGAAAGCACGCTAGGGTTTACGCGCCATTTCTTTGCTTGGATGGACGGCGAGGATTTCATGCACAGATCTAAGGGCTCACATGTGGTCCAGGGTTTTGCGGGTTTTATATACCCCAAACCGCATGTTCCAGGTTCATTTGCACCTGTTGGGCTTACCGAATGCTTGTTCAGCTCAGCGACTCCTTGTCTCCATCGTGTGCCAGTTCTTGTCCAGCCATCCAGGTAATTCTGTCCGTCGGTTCCAGAGTTTCATTACAGCTGATATACACCTCAGTATCTGGTTGTCACAGAGTTTATGGTTTTAGTTAATATATTCTCATGACTAATTTCCATTGTTCCCTGTTTGCAGGGGTTTACCTCTTGGTCCTCCTGCCGCTCCAGGATAGAACATGCGTTCGAAATACTCTCAGGTATTTATCCTCCACAATGGATGCAGAACTTCGATTTGTTTAGATAACTGAGGGTTTACTTGTATCGTCATGATCTTTGGCTGAGGGTTTCCTCATGGCAACTCTTCTTGTTGTCTCAGGGTTTCTCAGTTCGGCCTCAAACCCTGATTGAGGTTAGCAGTCGGCCTTGCCATGCCGAAACCCGCATCTAATCTGATTACACAGTCTTATGTTAGCTGTATTTATTTTGATACCTCGCCTAGAGTTTGTGTATTTGGCTTCAATGGTTCACGGCCTTCCTTGCCGGAACCGAATGAACTCTTTTAAGTTGGAATATATATTATCTCAGTGCTTTTACTGTCTGGTGTATTCATTGTGGTCTGTGTTATGAAAAGGCCAGGTTCTCTCCTTGGCCCTCGGGACATCTATGAACAAATTGTTGCCATACCCGTCGGGGTTTTATTTATCGCATGCTAATATATGTTTATTTCTTCTCCCTCTTTAATACGATGAATATGTTTTCGTTTGGCTTACATTACAACAATACTTGTTTGTCTATATACATATGAATTTTCTCTTTCAGATTTTATGGAGTTTGTTCATTTACAGTTACCGTTGTTCCTCCATTAACAAAGTCGGCATATCCTTTTCGAGGGCTTGTTTATAATAACGAGGGTTTGTTCATAATAACCCTCTGCTCACACGACGTTTCGTGACTGCACACAGCAGTTGAATGGCCACTTACCACAGCGGTTCTGTGCCAACAGAGTGCCTTTACTTGTTAAATAATGTTTTTCATTTGTATTCTGCAATAATACAGTCGTCTTTCACTTGTTTTGCATGTATAGTGAAGCTAAACCCTAGGTACAGGGTTCGATGAGTTTTCTTGGAACGGCCTCGCCGTATTCTATTATGGCACTTAGTGTCCAATGTATTTCATGACTGTTGCAGTAATACGACTATTCAATGTTGATCTAATGTTTTCCATGATTCTTTTCTATGGTTATAGATGGTTAACGATTCCTTTCGCCATTGAATAATTTATGCATTTGTCACCATGCACTTACTGTTATGGTACTGAAGACCTTAGTGAGGTTTTATACAGATATACCTCGGCTTTTAATAGCCAGTTATCTCTATGCAACTACCATGCATCTCCTTCTTTCGGTTCACATGCATCGACTCTTACAGTCACTTATGCACTGATTTATATAGATAACATGTATCGAGTCTTTCAGTTACTTATGCAATGAGTTTTACAGCTATCATGCATCGATTCTTTCAGTTTCTTATGCATAGATTTTTACAGCTATCATGTATCGATTTGTACAGTTAATAAGCTTCGGCTCTCACAGTTAACAGGCATTTATCTCACAATCAACATGCATTTATATAGTAGCTAGTTTCCGTTGTTTGGCTTGAACAGTCAGTAATATTTGCTCATAGAACTGTCTGTAATACTTCAGGTAACTGTTATCTAGCTAGCAACAGAAAACTTGAGCTTAACTGTATTTTTCTCCTATATACCATATACTTTCCTCCTATATACCAACATACGGAATACAGAAGTCTGAGTCTGGTAAATAACCCATACCTGGTCTGTCAGACACAAGAATCAATGCTCCAGAAGTTCACCTACAATTTGCATGCTTGCTCTTATCCATCCAACCATGAGATCCATTGATACATTGGATTCTCCCCCCGAGCTGTCCTGCAGGCCTGCAGCCCTCAACAAGACTCATGCACTGTTGTGCTAGGGTTATCTGGTCCTTACCAGACTTAACCCTCTTTCTTTCTCTTTTCTTTTTCTTGAAATTTCTCTCCCTCTCTGTCACCACAGACCAGGGGTTTTCCTTCCCAGGACTTTTCCTGGCTGAAGGGTTAGTTTCTTTTTCAGTTTTATAACTGTTTCTTTTTCTTTAGAAATCCTCCCTTAGGAGACTGCCAGCATTTTTCCAAAATATCTTCCATTTCATAAATAAAATGATATCATTTAACAACAGTAATTAACAGTTCATACTAATTTCTTACCATAGTAACTTTTCATAATTACAAGTTTTACGGGGTCATCACATCTCCCCCCCCTGGGATTGGACATCGTCCCGATGTCTATTCCCTTTAAACAAGTCCGGGTATACTTTCCTCATAAGCTCCTCGTCTTCCCAAGTAGCCTCCTCAGGCCCATAGTGCTGCCACAGCACTTTAATTTGGGTAATAACCCGTTTCCGCAGCCGCACTTCTCTCCGGTCGAGAATGCTCTGTGGTTCGACCAGAACCTCGCCTTCCGGTTCGACCTGCAGACAATCAATAACTTCAATCAGTTTCCATTAAGTATATCCGCATGTTCAAAACAACGGAATTAATTCTTACCCGAACATCTTGCCATTTGATCACATGTTTAGGATCGTATACATATTTCTTTAGGACAGAAACGTGGAAAACGTTGTGAATTCTAATATGGCTTGGCAAGGCGAGTTGGTAAGCCACCGGCCCCACTCTAGCCAAGATCTGAAAAGGTCCAAAGTACCGAGGAGCCAGCTTGGCACATCCGCTCCATTGCAGTGTGCTTTTCCTGGCTTGGATCCTCACAAACACGTGGTCACCAACCTGATATTCTTTAAACCTTCTTTTCCTGTCCGCAAAACTTTTCTGCCGGTCCTGTGCAGCCTTCAAATTGGCACGCACTCTTTTCACCATGTCTTCCATTTCCTTAAGCATTTCCGGACCCAAACTCAGCTTATCCTCAGGCCCACCCCAACTTGAGGGTGTGCGGCATTTTCGCCCATACAGAACCTCAAAGGGGCTCAACTGTGTCGAGGTATGATATCCATTGTTATATGCGAATTCAACCAGGTGCAAATACTCTTCCCACTGATTTGGTTTCATCATCACATACGCTCTCAACATATCTTCCAACACTTGATTTACTCGCTCGGTTTGACCATCGGTCTGCGGGTGGTAGGCTGTGCTAAAGTTCAGCTGTGTTCCCAACTCAGCGAACAACGTCCTCCAAAAGGTGGATGTGAACTTTACATCCCGATCTGAAATGATTACCTTCGGTAGTCCATGCAGTCTGAACACATTCTGCATAAAAAGGTGAGCAATTTGCACCGCTTTATAAGTGGACTGCACGGGTATGAAATGTGCTGCCTTACTCAACTTATCAACCACCACCATGATGGAATCATGGTTTTTCCTTGTTCGTGGCAAACCGGTTATAAAATCCATGGAAATGGTTTCCCATTTCCATTCCGGAATAGGCAAAGGTTGTAATAGCCCGGCCGGATGCTGATGTTCTGCCTTAATCTGCTGGCACTCTAAACACTTTGCCAGATACTCAACCACTTGCTTCTTCATTCTAGGCCAGAAATATTCCTTCCTAAGTGCAGTGACCATCTTTTGGTACCGGGATGGCCAGTGTAGTGGCTGGTATGGAACTCGTCCAAAATCAGGTTCTTAAGGTCATTTGAATCAGGTACATATAATCTTTTATGGAAATACAGCATGCCAGCATTGTCCAATGTATAACCTTGCTGTAATCTTTCATTAACTGATTGTTGTACCTGCTGTTTTAACTGTTGGTATTCAGCATCCTGATTTGCTGCTGATTTAATCTGCTCAAACAGAGAGTTTCGCCACTTGCTGACTGAAAGTTCACACAAACACTGCACCTTTCGACTCAATGCATCAGCCACCCGGTTCTCTTTGCCTTTTAAGTGCTTAATCTCGAAGTCAAATCCGCTTAGGAAATCTGCCCAACGACCTTGTCTTGCATTCAAGGTAGGTTGACTGAAATAATTGGTCAAGCTGTGGTGATCTGTTAACAACAAAAATTTCCTCCCCAAGAGGTAATGTCGCCACATTTTCAGCGCATGAATAACAGCTGTTAATTCTAGATCGTAAGCAGAGTACTTCTGCTCATGATCTTTTAATTTTCTAGATTCATACGCAATTACTTTCCCTTCCTGCATTAATACCCCTCCCACACCCTCTTTGCTTGCATCAGTACACACAACGTAATCCTTATTAGGATCAGCTATACTCAAGATGGGTGCAGTGGTGAGTAAATGCTTCAATCGATCAAAACTCTGCTGACATTCCGCTGTCCACTTAAACGCCTTCCCTTTTTTCTGCAAAGAAGTGATAGGGTAGGCTATCCTTGAGAAACCTTCCACAAATCTTCGGTAATAGCCAGCTAGTCCCATAAAGGATCTGATATCAGCTACGTCCTTGGGTATGGGCCATTCCATAATAGTCTTTATTTTCTCAGGATCTACTGCAATTCCTTCTTTGGTAATCACATGGCCCAAATATTGAATTTCCTCCTTGAAAAAGTCACACTTACTAAACTTAGCATATAGCTGATGTTCCCGAAGAGTTTGCAACACCATCCTCAGGTGCTCTTTGTGTTCCTCATGGGAACGGGAATATATCAGAATATCATCAATGAATATCAGCACGAATTTGTCCAAAAACCGATGAAACACGCTATTCATCAAACACATAAAGGTGGCGGGTGCATTGGTCAAGCCAAAAGGCAGCACCACAAACTCGTAATGCCCGTAGCGTGTTCTGAAAGCGGTTTTGGCAATGTCCTCCTCTTTAATTCTGATCTGATGATAACCAGATCGCAAATCGATCTTGGAGAAAACCTTTGCTCCCTTTACCTGATCAAAGAGTTCATCAATCCGAGGCAAGGGGTATTTGTTCTTAATCGTGAGCTTGTTCAGCTGACGATAGTCTATACACATACGGAGGGTTCCATCTTTCTTTTTGACAAATAGTACTGGAGCTCCCCACGGTGACACGCTGGGGCGGATATAATTCTTGTCCAGCAACTCTTGCAGTTGCATTTTTAATTCTGTCAACTCGGGTACGCTCATCCGGTACGGTGCCCGTGACACCGGGGCTGCCCCTGGTGTTAACTCTATAGTAAAGTCTATGTCTCTTTTTGGAGGCAGTCCTGGTACCTCTTCAGGAAAAACATCCACAAATTCCTGCACTACCGGAATGCTGTCTAATGCAGATATTTTGTCTTTCTGGTTTGCATAACCCACTTGAATAGCGTAAATCTGGCACTTCTTTCTGAGACATTTGGCTAGCTGAGAAGCAGTAATAGGTCGGATCTGTACAGGGTGTTTAATCCCCTGCAACTCTTGCTGCTGCCCCAAGTCATCCTTGTAATAGATAGTTTTGGTCTTGCAGTTTACCAACGACCAATGTTTTTCCAGCCAGTCCATACCAATTAGGATGTCGTAGGACCCCAAGGGAAGTACATTCAAGTCTGCTGTAATTGGCTGCCCTGCTATGCTGAAAGGACAGTTATTAATTTTGGCTAAGACTCGTCTCTTAGCTCCTGTGGCTAGCTGTACCAGCCATGGGTTTCTAAACTTTTCAGCAGATAACTTACACTGTTCTACTATTTTTGGGCTAACATAACTTAAAGTAGCTCCTGGGTCAATAAGAACATCTATAGAAAGATTTGAAATTTTACCTTCAAACTCCACCATGGTCGGCTGGTATTCTGCTTGACGGTCATCCAAGGCTGCGTTAATTCTTGGCATGCTGCGCGCCACTTCTCCAACAGTCGATGCTTCTTGGATCTGAGATATCTGATCCACTCCTTTACGCTGAGGGCAGTTCTTAACATAATGCGGTCCTCCACAACCCCAACATTGAACTGGAGGTCGGGTTATTCCTTCAAGGTCGGACCTGGCAGGTGGTTCACTGATTCTGCTCTCACTTGGTTTAGTCCGAAAGGTACTTTTTGCTACATTTCTGCCAATCTGTCCCTTACCAGCACCCTTGCTGCCATTACCTCGACTTCCTTTGTTATTACCAGCAATTCTGTTGCTTTTTCTTTCATTCCACCTCTTACTTGAAATATCTCCTTTCTGTTTGTTTTGCTGATAACAGATTCTTGCCTTACGAATCGCCTCATCCATTGTTCTAGGATTATCAAACTCAATGCGTTCTCTTATATAGGCTGGTAAGCTGCTCACAAATCTCTGCACTTTGGCCTTCTCCTCCTTGATGTATGGCACATAGCGAAGCAGGGAAGTGAAGCGGTTAATGAACTCGTCCATGGACTGTTGTCCCAGTCGTAAATCATGGAATTCCCGTGCCTTCTCATCATAGAAACGCTCGGTTAGATATCTCTCCTTGAAGTATTTCTGAAACCTTTCCCAGGTTATGTTCTGCTCACTTACTCCTTTTACAATTTTAATTTCTTCCCACCACAGGGTTGCTTTGCCCTGTAGCTGGAAGATGGCCAGCCGCGCCTTCAGATTCTGATCATACTCATACAGCTGGAAATACTTGTTAATGTTAATTAACCAAGCCTCTGCCGCCTCTTCCTGCTCTCCATCAAAATGGGGAGGCTTAATTTTCCGGAATTCTCCCTGTAATTCCATTTTCTGTCTCTTTGAAGTCTGCTGTTCTAATACATTGTCAGAGTGGTCCTCCTTCTCCTCTGAGATTTCAGGTGCATAATTCCGTTCTTCAGTTGCCCTTTGCTGTTCTGCACTGGGATTGGCTAATGGTGGATTCTGTCTGTCCGACAGACTCTTCAATATTCTTTCCTGCTCCACTGTCAATCGCGCGTTGTCTTCTCGCAGACGCGCCATTTCATTTTTCAGTTCTTGAACGGTTTGCAGTATCGCCAGATTGGTACTGCGTGTCTCTGCACCAAGCTGTACCCACAGCTCTGGATTTTCCCGAGGAATGCCGTCAGCTCCTTGCATTCCCTCCATCTTTATTGTTGACTGTTAGCGAATTGTTGTTTCTGTATTTATCCCTAATTAATAAACAGAAAACAGTTAGCGGAATTTAATTCTTCCTCATACATGTACTATATGATGCAGCTGGATCTTACTGCTCCAGAGGCCACAGTTCTGAAACCTCTGCTCTGATACCACATTGTCACACTCCATGGTAAAAATACCAAATAAAAAAAAATTTAATTACAACTCAAATACTTTAAGAACAACCTTAACAGATTCGTTCATAAACATTACTATACACATGTATATAGGTTGGCTCTCGAATACCCATGCGCTATCATAGTTCACATATACACATGGTCAACCTAATACACAAGATTTACTTTCTGTCTTATTACCATACGAATCATGGGTGATCGGTTGAGGTCAACGGTTATCATTTGGTTGCTGTCTCGTTTAGACTCCAATGCCAGGTGTGACGGACATGTAAATGCCTTCACCTACCTTGGCCAGGTGTCCAGCACCGTGCAAAGGCCATGTGAAGCTTCGGAAAGCACGCTAGGGTTTACGCGCCATTTCTTTGCTTGGATGGACGGCGAGGATTTCATGCACAGATCTAAGGGCTCACATGTGGTCCAGGGTTTTGCGGGTTTTATATACCCCAAACCGCATGTTCCGGGTTCATTTGCACCTGTTGGGCTTACCGGATGCTTGTTCAGCTCAGCGACTCCTTGTCTCCATCGTGTGCCAGTTCTTGTCCAGCCATCCAGGTAATTATGTCCGTCGGTTCCAGAGTTTCATTACAGCTGATATACACCTCAGTATCTGGTTGTCACAGAGTTTATGGTTTTAGTTAATATATTCTCATGACTAATTTCCATTGTTCCCTGTTTGCAGGGGTTTACCTCTTGGTCCTCCTGTCGCTCCAGGATAGAACATGCGTTCGAAATACTCTCAGGTATTTATCCTCCACAATGGATGCAGAACTTCAATTTGTTTAGATAACTGAGGGTTTACTTGTATCGTCATGATCTTTGGCTGAGGGTTTCCTCATGGCAACTCTTCTTGCTGTCTCAGGGTTTCTCAGTTCGGCCTCAAACCCTGATTGAGGTTAGCAGTCGGCCTTGCCATGCCGAAACCCGCATCTAATCTGATTACACAGTCTTATGTTAGCTGTATTTATTTTGATACCTCGCCTAGAGTTTGTGTATTTGGCTTCAATGGTTCACGGCCTTCCTTGCCGGAACCGGATGAACTCTTTTAAGTTGGAATATATATTATCTCAGTGCTTTTACTGTCTGGTGTATTCATTGTGGTCTGTGTTATGAAAAGGCCAGGTTTTCTCCTTGGCCCTCGGGACATCTATGAACAAACTGTTGCCATACCCGTCGGGGTTTTATTTATCGCATGCTAATATATGTTTATTTCTTCTCCCTCTTGAATACGATGAATATGTTTTCGTTTGGCTTACATTACAACAATACTTGTTTGTCTATATACATATGAATTTGCTCTTTCAGATTTTATGGAGTTTGTTCATTTACAGTTACCGTTGTTCCTCCATTAACAGAGTCGGCATATCCTTTTCGAGGGCTTGTTTATATAATAAGGGTTTGTTTATAATAACGAGGGTTTGTTCATAATAACCCTCTGCTCACACGACGTTTCGTGACTGCACACAGCAGTTGAATGGCCACTTACCACAGCGGTTCTGTGCCAACAGAGTGCCTTTACTTGTTAAATAATGTTTTTCATTTGTATTCTGCAATAATACAGTCGTCTTTCACTTGTTTTACATGTATAGTGAAGCTAAACCCTAGGTACAGGGTTCGATGAGTTTTCTTGGAACGGCCTCACCGTATTCTATTATGGCACTTAGTGTCCAATGTATTTCATGACTGTTGCAGTAATACGACTATTCAATGTTGATCTAATGTTTCCATGATTCTTTTCTATGGTTATAGATGGTTAACGATTCCTTTCGCCATTGAATAATTTATGCATTTGTCACCATGCACTTACTGTTATGGTACTGAAGACCTTAGTGAGGTTTTATACAGATATACCTCGGCTTTTAATAGCCAGTTATCTCTATGCAACTACCATGCATCTCCTTCTTCCGGTTCACATGCATCGACTCTTACAGTCACTTATGCACTGATTTATATAGATAACATGTATCGAGTCTTTCAGTTACTTATGTAATGAGTTTTACAGCTATCATGCATCGATTCTTTCAGTTTCTTATGCATAGATTTTTACAGCTATCATGTATCGATTTGTACAGTTAATAAGCTTCGGCTCTCACAGTTAACAGGCATTTATCTCACAATCAACATGCATTTATATAGTAGCTAGTTTCCGTTGTTTGGCTTGAACAGTCAGTAATATTTGCTCATAGAACTGTCTGTAATACTTCAGGTAACTGTTATCTAGCTAGCAACAGAACTTGAGCTTAACTGTACTTTTCTCCTATATACCATATACTTTTCTCCTATATACCAACATACGGAATACAGAAGTCTGAGTCTGGTAAATAACCCATACCTGGTCTGTCAGACACAAGAATCAACGCTCCAGAAGTTCACCTGCAATTTGCATGCTTGCTCTTATCCACCCAACCATGAGATCCATTGATACATTGGATTCTCCCCCCGAGCTGTCCTGCAGGCCTGCAGCCCTCAACAAGACTCATGCACTGTTGTGCTAGGGTTATCTGGTCCTTACCAGACTTAACCCTCTTTCTTTCTCTTTTCTTTTTCTTGAAATTTCTCTCCCTCTCTGTCACCACAGACCAGGGGTTTTCCTTCCCAGGACTTTTCCTGGCTGAAGGGTTAGTTTCTTTTTCAGTTTTATAACTGTTTCTTTTTCTTTAGAAATCCTCCCTTAGGAGACTGCCAGCATTTTTCCAAAATATCTTCCATTTCATAAATAAAATGATATCATTTAACTACAGTAATTAACAGTTCATACTAATTTCTTACCATAGTAACTTTTCATAATTACAAGTTTTACGGGGTCATCACAGGCACCCTCACCAAACCCGACAACCTCACATGGCAGACGGAAATAGAAATGACAAGGCAAGAGATCCTATCAAATTGTTGCTCGAGGAAGAACTTACACGACATAGGAGTGAGCTGGTGGAAGCCTTTACAAAATCTCATTGGATGGTGAGAATTTACAAAGATAAGCCACCAGATCTCTACCACAGGGATCGGCAAGCAAACTATCTCAACATGGTTATGGGTCAACCACACAAAACCCTTGCCACTGAAGTCCATTTGCTAGGTTGCACATTGTCAACAGCACAGTTGGCCCATAAAAGTTATAGGGTATCTCCATCCTTGGATCTTGGTTCATCACAATTATGGGTCAACCAAACAAAACCCTTGCCACTGAAGTCCATTTTCTAGGTCGCACACTGTCAGAGTCACAGCTGACCCACAAGCATTACATGGTATCTCTATCCCGGGATCTTCATTCATCATGGTTAAGGGTCATCCACAAACACATGGTTATGGGTCAACCACAAAAAAACCCTTGTCTTCAATAACAATTGGTTTTGGGTCATCCACTAACCCACAGTTATGGGGACCATTGCTTCTTAAGGGGGGAGGATTGATCCAGGTGGAAAATAATCACCACAGTTAATGGTTTATTGAATTGAGACTTCTGTGATCCATATAAAATTTTTGAAGAATTCTTTGGCGAAAATCACATGGAGAAATTTTTGTCAACGCGTTTCGAACCAACCAGTGTGGTTCATCGTTAGGACAAGTTGAATGAGCAGATCTGGCTATGCACTTTAAATAGATATGGGAGAATATCCACTGACTCAGATTTCTCGATGAGGTAATAGCTAAAAAGACAACAGCTAAATTTGACCTGATAACGGCTAGTTTGACCATGATAACAGGTATTATATTAATTTATATTATTTATTTTTTTATTTTATTTTATTTTTATATAAAGGAAATTTCAGTTATTAATATAGAATAACATAAAATAAATTAATTACAAATAAATTAATTTTAAATATATTAATAAACCTAAAAAAATTGTTAGAAATGTATACTAGAATAGGTAAAATTAGTAAATCATTAAATGATATAATAAATAAATAATTTCAAATATATTAATTAATAAGAATAAAATTAATTTTGAACTGTTAAATAAAAATATTAGTCAGTTATAACGGCTAGTTTGACCATGATAAGGGGATTTATATATATATATATATATATTCATATTCGGTTATAGAATAAATTAATATAATAAAATAGGTAAAACATAAAATAAATTAATTTCAAATATATTAATATATTATTAAAGTAAAATTAATAATAATAATAATAATAACATAAATAATTAAATTAATAAAATTAATTTTAAAATATTAGTTAGTAATATAAATATTTATCAAAAAAATTTTAGAGAATTCAAGGGTTGGAAATAAAAATTAATTCAAGGTCTATTTAATGGTATAAAAAAAATAAAATAAAAATATATTAAAATTAATCTAATAGTATATTAAAATAGATTAATTTTAAAATTCACCTTATGTAAATTAAGTTTAAATGGATTAAAAAATAAATAAATAAATAAATAATAATAATAATTATACCATATTAAAGTTTAAATTAATTATTTAAAATAGATTTAAATTAATTTTTGTAGATAAATTAAATTTAAATGGATAGTCAAAAAGTTTTTACATATAAAAAAAATAATAATAATAATAAAATAAAATAATAATAATAATAATAATAATAATAATACTAATAATAAATAAATAAATTACCATATAAAAAATTAATATATCGATGAAATAAGGGTGGAAAAGAAAGAAAATGACTAGGAGGAGAGGGCTGGGATCCAGCAACTACTGATCTTCCAGCGATCCTCTCTATTGAGATTGTTCCGATAATGCATGTTGAAACCATGGATAATGCATGATAATAAACAAAATAAATCAAAATATTAAAGTGAGAACCTAATGATTTCAATTTTACCATCATAATTATGATACTCACTCATGGTATTCACCCATGGGTTGTGTAAACCATGGTATTTACCTATGGTATCATAATTTATTATATTTACCCATGGTGTCATAATTTATCATATTTTCCCATGGTATTCACCCATGGATTTTGTAAACCATGGTATTTGAAATGTAATAGGAGGCATGACTCTCGGTGAAAGATACTCGTAAAAAGTATAAATACAGAACTTCACCGTGGAGTAAATCATGATTTTACTCATAATGTAGTCTTATGGTATATACCCATTTCAATAAATATTTGATTTCCTCTTGTGTTATTTTTCTACGATATTTATCTTATGCATTGATTTCTTATTCTGACTTCTTGTTATACTATTTTTCTGCAATACTTCTCTCAAGCATTGTGACATATTCTAAATTCTTGTTAATAGTACTAGGATGGGTGACTTGCTGAGAAATTTTAATTTTTACTCTTGTGTCAATATTTAAGTCTCATTCCTCCAATGATAGTGATCAACATTCTTCGACATCATCTCCATAAGATATTGGTTTTCTTCATTGTTCATGAACCAAGGGAAGTCCCAAGCCAAGGAGATAAACTCAGCTAAGGATGCTTCCCTTGGGGTCTTGAAAATATTGAAAAAGTGATTTTTATCTAGCCTGCCGAGCTCTTCAAAATTTGAAGTTCTTTCCTGATCCGGATTTAAACAGGAACGCAATAGATTACAGAGATAACCATAAATACAGAGGTGCAATAACCATAAACACATAGATGCAGCGGAAATAATGATTCATTTCATTAATGGAAAATACTGAAATATGCTTACAACCAAAAATGGAAATAAACCAGCTAGGGCGATGGTAGCTATCTCTGAGAAGAGATGTGCGGCTACATGCCTCTGAACTGTTCCGAACTATATTACAATGAGGCTCGAAGGCCTATTTATTGTTGAGAAACAATGGAAAACCCTTCACATCCCGAAACCTAACCCTAGAAGATGAAACGCCAAATTGTGGGCCCCGTTTGGGTAAATTGGTACATCAATTTCCCGGGGTCGTAACTTTGGCATACGATCTCCGTTTGATGCGTACAATAGCTCGTTAGAAAGATCTATCCGAGCACTACCACTTTGGGAAGGGCAACATTGGTCTATAGACCCATGTTGCCCCCAGATTCCCAAAAAGACGTCGTTTAGGGCCTCAAAACGGCTCCGGAAGTTCAGGACCCGAAAAACTGCTAAAAATAGTAAACTGTGCTACAATTTAGGAAACTAAAAAGACTGAAAGAGACAGTTGTGGGGGTCCAAATGGGTTGGTGGGTGGCCACCGACATCCACCTGGATCATTCCTCCCCCCTTAGGAAGCAATGGTCCCCATTGCGTTGAGTTCCTCCATCTGCTGAACTTGTCCGGCAATCTCTGATGTGTCCAGTGATGGTGGGAAGCATGGTCGACGATGGTCCACATTGAACATTTGGTGCAGGCGAAGGAATGGAGGAATGTTGTGCTCCAAAGCATTGTTCCCCATAGCCTTGGTACTGCTGTAAGGACCATGTCGGTGTGGTCTGAGCTTCTGATGGGTTCTGGTAAGGCGTTCTTTCTGTCGATGCAACCAGACTTTGTTGCCCACCTGAAACTTATGTGGTACCCCTGTGGGTGAGGAGAAGTTGTTCCTGTGTTCTGTCATGACCGTATCCTTTTGCTGCTGCTGCTGCATGGAGGAACCCTTTGTAGGGGTCATGGGTGTAGCAACGATCTTCCCCTTATTTTGGGAGTGAACCAGACAAATGAATTTCCTGGTCTGTGATATGAGCTTGCTGCCTTTCTTGGTAGTGATCAAGGATGTGGCAGTAGGTGGGGCTACCTCTGGTATCCTGTATAATGAATTATTCAAAGAAATAATGACAGCACGAGGCCTTGACTCATACACAGCATGTCGCCTCCACAATTATGGTTGGCCTAATAATACATCACAAACATCCAGAGGTGTAACATCACACAATACCTCGTCTGTGAAGGGTTTGATGCTGTAGGGAAGGCGGCACTGCTGGCGAACTTTGAGATCTCGTCCTTCATGAAGCCACCCGATACTGTACGGCTGTGGGTGTGGTGTAGTCGGTAAGCCCAACCGCTTCACGACCTCTGCTGAAACCAGGTTCTTTTGGCTACCACTGTCGACAATGAATCGCAGCGGTGAACCCTTCACCCACATCTGTGAGTGGAAAAGACGCTCCCCCTCCTCTGGATCTTCGGGCTCATTTTTCTTGATCTTGGCGGTGGCAACAGTGGCACTGGGATCCGCATCAATGATCTGCTTCCCTTTACCATTCCCCTTGTCAGGTTCTGGCTCAGGGTCGGAACATGCATCTGATTCGGAAGCCTTCAACTCGGCCACCAGCGACTGCTTGGTCCGACACTCACTTGTGTTATGAGTGGGACTCTTGTGGAACTCACACCACTTTCCTGTGTCCTTCTTCGGCTTCGTGGTGTTGTTCTTTTCTTGCGGCTTTGACGGGTTGTCTTGGGTCACCCCGCCTTGGCTTTGTCCTTTGGGCTTCGGATTTGCAGATCCAAAGTCTCGCTTCTTCTGTTTGAACTTTTGCTCGATTTTGACAGCGTATCGGTATGCTGTGCCGAGTGAGGGGATGTTCAAGAACCCCATCTCTTCCTGGATGTATCTGTGCAGGCAGCCGCGGTATTTGAGTACCAGATGCAGCTCAGAATCTTTGATACCCAACTGTGTGCGAAGGGTATGAAAAATGTTTGTGAACTCCGACACATCTTGGTCTCGTCCCTGCCGCAGTGTGGTCCATTTGATGTATTTGTCCTCATAGCTTCCGACAGGGTAGTACTGCTCCTTGATGGCATCCCGGAAGTCATTCCAAGTGGGTGCGGCTGAAAATAGTGAGCCTGTACTTTCATCCTTCTGCTCGCAGTAGGTTTCCCACCAGTCCTTGACGTGGGGGGCTGCTTTGAGAAGAGCGAAAACAATCTTTTCCCGACTTGAAAATTCATGAACAGAAAAATACCCATCTAGCAGATTTAACCATTTGTCTACGGCATCTGCGTCTATTTGACCCTCGAAAATGGGGATTTCAAAATTAACTTGTACCTTGAATGGTGTGGCGTTTCCAGAGTCGCTGTTGGAAGCCGATGCGTCGCCTCTGGGTAGCCGCTGAAGGATCTGCGCAAAGCTATCCATCATCGCGTTCCTTTGCCGCTCGAGTGCTTCTTCGAGCAAGATTTTGATAGGATCTCCTGCCCCCTCGTCTTTCTTCTCATCCGCCATGGGAGGCCGTCGGGATTTGCGAGGCTGGTCTTGCAAAGGTTCGACCAGTTCAAGCCCTAACTCCTTATATCCCGACCTCGTTGGGGACATGCAAAGAAAAACAGAGAAAAAGCAGACCGCTCTGATACCACTGATCCGGATTTAAATAGGAACGCAATAGATTACAGAGATAACCATAAATACAGAGGTGCAATAACCATAAACACATAGATGCAGCGGAAATAATGATTCATTTCATTAATGGAAAATACTGAAATATGCTTACAACCAAAAATGGAAATAAACCAGCTAGGGCGATGGTAGCTATCTCTGAGAAGAGATGTGCGGCTACATGCCTCTGAACTGTTCCGAACTATATTACAATGAGGCTCGAAGGCCTATTTATTGTTGAGAAACAATGGAAAACCCTTCACATCCCGAAAGCTAACCCTAGAAGATGAAACGCCAAATTGTGGGCCCCGTTTGGGTAAATTGGTACATCAATTTCCCGGGGTCGTAACTTTGGCATACGATCTCCGTTTGATGCGTACAATAGCTCGTTAGAAAGATCTATCCGAGCACTACCACTTTGGGAAGGGCAACATCGGTCTATAGACCCATGTTGCCCCCAGATTCCCAAAAAGACGTCGTTTAGGGCCTCAAAACGGCTCCGGAAGTTCAGGACCCGAAAAACTGCTAAAAATAGTAAACTGTGCTACAATTTAGGAAACTAAAAAGACTGAAAGAGACAGTTGTGGGGGTCCAAATGGGTTGGTGGGTGGCCACCGACATCCACCTGGATCATTTCCCTACTCGAATCATCTAAGGCCCAAATAATATTAATAGCATGAGGCCCCTTTGCAAATTGTTGGAGGAACTTTGTGTTATCGTCCCTGCTTTTAAGCCAAATTGCTTTTCTCTTAAGCCTCCAAGTCTCCTCCTTTTCTTCTAGAATTCTCTTCTTGGTGGATTTTAAGAGGATTATCCTTTGCTTTGACTCCTTAGATAAATACCCACCACCCTTTGGGGCTTCCAGCTGCTCTAATTCTTGTTCAATAAATTTAATAACCACCTCATCCCTTTATTTTTTACTTATTGACCATGTGATCATGGATTTTTTTACCCTTTTTAATTTTTCAGCGAATTGAGTCGAGACAAAGCCTTCTCTATTAGAAATAAAGGGAATCCACTTCTCAACAACAAGATTACGAAAAGATTCATTCCTTAACCACATTGAATTTAATTTGAAGGGGGTCCCCGGTTTGTTGAATCCCCCTTTGATTTCAAGTAATACAGAGTGGTGGTCCGAGATTCCCCCCACTCCAAACCATTGAAAAAATTCATTCATCAAAAAGTGGTTGATCCTCCTTGGGATCATCACATTACCAGTTCGCCTATTCCTCCAAGTAGCTCTATATTTAATTAAGTTTGCATCACATAATTTATGAGCCTCTAGTAGGTGGATGAAGAACTCAGAAAGGGGATCATGATGAGCAAGAGGAACCTAAATTTATAAGGTGCCCAAAGAGAAATTCAAATCTCCCCCAACAACTAAATTAACAATGTTCATATAGGATCGAGCCATTAATCTTTCCCAGAAGGCATTCCTGTCATGACATGGGCTATATATATTCACTACTTTTAGCTCCATACCCAATTCTGTTGCGAAAATATCAGCACCCAATATCCCCTCAGAGCCCCAAGAACCAAGAGTCTTGATAGATTTTGGATTAAAGTCGATAGACAAACCCCCTGCTATCCCTATTGTATACACTACTAAAAAACTCCAACCAGGAATCAAATCTTTCAACATCCTTACAATCACATCACCATTCCCTATAATTTCTTGGAAGAAGATGACATCCAAATTTTCAGATTGTAACAATCTTCTCAGAGTTTGACTTTTGGGGGGGCTAGCTAGCCCTTTATAGTTAAAGCAAATAAAAATCATCGGGGAACTGAGCTTGGGGCTTCCACTGATCTAAGTGCCCCAATAATGGATTTATGCATGCTAGCAGCAACATCCTAACTGGATTTTTGTTTTTCTATGGAAATAAATAACTGTCTACCCCGATATTTCCCACTAGTCATGGATGGGGAAGATGGAACCAAACCTCCCATATCCACCACAGAATCCTTCATTCTAGCCTTGGACTAAATATTATAACGAGTGGATGTGCCGGATGAGGTCAACGGTTCCATAGAAAGGGAGCGTAGAGAAAGTGGACTACACACAGGGGCTAGGGGAATGGAATAGGGAACCAAACCCGAGCATAATCCAGAAAAGCCAATGTAAGTCAACAAAATAGACTGAGAAGTAACATTTGAGCTCATAGAAAGTGAACTAAAGGAGCATATGAGATTACATACACTGAGAGAAGTCGAGATGTTACCTGATGGAGGAGATTCTAAGGAGGGAGGGTCATCCACTTGAGAATATTGCTCTATTGTGTGCTTCTCTTCATCCCTTGAACTCAAATATACTTCCATTGGCATGGCCTCAGGGTCATCTTGCTTGCATTCCAGATAATCCTTATTCCATATTGGATCTTTAGGGGTTTCCATCTTGTCCTTTCCCACAAATTCCCCCCACTGAATCTTTCACCCTTTCGTCCCTGAGTAAGGGAGTGGAAAATCCTTCAAAACATGACCCACTGTGTGGCATCTGCGACATTTGAATGGGATGCCATCATGGTCTAGAATTTTCTATGGGAGAACCCTATATAGGTGATATTTAGCTCCACTATTAACCCATATCAAGAATCCAAATTTACCAGAAATCTGGCGATAATGATTATTCCACTAACTTCATAGTAATTATTTGCTTCCATAAAGGATCCCAACTTATTACCAATTAGCTTGAAGATGTCCTGAGACCAAAGTTGGGGGTAGTCTGGGAAGGTGCACCCATATCAAGGCATATCCCAACTTTTCTTTACTGGCACCGAAGAGAGGGTTCCATCTCTTCAATAGCACCGGGGTTGAATCAATACTCCACGTTTTCCCCAACACCCAACAAACAAATTCCACATTGTTGAATTTCAGCATAAACCAATCCCATGTGAGATATCTTACCATAGGAAGGTCCTTGAGCTCCTTTCCCCATTCTATCTGTACCTAGTCACGAAGCATGTCCACATAGAATTTTATACCACCAGCTTGACTGAACACCACCCATTTAGAGGTCTCCATAACCTCCCAAAATTTTACACCCTCCCCTAGTGCCAAATTTTCCACCTCAGATTTTACCTTGGCACATTTTCTTCTTTTTTCCCTTTCTTTCTAGACTACACCTAGTTTTAGGGGATTTTTGAACATTTGGGGTATCATCTGGTTGTGCTTGCACACCTTCTCACTCCTCTTCCTTATCACTTATCTCCCCCGAGGCATTCACAAAATTAGAGTGTCCTTTTGAGAAAAAACATTCACTCACTCCTCTTCCTTATCACTAATCTCCCCTGAGGCATTCACAAAATTAGAGGGTCCTTTTGAGAAAAAACATTCACTCACTCCTCTTCCTTATCGCTCATCTCCCTCGAGGCATTCACAAAATTAGAGGGTCCTTTTGAGAAAAAACACTCAAACCCTACTGATGAAACCCCTGTTGAAAGCTCTCTCAGACTTTGTGATCTTCCTAGATAAAAATATCCTCCCTCTAAGTCAGTGGAGGGGAACCCTAAGTAAAATGGCTCAAAACCAATCCTTCCTAACAGTTCCCTCCCATTTTAATAACCGAAAAAAGTCTCATGAAAAGAGCCCACGAATGTAGTTTTCAAAGCTACACACTATAGTTGAGTCTCACACTTACATCTAAAGTTGGAACTCGAAATCCTAATCAAAGTTGCTCCGCCAATGCCAATGACAACCCATTACACACCTCAACTGAAACTGCTAATGAATTTTGGGAAAACCCTTCAGATACCACACTTACCATTCTTAGAGGTGGAAAGGAAGAGGAAAACATCATTTCCAATAGTAACCCATTACTTACTTCAGTTGAAATTGTCGGTGTATTTTGGGAAAAAAATTCAGATACCCCACTTACCGTCTCTAGAGTTGGTAAGGAAGCGACAAAACCTAGTTACTGAAATGACAGGTGTCCTCCAATCCTCCAAATTTGGAGCCTGATATGGCATTTTAGGCCAGATGGGTGCAAGGTCAACATGGTTGATAGAGTAATCCACCTCATCATCTAATATGGCATTGCTCACCATCATATCCCTTTCCTTAACGGCTAACAAACAGTGTAGATCGAAAAAACCTTTAGAACGGCCTCCAACTTTAGTGCACAATCTTCAACTTCAACTCAATGTCGATGTTCATTTATCTCCACTTACCAAACCCATTCTACTTACCAAAATCTGACATGAATCATAAACTACATCTCAAAAAAATCTAAAGTTTCTAAAAGCACCCCTTCACTCAATTGGTAATTTAATTTTAATTTTGTTTATTACATATTTAAATTATTTTATATAAAATCAATTTAAAAATTATTAATATTTACTATTTAAAAATAATTTATTTTTATTAAAATTAATTAAAATATTGGTTAGAAAAATTTTGAAAATACTTTAATATAAAATTCAAGATTCAGGATTGTTATTTTACCAAAACTTAATGTGTTTAAATATGGGAAAATCAAGCCCATCTATATAACACCACTAATTTTAATATCTTCTATCTAAATTATAAATAAATTTCATGGCCACTCCTCCCATTTCCACTTAATGTCCTTAAATATGGGAAAGTCAAGCCCATCTATGTAATACCACTGATTTTAATCTCTTCCCATCTAAATTTCATAGCCACCCCTCCCATTTCCACTTGATATCCGAGCTACCAAATCCATTTGGCTTATACCCATTCATGAACAAATATAAATATCCTATTGATAAATAAATAAATTTCATAAATAAATAAATTTCATGGCCACTCCTCCCATTTCCACTTGCTATCCGAGCTACCAAATTCATTTGATTTATACCCATTGATTAACAAATATAAGTATCGTATTGATCCTATCGGTTAGATGGACATTCATGTTGTTTTTATTGCTATATATTTGTTTTGATTTTTGATATTGTTGTGCTATTTATTTGATATTGGGTAGGTAAGGGTTTGTAGTTAATCACATGGATTTATATTTATATTATTAGATTTGGATTTAATTTAATTTTATATTATTATTTAAATTATATTTTTAAATGTATAAATAGATTTAATTATTTTTAAAAAAAATTGGATATTTTAATTATATAAATTACACATTTTAAACTTGTCATTCCAACAAATTTTTATATATTTTAAACAAATTGACCAAAAAAACATAAGAAAATTCTATTTATATATATATATATATATATATATATATATATATATATATATGTATATATAACTTAATATGGCATTATCAATTTTATTTATGATTTATATTGATTTTTTTAATAATATTTGTTAATTTTATATTAAAAAATAGTGAATTATACATCTTCTTCTTATTGCTTTCCTCTATTTATTATTTTAGAGCATTAAAATATTTTATTACAATCTCCACACACCTAACTTTATATATAGAAATAAATTGGTTAATATGAGTCTTCTAATTTATTTTAGTTCTATGTTGAAATGTTTTTAAATATATAAAAATTATACATTTTTGTGAGAGATTTTTCGGCGAAAATCACATGGAATACCATTTGTCAACGCGTTTCGAACCAACTAGTGTGCTTCATCGTCAGGACAAGTTGAAGAAACAGATTCAGCCTAGCAAGTTAAATAGTTGAGGAGAGCCTCCAACGGCTAGTTTGACTCTAGGACCCGGGTCAAAATTATTTTATTAATTTAATTAGTAATCTCTGGGATCAATATATAAATAAATAAAATTTAAAATTTTAATGGGTATTTAGTTCAAAAAAAATATTATAAAAATTTTTATAAGTTAATTAGTATTTAAAGGAAATCTAGTTAAATAAAGGACCTTATAATATATGAATAAATATATAAAATAATTTTATTTAAAAGAATTATTAAAAATTATAAGTTAATTAGTTACATAAAGGGCATTATAATATCAGAATAAAATAAAGTAATATCAAAAGGATGTTAGGTTAGTTAGAAAATTAATTAAAAAGTATAAGTTGATTAGAATTTAATTGGAAAATTAGTTATGTAAAGGACCTTATAATAAGTTATATGCTTAAATAAAAAATATATATAAAAATAATTGAAAAGGGTGAATATTTAGAAGAATTATTAAAATTAAAAGAAAGTTAGTACCAAAGGACCTTATAAGTTATAAGAAATGAGAAAATTAACACTCTTAAAATATATATATATATATATATATATATATATATAAAATAAAAATATAAAGATAATAAAATAAATAAATAAATAAATAAATAAAGATATAAATATTAAAAAAAAAAAAAAAAAACCTAAGGAGGAGGGCGGAAAAACGACTAGGAAGGGAGTGCTGGGACCTAGCACCTGCTGATTTTCCAGCCATCCTCCCTATTGAGATTGCTTGGCCTCTTTTCAATCTCAAGCGCTTCCCTGAATTTACGATGATGGAAATGCGAAACCTTAGCAATAACACTAGCCTCCTCAATACAAACATGATGATTGGTTTTCTCATCATGTTCAGCTAAAGCAGAAGACTTAGCTCTCCTATGCTTAAGGTCCGCTGCATGTTCGCTAATCCTTTGATTAATGGAGCGACCAGTCTCCCCAATATAGGGGGTCCCACACGAACAAGGGATCATATAAACACCTTTCATATCTCTAGGGTCGATAGGATCCTTCACCGATTTGAGGGACATACGAATGGTGTTCAGGGGCCTCAAAGTCACAGGGATACTATGCTTCCTGAGAATCCTTCCAATTCTATCAGTGGCCCCCTGAACATACGGAAGATGGACACCTGGAATTCGTTCCTTCGGTTCCCTTTTAGTCAGAGAATTCTTGGAAGCTTTAAGGATAGCCCTCTCACCCATGTATCTACTATAACCATTCTCAACAAAGACATCAAGCATATGGGATTTTTCTTTCTCAAAGCTCTTCTTGTCTGAGATTCTTAGGGCCCGAGTAGCAAGGGTATTGAGAACACCCATCTTTTGAGCCGGGAAATGGTGGGAACTGGCATGAAGATACTGCTCCGTATGAGTTTTCTTCCGAAAAACTTGATGGGCGAGGGAACCATCACTATTCTTAGAAATAAGAATATCAAGGAATGGAAGGCATCCATCAACTTCCTGCTCCTTAGTGAACTTAATGGCAGAGGATTGATTGTTGAGATGATCAAAGAAGAGATCAAGCTCAACCTGGCCATGAGACCAGATGACATTGGTGTCATCCACAAACCTTTTCCACAGCTTTGGCAAAAGCCGGGAAGAGTTCAGAGCCTTGGACTCAAAATCCTCCATAAACAGATTAGCAACGACAGGGGAAAGGGGGGAGCCCATCGCAACCCCACAGGTTTGCTCGAAGAACTCTCCCTCAAAACTGAAGAAGGTGGAGGTGAGACAGATCTCAACCAACCTGGCCGTGTCAGGATCTGTTAGGCGGTTAATCACCTCCATGGCCTCATTAATAGGGATGCAAGTGAACAGGGAGACAACATCAAAACTAACAAGAATGTTCCCAGGTTCAAGCTTAATAACTGTATGGACAAGATTAACACCAACGCCTCTAACATGAAAAATAGTAAGAATGTGAGGACCTCTGAGATTTTGAATGTCTTAAAAAATTTGATAATTTTTCATAACACTGAATCTATTGCCACGCTAAATTTATTACCACTTTCACAAACATGATTTAAACACAAATACAACATTTATTTACCATCCGAACAATTCCGTTCACCTCCATAGACTTGTCCCCACCAAGTAACCATACTCATGTGTCAAAAGCAAAAAAAACAAAAAATGTAAAGTATTGAAATGCTATGATTTGTTGATTTTAAAAGTAACGCAGAGAGTAATGGAATGCCGTGGTTTAGCGATTTTAATGTAATTCAAAAGAATCTACGTACATGGTAATAATAAAGGTTGATATTTGATAAAGGCTTTTGAAATGGTTGGACCTTCAAGGAGAAATAAATTGTCAGGTTGAATCTACGTACATGGTAATAATAAAGGTTATATTTGATAAAGGCGTTTGAAATGGTTGGACCTTCAAGGAGAAATAAATTGTCAGGTTGATAGATACAGAGGGTTGATAGATACAGAGACTACTGCGTCAGATCATTTGTTAAAAAATAAATTTACAATACTATATAATAAATTTCATGTACATTAAAAAAAATAGAAAATTTGAGAAGATTATCTTTCCACTTATTTTAATGCAAGTATTGTTAATGATTTCTATGAGTCCAGCAAAATTGCTTGTCGATAAGAATATGTAGATAACAAATATCTAAAGTCATTCAGAGACATTAGAAAGGGGCATACAAATCTCTAAAGAAAGGGGCATACAAATCTCTGAAGAAGACTCCACCTGTTAGATTCCTTCGGTACAGTCCAGTGTCCAAGCACGAGGAATGGGAATGGAAACAGAGGAGGTGGAACTGGACGCTCTTCAAGAAGTGGAAAGAGAGACACTCTTCCAGGGAAAACAATCTAATTTTGTTAATCATTTTCTCATTAACTTCATTTTTGTGCTAGTTTTGAACTTCTAAGTTCTAAGTTTTGTAAATATGGGAACCATGATAATATAAAAGTTATGTTAGAAGAAAATAAAGAAATTTAAGCGAAATGGGTAGCACATCTCACCTATGGTGACTGCAATTACATAAAAAAAATTTGAATATGAGTTATCTTCTAAAGTAGACAATCTTCTTATGATTATATTTTTTTGGAATTGTTTGTATTTCTAATAGTGGTATCATAGCTAAGGGATCGTGGCATGTAGAATGGGGTGATGGTTACAAATTTTGGCACATTGTATGTTGAGGTTGAAGTTAACATAGAGAACCCTAATTGGGATTTCTAGGAGGAAATAAAAGGTATAGCATGGTGAGATGCAACCAAAAACTACATCTTTGAACTAGTGAGGAGAGCCATTAACGACAACATAAGTGTACTACATCTTTGAGCTAGTGAGAAGAGCCATTAACAACAACATAAGTGTTGGACACCAAAAAAGAATTGGAGAGGAAATTTGTAAATTACATGTATATGGGCATAAGGCTATAAAATCTTGGAGTAAACCTACGAGATAAAGAAGGAGAGCATGGGGATTTTCCCAATAAGTTTACGAGTTAGGGTAAACTTGAATCAGTGAAAGAGTTTCATATTCGTGGTTAGGGTACATGCTTTTTATGTCCCATGTTATTAGAGCCCATAAATTACAAAGCCTTTTAAAAAGTTTATTTGTTATGTGCATGAGTTAGGCGGGTGGAAGACTCACTTGGTTGGTCCAATATGGACAAGCTTAATTGCTTTTTAAAACAACTCACTTAGTTGGTCTAATATGGACAAGCTTAAATGTTTGGAAAGTTTGAGAGACATTTTTATATTAAATTTATCTAAAATCCAATAAAAATTAGTTGAAATATAAAAAACTTGTGTAATAAGATGATCTAAATTCCAACAAGAAAAAAAAAGTGTAATAAGATGATTTTTTGTGGGTTTGGATTATGTCCTAAAATTATTTTGCTTGGTTAAGAGCTCAGTTTCACATGACATAAAAAAAAAAAAAAAATTAACGGGTTAAGACTAAGAGGAATTGGCAGGTGTGAAACCCTACCCCCTTACAGAGAGGCAGGTGATTCTAAATGGTATGATTTTCCTTGACTAATGGTAATGAATCAGCATGTAGTTTTAAATAGCAACCAATAATCACTGACATTACTACTATTTCGACAACTAAATTATAATAGATTTTCTCATTGTTAAAAAACCCAAATGATAATTTTCTCTATAAATAATAATAAGAAAGTACATGAATTCATTAACACAAGCCACTTTTGATTGTAAGTATTGAATCTCCAGCGTAACATATTGCGTAGCATAATCTCAAAGCACTCAAGAGACAAATCACGCACTTAATCACTATTGGTGAATGTCAATTGTTTCATGTACGATTTGGTGAATGTTATTTGTTTCATGTACAATTGTAAAAAGCTTCCGTATAACACCAACGATTCTTGTTTGAAGGTATCTCTCCATGGCCTCCTTATTTTTCCTAACCGTTAAGTCGAACATTGTCCATTATTTATGTTGATACATAACATTTAATGTTATGTGATATATATTGTTAGATTACAAATCATTCCATTCAATACTATGCAGTAATGTGGATATTATTTAGATTATGTATTGTGTTCAATACTACATAACAGCATGAATATTAGATATCATTTTTGGGATTCAACTGCGTTAATTAAGTCATTCAAAGTATGACCATTTCCATGAGAGGTAGTCGTAAAGTGACTAATTTCTCATGATTTTTGAATAGTTCACTTAGCACTCATTGCATCGGGTGATGCTCACAGGGGTGAAGAAGTGGGATTGAAACTAGTGAAATGTGGAGAACGAATCACATAGCATCAATCATCACTTCCGGGGCTTGCACCCGGTAACCAGGACTTCCCAGGAGGTCACCCATCCCAGAACTCCTCTGGCTCAAGCGCGCTTAACTGTGGAGTTTTTCCCCACAATCAAGCCCACTTAGCTTGCTACCCCATTTGCAAAACCTTAGCAAGTATTGTGCCTCATGAACCATTCAGGTAGAGATCCCTTGACTCTTTTTGAATTTAAGTATGGGGGATTTTCGCAGTGCATTATATTAGATATCATTTTTGGGATTCAACTGCGTTAATTAAGTCATTCAAAGTATGACCATTTCCATGAGAGGTAGTCGTAAAGTGACTAATTTCTCATGATTTTTGAATAGTTCACTTAGCACTCATTGCATCGGGTGATGCTCATCGTTCTCCACATTTCACTAGTTTCAATCCCACTTCTTCACCCCTGTGAGCATCACCCGATGCAATGAGTGCTAAGTGAACTATTCAAAAATCATGAGAAATTAGTCACTTTATGACTACCTCTCATGGAAATGGTCATACTTTGAATGACTTAATTAACGCAGTTGAATCCCAAAAATGATATCTAATATAATGCACTGCGAAAATCCCCCATACTTAAATTCAAAAAGAGTCAAGGGATCTCTACCTGAATGGTTCATGAGGCACAATACTTGCTAAGGTTTTGCAAATGGGGTAGCAAGCTAAGTGGGCTTGATTGTGGGGAAAAACTCCACAGTTAAGCGCGCTTGAGCCAGAGGAATTCTGGGATGGGTGACCTCCTGGGAAGTCCTGGTTACCGGGTGCAAGCCCCAGAAGTGATGATTGATGCTATGTGATTCGTTCTCCACATTTCACTAGTTTCAATCCCACTTCTTCACCCCTGTGAGCATCACCCGATGCAATGAGTGCTAAGTGAACTATTCAAAAATCATGAGAAATTAGTCACTTTACGACTACCTCTCATGGAAATGGTCATACTTTGAATGACTTAATTAACGCAGTTGAATCCCAAAAATGATATCTAATATAATGCACTGCGAAAATCCCCCATACTTAAATTCAAAAAGAGTCAAGGGATCTCTACCTGAATGGTTCATGAGGCACAATACTTGCTAAGGTTTTGCAAATGGGGTAGCAAGCTAAGTGGGCTTGATTGTGGGGAAAAACTCCACAGTTAAGCGCGCTTGAGCCAGAGGAGTTTTGGGATGGGTGACCTCCTGGGAAGTCCTGGTTACCGGGTGCAAGCCCCGGAAGTGATGATTGATGCTATGTGATTCGTTCTCCACATTTCACTAGTTTCAATCCCACTTCTTCACCCCTGTGAGCATCACCCGATGCAATGAGTGCTAAGTGAACTATTCAAAAATCATGAGAAATTAGTCACTTTACGACTACCTCTCATGGAAATGGTCATACTTTGAATGACTTAATTAACGCAGTTGAATCCCAAAAATGATATCTAATATAATGCACTGCGAAAATCCCCCATACTTAAATTCAAAAAGAGTCAAGGGATCTCTACCTGAATGGTTCATGAGGCACAATACTTGCTAAGGTTTTGCAAATGGGGTAGCAAGCTAAGTGGGCTTGATTGTGGGGAAAAACTCCACAGTTAAGCGCGCTTGAGCCAGAGGAGTTCTGGGATGGGTGACCTCCTGGGAAGTCCTGGTTACCGGGTGCAAGCCCCGGAAGTGATGATTGATGCTATGTGATTCGTTCTCCACATTTCACTAGTTTCAATCCCACTTCTTCACCCCTGTGAGCATCACCCGATGCAATGAGTGCTAAGTGAACTATTCAAAAATCATGAGAAATTAGTCACTTTACGACTACCTCTCATGGAAATGGTCATACTTTGAATGACTTAATTAACGCAGTTGAATCCCAAAAATGATATCTAATATAATGCACTGCGAAAATCCCCCATACTTAAATTCAAAAAGAGTCAAGGGATCTCTACCTGAATGGTTCATGAGGCACAATACTTGCTAAGGTTTTGCAAATGGGGTAGCAAGCTAAGTGGGCTTGATTGTGGGGAAAAACTCCACAGTTAAGCGCGCTTGAGCCAGAGGAGTTCTGGGATGGGTGACCTCCTGGGAAGTCCTGGTTACCGGGTGCAAGCCCCGGAAGTGACGATTGATGCTATGTGATTCGTTCTCCACATTTCACTAGTTTCAATCCCACTTCTTCACCCCTGTGAGCATCACCCGATGCAATGAGTGCTAAGTGAACTATTCAAAAATCATGAGAAATTAGTCACTTTACGACTACCTCTCATGGAAATGGTCATACTTTGAATGACTTAATTAACGCAGTTGAATCCCAAAAATGATATCTAATATAATGCACTGCGAAAATCCCCCATACTTAAATTCAAAAAGCATGAATATTGTTCCTTAATTATTGACACCACAACCAAAGGATAGTTTTAGTTTTTGTTTGTTTTTTTTTTAATGTTAATTTCTTTGGTATATAAAATAATGGGTTTACAAAATGTTTATTAGGATCACAAAACCAAGAGAAGTGGTAGTGCAAAAATAAATTAACATGGATTTTTATGTTTTTAAATAGGCTACATTAGAGATGAATACCATTGGAAAAACCATGGGTTCTCATAAACCTAGAGCTCAAAAATTGTCAGTAACTTGATTGAGTAAAGTTTACTTGAACTACCTTAACAATTCCCCCCTTAAACTTAACTCGGGGAGATTAACCTAGTCTCAATCACTCTGTCAAAATTCATATAAAATGGATATCATCTACCGAAGTACATGGCTAACTGGCCATTGTATCCTCCAATTATCTAAAACACATTTTCATGTCCATGGTTCATAAACTATCTCACATTCTCCCCCTCAAGCTAGGATACCGGCACACTTGCCACCCTGGTACCTATCCATGTGGTCCATTCCACAACTTGATAACTCCATTAACCACTACATTACATGTATGTATGATCAAAGTCTTAAGGTCTTACAACAACTAGCCTCAAGCTAGTGTACGAGTACCACTGCCACGCTCGTACCTATCCAAGTGGTTCATTTCATAACTTGAGTCGTCACATGCCCTTGTGCAACACGTATCATATGCATGAAAAAAAGATCTTACAACATATATGCATGAACAAAAGATCTTTTCTTTCCGGGTTCTCGATTGTCTCCCTACACTTTGCCCTCGTTTTCACATCCCTTGCATTTGATTCCTTTCGTGCAGTCGACAGAAATGAAAGGCAATGTAAGTTTATAAAATTACTTAAAATTTTATAAACGTTTATATAATTACTTAAGTAGTGTGTAGGTTGAGAATATTCTTATTAAGATATTTTTTTGGGATAATTAATTTTTAATGATTGGTTTTTAATACATTTTGAAATTAAAATGGAAATTAAATATCATATAAATTAACTAATTCACATTTTATAAATAAATATGATAAAATAATTGTAAATATTACTTATATATTTATTCAAAATATATTAAATTTAAAATAAATATTAATATAAATTAACTATTCACATTTTATAAATAAATATGATAAAATAATTGTACATATTATCTATATATTTATTAACAATATATTAAATTTAAAATAAATAATAATAAAATAGATATTAAAATTATTTGCACTAGCTCTTAATTTATTAATCCATGCAACAAAATAAATATTATAAATATTAAGGTCGTTGGTATTGTGGTTTAATTTATTTGTTTAAGTCACATTTATTTACCATTTGCTTAATTTATTATTTATTAATTCATGAAACAAAATAAATATTAGTTTATTATTTATTAATATATGAAACAAAATAAATATTAATATTGTTGGTATTGTGTTTTAATTTATTTGTTTAAGTCACATTTATTTAATTTATTAATTCATGAAACCAATTTTAATAAAGTGAATATTAGATTGTTGCTATTGTCTTTTAGTTTATTTGTTTGAAATATATTTATTTATAGTTTAAGTCTATATGTGTTTTCTACTTTTTGTAGAAAAATAGTTGTTTAATAGTTTAGATAAGTTGATTACTTTTTTTTCTAAGAATGGGTGCTTAATAGTTGAGATAAGTTGATTAATTGAAAGAGTGCAAAATCTGCAAATTTAAATTTTCTTATATATTATTTAATTATTTTTATTAAATTGTTATTTTTATGTGGTAATTAATTATATATTTTTATTTTTATTTTAAATTAATAATTTAGTTAAACAATTATTAAAAACATTAAAATAATTAATTGCTATTACTAATTTATTAAAAACATTATTTAGTTTTACTACAAAATTTTTTAAATAGGTTTGGATTTCTTAAATGAGAAAAATAAAGAATTAGAAAAATGTTGTCATTTATTAATAATTTCTTGAGTTGTATTTTTAAATATATTATTGGTTGGTTTGGCAAACACTTTATTGGTAACATGTGGGTTATCCAATTAACGCATGTTTCAAGTTTGTTTCTATTCTTTAGTTGAATCCATTAAATCTTATTAGCAATGATTCAAAAGAATCCTCATCAAATAACAATACTTATACTAATACAATGATTAAGATAAAAGAAAATACATTTAACATTAAATTGATAATCATTAATTCTTGTTTTTAATAAATGTAAATGTTAATTGTTTGTTCAGAGTGTTATCTCTTAGAGAAAATTCTAGCCGTGGGAAAAACTCTAAGGTAACCTCTAACCAATCTTTTAAATCAAAAGCTAGCCCTTTCAATTTGAAGGGGGATCATTTCTATAACTTGGTTAAATCTTACTAGTTATGTACTTAGCACATCGACTAGATCTGATTGGATTTAAACAAAATTGGTCTAGAAAGAACAAGAAAAACCATTGGGCATGGAGTGTGTTTGATAAAAAGTTACTGCTTACAGGCTATATGAACAAAATACTGAGGCAAGGTAGCAACAACTTTCTTAAACAATTCCTTATTTAGCTATGAAAGAAGCAGATAGAAGTAAATACCAAAATCAAAGCAACTGCTGAATTATGTGAAAGATATTTAAGTCGAAAACATATAACATTTTGGCAATGGTAAATCTGAGCTGATAAACTGAATTCAAATTTAATAAGTCAATTTCCAAAACGTAGAAGACATATGGATCAGATTATGAGACAAAAGAAATGACATGCACTAGAAAACAGACACAAAAACAGACATGAAACCCATTACACATGAATCTCTGTAAATTTGAACAAATAACACTGAACATAGTAATTTATATTAATGTCAAAATGTATACACAAACCCTTTTTCATTCTTCAGAACTCGTCTTTATAGAAAAGAATACAAATTAAAACATGTTTCTAACATATTCTTAATCATGGAGTCTTAAAATAACAACTTACATATCAAATACATGCATATAAAACTTTTCCAATCATATTTGTATCTAAATCATAACAACATGCTACAAATCTGGCCAGAAAACAGGGTCAAAATGGTGACTGGTTTTATGCCTCTTTTGTTGGAATTTGTGCTTTATCACCCCTCCAAAAACATATTCAATTGAAATATATTTTTGAATATATAGACAAATTTATAATTTAAAAAAAATGGTTATATAAATTTAACAATTTAAATTTGTGATTAAAATAATTTTAAAGATTTCAAGTAGAATTGATAAATTAGTATTGAAAAAAAAAATACATTTTTTTAAAAAATGCTAAGAAAAAAAAGGACAAAGAACAAGCAATTCACATAAACATATTTTTTGTTATTACAAATGTCTATTTGAAATTTATTTAATTATGAATAATTATTAAGTAGATGATAGGGACTTAATCTCCATATAATATTTTTAGTAATAGTTAGTATAAAGGGTTGAAATTTATCTTAACGGTAATTATGCCCTTTTTACTTTTAAATTTAATTAAAAAAATGTCATGTCCACAAGTGTTAAATTGGGTTTCCATTGGATTTTTATTTATGCTAAGATTTGTATTTATGCTATTGGATTTTTATTTATGCTATTGAATTCTTATTGTTATTGTTTCTTCACTGTGTATATATGTTTAACTCATATATTAATTATTTTAAAACTAATAAAATAAAGAAGTTGTAATTTTTAAATCATTTTTATGATTTTTTAATCTTGGCAATGTGAGATGAGATAGTGTTTTGATGTTTATTGTGGATTGATGTCTATCATTAGCTATCACGAAAGATTCAAAGTTGTTAGGTCTACAGTGGTGGTTTTTGGCACATGATTTTGGTCGTTCATGGTATTATAACCTATGAATTACATATGAGGGAGTCTCTTAAAAGGTTTGGGGATTCTCTATTTTGGAATGTGCTTGCATTGAGTGAAAGACTCAGTTGGTCAGGTCAGGATGTTGGCCAGCTTGGTTGCTTTTAAGTCAAGGCATGATTGCTTTTAAGCCATGATATAATAATAGATCTATTTGTTGGTTTTTCAAATTTTGAGTTTTCCAAGATAAAACTCATGTGTTTTATGTGTTGGTGTTGCTATGATTATTTGTGTTTATGTGTTGACGTTGCTATGATTATTTTTTCTGGCGTTGTCTATACTTATAATAGTGGTATCATAGCCAAGGGATCATGGCATGTAGAATGGGGTGATGGTTACAAATTCTGGCACATTTTATGTTGAGGTTGAAACTAACATAGAGAATCCTAATTGGGATTTCTAGGAGGAAATAAAGGGTATAACATGGTGAGATGCAACCAGAAACTATATCTTTGAGTTAGTGAGGAGAGCACCTTAAAGGCAACATAAGTGTTGGACACCAAAAAAAATAGATGAAATTTGTAAATTACATGTATATGGGAATAAGGTTATATAATCTTGGAGAAAACCTAGGTGATAGAGAAGGAGAGCATAGGGATTTTCCCAATCAAGTTTACAAGGAGTTGGGGTAAGCTTGAATCAGTGAAAGAGTTCCATAGTCGTGGTTAGGGCACATGATTTTTGTGTCCCATGCTATTAGAGCCCATAAATTACATGTGATGAAGTCTTTTAAACAATTTATTTATAATGTGCATGAGTTGGGCGGGTGGAAGACTCACTTGGTTGGTCCAATATTAAATTTATCTAAAATCCAATAAAAATTAGTTGAAATATAAAAAAATGGTGTAATAAGATGATCTAAAATCTAATAAAAAATTGTGTAATAAGATGATTTTTTTGTGGGTTGGATTATGCCATAAAATTACTTTGCTTGGTTAAGAGCTTAGTTTTATGGGACATAAAAAAACAAGGTTAAGACTAAGAGGAATAACCCTACCCCCCTTACAAACCACCAACGGGTAATTCCAGATAATGTGGTTTTCCTTGACTAATGGTAATGAATCAGCTTGTAGTTTTAACTAGCAACCAATAATAGCTAACATCACTACTACTTTGAGAGTTGAATTATGATAGAATTTCCTAATGTTAAAAAAACTAGATGATAATTTTCTAATTTAAGAGTGTAAGTAATGAATCAGCCTATAGTTTTAAATAGCAGCCAATAATAACTGACATCACTACTACTTTGAGAGCTAAATTATGATAGATTTTCCTAATGTTAAAAACTATTACTTTGAAAGCTAAATTATGATAGATTTTCTTGACATTAAGAAAACTAGATGATAATTTTCTAATTTAAGAATGTAAATAGTAAGAAAGTACATGACTTTGTTAGCGCATGCAACTTTAGATTGTAAGTATTGGATCTTCAGCATAACATATTGCGTAGCATAATCTCAAACAATCTTCACAAAATCACTCCAGAGACAAAGCACGCTCATAATCGTTATTGGTGAATGTTTGTTTCATGTCAATTTTAAAAAGCTTCCATATAACAGCAACGATTCCAGTTTAAGGTATCTCTCCCTGGTCTCCTTATTTTTCCTGTTAAAGTCACATGGAATGTAAACAGTGAAGGTGGATGATAAGCATTGAATGCATTATTATTGACATGATATACATTTATAGTACATTTGTGTGACCGTTGGATTCCATATCCCAAGGTCTCTTGGACTTCGATGGTTGTTCACATTCCACACCAACCCATAGAGGATTAGGTGCCCAACATTCCCCCCTTAATCCAAAGGGGTATGTATGAGTCCAAGAAGAGAGTTGTAATACAAAATGTGCAAAAATGCATGGCAGCACTAGGCTGAATGTGCTCTCTTATATGTTGGTACAAAGGGAGGTGGTTTAAGGATGACCACCAACACTGAAATGCTTAGTGCAATTCCCAGAACTCTTCCAGGTCTGGCAAGAAGCAGAGGTCTTCTGCTAGAGGAAGTTCTCTTGATGTTTTGAAGAGGGAAACCTTCAACTATGAAAGGGAGGTCTCACCCTGCATAAAAGGGAGAACCTCAACCTGAAAAGGGAGGTCTCAACCTGTGATGGTTTAATGATTATCGCCAACTCTGGAATGCTTAATGCAATTCCTGGAACTCTTCCAAAACTGGCAAGAAGCTGAAGTCTTCTACTAGAGGAAGTGTCCTCAATTCTTTGAAGAGGCATCACCAACTAAAGGCATGATCAGGGGCATATTTGTCTCTGGCTACAACTCTGAATCTGGTATGGCAGGTTGTGGCTCACGCTCGCTTGATGTGGCTTTGAAGCTTGTAGATGACCATCACTTCCCCCCCTGTCAGATACAAGGTGAGATGATGGAGAAAACTCAACTACAACACTGTTCAATACTCTAGAACAAGTTCGGACATATGACTGAAATATCTTCTTGGTTGTTGATGCCCAATGCTAAGAAGCGATCCATCCAAGATGAATCTTTGTTCTTACAAAAGGCTTGTTTTTGAAGCATCTGTTTGAAGAATGACTAGTTTTATGACAATGCTTACATGGATGAAGATCAAAACAGTGATATTTCATATGGCCAACTCGGTCACAGTGTTGGCATTTCATAATCTATTGTTGTTGTTGTGGAAGAGGACCAAAATATGGAACAGCTGAAGGTGAACTGTCGTGAAGGAATCCAGCAATCTGAAACTGAATGGGCTTTGAGTAATCTGGAATATGAAAGGAAACCTCCTTATCATATCCAAGACCTGTTATGTGCTTGTTGTGGTCAAGCTCTCCCCAAGGTCTGATGACCGACTTGGGAAGTGCAGACTGAATTTCTACATCTGCATGTACAACTTCTCCTGAGAGGTGTTAAATGATCTAATCAATTTCTAGTTGTTGATGAGAGTTTCTCTCAATGCTCTGAACAAAAATAGGTTCAAAATGTTGTCTTTTTTGTAACTCATCTTGCTGAAGTTGAGACTCGAGTTGCAAAAATTCAATGTTGATGGGTATTTTTAAATGGGAAAATACCAAAACAAAACAAATAAATACCACAGAGCCAATGCTCTGTTTCCTTTGTTCCAAGACCTTTGCACAGCGAAGCTATTAAAAACAAAATGACTCATAACAGTCCATTACACAGCCATAAAATACTTCTATTGATTTAAAACAAGAACTGATACAAATTCATCCTCTGTGTAGAGAGGGATTCACTGGAGAAACTTTGTCTCCTCATTTCTGGTCTTCCACTGCTGTGGGCATTACAAAAACAATCTCATGCTATCTCTTGCTTTTGCGATGAGCAAGCAATACAATACATCTCTTTTTTAAAATGATTTCCGCACTGCTGTGCGTTCATTACATTTCCATGAACAACCTCTGCATTTTCAATGGCGGACAAACATTATATCCCTGTTCTTGTTAAGCCCTTGCACTGCTGTGCATTCTCTATATATCAAAACAAATATAACACACGTTCACCATGCGCAGGCACCATTACACAAAATTACAAAAAGAACTCCACACGCAGACACCGTGCGCAGGCACAAAAAAAAAACATACATACATACAAAAAAAAAAACTTCTCTGCGTGCGCAGGCACCATATACACCACGCCAACATTGTCAACTACGGGACGCAGGCATACATTTTCAACATATATAAAAACATATATAAAAATACAAATGGGACGTGTGCCCATCACCACATTAAAGCCGCCACCTAATTCTACGTAGAACCCATAAAAAAAATTAACTTTTCCTTCCACGGCGGTCAACCTATGAGTTGTTTACTCCACGCAAAAATTGATCTGACGCAGGCCGGTGCCACGTGTCGCCACCACATTCGTCGGGCCCGATCATTAAACTCTGTGCAGCTTCGCGCAGATCCGAGCCGCCAAAAACGATCTGACGGAATTCGCACGCCAAGCTCCCGCAAACAGAACGACCTTTAGTGTCCGGGGAAAGCGGTTTCGGCGCTCGTACATGGGACGCGTGGCGGAGTGTGAATGTGTTCGGATCCTCCTCTACGGGTACAGCCTTTTGCCAAAGGCGGTGCCGGGAGACCGGGCGGTTTCGTTCTGGCGGTTTTGGGTGCAGCGGTTTGGGTGTTGGTACGGCTGCTGAGTCGGCTCCCCACGTCCACCTGCTGCCTGCAGTTGGATTTAACATTCCAACACTCCCCTTTAATTTCAACTGCTGGGCATTATGACATACCCAAACACTTCCTCACATAGAGGGATTCCTCAACACTACTGTTACAAAAATATCATCCTCACATAGAGGGATTCACCAACTGCTTCTGATGCAGTTCACAAACAAACAAAGTTGTCTTCCTCTTAATAGAGGGATTAACCTGAAACTGTGCTTAAGAGCACCTTCCTCATGACAGAGGGATTCACCATGTGATTGTGCTTAAGAGCACCTTCCTCATGACAGAGGGGTTCACCATTACAATGTGCTGAAGAGCACCTTCCTCATGACAGAGGGATTCACCTGTGTAAAAAAAACATCTTCCTCTTGACGGAGGGATTTACCAAACTATGCTAAAGAGCATCTTCCTCTTAACAGAGGGATTCACTAATGACTATGCTGAAAAGCATCATCCTCTTGATAGAGGGTTTCACCAAATGACTGCCTCAAATGCAGTTCCAAAACAAACAATCATTGCACTGCTGTGTGTGCAAACTCATTACAATGTTCTTTTATGCTGCTGCATATTCTCTGCTGCACTGTTGTGCCATCTTCTTTACTGTGTCTACCCCACACTGCTGTGTCTACACTTGCTGTTGTGTTGCTGCACTTCACTTACATTTCTTTGCAAACTCTGCATTGTTGTGCATTCTTCAAAGACATAATACTCTGTCTTTTCTGGAACAATTACACTGTCCCAACTTACAAATTTACACTGCTGTGTGTAAATATTTCTTACATTCACTGCTGTTGCATATGTTGCATTTCAATTCAATGAACAACAAATTCATTACATTTACCTTTACTGCTGTAAGGAAAATTTCTTTTGCATGTGCTGCTGTCCATTACATCTCATTTCTTCAACAAAACTTTAATGCTGCTGCATCTTTCTTGTTTGCATTGCTGTGTGCTTCTCCTTCTTCACGATGGGAAAACTTTTCTTCAAGCTGCTGCTGTCCATACACTTGCTGTTGTGTTGCTGCTGCAATTTGCACTGCTGTGTGCACATACACTTGGCACTTCATTCTCCACGAAAAAAAAAATTAACACGGGCTGCTGCCTTTTCTTATGCACCCTTGCTTCACACAATCTTCAGCTTCATTCATTTTATTTTCACAACGCACTGCTGTGCAATCCCTTTCAATTTTCTGCTGCCTCACACATTCTCATTCATTCCATGTGCATTAAAACTATGCGCTGCCCCTGTTTTTCTTTATGCATTTCTATGCATATTGCATTATAAAAAAATTCAAACTGCTGTTTTATATTTTGTCTTCCCACTGCTGTGAGGGTCTCCATGCTTTGCATACTTTTCTTATTGCGCTGCTGCTCTTTACATTTGAGCGCTGCCCCCATTTCTTTTCTGCTGTTATAGTAGATTTAACTTCATATTTTTCCTTATAAAAAAATCTTCATCAAGGAGTGACTGTTAATACAGTTCAGCAAGTAAAAATTACAAGCTCCCCTTTAATGTGTGCTTGTCTTCTTTTGGCAGATTCTTCTCAAAATAAATTTAGATCAGCTGCGTTGCTTAAGGGGCTTTCACACTGTATTTCTTTTCTTCTCCATACTTGTGTAACTTTCTTCTTTTGCATGCCAGGTCTAGCTTGCGTAAGATCCCATGTTAAGTTACAATCTCGTGCCATATGCCCAATGTTATGACACTTGAAACATTCTACATTTTTCATGAATAACATTTCATGATTTCTTCTAAAATTGTTTCTTGGAGATTTTCGGAGACCACAACATTTATCTTTATGAAATGCTCTACAGTCTTTTGCCATATGACCAAAGTTTGAGCAAGCATAACAATAACCATAAAATGAACTTTGGTACCTGGGAGATGGCGGTTTCATTGATGTACTTCTGAAATCTTGCTGCCTTGAGATCCTTTGATGATCACCATTGCCTCTTTCCTCTTTGACATCAACTACATTTCTTCTTGGAGCTGGTTTTCTACTTGGTGGAGGATTTCTTCTATTGCAGCCTTCATTTTTCTCCTTGCCTTTGCTGGAACTAGGAGCTTCACAACTTCTTTCTGGCTTCTTCACATCTCCTTTGCTTAAAGCATCCTCATCCTTGTTTGAGGGTTCAGCTACATACCCAAGTCCTGATTTATCAGATGGAGATCTGTGATAGCTGAGCATGTCATCCAAAGCTTGAGAGCTTTTCATGATCTTGTTCATCCCTTCAACCTTCTTCCTGAGGAGGACAATCTCTTCTTCTAACTTTTCACATTCATTATTTTTCTTTGCTAGTTGTCCCTTAGTTTCTTCCTTGCTACGAGTAGCTTCAACTGCTACTATTTTGAAGGAGATAATGTCAGTCTTCATTTTGGAGACTTCTTCATCATTTGCTTGACTGCTCTTCACTTTCTTTTCAGCTCCTTGTGCCTGCTTCCTGGCTTCTTGTAATTCAAACTTAAGGGAGGAGACCTCTACCTTGTACTGTCTAATCTCTTCCACAAGCTTATTCACTCTCTTGTGTCTTTGTTCAAGTTGACTTGTCAAGGCATCTTCCTGCTTCTTTGCTTCATTCAGCTGATTTGTCATAGACATGACTTCTTCATGATGCTTCCTCTTGCATTGATCCAGCTCCTTCTTAAGCTTGGCAAGCTCTTCATCCCTTTCTTTTATTTGAAGCTTGATGAGGTCAAGCTTTTCATTCTCAGCTTCTATGATGGGTTCTTCTTGACTCATTGTCATGGTCAGTGCTCCCTTTGCATGAAGGTCATGCAATCTATCCCATATATCCTTTGCTGATGTATATTTTCCTAGATTCCTCTTCATAGAATCAGGCAGTCCATCCAAGATTAGTTTTGCTGCTTGTGCATCATACTCCATGGATTCTTTATTCATCTTGCTGTCATCAATCACTGACTCCCAGACTTCAATCCCCTCAGACATTAGGAAAGCCCTCATCATTATTTCCCATACATCAAAGTTTCCATCAAACTTTGGGGTTTCATATAAAATGTATTCAAATAAATTGTCTTCTATTTTAATAGAGGAGGGAGACACATTTTTAACAAGCCTGGAGGCTTTCTTCTTTGACCTTGCCATTCTTATCTAGGCTTTAAATACTTGACTGTGTTTTCTTTTAAATCACTGACTGTTCCTTTAACAGTAACAGAAAGGAAAGCTTTGAAAAATACCTTAACTCTTTTGGCTGAGTCTTCACACTGCTGGAGAAGTTTGACTGCTGCAACCAGAGTCTTTCCTTCAGCTTCCTTGACACTTTTAAAGAGCCTGAACCAGCTCTGTCACCATCAAAGAGCCTGGATTAGCTCCGATACCACTGATGGGTATTTTTAAACGAGAAAATACCAAAACCAAACAAATAAATACCACAGAGCCAATGCTCTGTTTCCTTTGTTCCAGGACCTTTGCACAACAAAGCTATTAAAAACAAAATGACTCATAACAGTCCATTACACAGCCATAAAATACTTCTATTGATTTAAAACAAGAACTGATACAAATTCATCCTCTGTGTAGAGAGGGATTCACTAGAGAAACTCTGTCTCCTCATTTCTGGTCTTCCACTGCTGTGGGCATTACAAAAACAATCTCATGCTATCTTTTGCTTTTGCGATGAGCAAGCAATACAATACATCTTTGTTTTAAAATGATTTCCGCACTGCTGTGCATTCATTACATTTCCATGAACAACCTCTGCATTTTCAATGGCGGACAAACATTATATCCCTGTTCTTGTTAAGCCCTTGCACTGCTGTGCATTCTCTATATATCAAAACAAATATAACACACGTTCACCGTGCGCAGGCACCATTACACAAAACTACAAAAAGAACTCCACACGCAGACACCGTGTGCAGGCACAAAAAAAAAACATACATACATACAAAAAAAAAACTTCTCTGCGTGCGCAGGCACCATATACACCACGCCAACATTGTCAACTACGGGACGCAGGCATACATTTTCAACATATATAAAAACATATATAAAAATACAAATGGGACGTGTGCCCATCACCACATTAAAGCCGCCACCTAATTCTACGTAGAACCCATAAAAAAAATTAACTTTTCCTTCCACGGCGGTCAACCTATGAGTCGTTTATTCCACGCAAAAATTGATCTGACGCAGGCCGGCGCCACGTGTCGCCACCACATTCGTCGGGCCCGGTCATTAAACTCCGCGCAGCTTCGCGCAGATCCGAGCCCCCAAAACCGATCCGACGGAATTCGCACGCCAAGCTCCCACAAACAAAACGACCTTTAGCGTCCGGGGAAAGCGGTTTCGGCGCTCGTACATGGGACGCGTGGCGGAGTGTGAATGTGTTCGGATCCTCCTCTGCGGGTACAGCCTTTTGCCGAAGGCGGTGCGGGGAGACCGGGCAATTTCGTTCTGGCGGTTTTGGGTGCAGCGGTTTGGGCGTTGGTACGGCTGCTGAGTCGGCTCCCCACGTCCGCCTGCTTCCTGCAGTTGGAATTAACATTCCAACAAATGTTTTCTTGTGCATTATATAGACAAATTTGAATATCAACAAGAGAGGCTTTGTTGATTTTTACCATGCCACCAATAGTGGAATGAATTAAGGTATTGAGAAACTCTAATGCATCACTAATTTTAGCCATTCTTCAAACACGTAAATCAACATATAAAACAATAAATTGTATGTAACTTCAGGAAGTTAACCACTTGTACAGACTTCAAGGCTCCAACCAACTAGCGTTTTACTCGATTCAATGTCCAACGTACCTAGAAGAATCACTGTTCAACGCACATAAGAATCACCATATGACATACCAGTTTTTAAATAAGGTACATGATTTCAATCTTCGACACATTTAAATAGCTCGAGCCACCATGTCAAATCCACTTCGAAATCAATGCTCTGTATCCATCGTTTCAAGATCTGTTTTCCTTCGTCCAAAGGGGCATTATGCTTGTGCAATCTATCTGAAGTTGCGGCTGAAAGCCTTTCAATGGCAAGCACTAATCTGATCAGCGCAACTAAGGAATGGAAATGCTTAAGGGAACATGTTGCAAGACTAGCCTCTATCAGGCTAGCATTTGTGACAAACCAGCTGCAACGTCAACCATGGAGCTCTAGATCATCGGAATGGCCCCAAAATTTGCGGTCCACGGCCCAGAAAACCTTCAAAAATGGTCAGAGTTTTCTTCATTTTCATGGACTCATTTTGAGTCAGAAATTTTATTCAACGGATGCATCCACCACTGTTCAAATCCTTGAAGAAACTCGAGAAACCTCGGATGAGGAAAAATACTCTAAATTTTGAGTCGTAAACAACGAAGAAGAGGAAGACAACTTACCTGGATTGACCGAAACTGTGGACAGCTTATTCTCAGCCGTTATAAGGACTTTGAAATGATGAAAGACTCTCCTCAAGATTCCTTCTGCTATAATGTTGTTTTAAAAGCACTTTGTAACAAGAATCAACTTCCAGAAGCAACTGAATGGCTTCAATCTATGGTTAATATGGACTACAAACTAGATGCCTTAATGTATGATATTATAATATTATGATATCATAATATTATGATATTATGATTCGTGCTACAAACTCCATTGCACTCACGAAACCTTACCGCGAATTGCCTCAGATTTCAGGATCTTTTTCTCTTCTAAAGGCAACGAGCTTCGAACCCGAGATGTAGCCATACAAGGCGGCAACAACAGAAGCTGCATTAGAAGTAGTAAGTTTTCAAGCTTAAGGGAAAAGCTTTTGCATGCTATCAGTTTTTGTCTTCATCGAATCGGTGTCCGAGCCTCTCAAGGATCACTATCACATTAATTTGAGCTTTGTAGAACCTGCATTACTATGTCAGCAATTATTCCCGCCCCACTCCCCTCCTGCATTACTATGTCAGCAATTATTCCCGCCCCACTCCCCTCCTCATACATTATGTCTTACAGTGTACCTTACAACTTACGGGAACTGTCGCTTTCATCGCACCATAACCTTCTTACCATACGCTCCAGCATAAGACAAATGCACAGAGAATAGTCATGTGCTTTCTTTTTCAGATGACAAGAATCCAAACTTTGATAATGGATCCTATTCAGAGGCTCCAGAAGACCCCGTTTTCATAATATAATTCAATAATATTTCAGTCATCGTGCCAGCTTCGTGAAAGACGCTCCATGAACACAAGCCCAGCTTGCACAGAAAATCAATGAAAAACCTCAGATTATTCAAGAGAACGAGTCCAGGAAAGCAATTCCCAATCAGTAGATCATTGCAAAGATGGAAAGGGTCCTTGGTATGAAACTATGTGGAAGCACTGGAAAGAAATGCACCGGGAAAGAAGTTACGCTGGAGTTATTGCTAAGCAGAAAGATTTGATATGAGAAGACTGGCACAAAAACACTGGCAGATAGGTAAAGAGGCAGATCTGACAACATTTAATTAGGTGTGGATGGTAGCGCTGAGCACCCAGGCTAAAAGTGTGGGAGCTGAGAGGACAGAGTCACCAACAGTAATGTTCACGACCATTCATTTCTTGTTGGCTTTCCCAAACTTTACGTTGAGTATGAGCATGGCGGTTATATATATTAAAAACGCAATTAAAAACTGCAACTGTTAAACAATGGGAGTGGGAGCGAAGGGATGGGCAGCGTGGTATATGCACGCAGCGTGGTAACAGGTAATACCACTCTATCACTCGGACCCCAGCATCAAGAGCAGCGTTCAAAGCGTATTATGGCGGTTGACGAAATTCAAGGTATGGTATAACATTCAACTCTCGACCAACTCATTCAACAATAGAGATTTGACAGAGATGGCAGTCTAGAACAGAGGTATAGCACTGACATGTATGGAAAGGCCACAGAAAAACAAGCTCACATAAACAAGTGGCTCATACTTGAGCACGGCAGGAGATCGCCCGCTCTGATACCATGTTAAAGTCACATGGAATGTAAACAGCGAAAGTGGATGATAAGAATTGAATGCATTATTATTGACATGATATACATTTATAGTACATTTGTGTGATTGTAGGATTCCATATCCCAAGGTCTCTTGGACTCCGGTGGTTGTTCATATTCCACACCAACCCATAGAGGATTAGGTGTCCAACATTTCCTAACCGTTAAGTCCAACATTATCCATTATTTATGTTGCTACATACATTTAATGTTATGTGATATATATTGTTGGATTACACACCATTCCATTCAATACTATGTAGTAATGTGGATATTATTTAGATTACATATTGTGTTCAATACTACATAACAGCATGAATATGGCTCCCCAACCATTGAAGCCACAACCAAAGGATTGTTTTTTTTTATGTCAATTTTTGTTTTATACAAAATGATGGGTTTACAAAAGGCTTATTAGGATCATAAAACCAAGAGGTGATGGTGCAAAAATAAATTAACATGGAGTCTTTCTGCCTTTAAATAGGTTACATTAGAGATGAATACCATGGGAAAAACCATGGGTTCTCATAAACCTACAGCTCAAAATTTGTCTATAGCTTGATTGAGTAAAGTTTACCTAAACTACCTTAACAATTTACCCCTTAAACTTAACTCGAGGAGATTAACCTAGTCTCAATCACTCTGTCAAAGTCCATATTAAAATGTTATCATCTACCAAAGTACATAGGCAACTAGCCATTGTATCTGCCAGTTATCTAAGACACATTTCATGTACATGGTTCATAAACAATCTCACATTCTCCCCCTCAAACTAGGATACCAACACACATGCCACCCTGGATGCTATTCATGTGGTTCATTCCACCACTTGATAACTCCATTAACCACTACACTACATGTATGCATGATCAAAGTCTTAAGGTCTTACAACAACTGACCTCAAGCTAGTGTACAAGTACCATTGCCATCCTCGTACCTATCCAAGTGGTTCATTTCATAACTTGAGTCATCACAAGCTCTTGCGCAACATGTATGCCTGAACAACAGATCTTACAACTTCTTGGGGGAATACACCTGCGTACACCAAGATTTCATAACTTGGACCAAAAAAATTTAAGGTGTTCACACACCACTAGTGTTATCACGCCATTGCAGCTCTCATCACACGTTAGCTCCTTCACTAAACTTCAAATCATTGAATCCATCTTTGTTTTCTCATCTATATGACCACTCTCTTGCTACATCTCTAGCTTTGTTGATCCATACCTTGATCTAGCCTTTCTCACTAGTAGACCTCTCTCTCTTGATATCTCCAACTCATGTTATTCATTTTGCATCATCGGTTATCATTGTGCATCATCTTCTTGGTTTTTCTTGCTACTCTCAAAATTGTTGCATACTTGCCTCCTTACATAGCTATCGATCACTTCCATCATGGGCTTATCCACTAACGCATTGCCCAATGAGCCATCCTAGAGTGTCTCAAATACGGTGTACTTGTCCAACGACTTTACCATTGCAACCTTGAAAACATGATCAGCTCTTCCTAAGTTCAAGACACAACGACTACCACCTATCACTGCGATTTATTGAAACCTACAATCTTCTTGGCCATGCTACGAAGCCAACAAGAATGGATTTCGTTCAATTATCTATAGTCACCATAACTTTCATATTCCTTTGTAACATAGTTGGCTCTTCATCCCTACTATCTTCACCACATAAAGAGACGACTCCTTATAAAAACCTACAGACTAGCGAATCCACTAAAGCACCTGCCTTCACACAGAAAACAAATTACCTTTGGTATTGCCACATCTTTATCCCTTCGACGAACACAAAAGACAAAACCTCGTTGGGTTTCCCATAACCTCGGATATTGGTCTCCACAGTGTTTTACATAGCTCGCGCATTGTTCCAATTCGTAGCCTCATGCTCATTGTCGTCGTAATTTTACTGTTAGCCACAGCAACGCTCTACTCCTATGGTCAAGCTTTAACATTGTGTTCTTGCAAACCTTTAGGTCGTCTATGTGTATCTTGACTTTTCTGCCAACATGGTCACTTTTCTTCTTCATGCCTTTTATGTATTTCTTACATAAGTTTGGTTATTCATAACCATGCTCTGATCAACACACAACAACTTTAACCACAGCTCTGATCAATACACAACAACTTTAATCACAACTTTGATACCAATTGTTATCAGAGAAACCTAGAGATGTGATGGTGTATAAAGACAATTATTGTTTGGAATCCCAATGGCCACGAGGACAAATTAACATGAAGTCTTTTTGCCTTTAAATAAGCTACATTAGAAATCAATACAATGAGAAAACCATGGGTTCTCATAACCTTGGAACTTGAAAATGACTAATAACTTAACCAAGTCAAGTTTACTTGTACTACCCTAACAAAATTTGCACAAAATGATAGTTTCTTTTGTGTTTTTCATAACAAATATAAAAATAGCATAGCACACTAAGATCTAACTAATCAATGCAAAAGCATGTATAGTTATGAAATTATCTCACTGATATGAGCTGATTACAATTATTGAGAGGTCATGGTGAATGTTGAGAAGCTCTCCTCAAGCTTTTCATGACCTCTTCTAAATCCTTAACTTATGGCAAAGTCACTATTGATTTGATAATAATAACATGTAACAAAAATTTTCGCCTAAGCCAATTGGTTAAAGCCCCTTGCCAAATCATTGAAAGTTCTCATATGGAAAGAAAGTTTGACCCGTAGATCAATATACGTTTTGGTATGAATGCAAAATTTTTATTTTCCTTTCCTTTTTTAGTATTCTATTTTGTATTCGTGTTCATTTAATTAGCGTGTAGGTTCATAATAGTTTATTTTGCATTGAATTTTATAACTAGCGTGACAATGATAAGGGTGATGCCACAACATAAAAGAGCTTGTAAAATTCTATATATGTTTATACAATTACTTAATCTGTGTGTAGGTTGATAATATTCTTATTAGATAATTGGTTTTTAGTTTGAGTTTTTTAAATAAATTTTGAACTCAAAATGGAAATTAAATATTATATAAATTTACATTTTATAAATAAATATTATAAAATAATTGTAAATATTACTTCTATATTTATTAAAAATATATTAAATTTAAAATAAATATCAATAAAATATATATTAAAATTGCGTTCACTAATTTTTAATTTATTAATTCAGGAAACAAAATAAAAAAACAAAATGAATATTAAGATTGTTGGTATTGTGTTTTAGTTTATTTGTTTAAGTGTATTTACTTCCAATTTACTTAATTTATTAATTTATGAAACAAATTTTAATTAATTAATGAAACAAATTTTAGTTAATTCATGAGACAAACAAATTTTAATTAATTCATGAAACAAATTTTAATAAAATTGACATTAAGATGGTTGGTATTGTTTTTAAGTTTATTTGTTTGAATTATATTTACTTAATTTACTTCCATGTGTGCCTTTTACTTTTTTAATAATAGTGGTTTAATAGTTTAAATAAGGTGAATAATTTTAAAGAGTTCAAAATACTTGAGTTATGTAAATTTAAATTCTCCTTTATATCATTTAATTATTTTTTATTTAGTCGTTATGTGTGATAATTAATTATATATTTTAATTTTCTTAAAAATAATTATTTAAAATATTAAAATAATTAATTTCTATTATTAATTTCTTAAAAACATTACTTATTCTTACTAGTCTTACTGCACTTTTTCTTTTAAATAGACTTGGATGTCTTAAATGAGAAAAATAAAGGCACTCATTACTAATTGGGTAAATGTTGTCATTTATTAATAATTTCATGCTTTGTATTTCTAAATGCATTATCTTTTCGATTGGCAAACACCTTACTCTTACTAGTAACATGTGGGGTGTCCAATATTAATGCATGCTAACATTTGGGGTGTCCAATCCTAATATATGTTTCAAGTTTGTTTCTAGATTTTTGTGTTGAATCCATTAAATCTTGTTGGCAATGATTCAAAAGAATCCTCATCAAATATCAATGCTTACACTGATACACAAAGAAGATAACAACAAGATAAAATAAAATAGATTTAATATTAAATTGATAATCATTAATTAATGTTTTTAATAAAGTTAAATGTTAACTGTTTGATCAAAGTTGACTTAAATACTTAGTTAAGATATTTTTAGTAAGCCTTCAGATTATAATTAGAATATTCTATTTTATTCTCATATATATATATATATATATATATATATATATATATATATATATATATATATATTAAAAACACAAAGTACATGATAATTGTTATCTCAAGCATAGCTAAATTTATTGCTTTGTGAACCAGACCCTAAAACTATCACTAACTATTACAAATCCCATTTTGCATAGCGGCCATGTATCGAGATTTATTACAAGACTCAAAACAATTAAGGCACTAGTGAGTACAAACAGATATCACACTAGAGAATAGAAACATACAAACTATCACAACTCATAAAAGACACATCCATCCACACTTTCAATCATCAGTTTAAAACTCCATTACCAGTGATCAATAGCAAAAATCATCAACAAATAAACCAAGATCGACATACCTCAACTATAGGAATCAAACATATTATATCCTTCTGCCATAGCCCAAACAAAACTTTAGAGCTAAAATATTGCTTCATGACACTTCCACAGAAATAAGTGATACCACATTTTGTCCAGATATGTTTCAATAATTCAAAAAACCTTTGAAGCATTATGTACCATAACACATGTCAACAACTCAACCAACACGAAGACAACACCATGATATCCCAAAAACAAAAGTATAGTTATCGTTTCCCAATAGCTAAGAATGCATATAACACACCAATACCATATTAGGTCATCTACAAATCCCAAAACAAACTCTCATTGACAAAATGAAAATCAAAGGTACATGTCATCACCACACTAATCATTATTTGAAGAGATCAATGCAGTGGTTTGCACGCTATCAGCCGAAGGATCGGTGAGATCTCCTGACACAATCACTCACAAAAATTCTCTCCACTCGTGCCAAATGAGAAGCAACATTATCTAGACAGATACACATATTGTGAAGGATCCTTTTGATATCTTCCATTTACGAGAAAACATTATAACTTTTCAATTGTTTGCCATTTAAGAGGAGACACAGAAAAGTTGTGGTTTGTTGGTTGTAACACCCTCCTCTCACATCCACCAAAGTAACCATCCCAACTGAGCTAAACATGAGACGAGAGGTTACTATGATCAGATTCGACCTCCTATGTGACCTTAAGGAAGTGGAATCAACGGAACATCACACATAGACATCCAACATCATCAACAGAACCCTCAGAAGACAAGTAGGCCACTCAAACAGACTGTCCCTAGGCCCCATTGTTGTTCTGGATCTCTTAGGCCATAGATGTTGTCATTCTATGGGTAAGGGAGAGACCAGTAACCTAAATCGCTCTCACAGGCTTGCCTATGAGCAACTAGGGACCAAAATTTCTAGTTTTATACCAGCGACCCCGGGATTTAAGCCACTTTTTCAAGCCCACAACCCAGGCCACTGCCCAGAATGGAGTGATAGCTTAGAATCGGTAAGAATACAAGGAAACAATGATGCAGAAACAAATAATTGAACAATACCATAACCAGACCCCTACTAGCCATAAAGGCATTTCGTCAAACACATCACCAACATGTAACCTACAGGTGTAAATAACAAAATTAAGTGTAGAGATATCATACTTATCTGAGAATCGCTATGAACCATTGTTCCCTCTTGTCAATTGTTGCATTATCCTCTATTAGGTAATAGACACATTATCCATTCATATACAAGTAAAACATGTTGAGAGCCATACATAGTTGTTGTCATAAAATGTACATATAATAATAGGAACAAAAATACCATAAACATATCAGCCATCAAAATCCACATATACATCAATACATTTACACATGAAAATCAAAGGAATGAATTTCTCATTAATGAATGCAATGAACCAACCAGAGATGGGACTACCACGTTCCACCCAACCATATATTGGCTGAGTCAAGTCTCTCTTCAGCCAATCACCCTCGTACCATATTCCAAGCATCAATGTGGGACTCATAGAACACATCAAAAACACCAATCAACATGGATGCCATTGGATTTCTCCACCTACATTGTGAGGAATTTGAGTGCCTTCTAGTCTCTCAAGCTTTAACGTGCATCCACAGTCTAATCCAGGGATCACTAGGCCCTACACCGAGACATACTTTCCAGGCTTTACTGTGCATCCCATCCCGGGATCACTAGGCCCAACGGAGAGAAAATCCACCTCTTTGATTTACCTTATATCCCGTCATTCATCGGCAAGGATTCCTAAGCCCACCGAGGCACACAATCTAGCTTTACCGCAACCCACAGTCCGGTTCTAATATATATTATTCTAATATTTTTATAAATTTATATTTTAAAACCCAATAAAACTTAATTTTATAATAAATTCACCTAGAAACCAATGAAAAATCAAAATATCTCAAGACTTAGAGATTAGAATCTTTCTTTTTTCATTTAAGATGGGATTTAGAAAGCTTTAAACAACCAACGAATTCCATGATGGTTGCAGTGCCACTTCTCAAAAATATTTATATATTAATAATATATGTTAAATTTTTGTATAATAAATATTAAAATTTTTGTTATAAATTGATTTTAAAACATTTAAATAGATGTATGATTAGCTTGAACAATGGTGGGAGTGACAACGGAAGAGCGGAAGACCAGGGTTGAGGGTTTCTGCACAGGATTTTCTCCATGGACGGATGCAGAGGAGGGAGCTCCACTCCCTCCTACAAGGAGGCAGTGGCCAACAAGGGCAAGAAACCTCCAGAATCAGGCAGAGGTATCACTAAGGAAGGAGGAAAAAATAGGGAAGAGGAAACAGAAAGTAACAAGGAGAAGGAGAATGATGGCACAAAAGACAAGGAGGAAAATGACAAAAAACAGGGAACAAAAGACAAGAAACAAAAGGGACTGTGCAAGCCCAAAGCTGAAATCACTCCCAGAGTAATCTTAAATAACCCAGAGCTGCAGGCCCACAGGGAGCACATGCAGACTTATGCAATCATATGCAAATTCATGGGTCTATGGCCCACTGAAAAGGCTTTACAAACATGGATCAGATACCACTGGAAGCCTAAAGGGAGCATTGATCTTCATCTAGGATCCAAGGGATTTTTCACTGTGGTGTTTGCAAATATTGAGGACAAAGACAGAGTGTTTGAAGGCGGGCCCTACTTCTATGCAGCAGCAGGGCTCTATATGCGGCCGTGGATGATGAACTTCGTGCCGGAGCGGGAAACCTTTACCTCAGTCCCAGTTTGGGTAAGACTCTATTCGCTACCTCTAGATTATTGGAAAATAGAATCACTAACAGCCATAGGCAATAAATTAGGGAGGTATGTCAAAACTTTTGAAGCCACAAGAAGGGGAAAATATACCTCCTTTGCTAGGATTTGTGTAGAGATGGATCTATCTGGAGCACTTCCGAACGAGGTCATATTGGAGGTTTATGATGAGGAATGGGTGCAAACGGTTGACTACGAGCATATTCCATTTAGATGTCGAAAATGTCATGAACACGGGCACCTTATAAGAGACTGCCCTCTCAGTAAGGCAAAGAACAAAAGCAAACCTAACACAATGAAAGAAACAGATGGCTTTCACAAAGTAGCTCACAAAGGTAAAAACGGAAAAAAAAAAAAAAAAAAAAAAGGGCCAAAACAACACCAAAGTGGAGACCAAAAGGTGAGGCCGAATCAGTTCCATGTCCTAAAGAGGAGGAAGATACAATAGTTGAAAATCAAGTAATGAAGGATGGATATGATAAGTGGGAGAAGGAAGAAGAACATGATCAGGAACAGGTAAACAAAAAACAGAAAGGGATCATGATGAGTGAATCAGAGACGGATATGGATCAGGAAATGACCTAGAGCGAGATGGAAATGGAAGACAATGAGTTACAAGAGATTCTTGATAGAGAAAACCTAGATCTAGAAGGGTTCTTGAGTAAGGGAACAACTGGTGGGGTAGAATCTCTACCACAAGAAGAATGCAATCGAATAAAGCAGTTATTCTTATGGAAAACGCAGGCAAAGGGCTTGGCAGAAGAAAACAACATTGAAAGACAGGGCAACCATGGAATGAAAGCAGTAAAAACTACTCCAGAATTAGCTCCGAGAAACCCAGGGAAAAACAGGGGCAAAAAAAAGCAGAACGAGCTATTAATAGAATGTGGAAAGCTCATGATAGACTCAAGTAAGATGAAAGATCTAACCAGTTACTCCTTTACCAATCTGTAATTATGAAGTTTACAACTTGGAACATCAGAGGTCTAGGCAACAAGAGAAAACAGAGAATGTTGAATAATAGAATGAAACAGGCAGCTCCGGATATAATTTTTGTCCAAGAAACGAAATGCTCCATTCAAAAGTTAAGACAAATCCATAGTAAGTGGCTCAGCAGATATGAGTTTATAGAAGTCAAAGCATAAAATATAGCAAGGGGTATCCTCACCCTTTGGAATCCCCAAAAAATAGGTATTATTGATGCAAAGGCATCAAGGAATTATTTATCTGTTGTTATACAGCTTATAGGAGACAGGGACACTTATCTAGTAACGAATGTTTATGGCCCTCAAAGGTTAGATGACAAAATCAGGTTTATTGATTCCTTAGTGGACCTTCGGAACAGATTTGCAGGGCTACTGTGGGTTATAGGAGGAGATTTCAACATGATTAGATCCCTCTCAGAGAAAAAAGGGGGTACAAGAGCACTAAACAAAGATTCCTCAGCTTTCCAAAGTTTTTCAGAAAACATGAAGCTGGTGGACATTGAGACAAACAATGGTCTATGCACATGGAACAACAAAAGAGGAGGGGATTCCCAGGTAGCTTCCAAGCTAGACAGATTCATGATCTTTGAAGAGTTCATGCTTCTAGACAAGGAAATAATAGCAGTTATTCTTCCTTTTGGAGGCTCAGATCACTGGCCGATTTAAATGGAGATCAAGGGCATTGGAACCCCAAGAAACAAACCGTTCAGGTTTGAAAATATATGGCTTTCACACGCATAATTCATCATAAATATTGGAAAATGGTGGGCTGAAGACCTACAAATTCAGGGATCATCTATGTTCCTGCTACATAAAAGATTAAAACACATCAAGCTCAAGCTAAAGGAATGGAACCAAAAGGAATTTGGCAATATTTTCACAAGCAAGAAAATTGTGGAAAGCAAAATCCTAGAGCTCAATCAAGCTTTGATCAAGGATGGCTTTGATAAAGACAAAAATGATCAAGCAGAGAAATATCACCAAGAATGGGAAATGTTGTGTAAACAAGAAGAAATTTTTTGGAAACAAAAATCTAGGGTTCTATGGCTAAAAGAAGGAGAATGTAATACTAAATTTTTCCACATATCTACCATCGCAAACAAAACTCACAACAGAATCTCTTCGATCAAGGACGAGAATGGCCAAATTCATCAATCCCATGAGGAGATAGATGCAGTGTTAGTAAAGCACTTTCAGGACATTGCCAAGGAAAACTTTTCAAGAAGAGAACCTTTCATTAAGGACTTAATTAAACATATACCTAAACTGGTATCCAGAGAGGATAATTGTAATCTCAACAGACCTGTAACTGAAAGGGAGGTCAGTGAGGTCCTCAAGGAAATGCAAAATGGTAAGGCACCAGGTCTGGACGGATTCAATGTGGATTTCTTCAAAGCCTGCTGGAATATTGTTAAAAGGGATATTGTAGAGATAGTAGAAGACTCCAGGCGGAACAAGACCATTCTGAAAGCTCTCAATACCTCCTTTATTTCCCTTATTCCAAAATAGGATAATGCTCAAATGCCAAAGAGATATAGGCCCATCGCTTTATGCAATGTTGTCTACAAGATAATTTCCAAGGTTGTGGCTAATAGACTCAAACCCCTGCTGCCCACGCTAGTCTCCGGGGAACAAACTGGGTACGTAGAAGGAAGACAAATTCTGGACAACATAATTCAAGCTCACGAGGTGGTTCACACGTTAACAAGCAACAAGAGAGCGGGTATGATCATGCAACTGGACATAGCCAAAGCATATGACAAAGTGAATTGGATATACATCAAAAAAGTGCTCACAGCGTTTGGTTTTGATCATAATTGGGTCAGATGGGTCATGGCCCTAGTGACTTCATCCAGCTTTTCAATTCTAGTGAATGGCTCTCCTTCTGAACTTTTTCTCCCTTCCAGGGGACTTAGACAGGGAGATCCGCTCTCTCCTTTTCTCTTCATCCTCATGATGGAAGGGCTGGGGCGATCCATAAAGCATGCAAGAGTAATGGGAAGAATTCAAGGACTCCAACTTTCGGAGAATGGGCAAGTTCTGACTCATCAACAGTTTGTAGATGATACCATGTTACAGGGAATTCCCACAGTTAAAGAAGCACTTGCTTACAAACAAATTTTGAATGACTTCGCTAAGGCTACAGGTATGGAAGTAAACCTTTCCAAATCAAAAATCTTTTTCTTTAACACTCATATTGCCATCCAGAGAAATGTCTCCAGAATTTTAGGCTTTCAAAGAGAATCCCTTCCCTCTAAGTATTTGGGAGTTCCTCTTACAGCTAAACCCCGACACAAAAGTATATGGGATCCATTAGCAACTAAAATGCAAGACAAGGTCAGGAAATGGACAAACAGATCTTTAAATTTAGCTGGTAGACTGGTTCTTACTAAAGCAGTACTCCAAGCCATCCCAATCTTTATGCTATCAGCCCTCCCAGCTCCAATAGGAGTCTTGCAGCAATTTCAGAATATTCAACGAGACTTTCTTTGGGGCAAAGAGGAAACTAGGAAAAAATGGGCTTTAGTCTCATGGGAAAAGATCTGTAAACCCAAGAACCAAGGAGGCCTAGGTTTGGACAATCTAGAGATTCTCAGCAAGGCTCTAGGAGCCAAACTTTGGTGGAGGTGGGTTAAGGATCCTAAAGCTCAATGGGCAAGCATCTGGAAGGAAAAATATGCCAAGGCCTAGCCGGCTTCTGATATCATATGTATGACAGGAACAGTGAAAGGCTCCCCCATATGGAACAAGGCCTGGGAGAACAAAGAAGTGGTTCAAAAAAACAGTTTCTAGGAAATCAGAGAGGGAGATCTGGCACTTTTCTGGGAGGACAAATGGCAACAAGAACCTAATCTACTGAAGGAAGAATTTTTAGGCCTCAAGCATGAGACAGACAAACAAGGATTAGTAAAGGTGAAAGACTTTTGGGAGAATCCACATAATGTAGGAAAGTGGAGAACTTGGAAAAAAATAGAGGGCAGAGAGGACAGGACCCACAATAGTAAAGCAGAGTCCCTTAAGAGAATGCTGGATCAGAGAATAATTTTAGTAACCGAAGGGCAAGACCAACTGAGATGGGGTAACAACAAAGAGGGAAAATTTAATATCAAGGAAGCTAAAGGTTTTCTCATTGATCTGGAACCCCAAGCTCCAAATAAAACTTGGTAGAAGCTTTGGAGGCACAAAGGCTGGATGAAAATCAAACTCTTCATGTGGTTAGTTCACCACAGGAAAATTTTAACCTAGGACAACCTTTAAAAAAGGGGTATGCTAGGGTCATCTATGTGAGACCCAAGAGGAGACTATCGAGCATCTTCTCAACAGATATGGGATTTTTTAACCAACATCTTCAATCAGTCTGATATAGACAAAGAAAGTATTACTAACACTCTAAACAATTGGAGGAATAATTTTTCGGATAATGAAGTTCTCAATTTTGCCTGGGACCTCTTACCAAGTTTCATTATATGGAATGTGTGGAAAGAAAGGAACAAAAGAATATTCAAAGAGGTAAAAACTACCTCACTTAGCCTGGTGGAGTTGATCTTAAAACAATTTAAGGAGACAGTTGGTACCAAAGTTAGGAATCTCTCCAAAAATCCTCCCTCAGTTGAAGAGTTAAGAATCCTCCAGCAGTTAGACATGCAGGGGCTTATTCCTCAAGGTCTAGGCAGGAAAACAAGCATGAGAGATAAGGTGGAGGAGTTCTAGCATCCTCCCCCTGAAGGTTTTTTAAAGTACAACATTGATGGAGCTTCTAAAGGCAACCTGGGGGAGGCTGGCTTTGGGGGAGTTCTTAGGGATGACACGGGTAGCATAATCTCCCTCTTCCATGGAAACTTATGAAAAGCCACTAACAACATGGCAGAACTAATGGCATTGGAACCATGCTTAGAATTTTTGATACAAAACAATTGCCAAAATGTCATCATAGAAGCGGATTCAGAGTTAGTCATAAACGCAGCCAAGCGAATCAGTTATGGAACAAGGCCGGAAAAGGTCACAAAACACTGGAGGTTAACTCGGGTTCTCCATAGAATTCAAGTACATCTACAGGAACTTCGTACTCTCAGATTCATTCATGTGAGGAGAAAAGCCAACAAATTGGCAAACATTCTAGCCAACCAAGGTGTCAGCTGCAAGGACAGCGCAATTTTAAGGGGGTGGAACACAATGGCACAGAGCAACCTGAAAACACTCTGTCATAACCAGGCGGAGGAGGACAAAGAAGGGTATAGGAGCAAAATAATAAAATCCAACTAGTAATGGACATAGGTCAGAGGGCTTCACAAGGTTGGACAAAAAGGTATACAATGGAAGGTAAGCCAATGTTAGCAGTAAAGCCAACGGGCGACAGAGTTTCTTAGTGATGGGCGACAGAGTTTCTCAGTGTAGAAATTTTGAATAATATGACACTTATTCACAGATATTATCCCAATTATACACTATTGCAGAATGCATGCATAATACATAACCTCCTCTACGTTGATCATCAATTTTGCGGAATTAAAAACAATGAAACATCAATCGCATGCACACATTAACACAGTATGTAACCCGGGGAAAGCATATAGCTGAAAACCCCACACTATCTGTATATTATAATGATTGAGAACATGTAACAATACATAGTACAATACTCCTCACAAGTACTCAGTACTATCTCCACCTGTTACACACAAACTAGCTCAGATCTGAATCAATCACAGGTTCAAATCTCCTCCACTATCTACCTACCTCCACTGCGCAATCCTGCATGATAATAGATGAGAATGGCTGATCCAAACTCGTATTTCCTTTGGCTGAACCACGCAATCCTCATTGGCAATACTTAATCCATTGATTATGCAAGATCTCATGCACAACTATAGTCACAATTGATAACAATCTCAACCTCTAACACTTGTCTCCACTGAACTGTCCATGCACTGAGTTAACTGATGTATTCTTTAGTTGATTTATGAGTTAATAATTAGTGAATTAATTAATAATTAATTCACATCACTCATCACTAGTGTATTCTGTAGTTAGACTAAATACAACTAGTTCAACTAAGTCAAACTGAACACAACTCCATCAACTCCTCAATCAACTCCACCAAACTCAATGACTTGAGTTCTAACTGAAGTCCATCATGCAATACCTCAACTGACCCATAAGAAAAGCGTATTTCCTTCTGGCAGTTGCATGTGCCGCATCCGTAGCTCGAACTGAAGTGCTCCAAGAGGATAAGATAATGTTTATAGTCAAAATATTATTAAGAGCTAATAATATTCGATTGTTCTATTTTTAGCCTGGCAGTCTAAAAATAGACTCTGCCCATATGTCTAAAAATAGAAGTCCATATATTTTTACCAACATGACCAATCATCCACAAATAGCATCCTGCAACTCATAGACCATGATCCATATGTCTAAAAATAGACTTTGCGCCAAAAATAGCCTGCGGGCCCACTTAGTGAAGGCGACTCCTTTTCACTAAGCTCCATCATCTTGTTGCATTTTCAACACTACCTCTCAACAAGATATGGATTATCTGCAACCCCTATCTTGCAACTCTGTAATTTTCTGCATGCAACACATTTGCCCGGTCCACTTGCTCCAACAACACTTGGAACAAAAACACTCCCAACTGACCACTCTGTTGGGCTAGGAACATACTCTGATGCTGAAGCTTTACCTGTTGCTGACAAGTGCTCTCCCTCTGACATCTGCGCTACTGCAACATCTCCATGCATCTCACACCATTGCACACTTCTCTGTGCCACCTAACACTATGCAAAACACTTATGCCTCTCGCATTGCTGCAGCCTGCTAGCTATGCGCTGTCCTGGGATTCCCTACACTGTCGCTCTCTCTGCTGCTCCATCCGCATCTGTCTCTACCCAATCAGTGAGTTCCTGCTACTCCACATCGGGGCTCCCGTAGCAAGGTCTCATCCAAGAGGTTGGGTACCTCAAGGATCCTGCCCCTCCTCCTTGGGACGATCACTCTATATCGCCCCACCTCCTACCTGGAGGTATGGCTGCATGTGATCCCTCAGCCCACCTGGCTCGAAGTTTCCCCCTACTGGAGGTCTATGCATGAGTAGATGTCTCTACTCGATCTCCTCTCAGCTTCCCTTGTTGTGGCTGCTACACAACCTCCTGAAGCTGCTGCACCAATCGTGGCTCCTCCACAATCGTCTGAGACTTCTTCCGACTCTACATGTTGAGAGGTAATATACGCTCCATCTCAACCACCAAGTCTCCATCAGTTGCCTCGCTGCTCAAGGCTTTGCATGCATCTTGAACCTCAAGAGCATACAGGTTCTTGACCCATGAACCAATCTACTTCACCTGTCTAGTGATGATGTGTCTAAGGAAAACCTTTCCCTTACTGAAGACTACATCATAGCCTCTGTCTTCCAGCATCGCGATCGACACCAAGATTCTCTTCAGTCCTGGTACATACTTGACATCGGTTAAGGTAAGGCGAGCTCCATGCTCCCTCTGAAAAATAACCGTGCCTACACCTGAGACACTATACTTCTCATCATTACCCATCGCTATGAGTATCTGGAGATATTTCTCCTCCAAAGTACTGAACAAACTCTTGTCACCGGGTATGTGGAAAGAAGCTCCACTGTCAAGAAACCAAGCACTTCCCACCATGGATGAAACCATGCATGCAAAGAGTGTGAAATCCAACTCAAACTGTGAAGCAAGTGCCTCACCTTCAAATCCTTCCCCAGATTCCTTCTTGGATTTCCTCCGTGGACAATTTGCAGCATAATGGCCCACCTCATGATAACGAAAGCATCTTACCTTCGACTTGTCAACCTTCTTCCTATCATTGGAAGAACTGGATTCGAAAAGAGAACCCTTCTCCTTCCCCTTCTTTGCTTTGGCAGCCAAAGCACAATTTTCTTCATCAGATGCCTTTGATGAAGATCCATCCCTGGTATTCCACCTGATCTCCTCTTGCACAAGATCTGACCAAAGTCTCTCCCATCCTGGCAATTTCTCCCGACCATTGACAGAGTCCTGATAGGAATGCCAACTCTTCGAAAGACCAAGGAGAGCCAAGCTCACCAAGTCCTCATCATCGACAGTCACCCCCACACTTCCCAGCTCATCCCGGCATTGGGTGAACTTCGTGAGATACCTGGGCATACTATCTCCATTCTCACACTTAATGTTTCTAAGTTTATCCTTGAGTGCCAACTTCCTCTGGTTGCTCTTGCTTTGGAATAGATCTGTCAACGCTTTCCACATCAAGTATGGAGAAGCCTTTCCATGCAGGCTGGATACAATGTGATCCTTCACGCCCTCCAACAGAATCCTTCGACACTTTGCTATCTTCTTTTGCCAAACCTCAACATGAGTAGCATCAGTAGGCTTTGGGACCTCAGCCTCTATGAACTCCTTCAGCCCATTGTCATCTAACACCGCCTCCATCCTGTCTTTCCATGCAATATAATTCGAGCTGCCCTCAAGAGCATACTCCAATCGCAATTCGTTGAAAGACATTTCAACTTTGACACCAAGAAAACACTGCTGCAAATTCGAATTCCACCAGCTCAAAACTCAACCGCTTCTGATCTAAAATTCGTGAGAACAAAGTATTTCTCGTACAGAGATTGACTGTATGGGCTTTTACCGGATATCTCACCTTCCAAAGGAAGGATGAATCCAGAGGCTACCTAGCCCGATTACAGACTTTGCCTGAAGAAATAACAATGTAAACTTTGAAACGGGAACTATAAACTCAAAACGGGAACTCTGGCCCAAAAACCCCAAAAAAACCACAAAAACAGTGCTCAAAACGAAAAGTGTGTATACTGGAACGATGTTTTTTTTTTTAGGTGTCAATTTTGCGGTTGTTTTAAAAATGGCAGTGACTACGAAATTTTCCTGCAAAATATAGCTTCAGAACGAAAGTGTTGATACTGGAATAATGATTTTTTTTTTAGGTGTCAATTTTGCGGCTGTTTTAAAAATGGCAGTGACTACGAAATTTTCCTGCAAAATATAGCTTCAGAACGAAAGTGTTGATACTGGAATAATGATTTTTTTTTTTAGGGTCAATTTTCATACTTTTTAAAAAATGCTAATAAAACCAATTTTTTATGTCTCAACCCCCGCCCCCCCCCCCCGCTTACCGGCCCGCCCTACCGCTACCCCTACCCCTACCCCTACCGCGGGTCATTTTATTAATACATTTGTATTTACTTTCTTATAATTTATCCAATTATTTGTTATTTCCTTTTTTATTCTTCATTAAGTCTCTTACTATTTTTAATTTATTTTATTCTTTGTTGACACATTTGATAATTCCTTTTAATAACTTATTAGTTTTATTATACTCTCATTTAATTACTAACTCATTAATTATATTATAATCTCATTTATATGTATTACTTTTATATGTATTATTTGATTTCAAATCTTCTTTCTCCACATTACATGTATTACTATTATATGTATATATATGTTTGGTATGTCTTCTCGGTACCTTCAAGTTTTTGTTTAATTTTGCAAACAATGTAATATATGATATTCAATATTATAAATGCATGTAGTTTATTCGTTGACAACTCAAACTCACATGATTGACTTAGTTTTATTGGGTAATGGTTATGACATGACTTCAAAAACACAAGTTCATTGGTTGATTGAAATAAATATAATATTCTCAAATATGACTTAAGTTCCCTCTCATTTTTTATTCCTGTGACTTTACATGATAAATGAGGTGAACCAGACCCGCTTGACATTCGAATACTTCAGAAAAATGAGATGTTTAAGGTTATATGTGGATCTTGTGTGATTCTCCTGAATAAATTTATTGATGGGTCACATGGCTAACATGGCGATATTCTCGCCTAAAGCGTTTCCCGCCGCAGGGAGTGACACAGAGACGACCATGCTTACATCTCAAACAACGCAATAATAAAAGTTTGTTGCAGCTAAAGAGACTCTATAAATACCACCTTGTTCTTAAATCCACCGAACAGTTTCTTATTATCAGTACAAAATTAGGCGATACATTGTTGTATTCCGGCAGTATAATTTTCCCTTTTAATTGCGCGTCATCATTTTCCAGAGCCGAGATAAATACTTGTTATTCATAAATGATGGAATTCAGAAGTACGGTCGGAGCCCCAAAAGCTTATTGTATGGCATGGAAGATAGAAATAGCAAGAAGATCTAGTCGCCATATCATGTTGAAGAAAATGACATGTTAAATTTATATAAACTTATTTATCTATTTTTTAATTTTAAATTAAAATTATTAATATCAAATTTGTATTCACTATTTATAGGTGAAGCATAAATAAATTTGCATATTTTATTATATTAAATTATTAAAACAAATCAACGAACAAATAAAAGCAAAATTTTAATTAGGAAAAGAATAAACTCATATCCAAGCGCGTGGTTACTTGGAAACTACTTTGTTTTCCTCAACCCACACTAATAAATAAATATTGTTGGTGTTGCAGAGTCGAGAGCAATCACAAAATATCTGTGTAAGAAATACCATGGACGAGGTAAATGCAAAGAGGAGATGGTGCGCTCCAACCAGAAAGCTAAGAGAACTGGTGCTGACTTCAAGAAAATGAAGCACAAAGTTGGAAGAAGGTTGCCACCGCCAAAAAATGCAACGAAGATTGAAATAAAATCGAAAGCTATTATTCTACCTGAGCAGAGCTTGACTGTAGAGAAAGAAGGCTTGGCTGTCAACAGGAAGCAGCAAACCTTGAAAGAGCTTCTTATGCAGACTACTCATCATAATACGAGTGTTCGCAAAGATGCATTGTCTGGAATAAAAGATTTGTTTATACGGCATCCGAAGGAAATAAAGTTGCATAAACTTGCAATAATTGAGAAACTGAGCCCTCGTATTAGTGATGCTGACAAGGGTGTAAGGGAGACTTTGTTTCTACTGTTTAAATCATCAATATTTCCATGTCTCGAAGAGGCCACAATGGGACCCCTTATTTCAATAATAATGGCACATATTTTCAATGCAATGACACAGTTGGCATTTGACATACGCTTAATGGCATTCAAATTCCTCGATCTTGTCGTACAGCATTACCAATCAACTGTTGTCCTTAATTATGTTCATAAGGTTTTGCGACACTTTGCAGACTTGTTAGGAAAAACTAGTGGTTTTACCCAAGACAAAGGCAAACTAATGGATATTCTTACCAGCTTAGTGCGCTATTTGTCTTGTTTGCAGTCAAGTACACAGCTGACGAACCTGGCACCTGATCAAGAAAAAGACAAACTGGGTACTTTGCATGGATACAAGAGTAGTTTTCCGAAGAAGATTTCAGCAATTGGCATAGAGAATATTGCTGAGAATGGGATATCTGTCCTTGTTGAATGCTTGCAAGCGCTTGTACCAGTTTTGCTCGAGGGTTGGGCAGAGTGTGCTCCGTCAGTGTGCTCAGTGCCTTCTCCTGATAGTGCTTGTCTTGAGTGTATGGTCTGTATACTTCAGGGCTTGAACCTTGTATTCAAATGCATGCGACTATTTGTTGGGGGGTACAGTCGAGGAGCAAGCTCTGGTTGAGCAGTGGTGCGAGGTGGAGTCGCAACAATTCAATCCCCCTCTTTATGCCATCGTGCAGCAACTTGTCATCATTCCCATGATAATGGGAGGGAGCACGGACGAAGCAGTGGTGGACAGTAACGTTGAAAAGCTGAGCAAAGTGTTGGATGTGTACGAGAAGCGACTGTCGAAGAGCGAGCACTTGGCCGGAGATTTCTACAGTCTGGCGGATCTCCACCATTTGCCTTTTCTTCACTGTTTGGTGAATTTGGTTGGGAAGGGCCACCTCGTCTCGTCCAGACAGCATGTGAATGCCTGCAGGCCACTCCGCCCACCGCCGCGCCACCACGGGCGGCCAGGGGGCGGATGGTCGATTCCCGGAATCGACCATCCGCCCCCCGGCCGCCCGTGGTGGCCCGGCGGTGGGCGGAGTGGCCTGCTGCTACTTTCTATTAGATAATAATACTTGCTAGCATATCATCGCTTGTAAGGTCTTTATCGACGCCGTTAAGCTTCCTAGTCAGGACCTTTATCGTCCCGTTTAGGTTTTCTACAAAATAATTCAGACCATGAACAATATGTTATGAGAATAAGAACTGATTTAGACCAATGTAAGAAATGCCATTGTATTAGTAATCTCTATTGTCAGCTTACCCTCTACAATCAACCCGGTAGAGTAGAGGATCAGCAAATTGACATAAAAAGAAGGGAGGAGGGTTTTGCAGGGACGGCACCATGAAGATGACCGTGGAGAGAATAACTGGCTTTTCATTCATGGAACGCCGCGTAAAATTACGGTAGGCGAGTACCTTTCATTTATCCCACATGGGAAGTTCCAAAAGTATAGAGTACTGAAGCAAACTACTTATAACGAAAGTTAATCTGCTTTTTAATTTCGTGTCCCCTGTACTATGAATCAGCGGCCAGAGTTCTTTTCATGTAAGAGACTTTTGTTCACGTAAATATCTTAATTTCCATTTTTAACAAATGTTTATTATATTTGGGTTTGGGTTTATGGATAACTTTTGACAGTACTTTAGAAACTGAATTTCAGTCAAAGAGTATTTCTGGTGTGTGTATCAGTTCTTTTTGACTTATAGGCACCATATCTGAGAGAACTATACCTTTTCAAATATTGTTCACATCTTTGGATTCTTTTCCAATATGATTCACATCTTTCGATTCTTGATCCATTTTTTTCAAATATTGTTCACAATTTTGGATTCTTTTATACATATAAATTTTAGATAATAAATTTTAGATATAAATTTTAGATATACTATGTTGTGTAATTTTAGATATACTATGTTATGTATTTTGAAATTTTGAAATCAATTTAAATTTTTTTTGAAATATATTTTTTCCTTATTAGATTATTAAATCTAATAAAGTTGGATTTTTTTTAATTTTCAATTCGACATTAAAAAATAAGACCACGGCCATTTCTAATTGAAATGGCTCAAAAATTTCATTTCCAAGGCCAACTTCTCATCCCGGTTTCCAAGGCCAACATCTCATCCCGGTGAGACTTCATTAATTGAACTACCCCAAAGATGTATCAGTTCTTTTTGACTTATGTGCACCGTATCTGAGAGAACCATATCTTTTCAAATATTATTCACATCTTTGGATTCTTTTCAAATATGGTTCACATCTTTGGATTCTTGATCCATCATTTTTCAAATTTTGTTCACCATTTTCGATTCTTTTATACCTCTGGAATTTTAGATATACCATGTTATGTATTTTAAAAATTTGAAATCAATTTAATTTTTTTTTTAAATTTGAAATCAATTTAATTTTTTTTAAATATATTTTTTTCATATTAGATTTAATAAAGTTGGATTCTTTTTTACTTTTCAATTTCATTTCCAAGGTCAACTTTAATCAGGAGGATGACACAAGATTTGAACCCAAGACTTCCAGTTTAGTGAGATTTAAACCCAAGACTTCCAGTTAAGTGAGACTTCATTTCCACAAGCATTGTCAATTGAGCTACCCATGTTACATATTTTAAAATGTTTAAAATCAATTTAAATATATCATGTTATGTATTTTAAAAATTTTAAATTTATTTTGCTTAAAAAGATTTAATTTTTGAAATATATTTTTCCCATATTAGATTTATAAATCTTTACAAGGTTTGATATATCTATATATATAATTCTTTTTTACAAGGTTAGATTGGTATTGGACAAAGATATATGGCCCTGGAAAGACCTGGCACATGATCAGAAATTCGAAACTTGGATGGTAATCTGGAATGAAATTGGTTTCACGAGCCTGCCTCTCACTAAATTGCCTATTTATTAGGTTGGGTTGATGACTCCATTATCGAGCTCAAGGATTTCATCTCTAAATGCAAAATAAGGTGCCTTTTCAAGTGCTTTATTTAGTAATCTATTAACTGTTTAATTTTGTTAGCTTTTTCTTAAAATTATCTCTCATATTTTGATTTTAATGGTTCTTTATGAATTGGTGAGTGATAACATTTTTATTGTTTATTATTTTGATATTTTGATTTTTTGTTGAGTAGCTCATGAAAAAATTTGATTTTAATTGTACGAGCAAGTAGATCATCTGATAAGCCAGGGAAGGCTCGTTAGGATTGAGTGACATCATAATCGTGGGGTACAAAACTTTGTGCTAAATAGCCACGACAATATATGTGCAGTCACACGATGCGAATTCATTAGATAAATTATTTTTTATGGTTAGTTTTGGCAAAACAATAATGTTGGTCTTACACATGGTTGATGAATATTAAAGTTTTGTGTATCACATTGTTTAGGTTACTAAATGAGGTTAGATTTAAGTTAATCATTAATTTTTGAAAAAAAAAGTAGTTATTATTATCTTTTTGACATGAAATTCATAAAAAAAACTATTATTTGACCATTTTTAGTTAATATTTTTGTATAAAAATTGTGATTTTGACATGTTAATTCTAGCAAAAAAATTTCAAAACATTTAGTTTTTTGCTTATATTTATGTTAAAAATGGTTATTTTTTATGTCCATTGTTAAAAAATGTTGTTTTTTAGAAACAATTATTTCATGTGGATTGAAAAATTAATTAAGGATGTCTAAATATGTAGATTATCTAAAATTCAAACTATCGACTTTCTAATTTAAAAATGCAAAACAATAAAAACCCCACTAAAAAAAAAAAAATTAAGATAGAGAACAAGAAAATATGAATACAATGACGACTTCAAAAACTATCAAATTTAGAAAATAATTTTTTACATTTCACACACTAGAAAATTTAAAGTCAAAAAATAGGTCTTTTAAAAAAAGGGTGTGATGCATAATACTCACTTTTTAAAATCAGGAAGAAAATCACTACCATTCACTACCATTCTAAAACTTAATGCACATGAAAAAAATTAAAGTTCCAAAAACCATGTTCTAAAAAAAACATGTGTATTCTGCATCACCACTTTTGAAAATCGGGTCATTTTTTTGCCACCTCTACAAAATGGGTAACAGTATCAGTTCCCATTTCAAAGTTTACATTGTTAAATAAAATGTAAACACTTTCTGAATAATAGATCTGATGATCAACTTCGCTTTGATACCATGTAGAAATTTTGAATAATATGACACTTATTCACAGAGATTATCTCGATTATACACTATCGCGGAATGCATGCATAATACATAACCTCCTCTACGTTGATCATCAATTTTGCGGAATTGAAAACAATGAATCATCAATCGCATGCACACATTAATACAATATGTAACCCTGGGAAAGCATATAGCTGAAAACCCCACACTATCTGTATATTATAATGATTGAGAACATGTAACAATACATAGTACAATACTCCTCACAAGTACTCAGTACTATCTCCACCTGTTACACACAAACTAGCTCAGATCTGAATCAATCACAGGTTCAAATCTCCTCCACTGCGCAATCCTGCATGAGAATAGATGAGAATGGTTGATCCAAACTCGTATTTCCCTTGGCTGAACCACGCAATCCTCATTGGCAATACTCAATCCATTGATTGTGCAAGATCTCATGCACAACTATAGTCACAACTGATAGCAATCTCAACCTCTAACACCTGTCTCCACTGAACTGTCCATGCACTGAGTTAACTGATGTATTCTTTAGTTGATTTATGAGTTAATAATTAGTGAATTAATTAATAATTAATTCACATCACTCATCACTAGTGTATTCTGCAGTTAGATTAAATACAACTAGTTCAACTAAGTCAAACTGAACACAACTCCATCAACTCCTCAATCAACTCCACCAAACTCAATCACTTGAGTTTTAACTAAAGTCCATCATGCAATAGCTCAACTGACCCATAAGAAAAGCGTATTTCCTTCTGGCAGTTGCATGTGCCACATCCTAGCTCAAACTGAAGTGCTTCAAGAGGATAAGATAATGTTTATAGTCCAAATATTATTAAGAGCTAATAATATTCGATTGTTCTATTTTTAGCCTGACAGTCTAAAAATAGACTCTGCCCATATGTCTAAAAATAGAAGTCCATATATTTTTACCAACATGACCAATCATCCACAAATAGCATCCTGCAACTCATAGACCATGATCCATATGTCTAAAAATAGACATAGTCCAAAAATAGACTTTGCGCCAAAAATAGCCTGCGGGCCCACTTAGTGAAGGCGACTCCTTTTCACTAAGCTCTATCATCTTGTTGCATTTTCAACACTCAGACCGAAGATAGCGGCAGCTAAAGCTTCCGCATCACCCATTTTTTCAAGGGGCAGAAGTCAAAACCGCCACTGGAGTGGTTTAGAAGCGATCGCACCGCTTTCATGATAAAGGTGGTTTCAGATTTTTGGCAGCGATGCCATTCAGAGCAGGACACGTGGAGGAGGGCCCGGTCCAAAAACCACACTCATCGCTCACTAAAGGTCGACGTCTTCGGGCATGCGATTTTCGGCTCAGCCGTCCGATGGAGCAGGGCAGATCAACGCTCTGGATCGAACGAGCAGTTTGGTGGGGCCCAAGGGTTATTCTGCTTACCTCTTCTTGGTGCGAGAGATATCTCGGCCGTTAGATCAAAGAAAAGATCGAACGGCAGCGATTGAAAGTTAGGCAGGGTTTTGTATATGTAGTTACACACGGGGAGGGCTCTTAGCACCTGAGATGCCCGATGAGTTAACGTGGTTGGTTTCAAAAAGGGTTGGGAGGGTAATTTTTGGGAAACGGAGGGATAGGCTTTAGATATGCACTTTTCTTTGGCCTGTGACCTATAGAGTGAAGGAGTATGTTCATATTGTAATTTTTTATTTGATTTAATGATAAGAAGGCACGTCTCTTGCTTTAGCAAAAAGGTTTTAAAACATTTAAATATAAAAAAAAATATAAATTATTATTCTAATATTTTTATAGATTTATTTTTCAAAACCCAATAAAGCTTAATTTTATGATAAATTAATTTAAATATCAATGAAAAGTCAAAATATCTCAAGATTTAGAGATTAGAATCTTTCTTTTTCCTTTAGTATGGGATTTAGAAAACTTTAAAGGAAAACACACTTTTTAGCTAAGTCCATGATGGTTGCAGTGCCACATGACAATTTTTATTTGGAGGGAGGAGGACAAAAATACACAGATCTTATTGGTCAAATCTGTCCAACTAAAACCATCATAAAAACACCACCTATGTAATCTATAAAAGTGTTTTAAGGAGAAATAAATTGTCAAGGTTGACAGCTGGAGAAAGAAACTAAACTACTGCATCACTTAAATATTCACAAATAATTTATAATAACATATAATCAATTACACAATAATATATAATAATGTTAACAAATAATTTATAATAACATATAATAAATTACACAATAATATATAATAAAGTTGTTTTCTAATTCAAATTTACATTGTTTAAATGGTTTAAATATGCATGATGAGTGATCAAATAACTTATGGAAATTTCTTAAAAAGAAATACATGCGTGATTAGATAAAAAGGATATTATGGAAAATTCACAAATATGGAAAACTCAAAAAAAATTATAAAAATACTATAGAAAAGTTATAAAAATTTATATAGCTAGGTTAATTTTAACATGTATGATAAACTATTTATAAATTTAGATTTTAACTATTTATAAATTTAGATTTTATTGAAACTACTGCAAATTAAAAATACATATGAATAATTATGTCTAACAAACTATAATTATGTCTAACAAAAGTTTATGGTTGAGTAAAAAGACGAAAAGTCATTAAAAATAAACTACATTTTACTTTGAAAAACACTTGTATCAACCTAAAATCACTGGGTTTCACTGGGGGAGCAATATGATACCACGTGGGTTCATATTGGGGGATATATATTAAGGAAAGAATGACACAATATATTGAGCAAATAACAAGGGGTAAAGGGTTTTATTATTGGTAGGTATTAAAAATGTGGCTCAAAGATAACGAAAAAATATAAAGGGGTATAAAAAAATTCTAATGAAAAAAATGGAAACCTACAATATCTAGTGAAAGTAGGGGTTTTTAAAACTGTGAAGGTGTATTGGGTTCGTATTGGTTGGGGATTAAATAATGTGACTTTTAGAGGTATTTTCCAATATGTAGTCAAATTAAAAGTGTTGTTTAATATGCCACAAACACACATGCTATGTTAGAGGTTCATTGAGTGAAGCCCCCATGCCTAAAACTTGGACCGAAAGACTAACTCCTAAGATCACGCATCGACATTCCACTAGCAGCGGAGATCAATTTTAATAATCCTTCCTGGCTCAAAGAATCTCCACAGTAACTCCTAAAAGGTCAAAAGGTAAAATAATGTAACAATGAAGTGGCTCCCTGTCTGACCTAATGTAACAATGAAGTGGCTCTCTGTCTGACCTCGAGGTCTGACCTTGAGATTTATCTAGAGAGATGGCAAGTACATAAGTTTAGTTTTTTTTAACGAGACTGATTTTATTAAAAGCATAGCTAACAAAAGAATCCATGGAACTGAAACAAAATATCACGAGTTATTTGAGGAGATGAAAGGACGAATTTCTTATCATTTTTCCTTGATTTTGGACTATAGTTTTAATTTCTTATTAATTAAGTCGATAAGCTTTTTATAATGAGGTTCCTCCTCACGACACTGTCGCAGATTCGTCAGCCTAAAACGAATATGCTTTCTGGATATGTGTGAAATATTGAGTGTGATCTGACGGTTCAAGGTGACTCGATGTCACACGTTGATGTTACAAAGTCGAGAAGAGGATTTCTGATACAAGTGATTCATATGAAGCCGAGAAGGGGATTTATGTAATGGCGATATCAAGGTTGTGGCTGAAGATAAGACGAAGGCAATGCAGCGGCTTAAAGTTGAGCTTGAATCCTGGGAAGCCACAATTTCTATTTTTTCTGACAATAGGACCCATTCTGAGGTTTTCAATATGAAGCTCGCAGAGTGCGAGCAGATTCTTAAGCATGAAAGTGACCAACAGGCTTCTGCAGAGAGTGTTTTGGAAGAGCTCAGGAGTAAATCCAAGCATCTGTTGAAGGTTGAACAGGAACACAATACTGCTCAAGAGCAACTTAAATAGAGGAAGGAGAAATTTGAGCTGCTGAAGAGGCTCACAAGAAGTTTCAACAACAGTTCCAGGACCAGAAAGACGAGGTTGAACGTGAGAAGGTGGGTCTGATCACAGAAATACCAAATCTGCAGACCAATCTTGAATCCCAATGTTGACAGTCCAAGGATCTTGAATTGTAGCTGTAGAGGTGCAATCAAGCCATGTCACACGAAGAGAGTCGGAGTAAGGTATTAGAGATGAAAGCAGAGGAATCTCGGTATGGGTTTGAGAAGGTGGTTGTTGAATTTGAGGAAGTGAGGTCAGTCATTGACGAGTGATCGAAACTTGGCACCGCCAGCTTGCAACTCTATTGTCCTCAATCTGCATCGGTATAGAGAGTCCAATCCAACTTCTCGGGAAACATAATAGCATCACCATAGAGATATATCAAACAAAAAACTCAAGGTACCGCATTACAAACCAGAAATCTCTAGAGAATAGAAATCAATAAATGCTTACTTCTTCAAATGGTCAAAAAACTCATCGAGGAAATGAATGTCGACGTCATCGAGCAGGCCAAGATGAAGCAAATCTCCGCCATTCTAGGAAATTTCACTGTTAGGTATCTGTTGGCGAAGCCATGAGTTTCTTTGTTGAATTCATGGAGCTCTTCTCTTCTGCTTTGACATCGTTTCTGCAGTCCTCAAGCTTGGGTTTTGGTACATCTGGTGCAACTTAGTTGCTTCTTTTGGGTCTTGACCTTTATTATAAGATGCATTTGTCCCTGTATCTACTCTAGATACCCTTGCTTCTGCTGCAACTTTCCCTGTTGGTAGTGCCTTGCTTCTGCTGCAACTTTCCCTGTTGGTAGTGCCTTTGTCCTTGTCTTTGTGATTTGTGCTTATTATAGAGAAACTCAAACATGAAGGTCACAAGCACGATAACAAAATCCAAAATCTTTATAATCTGATGCCTTAGTACCAGAGTTAGGCTATGACTCGATTACGAATCGTTTCAAACACCTCTGTCTATGTTATTTCTTGCTCCTATGCCTTACCTTCTTCCACGGCAACTGATTGTAGAGGATCTGCAACAAGAGATGTAGCTTCCAGAATAACAGGATTGAGAGTAGTGTTGTTGGTATTTCTTGCTCCTATGCCTTACCTTCTTCCACGGCAACTGATTGTAGAGGATCTGCAACAAGAGATGTAGCTTCCAGAATAACAGGATTGAGAGTAGTGTTGTTGGTAGAACCTAATTTCCGAGTGTTTCCCTAATAAGTTGCCAAATTTTATGAGGAATGTGGTCTTCTCCATTGTAAGGAGGTTGAGCCCATAATACATGCACCATGTTGTAACAAGCATTTGCCTCCAAGGTTTTGTGTGCCAGGGAATGAGATTGTATTCATTGTATTTGCAGTTGTTCTCAGCCAGTCTCAGTGTACTAGGGAAGCAGGGTGTTCAAGTTCATTTCAATTTATTGTATTATGCAGTTCTCATTCATGACAACAAATCTCCACACTGTTGCAATGTTGTGTTATTGCTTCTAAGTTCGTGGCTTAAGGCATGTTGAGCAGGTGGTTGGGCACAACAAAAAATCATGAAACCACATGCCCACCCCATGGCTTTCCATAAAAAAACATGAATCATGGAATTAAATGACAATAAGACTTTGACCAAGGTAGATTTTTTAATTATATGATATTTTTTAAAATTAATAGTAAATTTATTTTAAGGTCTTTTAAAATCATTTAATATTTTAAAGAAAAATTCCATTGAGGAGTTATTGAACGAAATTGACTCGTAGAAATCTTGGGATATATAAATAAAAAAAGGCTAGGATGGGTTTGAAGAATGAAGTTAGTGAGGACACTTTGTTCAATAGCTTTCTATTCCAACATAACCTCTCCCCATAAAAGGTATATGCAGAATAATGGTGATTGTTTGGCTTATTATTTATTGTATTCAATCCAAAAACAAAATTTTTAAAAATATGCTTGTTATAGGTATAATTGCAATTTCTAAAGGTGGACCTCTGGGATATTATTATTTTAGTCGATTGTAAGCAGATCAATTTTTCACCAGCTTGCACTGAGTAAACGACACAAAGAGATTGAAAGACGTGTTGAACCATCACTATCTATAATTAACAGAGAAATGGATGAAATTCGACGAGTGCATATTCTGTAATTTGATCAGAGGCATCAATGTCGTTTAAAGTATTGCTAGATCCTCATCAATTCAAGTAATCCTAATTATTTCTTTCCTTCTTCACTCCATATGTTTGCAGTGCCTGAAACATCTGAATCAGCTCTATCAACATAAAAAATGACCAAACTATTACAGAAACATATTGTCGTATTTTGAACTTCAATCAAGACTCCTTGTGTAACAGGAGCAACATAAAGACCAAAGCTTTGGTTGCTTAAGCATATCTTGGTATAATTATTCCCTTCCTCTGCTAATGCCTTCAGGAAATTCTCAACGAGGGTTCCATCGACAAACCCTTGATCACCTCTTGATATCTCAAAAATGGTCTCCTTCACTTTAACAGATTTCGGGCCTTCATTCCTTCTCGTTTTCTTGTTTTTGGCTTGTGGGTCCTCAATTAAGCGCCTCTAACACGAGTCTACTAGCTTCTCTGGCATAAAATTTCACTATAGAACTATAAACTGAACTGGGTTCCTTGCCTTCACGGTCATTTGCAGCAATAAATGTTGTCTCTTCGGTTCTCTTCGCATTTTCCGCTGCTTTTTCTATGCTCAGGACGCCATATTTTATGGAAAATAATGAAACTAAAAAGAGAGTATCATTCATGCATTCTACCAGCATCAAGCGAGTGCTCTCACTTGGAGGCCATAGCTTGATGGAGAATGCTCTTTCTATCTGGCGATTTGTTGATCCCGTGATGTTGGTTTTCCAAAAGAGGAATGCTTATAACAAAACTTAACCAAGGCCTTGGAATGAGCGTAGAGTACTCACATTTGTTGGAATCCACTGAAATTTCCAATAGCAAACCATACTCTTAAGAGGTAAGGCACATGCGGATCCACAAGAAAGTGATAACAAGACTTAACAAGATCCCTTGGAAAGAGCGTAGAGTAGTCAGATAAGAACCATAGGAATCTTTAGTGGCATTCTTCGTTGCCACACCGACCTTTATGTGATCAACATCACTAACCCATGTATTATTTTTTATGTCAATATGGTTTGTTTTAGCTCCACAATCAATACTTACAAATCTTGCCATACATCCACATATTAAATAGTAAAACAATATCTTGTGAACCAAATAAATAAATAATGAGCTCTGAAATATAGTGTATTCAATTGAGATTCTGAAATGCATATGAAACAAAAACACTCTATTTATTTTTCTTTCCTTTTTTATTTGATAGTTTTTTATTGAGAAGGTTTGCAATGTTATGGGAGGGATTGTTTTTATACTCTTAAACTTGATGCAATCTTTTAAAATCCATGCTAGGTGAGTTAACCAGGTTTTGAATATGGGCAAACCTTCATTTTTTTTATCAGTGAACATTTTTCAATGTGGGACATCGAACCTCAACATGGATCGATTATTGATTAACAAATTTTTTCCAATGAGAGACATACACCATTTGGCCTAACCCAATGGGTTAGGTACAATGGACTGTAACCTCTCAATAAATTGTATATGTCTCTTTTATTGTAAAAAAGGTGATACCAAAATCAATTAATAAGTAAATTCTATGACTCTAAGACCATGACTCATTTAGCCCTTACAACCAGTAGTTGAGACCATGTCCCCCATTAAGAAAATTTAACAAACTGGAACCTTAGATTCCTAGTACTTTGGTACTCTAGTACCCTAGTATAGAACCCACAAGATATAACCCTTGCCTGTATGGGTTTTCCACATCAAGTCACCTTCGACTAATTAGGGTTCACCATGTTATCCTACTTCCATGTCCTAACATCCATGTCATACTAGGTACTATCATTGATTTTCCTTTTTATACAAAAAATATATTTTGGTGCCTAGTCCTCTGGTACCTTAGTATAGAACCCACCATTTCTACATGACCTGCCAAGTCACTTGCTATGTCATCTACTATGATTAATTAGATCATATTGTCTAAGTTCTAATATGTACCTGCCATTTTTCATTTACCAATCGTCCAGTCGAGTAACCAAAAATGCCATTTCTATCTGCCACATGTCACTTGTTGCTACTACCACATCATCAATTTTACCACCCATCCACATGGAGGTGCCACTTCATACCACTTCCATGTCATAGTTGGCCTTTGCAAGAAACAACCATACGTTTCATAGACTTTAGTCGCTCATCCACCCAAATCCATTCTAGCCCCTCTCTAGTACCCCGCTCACTCACCTCATTATCGCCCACCCAGCAAGTTGATTTCACCATTGTCCTCACCCACTTTAGGATCACTTCCTCCATTCCTCCACTTAGAATGCTCATCCAAGGTACTTCTGGCACAAGGAAGTCTCATTTAATTGATTGCCTAAAAAATACATTTCTTGTTGAATCTGCTCCCAATTCAAGTCCATTTCTCCTACTCACTCCAACAAGTAAATCAACATTTAACATAGAGGCGCTTACAATCCATTCTGCCCTTCGGATTCCTTTATTGTCAATGCATCCTCTTGAGTGCCAACCACTTCTGCATCTCCAAGAAAAACTTTGTCACGTCAAATACATTTTAATTGGTGAAATCGTTTAAGGGAGGTATTTCCTTCATATCAGAATGTGCCTTTCGGAAATCGGTCTATCATACTTGTTGCTGATATTGGCCAACTACCTCCTTTGAAGGACATCCCCATGTATGGTTGAACATTGTGCGAAAATTCCCTTTAGTTCAGCTTCGACACGGTCATCACACTATCTACCATCTTTCGTCAATAGGGGACTGACACTCTTCAAATTGCATTCTGCCAATTGCTCACAAATCTCAGAAATGCAACACCAACAATCGAAGACTGGAACCTTCTCATATCAAGGAAAATTTCTTTTTTGTCAAATGATGAGCAACAAGAATTCGACAATGCAATCCACCTATTTCCAACCAACCTAGTTGCCGCATTGCATAACAAACAAATGCTCAAAAAAATGGACATGCCAATTACACGATGCTACATAGAGAAAAGGAACCACCATCCTACAGGTGCACAAGAAGAATATGAATAGTTGGATGCAAAAGTTCTTATTTGCAATGAACAACAGGTTTTCCTCACATGTAACTTGTGTGTTGAAGTAGATCTTGTAAACGGAGCAATTGGAAATGTAGTTTCCATTTTCTATGCACTTGGATCAAAACCCCCTTAATTACCATCCTTTGTTGTTGTTGACTTCTTCCAATACAAAGGCCCGCCATGGGATGCCTTCAACCCATCTTATGTTCTAATTCCCCCAATAACGCGAGGGTATCGCGGGCAAATTCCCCTTCGAATGGCATGGGATTTGACAATACATAAAGGGATGACATTACCAAAGGCGATAGTGGACATTGGCAACACAGACCAACAAGGCTTAACATTGACTGCCATCTCCAGAGTTCGAACCTTGGCTGATCTTCGTATCTTTCCACCATTTTCCTTTAATCGATACTCCTGCATGCAAGGCAATGCTTACATCAAAAATAGGCAACAACAGGAATCCATGCTAGCATCAAAGTCTTTACAGCCACCTATAGTTTGATCGTTGCATCTAGCCCCTTCTGATTTTGTTTCAGTAAGCATACTTTTGATTTAGAATAGTTGCTTTGTTTTACAAATAGTTGTTGCGAAACTCAATTAAAATTCCAAAAAAATTCCCATTCTAAAAAAAATATAATGTGCATTTGTGTTTAGTAAAAAAAATGGACAAAATTTACAAGTTAGCATTTTGGTGATTGATGTGGGCATGGTTTTACAACTCTAATTCAAATCAAATACTTTCAAAACGCTTGAGAGGAAAAAAAACAAATTTGTTCTTACTTACTAGCAAATATATTTTCATCCTTGAAGGCGTTTGTTTCGATATGCGATTACCTCCCGCCTTCGATATCAGAGAACCTATGCTATTAGCATATCGCAATATCGAAGTACAACCCTTTATCACATATCAGAGATTGGAGGTTTTTCATGTTATCACATAACAAAAACGCCGATAGGGAATCTCCAATATGCTAAAGCAGAGTATGATATGGCATGTGGGGTCCTCCGATAGTGCTTATTATAATATGTCGAAAACGTTTAAAAGGGCTATCACTTGTGTGTTTCGGAGTTTAGATATTTGCTTATTTTGAAGGACCAATGTTATATGTATTGGAGCTATAGTATCAGAGATTTCTAAAAGAATTCCTCCAATGTCATGACTTTGATATAACTCTATTATAAAAAGGTTCCTCTAACCAATAGACTACAACCATTTTATCGAAAGACACATTTGCTTTGTAAGATAAAAGTCACTATTTGGAAAATATAGCCATTAATGAAGATCTTGGTTTGGGGGGCTATGTTTTATTCATTAATCTAAAATTTTTACTAAAACTTAATTATAAAGTTTATGGTCAAACTTAGGCAAACTATAGAAATAGTACAAATGTAAATAAAAATCAAGTTAGTCTAGAAATAAAGTAAACACACTAAAATCCTATGTGAAATGAAAAAAAGGGTCCCCGTCTCTATTATGATAAAATAAAATGGGGACGTTGTGTTTTCACAACAACAACCCGGTAGGACTATTAAAACAACTTAATTTCATGTAGGCTTCTGGGATGGCCACCTCTAGCATCTTCCCCGCTTGATGGATCCCAATGACAAAAGAAGATTTCGTCGTCGTCTCTCAACAAAACCCTGACACCCTTTACCATTGGGTCCCTGACTCTAAATTAAATTATTTTCTGAGCTTCAGGCTCTATGGATTTTCTGCCACATCATTTCGATCAATCACGTGAGGGGGATTTTGGTTCCACCAATCAAAAGCCTCCCTTGACTATGGTTTTGACCATCCAAAGGATAAGGTTATTCCAAAATTTCCTTTAAGTTCATGGCCTCACTCTTATTAACCGCAACAAGGCCTTCTCTCTCATTCTTGTCATGACTCGGCCAAGGGACCTTGACTCTGCATCGCGTAGTCTCTTAGATAAAGAGTCTAGAAACTCCATGGTTATAAGCTTTCTTGTTGCAAAGGCTTTTTCGATTCAGTCTTGTCGATTATGTATCTATCTCAGGAATCTGGTAGACTCCCAGACGTGCTTTACGGTTTCATGATGATACCCTTGATTACTTAGGACGATCTACGACATTATCCCTCTTGAGTTTGGGTGATACATTCTCCAATGGGTTCTTGGCCAGTGAGTATTCCCTTCCCACTGGGAAGGAATGCTACCCAAGGCGTCATAGGTGCTCCTACGTCACTTACCTACCACGAGCTTGGTGTGGACTCCTGAGAGGTTCTTACCTCGCATGCCACATGCTGACAGTACCAGACATTATGCCAAGCCTGCAAGAAGCTCCATGGCGCTTGATGGAACCTTTAGGTGCCTCGACAAACATCCTAAGACGCCAATAATATGTATCCATCCTGCTGAGAAGGCTAGGTTGAAGGTCATTTAGGCAAAGCTAGCAGCTCGACTCATCCCATGGGAAAACTGCCCTTGACATTAATTAAATGCTTTCCATGCAACACGACAACTTGTAACTTGGAAAACAAAAGGTATGCAAGTGAATACAAACCCTACTATGCGGTAGGTCTTCCATGTAATCTTCATATTAATAAAAGGGTCTCAGAACCCACTATCTTTCAAGTTTGATCCAACCTCTCATGGCTTGACTGCAACATTTAATGAGTTATGTCTCTTCCTTAATAAGTTATTTATGTGTTTCTTCTCATGTTGTTAAACATGTATGTAGATCCAAGCTCAAAACAACCTTGTGGCCTAGTCTTTGTTATCATGAGGTTTGTTATGCCTCTTAAGCATCAAATATTCTATGTTTACCTTTAGCAGTCATTACACACATTTTTGCCTTCAGCTTTTACACACACACACACACACACACACACACACATAACTCATCCCCACGGGGATGTACCACGTATCCAAGCATAATCAACATAATGCAGTCCATGAATCTAGAATGAGTAGAGGAATCAGAGGTTTTCTCATCGCAACATTCAAAATGAGACAACACAAAACATTTGTGATATGGGTACCTCCGATGTGGAACGAATGCAATAACATAATTAACTCATTTTAATAACTGTATCGGGTCCATAATATCAGAGGTTTTGATATCAGAGATAATCGCAACATGACACACTTTGCAAACTTGCGATATAGTAAAGCTCTGATATGATGGACGCGAAATTACAATTAAACTTGTTTTAATATCAATATCGCATCCATATTATTGGCGATTTTAAATGGTGGCACATAACGAAAGTTCCGATAAACGGATGTGATCTTAGATTAAATCCAATCTTATAATTATATCAGGTCCGCAAGTGAATCGGCTATCAGCGATTTGATATTGGAGATTTCATTCAAAAGTCATGATATCAAGGCAAACGCGAAATTCTTATTAGTCAATGTTAATACACCATATCGGGTCTAGATATCGGAGATTGGAGCAAATTGGATGTCGGAGGTTATCGCATATCAGAGCACACGCCTTCAAGGATATTGGCGAGACATGGATATCAGAGGAAGTGCTTTATCGCAAGTCAGAGATCAGGGGGTTTCCAGTGGTAAAATATAACAAAAACATCGATAAGTGATTTCTCCAATAAAAGGGAACGGAAAAGGGTTATGTGGTATGTGAGTTTCTCGTCCAATAAACTATAGCCACTTTATAATTTTCAAATTTTGGTTATATAATACATTTATTATTATAAAGGGTCAATGTTATATGTATCGGAGTTTTGGTATTAGAAAATTCTCCGATTAATAAACTACAACCACTTTATCAATAGACACATCTGCTTTATAAGCTAAAAGCCACTATTCAGAGCTGCTCAATA